>CM029628.1:6599480-7199480 GCA_017311315.1 Dendrocalamus latiflorus
GTATTTCCCACTTACTCCTCGGCTGCAAAGATTGTTTATGAGGGAGTCGACATCAAAACTTATGCGTTGGCATAAGGAAGGATTGGTGCGTGATGGGGAAATGCGTCACCCTGCGGACTCGTTGGCATGGAAGCATTTGGATGCCCTGGAGGAGGAATTTGCATCTGACCCTCGCAATGTAAGGCTTGGACTTGCATCTGATGGCTTCAATCCATTTGGGATGTTGAATGTTGCATACACTACTTGGCCTGTCATCATAATCCCTTATAACTTGCCTCCTTGGTTGTGTTTAAAACAATTGTATTGGATGATGTCAATGCTGATACCAGGGCCCAAATCTCCTGGAATGAACATCGATGTCTATTTGCAGCCACTGATCGATGAGCTAAAGGATCTTTGGGAAAAGGGTGTTCTCACATGGGATGCAAAGGTTAGGAAAAATTTTACCTTACGTGCAGTTCTACTATAGACCATAAACGATTTCCCTGCATATGCCATGCTGTCTGGTTGGAGTACTAAAGGCAAGTTTGCATGTCCTTACTGTCATAAGTATACAGAATACTTATGGTTGAAATTTGGCTGCAAGCATTGCTACCTGGGTCATCGTCGCTTTTTGCCACAGAACCATAGATGGCGCAGGAATAAAAGTAGCTTCAACAACAAGGTAGAAACAAGGGAGACTCCGGTGCCACTTACTGGTGAAGAGGTTCTGCAGCAGTATGACAGTTTTGAGCAACCAAAATTTGGGCAAGGCACAAGGAAGAGGAAGCATCGTGAAGAAGAAACTAGGTGGCACAATTGGAGGAAGAAGAGTGTATTCTTCCAACTACCGTACTGGGAAAAATTGCTTATTAGGCATAATTTGGATGTCATGCACATTGAGAAGAACATTGGTGAGAGCATATTGGGGACATTGCTGGACATTGATGGTAAATGTAAGGATGGTGAGAAGGCTCGGCTTGCCTTGCAGAATCTTGGGATTAGGAAGGATCAACATCATGTGGTGGAAAATGGCAAGTATACTTTGCCATCAGCGTTGTACAGCTTAGGCAAGGATGAGAAGGAAATGTTATGCAAATTCCTACAAGGAGTGAGGATGCCTGATGGTTTTGCAGCAAATATAAAGAGATGCGTGGACGTCAAGGGATGTAAGGTTTCTGGACTGAAGACTCATGACTATCATGTTATATTACAGAAACTATTACCACTAGTAGTACACGACATATTGCCTCAAGATGTTGCTATCCCATTGATTCAGCTAAGTAATTTTTTCAGTTCATTATGTTCAAAGGAACTGGTGGAAAGTGACCTTGAAAAACTGACCTCTTCGATTGGAGAGTTTATGTCGGCTAGAGATGTTATTCCCACCAGCATTTTTTGATATTATGATGCATTTGCCAGTTCATTTAGCCGAGGAGGCTAGAATTGGAGGACCTGTGTGTTATAGATGGATGTATCCAGTTGAGAGGTATCTACGTACGCTGAAAGGATATGTGAGGAACAAAGCACAACCTGAAGGTTCTATAGCAGAGGGATATATCGCTGAGGAGTGCATGACATTTTGTTCTCGGTTCCTAGAAGACATCGATACGAAGCTGAACCACCCAGAGCGTCATGAAAGCAGTGCAGCGAATGAACCACCGTCTGGGCTTAGCGTATTTCAGACCATTGACTACAGTAAGAAAGGTTGCAAAGTTGAGTCTATTCCTAGTTTAGAGTTGAAGCAGATGCGGCACTACATAATAACAAACTGTGATGAGGCTGTTCCATGGATTGAGTAAGTTGAAATTACAACTGGTGTGTGTTTAATGTTCCTCATGATTAATGTTTTTCTAATTGAGTACCTTTGTTTTGATCATATGTAGTTTGCATAAGGAGGAACTCAAAAAGATTACTACACACGGCGTTGAGAGACGTCACAGGGAGCAATTTGTTGGTTGGTTTGAACGTAAGGTGAGTAACGTTGTCAACTGCATGCTTACAGAAAATAGCTACTGTCTTTATTTATTTTGCTGTTTTCAAATCGATTGCAAATGAATGAACTTTATGCAGAAGGGGGATTAGTGATACACTATATGCCCTTTCTCGAGGACCAGATCACCGGGTTCGTGTTTTTAATAGGTCCGTCATCAACGGTTTCTTTTTTAGAACGGCTTCTGTAGAGAGTGCCTTGAATACACAAAATTCAGGGGTTGCAGTTAAGGGTGCTGATAGTTCTGCAAGTATGGAGTGGTATGGTGTCATTAAAAAGATATTGACACTTGATTTCCCTGGTCAAAAAGAAGTCGTACTATTTCAGTGTGATTGGTACGACGTACCTGCTCCTAGTAAGAACAAGAGCAGAGGGTACCGTAGGGATCAATATGGGATTATAGATGTCGATACAACTCGTTTTCGATATCTAAATGATCCTTACATCCTGGGGACTCAAGCTGAGCAGGTTTTTTATGTGAAAGGTGCAAAGAAATCAGAGTGGAGCACTGTTGTAAGAATGAAGCCTAGAAATTTGTTTTCCATGCCTGAACCACTAGACACTGAAAATGAGGGACAGCTTGATATTGACTCACTGGAGGTGGGAGTGGAAGCCGTGAATATTTCAAGCCAGAATGAAGATTTGATAGCTTGGAGGAGGACTGACCTGGAAGGGGTGACTGGAGATGCAGCCGTCATTGAAAATGCGCTACCAGTGCTTGAACCATGTGATGAAGACTTTGTTGATGAAGATGATGATACTGATGACACCTACGTTGATGATGGACATGTAGCACCTGTCAACTCTTTAGGCACCAGTCTTGATGATGAATTCTTTGTATAAATATGAATTTAGGAAGCACCACCTTGTTTTGGATTGAAATGGCTTCCACCCTTGTGCTTAGTAGCTGTGTATATGCTGCTGCTTGTTCTGCTTCTTGGCTGCTGCTGCTTGTACTGGATACAATTTGTTCATCTCAAACAGAAGGTATGATACAATTTTGGATAATGATCACTATGATAATGATCAAAGGAAATAGAGTCTGAATATTCACATTTTGCAATCTCCATCTTTTGCTTGTCAGTTTTTTACTGCAGTTGAATTTGTAAATTATATAATATCTGAATTTTAAATTCTCAAAATTCTATACAGGAGTTGAATTATACTCAGTTACAGGCATCTGGCTCTATTGATCCCAGTAAGATTCAACAGGTAGTCCACTGCATTATAGAGCTTTACTCAATATCTTGTGCATCGGTTCATAATTTCAGTCGATTTCACTTACGTTGGTAACTTTATGTAGGGAAATCAAGCTGCACAAGAGCGTGCCTGGAAAAGTTGAGACTGCAGGTGAGCAACATTACCTATGTTTCCTTTCCTGACACTTGTCACCGTACCATTGATTTGAAACTTCTAATGCATTCATTTGGGAAGCTAGTTAATTGCATTCTTTGTGATTATCTAATGTGAAATTACCTATCAGCAGCCCCAACCTGATGTTCTGCAATTTGAAATGTACTATCGTCTAAAACAATTGGTTTTGGTGGCCATGTATAAAAAAATGTCAACAGTTAGTTGCATCGAATCTTGGCATGCTACGCTGAGTGAAAATAGTTTTAATTAATGAGAGAAAAAGTACATATCTTAAGTGTTTCTAGCTATTTGTTCCGCTTACTGGATATTCTTTCTGTACTTGAGAGGATATTGTGCTGAAGCAATGGAATTGTGTTATCGGACCACGAGGCGCTTATATGTTGCACCGATTTTCAACCTTTTCAGGTGAATGATATAGCGGCAGTCAAGGCTCGGAAATGAGCTCCACTCAGCCCAGCTGCTTCCATTTGTAACAGTGGTTTGCTTTAGTCCCTGCATGGCGGCCAGGCAACCATTCCGATCATTGTAACTATGGATTTAGCTTAGATTAATGTCTAGATTGTAGATCCTATCTGTTTAAAATGTTTGCGGTCTAGGCCTTGTATCGCTGTTAACATTGCTGATTAGATTGTGGACAAGTACAACTTCCTGTTCGTGTATAGAGTTAGAGGATTTCCTGCAGGCAATGATGGGAAGCTGATGGACAGGGTGCTGTGCATCATGCACTTCTGTGTTTTCTTCTTCCTTGCTGCAATGCTGCTCTTCTTCGCTGTCCAGGGCGATTCCATGAAGCTACAGGCTATATTTACTCTTGGGTTGTTAGTGTTATATAAGCTGCTGCCCTCTAGAAGTGATCGCTTCCAGCCATCCTTGTTGGAAGGGATGCAGACAGTCAATAGCTTTGTAGATGGTCCGACGGATTATGAAGTTTTTTCACAACCTGACCTGGATTGGAATCTGTATCAATCCTGAAGAAAAACTGTCAAGCTCAATACACACTTGTTTCATTACATCACCTGAGCTTCTCAATGTACCACTCTCATTCTTTTGTACAGTTTTGTAGGTTAACTCCCATTTCTCTTCTAGCTGTATTTATTTTGTTGTAAATGACAGGTACTTACTGTTTAGATTATGAAGCTGTCTATCTAAAATTCCATGGGAAGAAAATACTTAACATTATCCTACACGATCTGTTCTTCTTGAGGCTTTTTGTGATTTGCCACCATCCAATGCAAAAGCCCCTGTTACCAGCAGATATATCAATGCATGCCGGATTTGTTCTTCTCACCTTCTTTGTGTTATGAGTTTCCGATTGTAAACGAAGTCGTGTAGGAGAGAACTATTTGTATGCTGAGTCTGATGTTATGCAGCTTAACCAGCCTGGTGGTGATCAGCCTGGTTAAACTGTCCAATCTCTTAACGGATGCGTGCACGCTTTAGTACCACCTCGCTAACTCAAGCGAGATTAGCACAACTTAAAGATTTGAGTCCCTGCTGCGCAATTGAATTTCCACGATTCTGGCATTACCTTGAGCAGTCTGCACGCTACTCGGCCAACTTGGCTCAAGCTTGACTGAGCTGTTGGCCCAAAGCTGGCTTTGTTTTTTTTACAAACTATTGTTTTTTTACAATCTCATTATTAATCTATAAACATTATTTGCCCAATCGTTTTATGTAATTTTTTGCAAAATAATTATTTAAGTTAACATTATTTGCCCATTATTTTTTATGTAATTTTTTGCAAAATAATTATTTATGTCAAAAACATTTGCCCAAACTATGTATCTCAAACTTAGTTCATCATCTCCTACTGAGTTCCCATTATATATATTGTTATGCCCCAACATCTAGCACTACCTAGGTAGGACCCACGTCTTTTGCCTGTAGTTGGGTTGGTCATCATGCTCTACTGAGTTGCCACGTCTCCGCCTGTTTGCCATGTCATGTCTTACTTGTCGGTAGGGGTGGAAAACGGTAACGGATAATTCGTTTTATCCGATATTCGTATCCGAGAAAACACGAAAATAGTAAGCAAAAATCATTATTCGAAAATATTCGTATTCGTATTCGAGAATATTCGTATCCGTATTTGAGAGTATTCGTATTCGCATTCGTATTCGAGAATATTCGTATCCGTATCATGTCCATCTGAGTGCCACATCATCTCCCATTAGTCGGTTCTTCATGTAACGCCTGAGACCAACTAATATCATAATTTCGTTATGTAAATTTTTGACTGAATTTCATTTTGATTGAACCAACTACTTTTTGATTTAGTAAAATCCTTCATCAAATTCGTCTGCCTTCATAGTCTTTCCCACGTACATACATTTTCCTCCAAACAGATTCCCACAAAAACCAAAGGCCGCGAAAAAATTTACAACTACAAAAAGGCCACGAAAAAATCCCGCCACAACACGGTAGATTAGCTGTAATCAGCGCCCCCCACGCACGCGTCCCACGTTTCCCGTAATTGCGATCTATTCCAAAAACCGTGAGGGGAGAGGAGGGATCCCTTCGTTTTTGCCCTAGCTCCAGGTCTGATGGCATCGTCGCCGCCGGACACCGGGACGGGGCATCCCTCCATGGACGTCGCCTCTGGAGATCTCAGCAGGAGAGCTGTGACGGCGCCTTCATCCAAGAGGACGCCACCGTCTGCTTCACAACGCGATGGCGCCGAAGAACTCAGGAAACAGCCCGCCAGATCAATGGAACGGCGGCGTCATCCTCATATTCAAGCCGTCGTCGAGGAACAAGATGAAGACGAACCCGCCGGGTCACTAAGGTTTCGCGAAAGCAGGTATATATGCAGACGATGTTATAGTACTTTTACAGTATGCAATATATGCTAGGGTTTATGACTAGGCCTCGCCGCACTTCACCTCGGCCGTGTCCTCCTGCCTTGCCGCGCTTCACACCGGCCGTCTTGCCTGGTCGCATGGCTGCGCCTCTCGTCGTCCATGTCCATGCGTGTGCTACTGCTATACTCGGCGTGGCCGACCGGCATGCAGGCTCTTGCAGGCACCTGCATGTAGATAGGTCTCCTTGTTTATTACTGCAAAGCCTGTTAGAATACAAATGTAATCTTGAGCATAATGTTTAGATTCTGCTATTTGAGTTTTTTCTCTAGTCAAGTCTACGCTCTAGTTAGTAGTAGCAGACTTCAGCTTAGTGGCCCATTAGCCTTTTCTGTTTTCAGTTGCGTCCGAGTCTGAGATTCAGCAGGAGATCCTACAATTCCGGATGACCAATCTTTGCATGTAACCATCAGTTAGTTATGAATAAAAGACTGAACAAAAACACCCCAGATTAGCATTTTGCCTGAACAAAAACACCCCAGATCAGTTGCCATCATTTTGCCTGTGTTTCATCTATTGGTCCCCTGTTGTCGGACTTTCGTCAGGGGTACTGTTCACTACTGAATCTTCCACCTGTGAACGAGTGAGTTCAGAGAGCATTCCAGTGAGCGTTTGCCGATAGCCAAATCTGACAAAGCCTAACAGGAGGTGGCGATTAGTTTATAGTCAATGGATGAACCTAGGTCTGGAGAATATTTCAGCAATATACTCAATATACTCCTAGGTCTAGAGAATATTTTAGCAATTTGTTTCATATATATAGTCAATGGATGAACCTGAGTCTGGAGACCCAAACATACTGTACTCAGTATACTGCAGGTATGACCAGGTACTTGGTAGGAAAATTCAGGATTGTTTTGGATATTTTTTTAGTTTTGTTACTTGCTTCTTATTTCCAAACCTCATGCACTACGAAACAAGCATATGCCATTCATTCTACTAGTTTGATGTGGAACTCAGACAAAGTTAAAGTTTTGTTATGAAACAAATGGATGCAAAAGGTAGCTACGTCATGGAGGATCTATATGCAGTTAGGAGAAAATTTATACTAAATAAGTTTATGCACCTCAAGCATATGCCATTCATTCTACTAGTTTGATGTGGAACTCAGACAAAGTTAAAGTTTTGTTATGAAACAAATGGATGCAAAAGGTAGCTACGTCATGGAGGATCTATATGCAGTTAGGAGAAAATTTATACTAAATAAGTTTATGCACCTCAAGCATATGTCATTCATTCTACTAGTTTGATGTGGAACTCAGACAAAGTTAAAGTTTTGTTATGAAACAAATGGATGCAAAAGGTAGCTACGTCATGGAGGATCTATATGCAGTTAGGAGAAAATTTATACTTAATAAGTTCAGCTAAAAATATTACCGACTGATTTCTCGTCAGAAGAAGATCAAGCTCGTCAATGAGCAAAACAATTGGCTGGTTTGCTTGCTTCCCTATTTTAGTGCCATCTGAGAAGTGTTCGGTCAAATAATGAAGAGCTTTTTTCCATCCCACCCTATGCCCACTCAACTGTTCATATATAACCTGTGTATTTCAAAAACATGTACCCATTATAATTCTTTTTTGAGGGGATGCAACTGTAATACTTAAGTAGATCAGATTTGCCATTGGTTAACCAAAGTAGGCGTTTGTATACCTTGTAGATATTCTCTGGAGAAGCTAATTTAAGACTACATCGGCAGTCATGATGAAATTGAGTAGGAAATGGTACATGTTCATTCATATTAAACAAAATGGCCCCCCTACATATTGATGTGAGCTCCGCCACTGTTTATGTCATAGTAATTTTAGTAGACTTCGACAATGATAATGGCAAATATGAACCTTTTTATTACTGCGATATATGTGCTTTATTGATTTGTAACTACATGTATATACACGCAGTGCAC
This sequence comes from Dendrocalamus latiflorus, assembly GCA_017311315.1. NCBI lineage: Eukaryota > Viridiplantae > Streptophyta > Magnoliopsida > Poales > Poaceae > Dendrocalamus > Dendrocalamus latiflorus. Next base: position 6,607,589 of record CM029628.1, read on the forward strand.
CAAAGACTGGAGAGGTTTGGACAATATATTTCCAATGCAAGGGGAAGGATCCAGAAAACGAATTTGTCGATGTACATTTAGATAAAGCTGATGTCACATATTTTAACTTGGCATCTTTTAAAGAACAGCTTGGGTACGGACCTAGGGACTTCATGTACTACAAGATGCGTTGTGGCAGGGATGTAGCAAAACTTGAAGCCATGGGTTATATACGAGATGCAGATACAGTGCTACGTATGAATGAGGCTGAGAGGGAAATCAGGTTGGTACTGTCGAAGGAGCAGGAACATGAGGTAGATGTCGCCATAACACCGATTAAGCGACCAAGGGAGAAGGGAAACAATGATGACTCAAGTACGCTTGAAGACATTGATGCCTACAAGTTGTGGCTAACAAAGCTGCAATCCAAGGATCCAGACACCGGTAAGATTGTTCGATGATTCACTCATGCAAATTGTTATAACAAAGTTTGCTCTGATAAGTGGTATTGTATAATCATCATCACTCGCAGATTTAAGGGATGCCTTCAGGGATGAAACAATTGAAACATACAAGGAATGGCTGAGGCATACAGGCCGTCGTCAACACATGCGTAATTAAATATCTTTACTCATTTAAACATGTTTACTGTTCTGCAAACAATAAAATAATTATTAACATGTGTTGGTTGCATTCTTTTTGTAGTATCATTATTGGAAGAAAATACAAATGATGATGACATAACTGAAGGGGAGGAAAATGATAGGCCAAGTCATGCTAGGAAACCAAAAAATCTAGGAGATGGTATGTGCTGCTCCTTCCATTTTATATTTTATATTAAAAACTCTTTTGCTGATCATGGATGTTCCATTATTTCTTAATGTTCAAATAGGAGAAAAATCCAAAACACGTGGAAGAGGATGTCTCAAAGGTCTGACAGTAACCAACAAGAGAATTAGGAATGGACTCAGAAATTAAAAATCGAATTTAATCCTAGGCTGGGTGGCCCCATTGGTGAGAACCGTCGGTCGTTCGTGGATGAGGTGGTAACGTTTACCAGGAAAAAGGCTCCACTTATAGGAGTGAAAACGTGGAAGGGTGTGCATCCAAAAGTCAAAATGTCAATAGCAGATGACATACTGGTATGACACTATCTTTTTTGTCCATATGTCTTGTTGTCACTAGCTAAAATTTTGTATTCTATTTGTCTTTGCATTGGAACAGCTTAACTGGGACTTACAGAATGTTGAAGAACCTAAAGAAAAGATATGGGCCATTGCCAAGGAGAGGTACAAAGGATGGCGTGCTGCATTTAGTGCTACATACAGGGCTTACCGCACTGACGCTGAAAGAATGAAACATAAGCCTGAAGATTTAGACAATGTTGAGTGGTACTACTTGATCCAGTACTTTGGAAGTGAGAGCTTCCAGGTTTGTAAAATGGTTAAATATCCTTTTCTTTTTACAAATGATCAAATCAGTGTTTTAATCACATCATTTGTAAACCATTTACAGAAGAAGAGCACCAAGAACACTGAAAACCGTAAGAAGCAAAAGACACAGCATCTCATGGGATCCAAACCATTTTCCCAAGTAAGCTATGATCAGGTAATGACAAGCTTTACTGACCTAGTTATTTTTTACAACAGTCAATACCTCATACTACATGTGTTGCCATCTCAGAGAGACCCGACAACTGGTAAGGAGCCTGCTGATTTGGATCTTTGGATGGTTACTCACCCCAAGGGCGGGCAATGGTCAAACCCAGATACACTGGAAGTATATGTGAGTGCTAAATATATATATTGTTCTGACTTTATAATTGGTTCATGCTTCATAAAATTTTGGAACACTTCTAATTTTAATCCTTCTAATGTGTTAATTATGTTTCGCTTAGGAAAATGCTCTCGTCAAAATTGCTGAGGCAGAATTATCGAAAGATAAACAATGTCTTACGGTTGAAGAAGAAAATGCACTTTTCCAGAAATACTACAAAGAAACCATAGGAACCAAAACGTACAGATGTCATGGTCATGGATATATGGCGAAATATCCAACACGAACGGCTCTATTGTATGAGAGAGAAGAGAATTTAGCCTGTAGCTCAGCTGCAGCCCTACAGCACCGAGAGGAGGTTGAAGATTTAAAACAAAAACTTGCAAATGAAGTTGTTGCAAGGGAAAGAGATAAGGAAGAAAGTATCCGACAAATGCAGGAACTTAGAGAAGAGCTTCGTTTGCAAGTTGCACTGCTACAGGTAGTAAATATATTATATGCTTGTCTTTTGTCGATTTTCCCCCTAATGTTGCTTGCCTTTTATATTGAGCAGGCTAACCCAGGAAACACCACCTGTTCACAGCCTCCAAATAGCGCAACTGTGGGCATGAATGACATCACACCACCACGTATAGAAGATGAAGCACAAGAGGTAATAAAAATGCAGCATGTCAACATACGAAATGCATTTGTACACATGTGTATAATGCACAGTGTTGTTATTTTGTTTGTTGGCAGATTCAACCAGCAAGCGTGATGACCACAGTAAAAGAAGTTGATCCACCTACTCGCACCACGGCTACAGCTAATACTACTGTAACAAGAAATCTTTTCCCAACAGACAACAATGACCAACCAGCAGATTCAAATTCTTCACAGCAACAGATAAGGCCTGCTGCAAAAACTCGTAATCAAAAGAAAAAGCTACAGGTATGAATTCCTATATGTGAATTTTGTTTGTTCATTTCAATCAAATTATGTGCCGCATATTGCAAACGGTGGGTGAGTCATATATGCTATGTTGTAAGCATTACTATTGACTTGATTTCATTGCCGAATTATGTTCCTGCTGTACATTGCCTACTATACATTGACTACTGTACATTGCCGAATTTCATTGCCTACTGTACATTGACTAATTATGTTCTTGCTTATAAAATGCAGGAAATCATGGTGAGCCAAAATAATTAAAGTACTATGGAATATGCGTGCGAGCGTGTGCTGATGGAACATCATGAGATGAATAAGTGAAGCAATACTTCGAGTTAATGAAGAACAATTTCATTTTTTATTGCAAACATAGTTCAAGACTTGTAGTTTGAGAGGATATTTTTGTTATTGCAAACATATTTATTCTGGCTCAGACATAATTTTCCAGTTATTGAAGGATTGATTTCATATAAGTGTGTTGATGATTGAATTTTTTCTTTAATTCTATTGTATCTATGTTGCAACAATAAATTAATATACAAATATCGAACGAAATAGGCGTACACGACGAAAATCTCCTCGTCGCAATAAACTGAAATGCATCAATTGTTGTTTGTCGCAATAAACAATATTGCAACGTAGGTTGCGCAATGCCATAAGACTTAGTAACCACAACCAATGTGTCGTTGCAATACCACTTACTTGCAACCAAAAAATTTACGTGGCAACATAAGTTATTGCAATGAAACATTGTGCGTCGCAATTACGGATATAACCACCAAATGATTTTCGTTGCAGATTTTTTTATTGCAATGGAACATAGTCCGTGGCAATTAGTTCTATTCCCACGTAGCAATGGCGTTGCAATATTGGCTCGTTCTTGCAACACCATGTTTGGTGGCAATATAGTCTATTGCCACAACGTGTGTCGTGGCAACAATTACTAATGCAACGATGCTATTGGTTGCAATATCTCCTATTGCGACCATATCGTGCATGGCATTTGCTTTTTGTGCTCGTTGCGAAAGTCAAAGTATCGCAACACATCAAAATTGAGTTGCAATAACCTATTGCAACATATTTAAATGCCACGACTCACAACGAAACCAACTTCGAAGCATTTGTTACATATTGCGACCAAAATGCCCATATTGCAACCATTCTTAGGAGTGGCTTTAGGTTAAAATCCTTGTAGTGCATCTGTGCTGTGACTTATCATAGACGACTTAAAAATCGTGTGTGATAATTGCCTGCTATCATAGATGCAATAAATTGGATGGTTCAGCAACTGTCTGTGATGAGAGTTTAGAACCATCTGTGATGACTTTCTGAGGTAGTGTTACATCCTAGCTAATACAAATACATACAGCACATGTGCTTCAAAGAAGCCCATACGGTACACGGTCAGAGAGGTCCTCAGCTCTGGCGGCGGCCACGGCGGCATCCTTAGGCAGCTCCTCGTCCTCAGTCTCGCCAGTGATCTCCTCGAGAGACTTTCCCTGCAACTCCGGCAATAGGAGCGTGAACGCAAGGTCGACCAGGTTGCACCCAATGAGAACGTGCAACAGTTTCTCGACGCGCTTTTCGGTATCGGTAGAGGTCCGAATAGCGACGCACAATGATTTCAGTTCACCGGATTCAATCGGGATAGATGGAAGTCTGAACACGGTATCACTCCCCCTATAATATACTTTCTCTCTTTTTTTTATTGAGAATTCCAATGATACTTGAATTTTCCAAATGTCGTCATTCGAAGTTTCGCATTTGCAGCTATTGGGGGCTCTCTACGGCTTCGGCTTCTACCTTTTAGCTTATAATTTATAATTTTTTTTTATCTTTTTTGGTTTCCTTTGATTTTTTAGTTTTTTTATTTTTCCTTATTTGTTTGTATTATCTTTGATGATATAATTTTTTTATTTTTATGTTTTACACAGAATAAACTAACAACCACAGTGTAAAATATTGCGACTGCAATGTAGGGGGCAGCACGCATTTGTGGATCCTTGGTTCTACAAAAGTAAAAGGTTATGCGTTATATGTGTGACCAGATAGAAAAATATGCTTGTCGCTTATTTTTCCACGATGCACAATCTGGGCCATGGTCCATGGAATATCCACCGAATGGCGTGCATGTTCATCAACAGGGTTCAGAAAGCCGCAGATAACTAGCCTTCGCCCAGTTTATCCCCCGTCCCATTGATCCAATCTTCCATTGAAATAGTTATGCGTGAACTTGAGTGAAAAGAATTGTCAACTGGAAAACACATGTATAACCGCCGTTGGGAATATACTTTCGAATAGATTGACATTCTCTGTTATTTATGTATTTGTAACATAGACATTTGACTTACTTGCCGGAAGCCAGATGCATCGATGAAACTGAAAGCATCAAGTCATGATGCATGACATCTTCTCGGGATGGCTTTGTTATATATACGTCAACTTACAATCAGATAGATCACCGGATCTTTAGGATCTCTGTTACATCAGTCAAGCCTAAATACAAGGTACTAACTAAACGACTAATTCAAACCACTAACAATCTTGAGGATATAATTGACAACGTATCCAATCTTTCTAACACTAGCTACGCCAAATCTTGTATACTCGGGGATATTAATCTTGTAGTCACTGAAGAAAGAAATGAGATATTTTGCTACGGATTCTCTTATTTTATAGTCCCCGGGAACCTTTTTTCGAACTAGCATTTTCTGATTCCTTATGGCGGTGGTTTATAGGTTAAAGAAGGGATTTATTCCGATTCTTCAGAAATGTGCAGGTGGAGGTTAGACAATGCGGAAGACAATGGCTGCAAGCCTTTCTGTACTAGTAACCACACAAGCATGCATGGTTAAATTGGCCACTTCCTTCTATTATACCCAGGCTTGGCCCTTGGCTAGAAGATTATTGTATCCAATGGGCGTTCTTTAGCAACGACAACCCGCGTATATGGCTGAAAAATTGTGAATTTTTCAAACTAATTACCAGCTTAATTGTGATTATTCAACTAACATCGATCGTTAATTACCTTCGCTTGTAGTAAAGAAATAACATTGGAGTTGGCCAAACGATTCATATATAGCACATCAGCACATGTACGAGGATAATCATTGTTCGGTAACAGGGCAGTTTGCTTGAAAGAAACAATATTGTATTGGGAGTGTCTTTTTTTTTAGATAAAGGAATAGCAATATTCCGGCCTTGATCATTTCAAGAGAATGGCTATAGCCACACAGTACCATACAAAAGACAGTCCCCACCTCACCAAACAGTGATACAGCAATTCGTGCGCCAAGCACACACACCAAAAGGACTTAATCCTCTAATCTAAAACCATTGTTCCATCCAAACTTGCTGAAGATTTCCAACACCACTCTCTCTAGCCTTGTGCATCCTGTTAAAAGTGCCCTTCTCGCTTTCTCTTTAGATAGTTGCGACCAACACCTGATCCAGTAAGTCCCCCTGAAAATGACCTACACAATAGAGTGAGTAGTGATCCTTCTAAAAACGGCGTCATTTCTATTCAACCATAAAGCCCAGCAAAACGCTGCTATACCAACTAGAATCTGATTTCTAAGCTTAAAAGAAAAATTTCTAAGCCAAGAACCAAATAACATCCCAACACTAGCAGGTGGTTGAATTCCAAAGCTAATGACTACCACATTCCAAAAAGCCCGAGCCACATGGCAATAAAAAAAAAGGTGTTGAATGCTTTCATTAGAGAGACAAAAGCAACACATGATACTTCCTTGCCACTGCCTCTTCGCAAGATTATCCTTTGTTAAAATAACTCCTTTTTTCAAGAACCAAAGAAACACTTTGACTTTAAGTGGTATCTTTGTTTTCCAGAATAAATTCTTTTCCGAAATGCCTTCTATTTCCATGAGATCTCCGTACAAAGAATGGACAGTAAAAGAGCCACTCTTATTCAAATTCCAAACTAAAACATGTTTTTTTCATTCAAGGAAACTCGAACTATCATATTCACCACTTTAAGCCAGGAATTCCGCTTTTCACCTACTAAAGCTCTCCTAAAAGAAACCTTTAACGGTGTAGAACTCAGAACTTGAGCAACCGTCATATTCTTCTTTCTGACAATTTTATACAGATCAGGGAACTTCGACATTAGCGCTTCCTTCCCAATCCAAATGTCTTCCCAAAACCTCGCTTGTTTCCCATTGTTAACCCTAAATCTGCTTCTTATTAGAAAGAGATTCTTGACCTCCATAAGCCCACTCCAAAAGTGGGAATCCCCTGGTTGTTTAACCATTTGTGACAGAGTCTTTCCTTTCAAATATTTTCTCTTAATCATACTCTGCCAGAGGCCATCCTCATTCACCAATTTAAACAACCACTTACTTAACAAACAACAGTTCTGAATTTCCAAGTTTAAAATACCCAAACCCCCCACGCACTTTGGTTGACTAAGAATACCCCATTTGGCCAATCTATATTTCTTTTTATTCCCATCATTCTACCAAAAAAATCTGGATCGATAATAATCCAGCTTCTTCAGGATGCCTTTAGGAATCTTGAAGAAAGACATCATAAACATCGGGAGGCTCGATAAAACCGAATTGCTTAAAACCAGTCTACCGCCTACCGATAACAACTTGCTTTTCCAACTACTAAGCTTTTTCTGAAACCTTTCCTCGATTTCCCGCCAATCTTTGTTCAAAACTTTTCGATAGTGCATAGGGAGACCCAGGTACCTAAAAGGTAGAGATCCCTCCTTGCAACCAAATAGCTCAACATAATCAGTGCTTTTGACCTTAGCATCCCCAAAACAAAAAACCTCACTTTTATGGAAGTTTATTTTGAGGCCCGACAACTGCTCAAAAGTACTTAGTACTAACTTTAGATTTTTTGCCTGCTCGAAATCATTTTCCATAAAGAGAATAGTATCATCGGCATACTGGAGAATCGACAAACCGTCATCTACCAAATGAGGGACTAAGCCCCTAAACTGACCATTAACTTTGGCCCTCTCTAACAGAATTGCCAACATATCAGCTACTAGATTATATAAAACTGGCGAAAGAGGATCCCCTTGCCTCAAACCTTTTTTAGTCTGAAAGTACTGGCCTATGTTATCATTAACCTTAACCCCTACACTACCACCACTTACAATCGATTCGATCCATTTACACCAAGTCGCTAAAAAACCTTTTATTCTCAGAACCTGCTGTAAGAATGACCAACTCACCTTATCATAGGCTTTCTCAAAATCTAGTTTGAGAATTACCCCACCCAACCTTTTCTTGGTTAACTCATGCAACGTTTCATGCAGAACAACTGCCCCTTCCAAAATATTTCTTCCCGGAATAAACGCCGCTTGAGAGGGTTTAATCACCTTGCTTGCCACCCGTGAGATCCTATTAGCCAAAACTTTTGTGAAAATCTTAAAACTGACATTAAGCATACAAATAGGTCTATATTGATGTATTTGCTTAACCTCTTTTTGTTTAGGAAGAAGTTATTATCCCAAAATTTAAACTGAAAAGAGAGAGCTTATTCACGTGGAAATCTTTAAACATGGCCATTAGGTCATCTTTAATTAGACTCCAAAACACTTGATAAAACTCAACCGGAAATCCATCAGGACCCGGTGTTTTATTATGTTTCATTTGAAAAATGGCTTCTCTTACTTCCTTTTCAGAGAAGGCCCCCGTAAGAAAGTTATTCTCTGTTTCAGAAACCTGTGGGATATCATCCTTATATGCTTCGTCAAGAATCAAGTTACTTCTTTCCGTCGACCCAAAGAGATTTTTATAATATTTTGTAATATATTTCTCCAAATTAACATCTCCTTCAATCACCCCATCTTCTTGGTCAAGCCGACAAATTCTAGTCTTTCTTCTTTTACCATTTGCCACTAAATGGAAATACTTTGTATTATTGTCTCCTTGCAAGAGCTTCGTGGTCTTAGCCCTTTGGAACCATTTAATCTCCTCCTCCCGACGTAATTGGGCTAGCCTCTCTTTCACCCTTTGCATCAGGTCCACTTCATGCTGATCCAGAAGTTGCGTTTCCGCTTTTTTATCAAGCCTATCCGCCATTCTGACCAACTCCTGTTTTTCTTTCTTAAGAGCAACTCCAGCAGTAGCCCTCAAAACAGGACCCCTACTTTTTATTTGAGGGTTCTCCCTACTTTTGAGGGCTCTGTTTTTTGGACTACACTCCAGCAGGAGCCCTCAAAACAGGACCCTCAAATTCATTCTTAGAGGGGATGACACATAGGACCCACCCTCATCCTCATCCTACTTTTGAGGGCCGAGGGGCAAAAAAACTCACTCCAGCAGGGCCCCTACTTGAGCCCTCAAAAGTAGGGGCTCCTTCCAGACCCCCAGGAATGAGGGCTCGAGGGGGAGATTTGAGGGCCCCCCTACTTTTGAGGGCTCAAGTAGGGGCCCTGCTGGAGTGAGTTTTTTGCCCCTCGGCCCTCAAAAGTAGGATGAGAGCTCAAGTAGGGGCCCTGCTGGAGTTGATCTAAAAGCCCCGTTCTCGTTTTTTGCCCAACCTCTTAAGAATTGTCTCAAACTTCTGATTTTCATCTGCCACCTTTGTAGCGCCGAAGTACCCCTATTGTTATCTTTCCAAACCTTAGACACACAGTCAAAGAAGCCCACACGTAAGAACCAACTGAGTTCAAATTTGAACATGGGTTGACCCTTACACTGAGATCTCTCACCCGTGTTAAGTAGGAGCAGAGTATGATCCGATAACTCTCTCCCCAAAGCCGTTACCGTTGAGAGAGGGAACTTTTGTTCCCATTCCGTGCTAACTAAGATCCTGTCCAGCTTTTCATAAGTTGGAACTTTTCGGGAATTAGCCCAAGTGAACTGTCTACCAGACATAACAATTTCCCTTAGATTAAGACTATCTATGATAGCATTAAAAAGAAACGGCCATTTTCCATCAAACTTATCATTATTTTTTTCACTCGGATTTCGAATAATGTTAAAATCCCCACCAATCATTAATGGCAACATTTCCTTATTACAGGCTTGGACCAACTCGGTAAGAAAAATTTCCTTGAATTCTGGTTGTGCTGCCCCATAAACAGCCACCAAAATCCACTTAAAGCCATCAATTTTGTTTCTGAGAAGGAATTTCACATAGAACTCCCCTTCCGCAATACTGCCTATATCAAATAAGTTCGGATTAACACCCAACAGAATACCTCCTGATCTCCCATGCGGCATCGTCCAGTACCATAGGAAATTTCTTCCTCCACATAATCTATTGAGCTTTGCTTGCGAGAACTCTTTCTTCCCGGTTTCCAAAAGCGCAATAAAATCTAACCTCTGCTCTTTAGAGGTTTCATCTAGAAATCTTAATTTAGCCAAGTCCTTAAGACCTCTGCTATTCCAGAAAATTCCTTTCATGATGAACTCCGCTTCGAAACCTTAACTTTTCTTTTTGCACAAGTCCTTTTACCAAACGGCTTAGCGTTTAACTTGTGACTTTTGATAACAGCCCTAGCATCACAACTTAGGTGATAGCTATCATCCTCCAAAATATCATCTACCAGATTACCACACAAATGCCTCACCGCCTCTATACCCGAATCCTCTATGCTCTCCGAATTGCTAACACAACTCAGAGAGCTATCACTGCAATTCTCAGGCCTGTCCAACAATTTAGACCGCTCTAAACCCATCAACTAATTAACCGCGGAAAATAGATTCTCATTACCACTACTCGGAACTACTCCCAACTCACTAATCATCCTAACAGCAGAAGTAATAGGGATAGAACAAAAAGAATTAACAACATTGTTACCTTCCATCTGCTCTAGGTTGCGCACCACCGCCCGCCTTTCAGCCCGCCTCAAAATATGCTCCTCGGACACACCAGCTAAACGAGGGCTTGCCCTTGACGGAGAAACGACCATTTCACCAACTGTCGTAGCCGCCTCCACAGCTCCATCCGCACTGGGCGCGCTCTCCACCAGACTGGACCTTTCCACCCCTTCCGGCCTCTCCAGCTCTTCCCGCTCACCAACCGAACCCCCAACTGGCCCAACAGCTTTGCGCCAACATCATGCGCCTCCTCCTCCGCCGGGACTAACTCCTCCCCACTCCGACTGGACCTTTCCACCCCTTCCCGCCCCTCCTTCCGAGCAATCACCTGAGAAAAGAAAGCCCCACTCCTTCCTTCCAAACCCTCCCCCGCCACACCTGCTGAGTCAACAAACTTGCCAAGATCACCCACTGCCCCCACCGAAGTCCCACTCGGCCCCCCTGCTATAAATTACTCATTCAACCGCCCAGACTGCACCTTGCCTCCCACAAACTCCTCACCCAAACCTCCCAAACTGCCCCAAATCTCCTCCTTTTCAGCTAGCACTTTGTCAGCCACTTCGCCTAACACTTTATCAACCGATGAATTCAGAAACTCCTCAGCTTTTTCTTTAAGAAAAACTCTGAATTCATCCTCACTCATTCTCAAAACCTTCTCTTTTAGAGAATCACTGCCCGACTTTCCTACCTTAGCCGGCGCCCCATTACTCTCATCACCAGTCCCCTTCAAACGCTTATGCTCTCTAGCCCCCTCCATCTCTTCTCCGAGCAAGTCATCTTCCTCCATACCATCTTCGTTGTTACCAAAACCATCATCGCCCCCTCCACTCCACTTCTACCTCTTCCCCATTTTCATTGAAACCCCTCTTCTCCACCTCAAACTCCAACTCAAAGTAATGATCCCCAATGACCACATCTAAGTGTGCAGGGATCAATTTCGGATTGAGAACAGCCACAAAAATCCTACCATACTCATTCTTCCTAGTCGCCTCCATATCCACTGTCTGCGTTGAACCAAGCATTGACCCAACTGCCCAAAGATTCAGAAACTCTCTCAAGGCTTTTCTTATCCCAAAGACCTTGACCCACACTTTAGGAAGTAGGAAACCCTCTTCCTTCTCCTGCCACTCCTCAAAGAGCAACCTAATGCCTGTTGAAACACCATCCTCTTTAACATCTGCCCCCCAAAAGCGATTGACCGCTGCAACTCAGACTTTGAAGGAAACTTAGTGATAAAAGCATTATCCCCACGCTTCTCCAACACCCACTTCCATTTTCCTGGCACGATCCTCTGCAATTGAGCACTAACTTGATCTTCTGAAAGTTCACCTCCTGAGACAGTAATCAGCGCTGCCTTGGATTCTTTTTTCCCCCTTGGCAAAGGTGGATGCGGGATATGGAAAAATCCCAATCCATGCACTGCATATCCAACAGCATGAGCGACTGGCCTTGGTAACTTGAGAATCGGACACCTATGATTCACATGATCATAACTATCACAAATAACGCAATAAACGTCCGCCGAGCAACCTGCCGCCAAATGCCCCTTCTTGGTACACCTCGAGCATCTTGCTCCTGTCAGCACCGCCTCCCCTTCCTCCTCTGCGCCTCCTGACCTTCCTCCCCCTGCACTACATCCGCATTAAACTGCACACTCCCAGCACTGACCTTGGCGATGACGGGTTCTGCCGCTTTTCTTGAATTTGCCAACCCCTCCGCCGGACCCCAACCATTAGAGCCCGCCCAGTTCGCTAGATGACCATTCTGCCGCACCACGCCCCTCCCTTGCCCGCCACCGAAGCCACCACACTGCCCTCCAGACCTCCACCCAGCACCTCCGCCATAACCAAACCGCTGCCAACCCCTGCCACGCTGAGCACCCCCCCAAAGGAGGCCGCAAACCCCGACTTCCACCTTGAACGCCCTGCCCGGCCACGCGAAAGCCAACACCGCCAGGAGCCTCCTCTTCACCCTCGACACCCAGCCCACGGCCAAAAATCCCTCCACGCCCGCGGAACCCAGCAGCACCGGACTGAGAACAGTTGACAACCCGACCCCCCACACTCCCGCGACCACCACGCTGCATCTTGTTATCCTGCCGCCCTCCGGCCCCCGCCTCCAAAGACTCCGTCCCTTTCACAACCTCGGCGAAAGAACGAGGCCAGGCGTCCGCGGAGAACACAGGACCCGGGGAAGGAGCGAAAAAGATTTGCTTCCTCAGAAAGATCTTCGGCCGCCCCTTCCTGGCGAGTAGCTCACCCAAGGTGCGCGGAAATTGAGGCGTCAAACGGGTTCCAGTCTGACCCAATGGGCCCAAAAAACTGCCCCGTCTTACCGGCCCCACCTGCTGCTTCCCCTTCTCAATTTGAAACACAGACAACTTCAAACCCGCTTCCGACCCCTCCGCCGCCGCCACCACCAACGACGACGCCTTCACAGACTCGGCCATTCCCCCATCCTCCGCTGCGAGGTTCGCCAGCTTGATCACCTCCCGGACTTTACCCTCCGGCCTCAGATCCTTCACCCAAACATCGCCCAACCTCAAAACCGGTGACACCCTCTTCAAAGGAAGAGGCCCTTTCCACGAATTGACGGCCGGCGATCTCCTTCTGGATAAACGACCTTGACCTGCTCTACACACCATAGACTCCAAACAAGACGGAGAACCAAGACTTGAGAGATGAGAAGCATTTCTTACCCGAACGACGCTCGGACTACCCGCTTGCAACGCATCCCTCACGCAGACCCCGCCCGACGAAGAGGAACTGCAATCAGCCACTCCACCTTCTTCGTCAGAACTCCAATCACCATCAAGAGGCCAAAAACGGGAACCACTCTCTGCCCTCCTAATCCCCGCTAGAGGGTCGGATGAAGGGAGCAGTGCCGGAGCCGAAAACCTTCGAGAAGCCCCCCTTTCCACCACCTGCGCCGGCAGCACAGCGGCCTCTTCAGAAGATGGGGAAACCTCCCCACCTGAGGAAGAAGCACCAGACGTCGAGGAACCCCGCGATGCCACCGAAAAAAGTGCCTTCCCCGAATCTGCATCCTCGATCCCCTGCGTGGACGCCTGCGACGAGGAATCCCGCTCCGACTCAGGGTAAGGGACCTCCGGCCACAGCGTCGAAACAGCCCCCTCCTTCAAAGGTGTCCGAGGCATCCTCCCCGAAACTGCATCCTCAAACCCCCGCCCGGGCGCTGACGGCGAGGAATCCTGCTCTGGACCAGAGCGTCGGACATCAGGATGATGCGCCAGACGTAGTCGGCCTAGTCGCGGGCGTCACGGCCGTAGGCCGCCGTGTTCCGGAACGCCGCCGAGACAATCACGCCAACGATGCCAGCAGTGATGTTCCCTAAGCCCTGCATGGCGAAGACGGCGGCAATAAACGTGCCGCGAGTCCTCTTGTTGGCGTACTCGGCCATGATGGTCGCCGAGAGTGGGTAGTCGCCGCCTATGCTGAACCCGAGCCAGAAGCGGAAGAAGCAGAGCGTCGTTATGACACTCGCAGGTGTGCGGCGGAAGGAGAGGCCAGATGCTAGGGAGCACACTACCATGAGCTTGAGCGTGACGCCATAAATGCGCTTGCGGCCCATCTTGTCGCCGAGCCAGCCGATGACGAGCTGCCCGAGCACGGCGCCGCAGAAGGCGCTGCTCAGGATGGCGGCCGAACACTGTGGGGGGAGCTTGTCATCCTCGTAGTAGATGCGGCCGAGGAGGTCGGTGATGAGGGGAATGGAGAAGAGGTCGAAGGCGTCGGTGAAGAAGCCCATGCCGGCGATGACGATGGCCGTGAAGTGGTACCATTGCGTCCGTGCGACGTCGAGAGCATGGAGCACTTTGAGCTGGTTTCTTGCCATGGGTGGTAATTGGCTAGCTCTCCTACTTTCTCGTCCAAGTTATGTTGAAAATTTTGTGGAGGAGGAGACTTGAATCACGCCAGAAGCGCTTTCCTATTTGCACCCTGTCTATATGCTTCAAGGGCCTAGACGAAGTTTGCACTGAAGCAAAGTGAAAAATCTGCATGGACAGAATCAGAGTTAGGTTTTTTCGAATGGTGAAAGGCCTCTGATTATATAGAGTTGGGAAGGATACGAAATGAATAGACACGACTCTTCGAATGCACCCTTCTGACAACAACTGCTGTCAGCCTACGCTCAAAGCCCCTATGAAAAGTAGCTATTTAAGTTGATCAAGCTTCTTCATAGACTTTCCATGTAGGACCAGGGTTAAATATCTCGGTCGCAGAATTCTTTCGCCGGTCACCGAAAGAAACGAAATGACGAAATTTCGCCCATTTCGTTCAAAATTCGGACGAAAATTTCAAATTATTTGATGAAATTTAATCAAAATTTGGATGAAATTCAGACAAAAATTAAATAGGGATAATTTCGGCCAAAATTTGACCGAATTCCTGCTCTTTCGGGAGGCAACGAAAGGAACGAAATTTCGCCATTTCGGCGAAATTTCGGACGAAATCCGTAACCCTGTGTAGGACAACCTGTTGTTTTCGAAACAACTTCCAACAATGTTAGCTTCCTTGAATTAGTTAGCAACATTCCACATAAATAGTGGGTACACATGGAAAGCTAATCTCATCATGGGTTCTAACTAACTTGGTGGTACTTGGATTTCTATATTGACATCTGTTTCACAATATTCTTCACTGAGGAGTAGCAGTACTTGTTGTCCAAGGAATATCTATATATTTGAATATTCGTTTTAGAACACGAGCAATCAACCATTTCAAACCTTGGCTTCTAATACACACAAAAATATTTGAGTTTGTTATATGGAGATGATATAACTAAATTTGTCATATAAAATACTTTCATATAATTATATTTTTAATGATTTTTACTAACAATTAATTAAAAAAGTAATTGTCAAAGTGTGTATGGGAGACCGTGTAATGTCTAAAACGATAAGTAAAAAAGAACGGAGATAGTAAGTGATATGTATCTATATTTGTATGTGCGTGTAAAAATAGGGCATGAAGGGTAAAAGAAATTGATGAGGCTGAAACATTCTGAATTACTCCCTCTGCTTCGCTATATTCCCCACCATGCATATGTAGATAAAAAGAGTTCAAAATCAAAGAAATAGGTAATATCATTGAAGCATTTACAGCCTTGTTAAATGACAAACTACTACTCAACCCCTCTTTTGTACCATTAAAGTAGGTGTAGAGTGTGTAAGGTGGTGATCGGTTCGGCTGAAAAGCTCGTGGCTTATGGCTGAAAACACTGTAGCTGGCTGAAAAAAGCACTGTAGCTGACAGAGGCTTATTTAGCATAATTAAATTTAAAAAAATTTAAAAATAAAAAAACTATGTTAGCCCATTACGTATAATACAAACAAATACGGGGAAAAAAAGAACCGGCAAAAAAGCTCAACAAAAAGCCAAAAGTTCAGAAAAAGACGAAACTTATGAATAGTGAAAAATAAGCCAGAAGCCAGAAGCCGAAGCCGAGTTGATCAGGACCTAAATATTGCAGTAACTATATTCTTCATTTTTTATAATGAAACTACACTTCTCAAGAAAATGGACAAATATTGCTAATCAGAGGGTGCAGTTAGTCTTGCAAGGGAATTGCGAGGGTGTTACCTGATTTTGTCGTGAAGGATACAAGTCCTTTCACCGCGCGTGAGGAATCAACGATCAATCGCAGTCAGTACAGCCTCGCGTCTGCTATCGGTTAGGAGCTGGAGTCATGGTGATTACACGTGGGAAAGACAACAACAAACGACCGTGTATACACGGTAGGAATATCCCATGGATCAGACGAGTTTCTGCAAGACATTGCGTACTGTTGAAAAATTGGACAAAATTTTAATTCCAAATTTTACTAGGAGACAAATACAATAAACCAGTGATGCAAAACTTACTACTAACAGCAGGCTATTCATCATACTTCAAAAATATACATAAGGAAAATATAGCAACAAAGTTGAACGAACGCGCGAACGACTTACTTTTGATCTTAATGAAGAACAGGAAGCAATGCAGACTTGATGCAGTGTAGAGCGTAGGTGACGTAGTGAAGTGAGCGGTCGCGCAGATGTGCGCTGCCTAGAAATCTTATTGCCGCCCCGTGCAGGTACTCTTTGCGGCAACGGTTTGGAGATAGCCGCTCTCCCTCCTTCCAGGTGCACACGGGAAGAAAGATCGACGAGTTTTAGATAGCACAGCACAACAGCACAATCTCGCAGAGAAGACTGATAACTGACACGATTAAAGCAGCCATTTACCCACTGATAACTGACACATTCAACTAGCAATTTACAAGTCATAAGTCACGCGATTTTCATGCAAAAATACACGAATACACACGCGCATGCGTGCACGTGTATGATTAGCCAAAACTCTCCTTATACCATCTCTATCCATATTCAAGAAGTGATGAGAACTCCACCTTATAAAGTGGTCTCCCTCACTGTGTCTTAGCAATATGGTACTAAACCATGCATGCTTTGAAATTAAAGAAATGGACTTTACTCATATGGGCCAATTTCTACCGCATACAACTGACGTTGATACTGACATACAAATAGAGATCAAAGAGGCCAGCTAGCTGCGAAGGAAATGCCCATGGAGGTAAGGGGCGAAAAACTGTGCCAATTAAGTTCGAGGACATTATGTCATGCCAACAACTTATGGATAACCAGTTAACCAAATTAATGTAAGTTGCATCATATCATTTTTTATAATTAACTTAGGTATGCAAACTTTACAATACTTTTTCCAGGATTCTAATTAATATTATATATTTACTACTACTGAATTATGACTAAAAGCTTTTAAAACATTATTAGCAAGTGTATTTTGTGTTGGTACCACATTTGCTCACTATTGGCGGTTTATAGGGGAGAATTATCTTATTGTCACTATTTCAATACTAATTTAATCCTAGGTGATATTCCTTCTTGGCACATATAATATAAGGGTGTTTAGACGGGACTCAAATATGTAAATCCACAACCGAATATGACAATTTTATAAAACACATTTTAGATAAAAGATTTTGAAAACACGAAAATTGGGATGTTACAAACATATATACCCCCTTAAAGGGAATCTCGACTCCAAGGTTCAGTCTGGCTAAAGAAAATGTTTGGGAACTCGGCTTTCAAATTCTCTTCACGCTCCCAAGTAGCTTTAGTCTCGATGTGATTACTCTATTGAACCTTGTAAAAAAGGATAACCTTGCTCCGGGTCAAACAGTACTCTACCACATCCATAATCTTGATGGGCTACTCCTTATAAGTGAGATCCTCTTGTAGCTCAATTGCCCCCAACGAGGCTTGTTCTATTGGTACACGAAGAAACTTCTTGAGCTCAATTGTGCACTCATGCCATTGACTAGGGTAACTCAAGCTAATAAACAACTTCTCATCTACACTTAACAATCCTAAACAGCCCCACATACCTAGGGTCAAGCTTTCCTCTTATTTAAAACCTCTTGGCACCTTTTAAGCTGTGTTACCCTAAGATAGGCATAATCATGGGCGCAAAACTTAGGTCACAACAATGATTTTTTGCATAACTCTTCTGCCTGGATTGAGTTTGAAGGTTGGATATGGCAGTCAGTGTTGGCGCAGAGATTGATAAAACTCACACACACAGGTGGAAGAATGCAGAGAACAAAGCTCAGTTGGTGGTGCTGAACGACCTGCGCACCGTTTCTGTTTTTTTCTCTGATAATGGACTGGCTACAGTACACAACTACTTCCACCCGGAAAAACAGATTACTCTGCTGCTAAACCACACAGTTTGATGCAACTAGCAACTACCGAAAAACAAGCAGAATAACATACAAGACTCGGCCACGTCCCTAACAATTCGGATTGTGGACCTGACCTCCAAACTAAAAACCTAGCGACTCGGTAACTGAAGACCAAACTTCAGAGAGTTTTGCCGCCGACTGAAAACGGACAAAGACTGAAAACTGACGCTGCTGATTCTCTCGGCTGTGACCTTTCTTCAGCAGCTTTTATTCAGAACATCAAACAGAGACTCTGAAT
This sequence comes from Dendrocalamus latiflorus, assembly GCA_017311315.1. NCBI lineage: Eukaryota > Viridiplantae > Streptophyta > Magnoliopsida > Poales > Poaceae > Dendrocalamus > Dendrocalamus latiflorus. The sequence continues at coordinate 6,626,099 of CM029628.1, forward strand.
TGAATTGGACAAGCAAGATAACAAGATTAACTTCATCATTTCTCCTCCTTAATCTTGTTTTCTCAGCTTTACATCCTCCACACCAATCTTTTGCCTCATTTCCAGAAATCTGATCCGTCCCAGTGCTTTTGTCAATATGTCAGCCTGTTGTTCTTCAGAGCAAACATACTCCACCTCAATTCTTCTAGTCTCAACATAGTCTCGGATAAAGTGGTACCTCATTTCAATATGCTTGCTTCTATCATGGTGTACCGGGTTTTTGCATAAAGAAATAGCTGATTTATTATCCACTTTCAAACCAACCTTTTCTTGTCACTACTAGTTTTCAGGTCTAGGACAACGGAGCGAAATCGTTGCAATAGGACCAAAATAGATGCAATATGTACCTATTGCAACACATCACTTCCGTTGGCAAGCGTGGCAAGTACTTGCGTGCTTAAAAGATTGTGCAACGGATTGTGGTTTCGTTGCAATACCTATGATTATTGCCATGCAATGTGTTGTGGCAATTGTTTGTTGTTGCAACGAATGATGTCGTGGCGATATAGGCTATTGCCACGGCTGACTCCGTGGCAATAGCTTCTTTTGCCACGAAGTTTGTTCGTGGCAATAGTATCATTTGCCACAAAAATATTGCGTGGTAATAGGTTCTATTGCCACGCCAATGGTTCGTGGCAATAGACCCTATTGCCACGGAGAGCATTTCGTTGCAACAGGATATATTGCTACGGGAGCCGTTTCGTTGCAGCAGGTTTAATTGCCACGGGAGGTGTTTCGTTGCAATATGTTTTATTGCCACAGAAGATATTTCATTGCCATAAAGTTATTGCAACTAAATATGATTGAGAGGATATCTGCAAATCAAATCCATAATATATAAGAACGAAAGTGGCTTATATGTAGATCTTAAAAGAAACGTATTGATAGGAGACACTGATGGAAATAGATACCACATCTATTGAATCCGATGACATATATTTTACAAATATTCATTGCCGATAGGTTTACAAATATTCAGTATTTACAGGAAACGCCATGACATTCAGCATTTTCAGGCAACTGTGTTATATTTTGTGAAACGACGTTGATCTTGCATGCTTCAACTGCAAAATCACAAAAACACAAAGATAAGCATTCACAGGAAATAAGGCTGCCTCCAATTTATTTAGCCCTTGTAAACAACCAGCTGAAGAATTTTGGCGTTACAAGAAAGCAAGCTAAATGCCGACAAGGACACAAGGCGCATGACGAATATACAGGTTTTATGCAAATGCAATGAACACAAAGTCTGAAATTTCAAGTCAGCGCTTTAACAAACAAAATTCGTACTATTGTTTTCCATTTCTTCCACTGGCTGCCAAAAGCATATATGGCCATGAGTACAATAATTTTCAACGCAAAGGAAATGAACCATAGATAGCTGTAAAAGAATGAAAGAAGGGATTATGGCTAGATGATGTACCTCACCAGCCAGAACCGTGCCATGCAAAAGATATCCGGTGCCAATCCAAGTTCTTACCCACAAAGACTATGTTAGGTAGGCTTCGTTTTCTACATAAATGAAAAAAGAAATGACCATTTGCAAGAAAAGAACAGAATTGATGTTCTCAACAGAGTGCCACAATACGAAATGAATCTACGAGTAATCACTAAGCTAATCACCAAGGCACAACTCATGGCCTTAACCATTGACTGAATAATGTGCAAGTGTCTATATCTAGTGCAAAGAAACTTGTATTGTGTCATCAACCGACCATTAACAGACATCTCACCTATAGTCAATCAAAAGAGTCATAGCCTTCAAACTCATATTCAAGAATTGGAAGGGCCTATGGCTGAAATACTCGAACATATGTTTGAGGCAAAATTGTTTGCAGACATAGCATTACTTTCTGGAAAGAAAGCTTCTCAACTGTTTTGACATCAGATAAAATGGAAATATAAATATGTAATGAGTAAATTTTAAAAATATATATAATGAGTTATTACAATTGACAAATGACACATTTAGAGGATTCATAAAGTAGGTTTTAGGACCAACTCAACAAACAGATCATACAGATCCAATTGACCAATTAGACAAAATCAATACAAGAGAAAGCACGCAGTGTTGTAAAGTAAGCATCATTTAGTCCAACCGTGTTAGTAGCAAAAATCAAAGTAATCAAATTAGGAAACCATATAGTCACTGCAATAGCTTGGGTATTTTGATTTGTAAAATGGTAGGCTGAAGGAACAGCATTACGAGGATGAGGTATAGTGGTACTAATGCAACTAAAACAAGAAGGCACCTAATAATGGTTCTGCTCAACCCATCAACCACAACAATTCATGTTATTAACAAGTCCATACACTTCACCAAACTTAAAATTCAATCTTTGGTCCATTTTTACTGCAACCTCTTAGGCAGCTTCTGTAAGAGAAGGCAAGTCTAAAAATTTCCTGTTCTAGATAAAACAAACAACTTAAACCTGTAATCTGAAGGTACAAAGTTCTCACTACAAATGGAACAAAATTAACCAATCCAAAGTGACTACCAGATATTTCGAGATATAATAGCGGTTGCATAATACCAAGATCAGATAATGCATTGCATGCAATTCCACGTTTCATCATAGTCAGTGTAGCTATATTATCAGCTCAGAATTTGAAGTTCCAATATACGAATATAATTCGTCACCAAATGAGCAAAGAAGATGAACATTCGTAATAAAACTTGAACTCATAATCACAACTGTTACCCTATCAGTCATATAAGTTGCAGCTTGTTCCGAATCAAGATACTAAGACACAGTCTAAATTAAAATAGGATGAAATAGTTGCGCTCAAAGTGCCACACTTACCTTGTCATTTACATCGCAATATTTCAACCTCTCCGTGAAGATGGAGTCGCCATTGCTCACCTTAAACTGGTGCGAACCAATCTGCAAGAAGAAGCGACAGCCGCACATAGTCACGCACCAGTCCACGCCCATAGCCAAACCCTAGCGCAAAAATGAAAGATTCGGGCCAAATGGAGGAGACGTTTCTGGTTGGTTGGTGGATCACCTGCGAGTCACGGAGGAGGCGTGGATAGGCCCGACGAGAGGAAAGGAACCCAGCGTCTCATCTCTGCCCGAGATTTCTGGATCTAAGCCCCGGTGGCGATGGCATGAGGCGTGGGGAAGGCGAGGTGGAGGCGCGGGGTGGGGAGGAGGTGGCGGAGCGGAGGGGTGGGGTGGGGGGAGGAGGAGGCGGCGGCGGAGCGGAGGAGGGGGAGGAGGTGGCGGCGACGGAGCGGAGAAGTGGGGGGAGGCGGCGGTGGCGGAGCGGAGATGTGGGGGGAGGAGGAGGCGGTGGCGGCGCGGGGTGGGGAGGAGTAGGCGAGGGCGGAGCGGCGGATGAGGGAGGGGAGGAGGCGAGGGCGGAGGAGGGAGGGGAGGAGGCGGCGCGGAGAAAAGCGGAGAACGGGTGGAGACGCAGAGAACGTGGGGGAGACGGAGAAGTGGGAGGGAGATTCGGTGGAAGGAACGGTTCCGTGAGACCGGGTGGGAGGGCCACACATCTGCCAGCAGATTTTTTTTTGAAAAAGAGTAGAAGAGGTCGGATCAACCACCAACTCCTTCTTTTAAGTAGTAAAGATAGTAAAGATTTTATTTTCTCTCCTGCTTGCTCCCCTAAATTTCTGTATTTATTTATTTATTTTTTTTAGCTTTAATATTGTAGATACCACTTTCATATTATGCATAGTTGTATGCATATATATACATATGTTTATATTTGTTAACATTTTTATTTTGTTTACCCCTTTACTATTTATTCCATTATTTTTAAATATGAGATTTCATGGTTAAACCAAATATTCTCCCTTACCTTTATGGATCATCTTTTCATATTCTTATTTTAGGTTTTATCTTTCTATTATTTAAACAGGTTTGTTTCTTCTTGATTCTTTTTATCTTTTGGAACCTTCAACCAAATTTTTCAGAGAAATGCCATAAACTCCAAATTCAAATAAATTATATTGCAAAAATAATTCAAGAGCTTTAAATTTTTAAATTCAAATTTTCAGGATGTTACACTAGGTATGGACGTACGGTGTTGGGCGGCCACGTAAAATATGCCTGGCCCACAATGATCTATTGCCATGGAAAATTTTTATATTTTGCAACAAATTTATTGTGTGGCATAAAAACTTGTTTCATGCACAGTATAGAGTATCCTTTTGCAACGCAATCCAAAACTATAACTACCCAACAAGACCGTGGCAAAATTGTCAGCCATTTGCAACGAAATTCTATATCGTGGCAATACCCCATAACTAATGCAACGCAAGTCAATATTATTGCAACACAAGAATATCATGGCAATAAAGTTATACTTCTTGCAACCATTTTCTAAATAGTGGCGAAAGATCACCTTATTGCAACGAATTAAGGTGACTATCGCAACACCATATTTAAGTAGCAATATGTGCACATATTGCCATGATTTTGGACATAGGTTGCAATAACAGGTACCTATAGCAACTAATTTTGTGTCGTTGCAATGCATTTCGTGGCCAAAGACCCGAAATCTAGTAGTGTGTTCCTTTCCCAGCAGGCTGCCCAAGAGCCGAGCAAGCCATATTCCTTGGCACGCCGCTGTCGTTGCAGCAATATACACCGCCTCACAAGACGAGAGCCACGACCTTTTGTTTCTGTGACTGCCAAGTAATGAGGTTTGATCCAAAGAAAAACACAGCTCCAGATGTGCTTTTCCTATCATCTATGTCTCCTCCCAAGTCACTATCACAGAAACCATGAAGTTTTGGTTCCTCTTCTCCTCTTCTACCATAGAAACAGCCATAGTTCAAAGTACCATTCACATACCTCAGAATGTGTTTTACCACAGCAAAATGTTGAGTCGTAGGCGCTTCCATGTATCTACTGACCATCCCCACAGCAAATGCAATGTCCAGCCTTGTATGCACCAAGTATCGTAGGCCCCCAACAATACTCCGGTACTTCGTAGCATCTACTAGTGGGTCTTCTGTTTTCTTGCTCAACTTCAAGCGATTTTCCATCGGTGTCGAGCACGGATTACACCCCTTCAAGCCAGCTAACTCAACAATTCTTTCAGCATAACCTGCTTGGCACAATGAAACTCCATCAACTGATTGCTTGACTTCAATGCCTAGATAGTAACTCAGCAAGCCCAAATCACTCATATTGAACTTTTCCTTCATCTGGCTCTTGAACACTTCAATGTCACTTGCAGCTGACCCAGTGATAATCAAGTCATCGACATAAACCCCCACAAGCAACACTGACTTGTCATGCATTCTCTTGTAGACTGCATGATCGTGAGGGTTTTTCTCAAATCCTAATGAGAGAAGTGTCTTGTCCAACTTGAAGTTCCACGCCCTCGGGGCTTGCCTCAACCCATAAAGAGCCTTCTTCAGTTTCAGCACCATATTCGGCCTCTTGTCATCAACAAAACCGGGCGGTTGGGTGACATACACTTCTTCACTCAATTCTCCATTTAGAAAAGCCGATTTGACGTCCATGTGGTGTATTTCTCAACTCTCATGAGCAGCTAGTGCAAGAATCAATCTCACGGTTTCAATCCTTGCCACCGGTGCGAACACCTCCTCGAAATCAACTCCTTGCTTCTGTGAGTAACCCTTTGCGACAAGGCGGGCTTTATGCTTTGATCGTGCAAAACTGCACACCCGCAAGTGAACGGACTGCCGCTAAGATAGCAGCGAATGTCGTGTCCTCCACAGGGACTAGAGTACCGGTGACAGAACACTAAACTAAAGCTAAATCGCACAAACGGGGAGTCTAAGACTGATTGCTAAACCTATAGAAACTGAAAGCCAGCGATCAAATCTGCCTAGGAGAAGGAGAAAGAAAGAGCTAAAGGTGCTGTGAGAATGAGAGAGTCTGACTGAAGATGAGAAAAGAGAAGGACCTGAGAATCTAACTCTACTGAGAGAAAGAGAGAAAGAGAGAAGGCTGGCCAGAAATAACAGAAGGAAAGCTAAGGGGAAAGAGAGATTGAGAGAGAGAGAGAGAGAGCAGAAGAGAGAATAGGGTTAGGAGTAGGCTGGAACTAGCAGATGAGGGAGAAGGGAAAAGAAAGAGAGAAAAGATAAGAAGAGAGTGCTAGAAACTAGGTGACTAGAGAATAGATTGACTGCTAAAGAAAGAACTGAGGAGATAAGGAAACTAGAGAAGGGAAAAGAAAATAGAAGAGAAAATAGGCTAGAAGAAGGCTATACTTGCTGTCGAGGGGGAAGGTAAAAGAAAGAAGAAAGAGATAAGAAGAGAGAGCGAGAGACTAGAAGACTAGAGGAGATGATAGACAGACAGAAAAAGACGCGAGGTGAGAAAGAATTAGAGAAGAGAAAAGAGCAAAGAAAGGTCAACAGAAGAGCAAGAAGACTAAGAATCGGACAGGGTGAGAGGGAAATGGAATGAGGGGATAGAGAGCTAATTCTACTGTGAGAAGGATTTAGATGCACTAAGGAGGAATTGCTAGCTAAACGCAGAGAAGAGATAAAGAGAAAGAGGGTGAGGAAAAGAGGAAGGAAAGAATTTGCATAGGACTGCCGAGAGGAAGACCAGCTAAAAACTACAATCCTACCCCTTCAACCAAGCAAGCATACAGACAAATATCAGAAATTGATCAAGACCAATAACAATCACACAAGCTTTACTATTGCAGGAATTAGGGAGTAAACCTAACTTAAGAATGACAGTAAAAACAGCATGCACTAAACATATAATATATATAACTATATATTTTTACTAACAGAGATCAACAGAACTGCATGCACAATATTAAATCTACTTAAAAGATCTACACTAACATGCAAGATGATATCAATATCACAATAATAAAGAACCCTACAAGCAGAGGCATTAAACTTGAGAATAGCTACTAGCCATCATGGATCTAGCTCTACATGCAAGATAATCAATAACTTCAGGCGCAAGAACAGTCAGAGTAATGCTTGATAACTAGATTCAAAAAAAATAACATATCATGCACATCACAAGAAAAGCACTTCTCAGTAGCCATATCCACTCAATACCACACGCACATTACAGATCTGAACAATAGCATCTTCAAGTAAAGCATAGCAATAATAAGTTGAAGATTTGAGATGTTACAACCCAGAAAATATGCAGATCGGTTGTGGACGACAGTCTGTAGTGGACGCAGGCAGTAGGAAGCCGAGCTTGGTGAAGAAGCCGTAGAGGATGCGGGTAGACGAAGCAGATCCAAGCCAAAGAGGTCGAGGAACTTGTAGATCCGGGCGCAGTGATGGCAGATCCGACCTTGGGGAAGAGCAGCAAATATCGGTGCCGTGTAGAGGTAGAAGCTCCGGCGATGATGCAGCAAATCTGAGCGCAGGAGAGGCAGATCCAGCCGTGTAGACGAAGCAGGTTGGGGCAGAAGTAGCAGATCGGAGAGGGATGTGATGTAGGGGTAGCAGATCCGCAAGAAGTAGTTGAAGATGGAGCAGATCCAACTAGGACCAAGCAGATCCACGCAAAGAAGAGCAGATCTGGTGCCTAGCTTCTTCCTCTTTCTCACGGTTTTAAGTTCGGCGGTGGGGGTTGAGCTGATGCGCGGTTTGCTTAGGGGATGAAGAGGGCTAGATTGAGTAGTAGTGGCTGGTGGAGCTCATCGCTGGTTGAGGCCGGTCTCCGACGACGGCCATCGGGAGGGAGGTGGTTTTCGGTGGTGCTGCTATGGGAGGAAGGCGAGCGGACGGGGCTTTCTGGAGAGGCGGCTGGGCCTTGGAGGTGGAGGCGTATGGGAGGTGGCAGGCGAATGGATGGGGGTTGGAGGTGCGGTCTCGGTGCTGGGTGTTGGAGATGGATGAGGATGAGTGGCGGCCGGTTGTGGTGGAGTGGAGATGGATCGGTCCAGGAAAAATGCGGCTAGGGTTCTGATATTCTCCCGCCTTGCGGTGGAATGAGGTGCAGGCTTCTATAGTTGCGGCCGTTGCTAGAGTTTCCAATGGGGCTGGTTAGGGTTTGATGTGTGCTTTGCAGTTTGGTCCCTCCCCTTATGCTGATTTACAACCCTTGCTCCTTCACACTGCCGATTCTCTGTGAAGTTTGCGCCTGGTTCGCGCCCAGTGTTAAAACTTTCGGTAGCAGAAAACTTTCGGTGGCAGACGAAAGGAACGAAAACCGAAATTTCGTTGGTTTCGTTCGGAATTTCGGACGAAAAAAATCAAAATTTTGATGAAATTTAGTCAAAATTTGATTAAAATTTGAACAAATTTTAAATAGAGGTAAATTCGGCCAAATTTTAGCCGAATGTAACCCGTTTCGCTACCCAACGAAAAGGACGAAATTTCGGACGAATGACGAAATTTCGGACGAAATTTATTTCCCTGTTCGCGCCGACCTACAAGAAATTCACAAAACCATGTAACAATTCCAAAGTAGAGGCAAATTGTGTATAATTAATGAATTTATGGCCAATTTCAGCAATTAGCAACATGATAATGTCATAAAATATACTGCAAATATGATGCACATCATATATCCCCAAGCTTAAACATTTGATTGTCCTCAAGCAAATGATATGGCAATATCGAACCCAGGGAAGCCAGAAAAACATGAAAGGATATAAGTGAATGCTTGTAGCTAGTCAAATTGCACTTCATAATTCAAATAAGACTGCTTGACTTGATTTTTACTGGCTGTTCAGATTTAGAACCAGAATTACAGCAAAGATATCTAAATGATACTAGAGTTTTTGACCAGATCAAGTTACCCAAAAGTGCCAAATTGCACTAAATGTTTGCATGGATCCCACCAGAATTGAAAAATAATCAAGACTAGATATCACAGTCAAGAATAAGCATATCCTAAAGTCATACTTAGGCATTTACCATTCTAGATGAAGAGATTAATGCTTGCATGAAATTTATGAAAAAGCCTACACTTGAGCGATGATACTTTACTTTTGCTGAAATATATATATATATATATATATATATATATATATATATATATATATATATATATATATATATATATATATATATATATATATATATATATATATATATATATATATATATATATATATATATATATATATATATATATGCTTTTTTTTACCAGTTTCAAACACACCATGGGCACAAGTGCCACTTATTCCACTCTTGGGCATGCTTGCCACTTATTCAGACATTCAGACTTCAATTGGGCAGAACTGCCACTTATTCAACACTTTTTTTTTCTGAACCAATGTGACAGAGTCACTTATTCAACTCACACTTTGCAACCCAAAACAGAAATAAAGATTTTTTTTCTTTTCTTTTCCCTTTTTTTATAGCATCATTAACTGGTTTTCATTATCCATAAGATCTAGACAATTCAACCATGTTATTGGCTCAAGATAAGACTACCGCTTTCACAAACTTTTCATTCAAGCAAAAGCATCAACGTCTAAAATAAAATACTATGCCCAAGCATGAATCCTAGGATATTGTTATTCTAGAAGTGATAACTAGAATCAATACAATTCGCAAAAGGTAAAGACACATGTGTAACTTGCAATGAATCAAAAACTAAAGGATCACAAGATTTCTAAGCCATTAAGATTTCAATGTATTTCAAGAGTAAGCCAATTGGATCTCCAAAGAATTGATTTCAATACCAGTTCACTTAAGCAATTTTCAGTGTGATAACTCTGAATTATACCATTACAGTCACAAATTACAGACCAAGTATTCAATTTAGCAGAATATAACAGCACATATTAATGATCAGGGCAGTCAAATGTATTCAGCAATAACCCAACATGAGAATGATACTTGACATAAATCATCAATTACACATCATCAACTTCAATGCCCATGAACATGACAAGAAGAATATGCAAATCATCCACATAAGAACAGATCCTCCCCCAAGCTTAAGTCAAACATACATTCTGAAATAACAATTTAGTATTGGAAACAGCTCACCGGGTGCAAAAGGTTAACCAAACTGCATCACATCACCCCTGGTTCCTGCCATGCTTCTACAATGTTTCAGCATGTACCTGAAATGAAAAATAAAGAAAAAGGCAAGGATAAACCGACAAAAGATAAAATAAAAGAGGAAAACTAGAAAGAATAAACAGCTCAGGTTGCCTCCTGAGAAGCGCTTGTTTTAGGTCTTTAGCTTGACCACAAAATGAACATTACGTAGGCTCAAAAGAGATTGGAGAATCAAGGTCAGATCTGACTTGATCTCCAGCAATGTATTCCTCATTAAGCTCAGAAATAGGTTCCCCAACAAAATAGTGTTTCAATCTTTGCCCGTTAACTTTGAAAACACCCCCAGATTGACTCTCAACCTCAAAAGCTCCACTTCCAAGCTCTTTCTTGACTACACAAGGCCCAAACCATCTAGATTTCAACTTTTCAGGGAATAAATGAAACCTAGAGTCAAAAACTAAGACCAGCTGTCCAGGTTGGAAACCACGCCTCAAAATGTGACGGTCATGAATCTTTTTAGCTCTTTCTTTGTAAATCCTTGAGCTTTCATAAGCATCAAGCCTCAATTCATCAAGTTCACACAACTGTAACTTCCTATGTTTCCTAGCTAGACCCATGTTCATGTTGAGCTTTCTAATTGCCCAATGTGCTCTATGCTCAAGCTCAACGGGGAGATGACAGGCTTTTCCATAAACCAACCTAAAGGGGGACATGCCAATAGGTGTTTTGTATGCTGTCCTATAAGCCCACAATGCATCATAAAGCTTAAGAGACCAATCTGTCCTGGATTTGGACACAACGTTTTCAAGGATTTGCTTTATCTCTCTATTGGAAACTTCAACTTGCCCATTAGCTTGAGGATGATAAGGAGTGGTTACTCTATAATTATGGACTCCATATTTGGCTAGAAGAGCTTCAAACTGCTTGTGATTAAAGTGAGACCCACCATCACTTATCACAACTCTAGGAATTCCAAACCTAGGAAAGATGATTTGCCTAAACAACCTACAAACAGATTTTGAATCAGCATGGACAGTGGGTATAGCCTCAACCCATTTGGACACATAATCCACTGCCACAAGAATGTGCTTGTAACCTTGAAAAGAAGGCAAAGGTCCTATGTAATCTATTCCCCAAACATCAAAGAGTTCTACCTCAAGAATACCATGCTGTGGCATCTCATGTCGTCTTGACATGTTCCCTGCATGCTGACAGGGATCACAAGACTGAATGTAAGCATGAATATCCTTGAACATGGTAGGCCAATAAAATCCAGCTTGAAGAACCTTTGCTTGGGTCTTGGCAGTACCCGCATGTCCACCAAAAGGAGCAGAATGACAGTGAAACATCACATTTTGAACCTCCTCATGAGGAAGACAACGTCGAACAACCCCATCTGCACAATGCCTATACAGATATGGGTCATCCCAAAAGAACTTTTGTGCCTCATGTGTGAATTTCCTACGCTGCTGATAGGAGAGATCAGGAGGTATAGTGTTGCAGACTAAGTAATTAACTATATCTGCATACCAAGGGGTGCGAGACTGAACAAGAGAAACTTCTAACAGATGGTCTCCAGGAAGAGAATCTTCAATAGGGATTATAGAAGCTGAATCTGAATGGGGCAGTCTAGATAAATGGTCAGCCACTAAGTTCTCAGCCCCTTTTTTATCTCTAATCTCAACATCAAACTCTTGCAACAACAGAATCCAGCGAATGAGGCGAGGTTTAGCATCCTTTTTACTCAATAGATACCTAATGGCTGCATGATCTGTGTACACTATGCATTTTGAGCCAACTAGGTAGGATCTAAACTTGTCAAAGGCAAATACTACAGCTAGCAGTTCTTTTTCAGTGGTTGTGTAATTAATTTGAGTGTCATCTAAAGTCCTGCTAGCATAGTAAATGACATGCAAGGCTTTTTCATGCCGCTGCCCCAAAACAGCCCCCACAGCAAAATCACTAGCATCACACATAAGCTCAAAAGGAATATCCCAATCAGGAGATTGCACAATGGGTGCAGAAATGAGAGCAGCCTTGATCTTGCTAAAAGCATCCATGCAAGACTCATCAAACACAAAAGGGACATCGCAGCCCAAAAGATGAGTGAGAGGGCGAGCAATCTTAGAAAAATCCTTAATGAATCTGCGGTAAAAGCCTGCATGCCCCAAAAAGTTGCGAATACCCTTCACATTAACAGGTGGGGGCAGGCGGTCAATTACCTCTACTTTAGCTCTATCCACCTCAATGCCTCTAGAAGACACTAAGTGACCAAGAACTATCCCTTCTCTAACCAGAAAGTGACATTTTTCCCAATTAAGAACCAGATTTGCCTCAAGACAGCGCTGAAGGACAGTTTCAAGATTGGCCAAACAGCTCTCAAAGGTCTGCCCATAAACAGTGAAATCATCCATGAAAACCTCCATGATTTTCTCAATAAGATCTGTAAAAATAGACATTACACAGCGCTGGAAGGTCCCTGGGGCATTGCAGAGTCCAAATGGCAGCCTACGGTATGCAAAGGTACCATAGGGGCAAGTGAAAGTGGTCTTTTCCTGATCTGATGGATGTATAGGAATCTGTAAGAATCCTGAATATCCATCAAGATAACAGAAATAAGAATGACGGGCAAGTCTCTCTAACATTTGGTCAATGAAAGGCAAAGGAAAATGGTCCTTGCGAGTGGCCTTGTTAAGCTTCCTATAGTCAGTGCACATGCGCCAGCCTGTGGTTGTTCTTGTGGGAATTAGATCACCTTTTTCATTGGCAACCACTGTTATGCCCCCTTTCTTGGGCACAACATGAATGGGACTGACCCACTAACTATGTGAAATAGGATAGATGATGTTAGCACCTAGAAGCTTGAGGATTTCTTTCTTGACAACCTCCTGCAGATGAGGATTAAGCCTACGCTGGTGCTCACGTGTTGGCTTAGCGTCATCCTCAAGGTGAATACGATGCATGCAGGTGGCTGGATCAATACCTTTCATATCATCTATAGAGTATCCAATGACAGCTCTATATTTACGAAGGATCTCAAGAAGTTGATCAGCCTCTAAAGGTGTCAAATGGGCGCTAACAATAACAGGACAGGTTTGATCTGGTCCCAGAAATTCATATCTAAGATGATTAGGAAGTGGTTTCAGCTCTACCTTTGGGGCTGTGGGCTGCCTAAGGTCTGGGATTTGAGAAGGCTCTACAGGAGCATCAATGAGTGCCACATGATGAGAATCTGCAGCAGTGCACTCATCCTCAATTGATGTCACTTCCTCAACATTTTCATATGTCTCAACAACACATTTGTCAGCCAAATCAAGTGAGAAACACTGATCTGGACAGTGAGGAAGATGAGCGGGGTGCCTCATATCAAATGCTAGCTTCTCTTGACCAAATTGGAGAGTAAGCTTAGCATCTTTGACATCAATGACAGCGCCTGCAGTAGCAAGGAAAGGCCTCCCAAGGATGACAGGTTCACTTCTATCCTCCATCTCTAGGACAACAAAGTCTACAGGGAAGGCAAAGGTACCCACTACCACAGGAACGTCCACTAAAATACCAGCTGGGTGACGATATGTGCGATCAGCCAACTGCAATTTCATGGCTGTTGGCTGCAGATCGCCCAAAGGGAGCGCGTCACAAACTGATAATGGGAGGACACTAACACTTGAGCCTAAGTCACAAAGAGCTCTAAAGTTCTTGGAGCCTAAAATGCAAGGTATGCAAAAGCTACCAGGGTCATCTAACTTAGGAGGTAGCTTATTCTGTATGATAGCGCTACACTCCTTAGTTAGAGTGACCACCTCAAGCTCATCCATACTCCGCTTCTTGGTAAGCAGCTCCTTGAAGAATTTGGCATACATAGGCACATGTAGGACTGCCTCTAGAATAGGAATGGTGATCTGAACATCCTTCATCCTCTCTAGGAATTTAGCAAACTGTTTGTCCTCATTTGACTTTTCTAACCGCTCAGGGAATGGCAATTTGGGTTTTGTGGAAGGGACAGCTGCTGTAGTGGATGATGAGGGGATATCATGTGTTTTGGCTGGTGTTATGGAGCTGGGTTGGTGCAGATTCTGCTGCTGTCTAAAGCCTTGTGCTGATGTTCCCACAGGGAAAGATGACACACTAGGGTTGGTGTTCTTGTAAGACAAGTTTGGATGGCGCCACCCTGGGTTGTAGGTTTGAGAATACTGCCCATGTGATTGAGCATAGTTCACTTCAGATGATTCAGCTGTGGAAGTTAAGGGGCACTCAGCTGGAGTATGCCCTTGAGATCCACAAATCTGACATCCAGTGGCTATATGGGCTGAAGATGAGGGCATGAGCTGCACCATTTGACGTGTGAGAACTTGAATCTGAGCTGATAAGGCATCATTAGAGCTCACCTCATAGATACCAGGACGTGGAGGAGCAGAAGCTCTCTCACTGGACCATTGAAAGTGGTGGGAGGACATACTCTCAATCAAGCTGAAAGCTTCATCAAGAGTTTTGTTCATTATCCCTCCTCCTGCTGCAGAATCTACAAAGGCTCTTGTGTGGTGTGTAAGTCCTTTGTAAAAAATCTGCAACACCAGCCATTTTTCAAGGCCATGGTGAGGACACATCCTAAGCAGGGTTTGATACCTCTGCCAAGCATCATACAAACTCTCACCCTCAGATTGTGAAAATCTAGTAATCTGGTCACGCACTTCTGCTGCCTTGGATGGAGGAAAATACCTCTCAAAAAAGGCCTGCAGTAGGTGTTCCCATGTGTCCTTAAGGTGCAGGGGCAGAGAGTGCAACCAAGTCTTAGCACCATCTCTAAGAGAGAAAGGGAACAATGAGAGCCTAATGGCATCTGTTGTGACTCCATTGTACTTCAAGGTGTTGCAATATTCTAAGAAGGTGCGAATGTGTTCATTGGGATCCTCAGTGGGAGAACCTCCAAATCTGGTCTGCTGGACCATGGTGATTAGTGCAGGTTTGAGCTCAAAATTGTTTGCTTGAATGGCAGGTTGGACAATTCCAGGGGCTATACCTTGGTCTCTAGGAATCCATAGGTCACGAAGAAGAGGTTTGGGGTCCTGATCACCCATTTCTTCTTGATGGGAGAGTTGATTTTCTCTATTCAGCTTATGAAATGTTCGCTCAATCTCAGGGTCAAAAGGAGCATAAGCTGAGAATTCAAGTCTAAAAGGAAGGGAAGAAAACTAAAGAAATGACTTAGTCTATGGTCTAGCGCGATCACCAATATCTAGTCCCCGGCAACGGCGCCAATTTCTTGATCGTGCAAAACTGCACACCCGCAAGTGAACGGGCTGCCGCTAAGATAGCAGCGAATGTCGTGTCCTCCACAGGGACTAGAGTACCGGTGACAGAACACTAAACTAAAGCTAAATCGCACAAACGGGGAGTCTAAGACTGATTGCTAAACCTATAGAAACTGAAAGCCAGCGATCAAATCTGCCTAGGAGAAGGAGAAAGAAAGAGCTAAAGGTGCTGTGAGAATGAGAGAGTCTGACTGAAGATGAGAAAAGAGAAGGACCTGAGAATCTAACTCTACTGAGAGAAAGAGAGAAAGAGAGAAGGCTGGCCAGAAATAACAGAAGGAAAGCTAAGGGGAAAGAGAGATTGAGAGAGAGAGAGAGCAGAAGAGTGAATAGGGTTAGGAGTAGGCTGGAACTAGCAGATGAGGGAGAAGGGAAAAGAAAGAGAGAAAAGATAAGAAGAGAGTGCTAGAAACTAGGTGACTAGAGAATAGATTGACTGCTAAAGAAAGAACTGAGGAGATAAGGAAACTAGAGAAGGGAAAAGAAAATAGAAGAGAAAATAGGCTAGAAGAAGGCTATACTTGCTGTCGAGGGGGAAGGTAAAAGAAAGAAGAAAGAGATAAGAAGAGAGAGCGAGAGACTAGAAGACTAGAGGAGATGATAGACAGACAGAAAAAGACGCGAGGTGAGAAAGAATTAGAGAAGAGAAAAGAGCAAAGAAAGGTCTACAGAAGAGCAAGAAGACTAAGAATCGGACAGGGTGAGAGGGAAATGGAATGAGGGGATAGAGAGCTAATTCTACTGTGAGAAGGATTTAGATGCACTAAGGAGGAATTGCTAGCTAAACGCAGAGAAGAGATAAAGAGAAAGAGGGTGAGGAAAAGAGGAAGGAAAGAATTTGCATAAGACTGCCGAGAGGAAGACCAGCTAAAAACTACAATCCTACCCCTTCAACCAAGCAAGCATACAGACAAATATCAGAAATTGATCAAGACCAATAACAATCACGCAAGCTTTACTATTGCAGGAATTAGGGAGTAAACCTAACTTAAGAATGACAGTAAAAACAGCATGCACTAAACATATAATATATATAACTATATATTTTTACTAACAGAGATCAACAGAACTGCATGCACAATATTAAATCTACTTAAAAGATCTACACTAACATGCAAGATGATATCAATATCACAATAATAAAGAACCCTACAAGCAGAGGCATTAAACTTGAGAATAGCTACTAGCCATCATGGATCTAGCTCTACATGCAAGATAATCAATAACTTCAGGCGCAAGAACAGTCAGAGTAATGCTTGATAACTAGATTCAAAAAAAATAACATATCATGCACATCACAAGAAAAGCACTTCTCAGTAGCCATATCCACTCAATACCACACGCACATTACAGATCTGAACAATAGCATCTTCAAGTAAAGCATAGCAATAATAAGTTGAAGATTTGAGATGTTACAACCCAGAAAATATGCAGATCGGTTGTGGACGACAGTCTGTAGTGGACGCAGGCAGTAGGAAGCCGAGCTTGGTGAAGAAGCCGTAGAGGATGCGGGTAGACGAAGCAGATCCAAGCCAAAGAGGTCGAGGAACTTGTAGATCCGGGCGCAGTGATGGCAGATCCGACCTTGGGGAAGAGCAGCAAATATCGGTGCCGTGTAGAGGTAGAAGCTCCGGCGATGATGCAGCAAATCGGAGCGTAGGAGAGGCAGATCCAGCCGTTTAGACGAAGCAGGTTGGGGCAGAAGTAGCAGATCGGAGAGGGATGTGATGTAGGGGTAGCAGATCCGCAAGAAGTAGTTGAAGACGGAGCAGATCCAACTAGGACCAAGCAGATCCACGCAAAGAAGAGCAGATCTGGTGCCTAGCTTCTTCCTCTTTCTCACGGTTTTAAGTTCGACGGTGGGGGTTGAGCTGATGCGCGGTTTGCTTAGGGGATGAAGAGGGCTAGATTGAGTAGTAGTGGCTGGTGGAGCTCATCGCCGGTTGAGGCCGGTCTCCGACGACGGCCATCGGGAGGGAGGTGGTTTTCGGTGGTGCTGCTATGGGAGGAAGGCGAGCGGACGGGGCTTTCTGGAGAGGCGGCTGGGCCTTGGAGGTGGAGGCGTATGGGAGGTGGCAGGCGAATGGATGGGGGTTGGAGGTGCGGTCTCGGTGCTGGGTGTTGGAGATGGATGAGGATGAGTGGCAGCCGGTTGTGGTGGAGTGGAGATGGATCGGTCCAGGAAAAATGCGGCTAGGGTTCTGATATTCTCCCCCCTACGGTGGAATGAGGTGTAGGCTTCTATAGTTGCGGCCGTTGCTAGAGTTTCCAATGGGGCTGGTTAGGGTTTGATGTGTGCTTTGCAGTTTGGTCCCTCCCCTTATGCTGATTTACAACCCTTGCTCCTTCACACTGCCGATTCTCTGTGAAGTGTGCGCCTGGTTCACGCCGACCTACAAGAAATTCACAAAACCATGTAACAATTCCAAAGAAGAGGCAAATTGTGTATAATTAATGAATTTATGGCCAATTTGAGCAATTAGCAACATGATAATATCATAAAATATACTGCAAATATGATGCACATCATGCTTCACCACTTGGCCTGCTGCATTCTTCTTCAATTTGAACACCCACTTCAACCCAATTGCCTTATGGCCTGCTGGCAATTGTGAGTGTTAGTGATATGCCCTAGAGGCAACATGGAGATGTTATATATATCACATACTATGTTTATGATGCATTACTTTGTTCCTTGAAATAGACATTATCATTATTGATCAATGAGTATGTGACTTATTCATGAGACTCTTAATGCTAAAATGTTGCTATTTCTAAATGATCCCTGATCATATATCATATGAGGAACAAATATGATTCAAAGATCAGCATATGTATTGATTGATGATCATGTCTCATGGATCATGGTATGGTGATACCAAATCAATAATATGGACATGTGTTAGTGAACATATGTTGGATAGACCCGCCATGAGACACTGTAGAGATTCCATGTGTCATCAGTTGGTCTCAAGTAGTGTTTATGTAGAATCCTTAGACTTGAGATCATCATGGTTCCCAACATGCGTAGTAGCTTATCTTGGGACTACTAAACACTACTCTGTAACTGGGTAGTCATAAAAGTAGCCTTCGGGTTTGCCATGAAACATGTAGTGGGATGTGAATGATCAAGATAGAATTTGTCCCTCCTTATGGGAGAGATATCTCTGGGCCCCTCGATGTAATGGATTATGAAAGTGCATGGCCATGCCAAGGTGATTGAGGAGTCAATCACAAGTTTATAATCCATCACGGAATCGAGAGAGTGATTGAGCTATTAAGAGGATGACACAGGTCTCGCCTTGAGCTCAATCTATATCGTGAGGCAAAGGGATTCGTACATGAGAACATTACAGGTTCAGCCGATATGATCTTTACGTATACTTTGGGGTTAATATGTCTTACTAGAGGCCGCTATTAACAGGGTGACCGAAAAGGCGTTTCCGGGTCGCGACCAAGTATACGTGAACTTACAGGGTCGCACACTTAACAGGTTGGAACATTAATTCGAATGTGATTCGGATGTGGGCTCAATTCGGATAGAGATCAGGATAGACTACTATGTGGCCTCGGTCCACGAGGCCCAAGTGAGAAAGTCTATATATATATGGAGGCGAGGGGCTGAGGGGTGCATGCTTCTGTTAATCCCGAGCCAAACCCTAGCCGCCACCTCCCGAGCCAAACCCTAGCCGCTCGCGAGTGCTGGTACACTCGCGATCGGCGTTCCAGCCCCGGACGTGTGGATACCGGTGGAGGCACTGCTTGTTGCGGCGTTGATCGGCATCAACAATCTACAGATTGGATCTTGCACGTGGTGTGGTTGATCACGTGGAGGAGATGATCTGTTCGAGACGATCGGCTACTTCCACTACTACCTCGACGCGCGTGGTTGGATCGGCTTCTCCAACTCTTCTTCCGCTGCGCTGCGCGTCTAGTGGTAATGATCCATGATCCCTCCTTAAGCATGATGTCCTTGTGTGCGCGGTAGAAAAGTTTTATTTTCTGCTTTCATAGCCTACGCGCATTCCTTCAGTGGTATAGCGTCATGGGTTCACATCGTTAGGTAGAATGCGATTCTACGTCTAACTTGTTTTTGCAGGGAATGATGTGAATAGTATGACCCTATAGCTTATTGGAATGTATGAGATGTATGTGATGCATGTAACATTCGTTCATGGCCTGCGTGTCATGATTATTTCAGCTATTGTTAGCTGTCTATATTGTATTTAATGACCTGCGTGTCGACCTTAATGCTTGAATCTATCTTTGTAGTCTTCAATTTCTAGCTATTATAGGTAGTAGCATAGTTTTGAGGTTATAAGCTTTCAAGCATGGTGACCTGAAGGAGTGATGTGGAGGATGGAGATCGTCTACACCTACATGGAGATGGATATCACCATTTTTGGGCCATACTACTTCATAGTTAAATGTGTTTATCTGTGATGTTATCTATCTTATTCTTATGCAATGATATATGTGATATGTTGTTTTGGTAGGATAGAATCCCTCATAAAAATTAGGTGTTAAATGCCCTTCCATATGTTGCACCAAAAGATAATGATCACCGTATGGTAGGTCTACCAAAGTAGAGTGCCGTCGGTTATCATCATTATTTGGGGTAGATGTCAGACATCTACATGCGGAAGCATTTGGTTTACTTAACAGGGTTATCAAAATAGTTTTGGACCTTGGGGCATAGGTTGGGGCCGGGGCATATTGATGTCACCCAACAAGCAGGAGTCACATAGGGATGTGATTGGCAAGGTGTTGCTTACCCATATCACTAGTTTTCTAGCCGTGATGCCAAAGCTCACTAGGAATTAGTGAAATGAGGATCTTGACCCACTATGTAACTTAGAGGGAGTTTTGTTGCAAAACACATAGTGGGAGTCTTTTGTTAAATAGTTTAATAAAATATGAACATAAACATAGTGCTGAACTTTGCATATTCTTGTGTTGTAGATCATGTCAGCTAACGCCGCATCCAGTTCTTTTAATTTGTGATCTATTCTTGAGAAAGAAAAACTCAATGGAACGAACTTTATGGATTGGTATCGCAACTTGAGAATTGTTCTCAAGCAAGAGCGCAAGGAGTATGTCCTTGAGTCTCCTTACCCCGAAGACTTGCCTGATAATGCTACTGCGGCTGCACGGAGAGCTTATGAGAAGCAAACGAATGATTGCCTTGATGTGAGTTGTCTCATGCTTGCCACAATGTCCTCTGAGCTTCAGAAGCAATATGAGAACACAGATGCCTACAATATCATTGTGGGGTTGCGTGGTATGTTTGAGAACCAAGCAAGGGCTGAGAGGTTCAACACTTCAAAGTCCTTGTTTGCGTGCAGGCTTGCAGAAGGGAATCCTATCAGCCCTCATGTGATTAAGATGATTGGCTCCATTGAGAGTCTGGAAAAGCTTGGTT
This sequence comes from Dendrocalamus latiflorus, assembly GCA_017311315.1. NCBI lineage: Eukaryota > Viridiplantae > Streptophyta > Magnoliopsida > Poales > Poaceae > Dendrocalamus > Dendrocalamus latiflorus. Next base: position 6,646,809 of record CM029628.1, read on the forward strand.
TTCCCCTTAGCCAAGAGTTGGCTACTGATGTGATTCTCCAGTCGCTTCCTTCGAGCTTTGAGCCATTCATACTGAACTATCACATGAACAACATGGACAAGACGTTGGCTGAGTTGCATGGGATGCTAAAAGCTGCCAAGGAAAGCATTAAGAAAAGCAGCAATCATGTGATGATGATGCAGAAAGGCAAGGGCAAGCCCAATGTCAAGAAAGGCGCGGTCAAAAAAAGTTAGCTCCCGATGAGATCGCGAGCAGTTCTAAGGCCAAGCAAGTCAAGAAGGGCGCTGCTCCTAATGCAGATTGTTACTACTGTAAGCAATCAGGACATTGGAAAAAGAACTGCCCAAAGTACTTGGAGGATCTTGAGAAGAAGAAGGGAAGTACGACTTCCACTCCAGGTATAAATGTTATAGAAATCAATCTTGCTACTTCATCTACTGATTCTTGGGTATTTGATACCGGATCAGTTGCTCACATTTGCAAATCGTTGCAGGGGCTAAGAAGAAGTAGAAGTTTGAGGAGGAGCGAAGTGGATCTTCGCGTTGGCAATGGAGCAAAAGTTGCTGCGGTGGCTGTTCGCACCATGCCATTGTCTTTACCTTCAGGATTAGTTTTGGAATTGAATAATTATTATTGTGTTCCATCTCTTTCCAAGAACATTATTTCTGCTTCATGTTTGCAAGCAGAAGGTTATGACTTTAGATCTGTGAACAATGGTTGTTCTCTTTATTTCAAATATATGTTCTATTGTCATACTCCATTGGTGAATGGGTTATATGTTCTTACTCTCGAAGAGTCACCGGTCTATAACATTAATGCAAAGAGGCAACGTTCAAATGATTTGAATCCCACGTTTATTTGGCACTGTCGCTTAGGTCACATAAATGAGAAACGCATGGAGAAGCTCCATAGAGATGGTATTCTGCACTCATTTGATTTTGAATCATTTGAGACATGCGAATCTTGTTTACTTGGCAAGATGACAAAGGAACCTTTCACCGGTCAAGGTGAACGGGCAAGTGACTTATTGGCACTCGTACATTCTGATGTATGTGGACCAATGAGCTCAACAGCCAGAGGTGGTTTTCAGTACTTCATAACTTTTACTAATAACTTTAGTAGATATGGGTATATCTACCTGATGAAGCATAAGTCTGAATCCTTTGAAAAGTTCAAAGAATTCCAAAATGAAGTGCAAAATCATTTAGGCAAGACAATCAAGTTTCTACGATCTGATCGTGGAGGCGAGTATTTGAGCCATGAGTTTGGCAAACATCTGAAGGATTGTGGAAATGTTCCACAATTGACTCCGCCAGGAACACCTCAATGGAATGGGGTATCTGAACGGAGAAATCGCACCTTATTAGATATGGTGCGCTCCATGATGAGCCAAAGTGATCTTCCGTTGTCCTTTTGGGGGTACGCTCTTGAAACAGCCGCGTTCACACTAAACAGGGTTCCATCAAAATCAGTAGAAAAGACACCATATGAGATGTGGACAGGACAACGTCCTAGCTTGTCTTTTCTTAAGATTTGGGGATGTGAGGCTTATATAAAACGTTTACAATCTGATAAGCTCACTCCTAAATCTGATAAATGCTTCTTTATCGGGTATCCTAAGGAAACAAAAGGATATTACTTCTATAATCAAGAAGAAGGCAAAGTGTTTGTCGCCCAGCATGGTGTCTTCTTAGAGAAAGAGTTTCTCTCAAAAAGGGATAGTGGGAGCACGGTGCAACTTGAAGAAATTCGAGAAACACCTGAAAACATTTCAGCTCCTACAGAACCACAACAAGATGAACAAACTGTTGAAGAACCTGTTGTGGACACACCGGCACCACGTAGGTCAGAGAGGTCACGTCGTGCACCTGAGAGGTACATGTTCTTGACTACTCAACAACGGGACATATTGTTGTTACACAACGATGAGCCTAAGACCTATGAAGAAGCAATGGTGGGACCAGACTCTGAGAAATGGCTTGAAGCCATGAGATCCGAAATTGAATCCATGCATAGTAATCAAGTTTGGAACTTGGTTGATCCACCTGATGGTGTTAAAACCATTGAGTGCAAATGGGTTTTCAAGAAAAAGTTAGACATAGATGGAAATGTTCACATCTATAAAGCGCGATTGGTGGTCAAAGGTTTCAAACAAATTCAAGGTGTTGATTATGATGAAACTTTTTCGCCCGTCGCAATGCTAAAGTCTATTCGGATCATTCTAGCGATTGCTGCACATTTCAACTATGAAATATGGCAAATGGATGTCAAAACAGCTTTCCTTAATGGAAATCTGAGTGAGGATGTGTACATGACACATCCCATGGGTTTTGTCGATCCGCAATCAGTTGGAAAGATATGCAAGCTGCAAAGATCCATTTATGAATTAAAGCAGGCATCTCGGAGTTGGAACATTCATTTTGATGAAGTAATCAAAGGGTTTGGTTTCATCAAGAACGAAGAAGAGCCTTGTGTTTACAAAAAGGCTAGTGGGAGCACACTCGTATTTCTAGTCTTATATGTGGATGACATATTACTGATCGGAAATCACATTCCTATGCCCGAATTTGTTAAGTCTTCATTGAAAAAAAGTTTCTCTATGAAAGACTTAGGAGAGGCGGCATATATTCTAGGCATCAAGATCTATAGAGATAGATCAAAAAGGCTAATTGGATTAAGCCAAGATACGTACATTGACAAGGTGTTGAAAAGGTTCAACATGCAGGATTCCAAGAAAGGCTTTCTACCTATGTCACATGGTATAAATCTTAGCAAGAATCAGTGTCCTAGTACACCAGATGAGCGGGATAAAATGAATGCGATTCCATATGCTTCGGCTATTGGATCCATTATGTATGCCATGCTTTGTACATGTCCAGATGTCTCGTATGCTTTAAGTGCTACAAGTAGATACCAGTCAGATCCAGGTGAAGGTCACTGGATTGCCGTAAAGAACATCTTGAAGTACTTGAGAAGAACTAAAGATGTGTTCCTCGTCTATGGGGGTGAGGAAGAGCTCGTTGTAAATGGTTACACCGATGCTAGCTTCCAAACTGACAAAGATGATTTTAGATCGTAATCTGGATTTGTGTTCCGCTTGAATGGCGGTGCGGTGAGCTGGAAGAGTTCCAAGCAGGAGACGGTTGCTGATTCTACAACAGAAGCCGAGTACATAGCAGCTTCTGAAGCTGCTAAAGAGGCTGTTTGGATCAAGAAATTTGTTTCTGAGCGTGGTGTGATGGCTAGTGCCTCCAGCCCAATGGACCTCTACTGTGACAATAGTGGGGCCATTGCGTAAGCCAAGGAGCCTAGATCGCACCAGAAGTCCAAGCACATTTTACGGCGATTTCATCTCATCCGTGAGATAGTGGAGAGAGGCGATGTGAAGATATGCAAAGTACAAATGGATTTGAACATTGCAGATCCGTTGACAAAGCCGCTTCCCCAGCCAAAGCATGAGGCTCACACTAGGGCAATGGGTATTAGATACCTACATGGTTGACTCTAGTGCAAGTGGGAGACTGTTAGTGATATGCCCTAGAGGCAACATGGAGATGTTATATATATCACATACTATGTTTATGATGCATTACTTTGTTCTTGAAATAGACATTATCATTATTGATCAATGAGTATGTGACTTATTCATGAGACTCTTAATGCTAAAATGTTGCTATTTCTAAATGATCCCTGATCATATATCATATGAGGAACAAATATGATTCAAAGATCAGCATATGTATTGATTGATGATCATGTCTCATGGATCATGGTATGGTGATACCAAATCAATAATATGGACATGTGTTAGTGAACATATGTTGGATAGACCCGCTATGAGACACTGTAGAGATTCCATGTGTCATCAGTTGGTCTCAAGTAGTGTTTATGTAGAATCCTTAGACTTGAGATCATCATGGTTCCCAACATGCGTAGTAGCTTATTTTGGGACTACTAAACACTACTCCGTAACTGGGTAATCATAAAAGTAGTCTTCGGGTTTGCCATGAAACATGTAGTGGGATGTGAATGATCAAGATAGAATTTGTCCCTCCTTACGGGAGAGATATCTCAGGGACCCTCGATGTAATGGATTATGAAAGTGCATGGCCATGCCAAGGTGATTGAGGAGTCAATCACAAGTTTATAATCCATCACGGAATCGAGAGAGTGATTGAGCTATTAAGAGGATGACACAGGTCTCGCCTTGAGCTCAATCTATGTCGTGAGGCAAAGGGATTCGTACATGAGAACATTACAGGTTCAGCCGATATGATCTTTACGTATACTTTGGGGTTAATATGTCTTACTAGAGGCCGCTATTAACAGGGTGATCGGAAAGGCGTTTCCGGGTCGCGACCAAGTATACGTGAACCTACAGGGTCGCACACTTAACGGGTTGGAACACTAATTCAAATGTGATTCGGATGTGGGCTCAATTCGGATAGAGATCCGGATAGACTACTATTGGGCCTCGGTCCATGAGGCCCAAGTGAGGAAGTCTATATATATATATATGGAGGCGAGGGGCTGAGGGGTGCATGCTTCTGTTAATCCCGAGCCAAACCCTAGCCGCCACCTCCCGAGCCAAACCCTAGCCGCTCGCGAGTGCTGGTACACTCGCGATCGGCGTTCCAGCCCTGGACATGTGGATACCGGTGGAGGCGCTGCTCGTTGCGGTGTTGATCGGCATCAACAATCTACAGATTGGATCTTGCACGTGGTGTGGTTGATCGCGTGGAGGAGACGATCTGTTCGGGACGATCGGCTACTTCCACTGCTACCTCGACGCGCGTGGTTGGATCGGCTTCTCCAACTCTTCTTCCGCTGCGCTGCGCGTCTAGTGGTAACGATCCATGATCCCTCCTTAAGCATGATGTCCTTGTGTGCGTGGTAGAAAAGTTTTGTTTTCTGCTTTCGTAGCCTACGCGCATTCCTTCAGTGTGATCTCCCACGTTCTGTTCCCTACTATGGAGTCCATCTCCTCTTTCATGGCTGTCCTCCAGTGAGTTTCCTTCAGTGCTTCCTGAAAATTCACTGGCTCCTCCATAGCTAGCATGCACAAATGAGAGTATTAAATCTCCACCTCCTCTGTGTTGTCATATAGGTCCTGGATGGTTCGGTACCTTATCATTCCTTCAGGAGATGGGGTTTGGGAGGTTGTTGCTGCTGCAGAATTCTCCATGTGGGCTGGCGACAACATGCGTGGACTTGAGGAAGATGCAGTTGCAGTAGGGACTCCAGGCTCCACTGCGGCCGGAGAAGACGAGAGGTTTGCATCTGTTTCTTCTGCCACGTCACCTGCAGAACCTACCACGACAGGTAATTCTCCTGCCACGACAAACTCATCTCCTGCCACGGCAGACTCATCTTGCAGTCCTCCTTCCTGACCTGTGCCATCAGTCAGTGCTGTGTTGGTCTCCCAATTCACCACAAACGCACTAGCCGGTCCACCTTCTTCTTCTTCAGAATGTGGCCAATTCCAAGCTCTTCCTTCATCAAACACTGCATCTCGGCTCACTATCACCTTTCTTGTGCTAGGACTATAGAATCTGTAGGCTTTTGAGCCTTGTTCATAGCCTATGAAAACACATGGAGTGCTGCGATCATCAAGTTTATGCAGATGTGGGTGTGGTACCTTCACATGAGCAACACATCCAAATACACGCAGGTGATACACCTTCGGCTTTCTCTGGTAATACGCTTCATATGGAGTCATACCACTCAGGCTTCGTGTCAAAGCTCGATTCAGGAGGTATACAGCAGTACTTACAGCTTCTCCCCAAAACCTCCCTGGAACCTATTTGTTCTTCAGCAAACTCCTAGCAACGCAACAATAGTCCGATTTCGACGTTCGGCAACGCCGTTTTGCTGTGGACTATATGGTGCAGTTAGGAACCTTTGCACACCTTGCTCTTCACAGAACGTCATGAACTCCTTCGACACGAGCTCTCCACCACGATCAGTTCGCAAAGCCTTGACTTTGGTGCCTGTCTGCACTTCTATCTTCATCTTGATTCCTCCGAATGCAACAAAGGCTTCATCTTTACTCGTGATTAGGGCACACCACATGAACCGGGAGTAGTCATCAACAACTAGCAGGAAATATCGATTACCCCCAGGAGTGGGCGGGCTGATTGGTCCACAAAGGTCTGCATGCAGCAGTTCCAAGGATTTTCCAGCCCGATATGAAGAGGTTTTAGGAAATGGATTCCGGTAGAGCTTCCCTGCTAGGCATGCCTCACATAGTTGTTCAATATGATCCACATGAGGTAGTCCTTCTACCATTCCCCTTTGTGCCAGCTCCTTCAACATTCTGAAGTTGATATGCCCGTACCTGGCATGCCACAGCCACTCCTTCTGATCATATTTTTCCATGAGACAAATTGGCCCGGTTCGATTCAGGTGCAGAACATACAACCTGTTCCAAGACTTCTTTACCCTTGCCAGAAGCCTTCTCTCTTGATCATAGATGCTCAATAATCCATCTTCAAGGACAGTCTTGCAGCCGGATTCATCAAGCTGGCCTAGACTAATAATGTTGTTCCTGAGGTTTGGGATGAAGTACACTCCGGTGAGAACCTTGTCTTCTTCATTTGTTCCCTTTAGCAACACTGCACCTTTGCCGCATATTTCAACCACTGAACCGTCGCCGAACTTCACCGAGCCCTTTACCTCCTTGTCAATATTGACAAACACTTCCTCACACCCTGTCATGTGATTGCTTGCCCCTGTGTCCAGATACCACTTCTCAGCGTTTCTTTGTTCGGTTCCCAGTTCAGGCTTCACATTGTGTTCATTGAGGAGTACAAACTATGTGCCCCTTCCATTGCTTCAACTTGTCTGCAGGTTTCAATCATCAACAGAGTTGGCTCATCGTCTCGGCACTTCTTGACGTAATGTGCTTTCTCCTTCTTGGGTTTGGCACATTCAGCAGCAAAATGGCCAAAATCATTGCAGTTGTAACATTTGATCTTGGACTTGTCAAACTTGCGGTTAGTTCTCTTCTCGGGTTCATTTCCACCCCTTCCGCCATGGCTGCTGCCGCGACCACAGCCACCGCCGTGTCCGCCGCCTCCTCTTGTGCAGCTGCTCGAGCCTTCACTGCCTCCTTTCTTCTCCTTGACAGTGATGGCTTCCCACTGCTCACATGTAAACAACAGCTGTTGTCCATCCTGCTTGCTGTGGCAACGTCCCTTTAGACTTATTTCACAAGCAGTCAGACGTCCAATGGCTTCAGTCGTTGACATAGAAGACAAATCTCCCCACTGCTCAATGGTACTTATGATGGGGATAAATTTGTCTGGGACTGCGCTGAATAACTTCTCAACTACAGTGCCTTCCTTGACATCGCCTCCTAATGACTGCATCTCACCCACTATGGTGGTGAGTCTCTGCGAGAAACCACTGATGGTTTCGTTGTCATCCATGTATAGCCGATCAAATTGCCTCTTCAATGCTTGCACTCTTGCTTGTTTGACTCGATCCTCTCCAACTCGCATCTGCTTGATTGCTTCCCAAGCCTCCTTCGCTGTTTCTTTCTCCGCGATGGCCATCATCATGGTATCCGGCACTTCTTGAGAAATTGTAGCTAGGGCTCCTTGGTCGTTCTCTTTTTCGACCGCAGCATCGCCCTCAATCGCTGGCCACACTCCCAACGAGCGCAAGAGGATCTTCATCTTCACGGCCCACACGCCGTAGTTTGAGTCATTGAGCATCGGATATTGAATTGGCACCACTGTGCTTCTGATTGACGCCTTCCCGGAAGACAATGCCCCAGAAGCCGTCAGTGGAGCTCTCGGCGGCGAGCCCTCCGGCGTCCCGTCTCTTGACATCGCCCTCGACGAACGAAGCTCTGATACCAAATGTTGGCGCAGAGATTGATAAAACTCACACACAGGTGGAAGAATGCAGAGAACAAAGCTCAGTTGGTGGTGCTGAACGACCTGTGCACCGTTTATGTTTTTTTCTCTGATAATGGACTGGCTACAGTACACAACTACTTCCACCCAGAAAAATAGATTACTCTGCTGCTAAACCACACAGTTTGATGTAACTAGCAACTACCGAAAAACAAGCAGAATAACATAGAAGACTCGGCCACGTTCCTAACAATTCGGATCGTGGACCTGACCTCCAAACTAAAAACCTGGCGACTCGGTAACTGAAGACCAAACTTCAGAGAGTTTTGCCGTCGACTGAAAATGGACAAAGACTGAAAACTGACGCTGTTGATTCTCTTGGCTGTGACCTTTCTTCAGCAGCTTTTATTCAGAACATCAAACAGAGGCTCTGAATTGAATTGGAGAAGCAAGATAACAAGATTAACTTCATCAGTCAGGGGGGTGGCTGTGTGTGGGGGGCTGTGAAAGACTCTGATAAAATTTTCCCCTAGGTATTTGAGATTTTTCACCTTAATAGCTATGAATTGCTAAGAAGATCAAAATTTACCTTGCAATAACCTAAACACAACTCACCACAATGAAAACAATAAAAACTAGTAAAACTCCCTTAGGTCGGTTTGACCAAAACATAGGACGCAGTCTGACTGCCTTGGCTGGTCTGACCACTCCGATTGCCAGAGCTCAAAATTAATGTGACGTCCAATTCACAATCGACCTAACATTTGATCCAAAGAACATAATCACTTGATCTTTGATACACACGTTCTCTAGGATATAGGGACCTATTCCAACCAACAATTTTAAGAATTATTGTTAGAGTTCCAACCTTTATCTATTCTAGAGAAAGTTGCACAAAGACCAAGCAAATGAAGAAAACGTCAATTTAGGCAACCTCGTGGAGTCTAGATGGCCAAAGTGATATTAGAAGAGTTCTAAGATATCTCAACAATCAAAACCATGCCAAGAAACAAGCTAGAAATGATGGGAACCAAGAAACACCAAATCCACCTCAAGAAGGCAAGAAAACCAAACAAGAGCACAAGAGAGCCATGATGAGCAAGTTTGATCAAATCTGCTCTCTCTCTCTCTCTGTTAACCCCTCCTTATATAGTGAGTAGGGTCAACAATGTCGGGCTTCATGATGATGGCATTCCTTAATGAAGTTCTGCTGAAAACGAAGGGTGCACTCAAGCTTTGCAACTCTGTTCCTTCTTGCTCTCTATTTCTCAGCTGTTCATTGTTTGATGGTAGTGAATCTTCCATTTGATTTGGGCGTGTTGATCCATGTTCCTCCCAACACTTTGTATCAGAGCATGGTGCATTCCCAAATACATACGGTTCGACTCGATGGCAACCAACGTGCAGCAGGCGGCTAAGGAGAGCGGCATCGTGCCCTTTCACTACTCGATGCTGACATCCTCCAATTACATTACGTGGGCAATCAAGATGGAGGCTCTGATGGATGCCCAGGGGATCTGGGATGCCATTGAACCAGTGACCAGAGTGGTCGTGGAGGCAAGGAAGGACAAGTCAGTGTAGGCTATCATCTTCCAAGCCATACCCGAAGACATTCTTCTATAGGTGGCCAAGAAGAAAACATCCAAGGAGGTATGGGGATGTCTGAAAACCAAATACCTCAGGGCTGATCGAGTGCAAAAGGCACATTTGCAAACACTACAGAATGAGTTTGTGGGACTGAGCATGAAGGAGGGAGAGTCCATCGACGATTTTACCGAAAAGCTGAGTGGGATGGCGAACACGTACAACTCGCTTGGCTCAACCCTGGAGGATCCAGTGCTCATGAAGAAGGTCCTTGACTCAATGCCTGATAAATTCCTCTCAATGGTGGCCTCAATCAAGCAGTACTCCGATCTGGAGACGATGCCATTTAAGGAGGCCATAGGGCGGCTGGAGGTGTATGAGGAAAGGATCCATCATTGAGCTGAAAATTCCAACATTGATGGACAGTTCCTCCTCACTCACTCTAACTGGTTGGAGCGGTAGAGAGGCGGCGGCGGGGAGTCATCGGCAAGTAACAAGGGGCAAGGCACTAGAAACTCCAACGGACATGGTCGGGGCAGAGGTTGTGCTTGAGTGCGTGGCAACAGGCGTGGTCGAGGACGCTCCGCCAGCCCTGGCGAGATGCAAAAGGAAGGCGCTGGAGGTGGTAGGGACAAAAGCCACATTTGGTGTTTCAACTGTGACAACAAGGGGCACTACGCCTCTGAATGTCATAGTAAGCACCAAGAGGAGGTGAACCTAATGAAGGCAAAGAGGAAGAACCAACCTTGATGCTGACGGTATGTGCGGAGGAGCCGTGCAACCTAGTACTTCTGAATGAGCAGCACGTCCTATCGGACTTGCGCGCAGAAGGTGATGAGCATGTCACAATTCATAAGCAACCCACTTCCAGAGTGTGGTATCTAGACAATGCCGCTCGTAACCACATGATGGGACAACGACCATTCTTCACCGAGCTTGATGAAGGCATCATCAGTAGAGTGAGCTTCGGTGATGGATCGATAGTATAGATCAAGGGGAAAGGTTCTGTCGGACCCAGATTTTAATATCCGGCATCCTCTGTGATTCCACCGTACTATTCCTTGGATCAGTAGATAGTGCTAACATATTACAGTTCTGAACATCAAAGTACATATCATGCAGAAGCGTAAACAAAATAGTAGACTTACTCATGGGCCGATTAGGCTGAAATCAATAAAATGCAGTAGCGGAATGAAGCACACAGGTGGGACCATCAGTATATGCCCACATGCAGTCAACTGGGGGTTTGCGACCTAGCCCTTGACATCTTCATCTTCTTTACCATCATGACAAGAGTATTGCTGTAGCGATCTGGCTCCTGATTCTGGATTTGTTGTGAGAGCGAGAGTGAGCACAAACCACCGTGCTCCACGAGCCAATACACAGAATGCAAATAAATAGTATGCATGGCTTATTAAAGGAGAGGCTCGGGTTATTTTATTTGCCAAAAATTGCTCCTTCTTTTCCACCAATGAATATTATTATTGTTATTATTTACTTACGGTATTACTATTGCTACCTATGACTCCAAACAGTGGTGTCATCATCTATTTAATCCACTGATCAATTGCTGTCTAAGACTCCAAGCAGCGAGTGTCATCATTTATTTACTCCACCGATCAATACATTTTCTATATTGTCACCCACTATTTCATTAATCCAGCCAGGGTGTCTGATTCTCACATAAGTCCTAGCTTCCACCAATTGGAAATCAATCTCAGATGGCTGTATACTCCCAATTTTAGATCCACTATATGCCAATCTGTTAACTCTACGATCTAATGGAAATCCAATGTCTCTACTTTGAATCCACCAATCAAACAATTCCCATTGCATTATCTAAAAATCTTATCAATCGAATTGGGATTGCCAATTCTCCTATGAATCTAAATTTTCACCACAAATTTATAGATCCCATCCCAAGCTCATTATTTACCAATTTAATCAAACCCTCAGTCTAATGAAAATTTAGTATCCACTATTTTAGATCCACCAATATCTTTTGGTATTCCAGATTCCTAATAATCCAATCTTGTAGTTGCTTATTCATCAACTCTTTACTTCCGAATTCTAATGACTATCCAACATAATTACTTTTAAATCCACCGATATCATTTGTATTAGGAATTTCTAACAAGTCGATCCCTTTCTATTATTGATCCAAAACCATAATTTGCTCTTCCAGTGATCAACCTTATTTTCCATTATCTATCTCTATACATCCACCAGGAATATTATTGATCAAGTTTATACTCCATTGGTTGTTATCATATCTACAATTCCCAAAAATTCAATTGACCCATTTAGTAATTGACCATATTCTGTTATTCTACTATTCTCAACATCTCCCAAGGATTTATATTATTTATCTGAGTCATAATCCAGCACCATCTAACCAATCTATACCTTTAAGCTCCACCAATTTATTTCCCCAAATTCACACTATCGTTTCCTATTGATGATCAACATGAATCCACCAATATCTTTGTGTGTTTACAACAAACATCCATCTTCTTTATCTACGACTCTATGTATTCTTCCCTATATTTTATTTTGTGGCAAAAGAAGCATTTTATTTTTGAAATATAATACATAGAAATCTCCTGAGACCTAGCAGTTTGAACAAAACATAATGCATGAAAAGAATGCAGTAATAATAATAGCGATCCAGATTCTATCCACCATTACATGGTTTCTGCACTATATGCTATACCTTCAGCGTTATAGCCACTTACATTATCACTGGGGCAACACAAATTAGGGCCTTTCTCTGTCCTCCACTTTACCAATCCCACCCACAAAGTTTTTGAAATAGAACTATATCTGGTAAGGTTCCCATGTCCGCCCTTGACCGTGGGCACGGCTATTCGAATAGTTTTCCACTTTGCAGAGTTTGTATACTTTACCCACAAAAGATAAATCTGCTCGTTGCCCCCACATGATTACTTAGCCATGAGGTTGAGTAGATTATCACAAGACTGTTACAATGCATAATCCTACTTGTGGTTACGCTCACTAAGGTCTATCTTCTGTAGGATGCGTACATCCCTTGAGAAGGGTCCCTTGTGAGCCATCACGGGCAAAGGTGGGGATGAGCCCATCCATCCCTTTGCTCATGTTCACACCTTCACATAACCACACTAGAGCTATGCAAATTAGTTAGCCCTGCCTACATTTTACCAGCTTGTGGTTGTACTGTTGTACCTTGGAAGGTCATCACAAGATTCGGTCCTTAGGGTTATCTGGGCGGTGCTACCACTAACCACACACTCGTGCACCGCTGCACCACACCCCCGATCCATCCGCCCAGATAATTAAGCAAGTTGGAGTTTTTGGAAACATAAAATATCCTTGTCCAAATACACCAGCCGTTTTCACCATGACTTTCCAAATCAGTTTCTCATAATTTAAAATGATGCTTGGGGCATTTTGGTGCCCTCAAATATCTAAGCACAACTAAGCATGGCATATAAATACAGACTTATACTAGCAAGCTCATTAATGGGTATGTAACTAGGGCATTAAAATCAAGCATATACTTAGCTCATAAAATAATAGCATGTAGTTGATAGTTTAAACGAAAGGAAATTGCAGAAAATGTAGGTTCAATATGATCAAAGTATTGACTCGCCTTGTGCGGTTTACCACGGTCTTGAGCTCACTCAAATCTTTCTCATTTGATGGTCTTGAGCTTTTAGTCTTTTTCTTCACCTCGATCCTGATATCACTTGATCCCTTGATTCTTCAGGACTCCAATTTCTAATTATGCGATAGACAACTGAATCCTAATAAAGGCAAAAACTCAAAAGATCCAAACAACTCCAAGTAAACTTGATTTAGTTTTATTATGAGTTAATGGATGATTTGGGTGACTCAAGGCAAGATTGATGGGGCGCGGAGTATTAACAGAGTCAAACGGGGTTGGAGCGAAGTGATTGAATGGCCAAGGAAGATTTACCGAGATGGATGCCAAGGAAAGTTCATGATACTAGAATATTCACCGGAATATTCTGCATCATTTTGAGGGTGGCTAGGCATAGCTGACTTTTAGAATATCATGGATCGGTCTTTTATTAATAACTTCCTTTATTATTTTTATGTTTATTAAGGAAGTTCTATGGGTCAAGCTGGACATATAGGCAGATGTAAGAATTTAGTCGGGTACTAAGTATGGTATTGGTCAAATGTTGACATTTATGGGTTTAAGGTAGAGGTTCCCTGGACGATGTATACGACTTTTAGCTTATCGCATTAATTCATATTACTAGCAATTTGATATATAGTACTTTATACGGTCCTACATTATTACTCATGTAATTGGTTAAATATTTACTTCAGAGTATCTATATAGTGGTGGGATTATCACAATGTCTGATGACCTAGGGCTATTATATTTTAGTACCCAATTATGATCTTTTCTAATTGAAGGCACTCTGAAAAACCACTGTCATTGATATTTTATCCTTCCTTTAGCATATGGCAAAATTTTATCTTAATTAAATTCCTATTTACCTAGGGTCGAACTTGCTATATAGAGTCATATCATCATATCGCTATTTAATTAAATCTACCACTGATAGTTATTTAATGGTGGCATGTTAAATGCTAGGGCACCTATTTTTAACTGTACCCAAGGGTAAGCTTTAATTTAAAGCCTTGTGATTTAATAATAGATATGCAACGATTTAAACCATTTGGTGGTCAGTCCTATGATCTTTACGGATATGCAAGGACTGGTGATTTATTCTTCAGGTAATATTCATTAAATCATTATTTCATGAGAGCTCAGACTTAACAAGATTTTTATGCAAGTTCTCATCATGCCTTTAATAATTAAGTCCAAATTAAATGTATCAACTACATGAGTTACTCATATATGACATTTAATGCAATATTAAAGCTTAAATAATCTTATTTTATGTCCCACTCAAATTTTTATTAGTTTCCATGGATTATTTCCTAATTTTCCTTAGCTTTTCCTTGATTGAAATGATTAATAAAAACAAAATAAAAAGAAAGAAAGAAATGCGCCAGTAGGGAATCAAACTCGGGACCTATGGCTTGGAGATTGGCTCGGCTGACCAACTGGGCGGCGGCCCACTTGCGATCTGAAGGGGGAAACAAATTGAAAGAAGCAAGCCACGGCCTGGGCAGAACAGAGGAGCTTGGGGCGGCGTATGGCCGATGGCGTCGCCGGCGAGGGGCCACCGGGGAGGCACCGGAGATGGCCAAAACGGATCCCAGAGCTAAGTAGAGTCTGAGGGAGGCGCTGGTACAGGCCTAGGAGCTCCAAGGACGGCCGGTGGCGTGAGCCTACGGCAGAGCAATCATGCGCGCGGCGCCGGCGACATACAGGCGGCGAGGGCTTCAGCTGGGGGTCGGGGGAGCTTCGGGGAGGCGTGGAGGTGCTCTCCCACGGAGGGATCAGGTTGAGGAGTCACGGAGGAAGAATGGCACTGGCGGTGGCGGCTGGTTTCAGGGAGGAGGGCTGCTCCGGCGAGCTTGGTGCATGGATTCCTAATTAGGTGGAAGAGGAGGAAGACGACTCTTGGGAGCACACAAGGGCGTGGTCAATTTGGCGTAGGTTTGTCGGAGCGACCGGAGTGGCGTGAGGCGGCGGTGGCTGGTGCAAGTGGAGAAACGTGGGAGGAAAGGGGAGAGCTAGGGGAAAATCCAAGGGCGGCAGGGCTCTTATAGTCGTGGAGTTGTGGTGGCAGAGCTATTGTCGACGACCGGGTAGCAGCGCTCGGCATGGGGGTCGGCATGGAGCGGCAGAGCAGGTAAGGGCGCACACGGCGGGGAAGTGATGGCCGAAGCGATGGAGGCGCAGGGTGTGACGCACTCGCGGGAGTGGCACAGGTGTGGTGACGTGAAGGATTGATGTGCTGACGCGGTGGGGACAGGTGAATAGGGAGAGCGGGGCCTGTACGGTTGGGGGTGACGTAGGGCGATCGCAACCAGGAGAAGAGGCAGCAAGGAGGAGGGGAAAGGAAGGAGTGGGACAGAAGCAGGACCCATGCGCCGAGAGGGAATACGAGGGAAAGAGAGAGGCTGGGGCCCAGCGGCAGGAGGGAGAAAAGGGGAGGGAGAGAGAGAAAGGGTGGGCCCACCTGCAGTGATAGGGAAGGGGGAAATGGGAAAAGAGAAGAAGATGAAATGTTATAGCTGGTTTTGAAATTTTAGATTTTTAATTTAAATTTTGGTTTCACATTTATCTTCACTGATTTTAAATTTTTGCATGACATTTGAAATTTAAGTTTTAGTTTTCCACTATTTAGGTAGGAGTTTTTAATACTTCTTTAGCCATTGTTTTTCTTTTACCTAGGTAAATTGGAATTCAAATTTTTATTCCTATTATTTAACACTTAAATTCTAATTTGTGTGTAGATCCTTGGATTCCCTATTTCTTTTATTATCACCATCATTGTTTTTAGATTTGGATATTATTTCTCAATACATAAATTTGCATGCCACAAAACTCAAAAAAAGTTTCAAATAAATGCTCAAAAGAAATTTTGAACACCAGCAAAATGCAAGATAAGTTTTAAAAGTTCCATATTTTTGAATACTTGAATTTTGTGATGTTACATGTTCAATCTTGTTCAAATGCAAGAACGGGGAGCAGCGGTTGTTGACAGAGGTATACTACATCCCTAGCCTCTGCAATAATATCATGAGTTTTGGACAATTGACAGAGGGTGGCACCAAGATTGTGCTACTAGACAGCCTACTTTGGATGTACGATTGGACTGGAAACTCATGATGAAGGTGGAATGCTTGGCAAACAAACTGTACAAGGCGTTACTGCACACCTATGCGCCAGTCTGTCTTGCGGTGTGTATGGCCAAATCGGAGTGGTTATGGCATGCCCGGTTGGGGTATCTCAATTTCCAGGCAATGAAGCTGATGGTCGACAAGGATATGGTGTCGGGAGTACCCGGGCTTGAACATCCTACACAAATTTGTGAGGGTTGTTTGCTAGCTAAGCAAAGCCTATTGCCGTTTCCAAGACAAGTCTTGCATCGAGCAACGTAGCCACTAGAACTCGTGCATGAAGATTTGTGTGGCCCAATCACACCTCATTGACGACTTCAGTCGAATGATGTGGCTATACGCATTGAAGTTGAAGAGTGAAGCAGTCGAAGCCTTTAGGAAGTTTAATGCGCTGGTCAAAAAGGAGTCTGGATATGATCTTAAAGCTCTCAGAACTGACCGGGGAGGTCAGTTTGTGTCGAGCCAGTTTGCCCAGCTGTGTGATGAAGAAGGAGTCTGTCGGTACCTCATTGTACCCTACTCACCGCACCAGAACAGGGTGGTGGAGCAGTGGAACCGAACTGTGTTGGCGACGACCAGAAGCCTCTTCAAGACCATGGGAGTGCTAAGCGTAATGTGGGAAGAAGCAGCACGCGATGCCATCTACCCGCTAAACTGGATTCGGACCAAGGTCCTGGTTGGGGTCACACCATATGAAGCCTGGACAGAGAGGATGCCAAACCTAGCACATGTGAGGACCTTTGGGTGTACTGCACATGCAAAAATACCATCCGTCCACTTGAAGAAATTGGACGACAAAAGCATGGCCTTGGTTCATCTTGGTGGGGAAGAAGGAAGTAAGGTGTACTGTCTTTACGATCCTCAAAACAAGAGGATTGTTGTGAACCGGGATGTGGTATTTGAAGAAGATAGGAAGTGGAATTGGGAGATTCCATGTAGCGGTGAGATCAGCGAGGCTGCCAAGTTCATTGTAGCAGAACCTACAACAGAGTCGGATGGGGGGTTCGACCAGCAAGTCTCAGCCGTGGCAAACTCGATTGAAGGCTCGTCAAAACCAGAGCCAAAGGACGGAATACCCACATCACCTGCATCATCTGATGGTCAGCCAGCCTTGGTGGCCCATTCAGACGACCCTCATCTTCGTCGGCTACCACAAACGAGGAACCCACAAGGTACCGAGCACTCTCTAAGGTTTACACAGAAACATAGCCGGTCAAACTTGATGCAGAGTTACTGCTGCTAGCAACGAAAGAACCACAATGCTATCGAGAGGTTGCGAACTCACCTGAGTTGTAGGATGCCATGAAGAAGGAGATAGAGGCAATAGAGAAGAATAAGACATGGTCTCTCACTGAGTTGCTGGCTATCTCTCACTGAGTTGCCGGCTAGTCACAAAGCAATTGGTCACAAATGGGTATTCAAATTGAAGAAAGACTCAAATGGAAACCTTGTCAAGCACAAAGCACGTCTTGTCGCAAAGGGGTACATGTAGAGGCAAGGAATAGATTATGAGGAGGTGTTTGCACCAGTGGTGAGGATGGAAACAATGAGGTTACTGTTGGCACTAGTAGCTCAAGAGAGTTGGGATGTTCACCACCTTGATGTGAAGTCAATAATTTTGAATGGGAAACTCCAAGAGGAGGTTTATGTGAAGCAACCCGAGGGCTTATTTGTTGAGAATTAGGAGCACCTTGTGTACAGATTGTCCAAAGCACTCTATGGTTTGCAACAAGCTCCAAAGGCATGAAACATCTGATTGGATAATACTTTGAAGGAACTCGGCTTTTCATAAATGCCCCCAAACCAGGCCCTCTACAAAAGAAACATTGGTCCTGAGCTATTGGTGGTCGAAGTATATGTAGATGATCTAATTTTTACTGACACAATCAAGGACCAGATACTATCGTTGAAGCAACAGATGATAAGAGAATATGATATGAGTGATCTTGGACTCCTCTCATACTACCTGGGAATAGAGGTAGAATAGAAGATGGGGCATGTTGTCTCGAAGCAATCAGCGTATGCCAGAAAGGTGATACATGTGGCCAGTATGTGGGAGTGCAATTCGGCGAAGGTTCCGATGTAACCAAGATTGCATTTGAGTAAAGATGAGGGAGGAGTGCCAGTGGATGCTATAGACTTCCGTCGCATAACTGGGAGTCTGAGGTATCTCATACACACACAGCCAGATTTGACTTACTCAGTGGGGATGTTGAGCAGGTTTATGCAAGCACCCAAGGAGTTGCACCTCTAGGCAGTCAAGCAAGTGATGAGATATTTGAAGGGCACCATTAACATTGGTTTGGAGTATTCATAAGGAGGAGAAGGACTGTTGACATGCTACAACAATAGTGATCTCACTGGAGATGTAGAGGACAGGAAGAGCATGAGTGGTTTCACTTTCACCACTCTAGATGCGTGATAGCGTGGAACTCATAGAAACAGAGGATAGTCGCACTCTACTCGTGCGAAGCGGAGTTCATGGCGACAACAGGCGCAGCTTGCCAAGCGATTTGGCTGAGAAATTTACTGAGCGACATCACTAGGAGAAAGCCTGAACCAGTGATAGTTTGTGGACAACAAGTCGGCGATCGCACTCATGAAGAACCCAGTGTTCCATGGAAGAAGCAAGTACATTGACACATATTTTTCATTTTATCAAAGAATGTATGGAATGTGGACAAATAAATGTGAAGCACATCAACACAGAGGAGCAGCGAGCCGATCCTTACGAAGGCATTTCCTAGAATCAAGTTCAATGAAATTCGAGAACTGATCAGAGTCAAAGACCTCACAACCTGAGTCAGGTTTAGGGGAGTGAATGTGGTCAAATAAATCTAACTAGTTGCAAGATATGTGTGGTCGTAACAACCACATTATTTGTGATCGGTTACGCCGAAGTTATGTTGTGTGGTCAGTTATGATCACGTTGTGCGTGGTCGGTTGTGACCACGGTGTGTGTGGTCGTAACGACCAGTGTCATAGTCGTAGGCGTCACGGTTATGGCTCCTGCGTGTTCGTGGTCAAAGCCAGTGGTCATGGTCGTACGGCCAGTCACTGTAGCAGCAGGTGGCAACTGTAGTAGGCGTCAGCACAGGTAGTTGTGGATGACGTAGATCGTTCTTCAGTCAGCCAACTACCCGGTATGGGCAGACTGTGTGGTAGTTGAGGCTAGAGTACATGGCCTCAGTCTATCATGTATGTAAATGAGTCTATATACGATACAGGCCATGAGGAAACCCTAAGCATTGCTCACCTAACTCTCCACTACCACACCTCTCTCTCTATTTGGTCTGTAACCACAACAGTTAGCGCCGTCCGTGGGGAGAACGAGAGCAAGCCTCAAGATCTGAAGGATGGCACCGAAGAAAGCTCCATCGTTGGCGGCTAAGAAGAAGACAGGCGCCGCGGGATCCCATGTCAACACTAGGGCTTCGGCGTCGGCAATCGCAAGCGGAGACGACGGCGCAGGTGCGGCCACGAACGTCGATGCCCATGGCGCGACGGTCGACCCTACTGCAAGCACGACGATCGACCCCTCCGCTGGCGCGACGATCGACCCCTCCGCTGGCGCGACGGTCGACACCGGCAGCACCGACCGGGTAGTTGGGGGTGGTAACGCTAGCACCCATGTCGGCACGGCCGCCATCCCTGCACCCGGCGCGGGAGCGACGAGCAGTCCCGGCGGCAACGCCGGCCTCGTTACCGACCCCGGGGTCCACCACGCCGGCACAACGGGCAACCTAGGAGCGCATGCCGTGGTCGCCGCTGTCCTGGCGGTGCAACCAGGTGTACCGATAGTTTCAGCTACGCCGACGGTGGAGAGCGCCCTGCTGACGGCCATCGGCACGCTCCAGCGGGAGTTGATGGACCTCTGGGGAGCCATGTGGGATATACAAGAGGCTTGGAGTCAGCAGACCCCACTGGTGGTCACACCGGAGCCCACACCAGAGCGAGCGGATAGCGCGACGCCCCCACATCCAGCGCGTCCTGTTGCGACGTGTGGACCCGGAGTCCCTGCTCTCCGTGGGCCTACAGCAGTCGGCATTGCCGGAGGACTTCAAGTTCCCGCACGCCATCGAGCCGTACAAGGGCGACACGGACCCTTAGGAGTTCGTGCGAGTGTACGAGACCGCCATTGAAGCCACCGGCGGAGACGACACCACGAAGGCGAAGGGACTCCCCCTCGCGCTACAGGGGTGGCGCTCTCTTAGTTTTTCACCATCGAGCCAAACTCCATCTACACATGGGAGCAGATCCGCGACCGCCTCTACAACAACTTCCAAGGGAACTATGTCAATCGTGTCGACGCGGATCAGCTCTTCACGGTCAAGCAAAAACTCTCGGAGAAGCTCCAGGAGTACTTCAAGCACTTCACGAAGGTCCGCTGCCAGGTCAAGGACATCAACGACACAACCATCATCAACGCAGCGGTACAGGGCCTCCGCCTGGGGCCGCTGGCCGAGTACAACGCCCGCAAACCAATCAAGACGGTTGTGAAGCTCTTCGACAAGATGGAAGAGTATTCGCGGGCAGAGGAGGATGCGCGGAGGCACAAGGGCGACGACTCCGACCCCATTCAGACGAAGGGGTTGTCGCAAAAAGGAAGCGCGGGGAATGACCCCCGAAAGGGATGCGCAAGCAAGGTCCCCGGAAGACCCCCAAGCACAGTGATGCCGAAGCGCACGAGAATTCGTCAGGTGGTAGACACAAGCCCAAGCGCAACCAACACCAAACCCAAAAAGCCCGTCATGTCCTCGGCATAGAGGATGCCCCTGGGACTCCCCTCCCACGTTCCGTGGGAGGAACCGGGGAGGCCGGGATGGGGGCGTGGGAGGGCTCACGATGAAAGACCGCGTGCAGAGCAGAAAATCCAGGACTACAGAGGTGGTGCGAAGTGCATGGCTATGGTGACCACCTCACGCAGGTATGCTCCGCAGTTGCGGCGCTGCTGTAACACCCCAGCCAAACAATGACCTGGAATGCTACCCAACTAGAAGTAAAGAAATGTTAACTAATTGCGTTATACAAAATTTCGGCAGAGTCTCCTTTGTTTATCTTTCTAAATCAGAGATTTCACAAGCAGTATCGATTATAATAGACAATCCTCAAGTAATAAGTTCAATGCTAAGCAAATAGATTAAAGATTACTAAACCATTCATGGATATAATACCTAGAGAATGACCATGAGCATCATAAATATTCTAAACTCTTATTACAATTAAAATCCAAGGGTAATAATCAAATGGTACTTAAATAGTCCTTGTGTCTTATATTTAATTTTTCTTCCTTTATTTCCATTATGGGTGGAACGTGCAAGTGCAACAAGACTAATCCTTCTTTTTCCCCATGCATGTCGACCTCATAATGGTACCTAAAAAAACAACAACAACAAAGGTGAGTCCAACGACTCAGCAAATATAGTAGATAGTAACACGAACATTTATGAACATCACTTCACACATTCATCCATCAACCATATAAATAAGCCATGCTATGCAAGATGATCAAAAATCTCTTTATCTCTTTCTCTTTTGCATTTTACCGGTAATGCAAAGTGTGCATCCGTCGATGCACACCCATGCCTGTACCACCTGGTACAGGGACCAATTGCCCATACTCCACAAGTATGGGGACCTTTAGCCCGTCATGTCATCAACATGACGGAGACCTTGGCGCTTAGTCATCTCGTGACCAAGACTTCAATAGATCAATATGATGCATATGCATGAATGTCCCAATAAAATAAATCTTGCATTCACATCATCCATGCACCAGAAATACTCATGAATGCTGTAAATTGCTATCACCCATAAACAGCACCAATACATCCTTACCACAACCATGAACACATATATTCATATTATAGATCAAACATCGACATTCCACACAATCAATTTTTAAACCATCATTATACTTGCCTTAACCGCGAGAAAACGGGGGACGTGCAGAAGGTGCCGTCTCTGGGATCCGTCCTCCACCTGAATAATAATTATAATATTTGCTAAGATAACAGTAGCGGACCTTTGTCCAAATAAAAACAATCACGAACTATTAAATTCGTCTAACTTGGTTCCAATTCCCAAATCCTACAGGTCATCCCGCCCCCCTCTGTGGACAGTCAACTTCAAAAATTCATATCTATTGGTACAGGAGTTAGAATAGGGTGTTCTTAGACTTTCTGGAAATATAATTAAATTATCTAACTAAACCTAGTTGGTGAGCCCCCCTGAATCGGCCATATTCTACCCGCACCATCCAATTTTCTAAAATATCAATTTCACGTCGGGTTCTCTGGACATAGCACTAAAATTGCCATAACTTTCATCCCGAGTGTCCGAATCATGATTTCTTGACCTTCCTGGAAATATAAGGAAATTATCTACAACTTTAATAATATGGAGATCCTCTGATTATCCCGTTTTCGAATCGCCCAATCCTATCTACCAAAACCTGACAGAAATCTCCCGATCTGCAGAACAGTCTTACTAGAAAAAAATCATAACTTCTGCTACAAGAGTCAGAATGACGCGTTCTAGCACTTCACGGAAACATAACGACGTCCGCTACAACTCTATAGGAGAAGTCCAGATCTGAATCCCCATGAAATTTCCCCAAAACAACCGCCTAACACATTCTGTCCAGGCAGTCCAGAATACTGATATTGTAACAACTAATAAAAATGCATCCAATTGGGGAACAACGGGGGTTACCCTTGACAAACTGATTTATATTAAGATGAACACCAAGAAATCTCCTTCCCCTTCCTTTCCCTTTTTCCTTTCCTCTCCTCCTTTTTCCGGATCAAAAACGTCTCGCTGCGATTGATCTCTTCCTCCGCTCGACCGGCAGCAAAGGGGATCTTTTTCACCGGTAGCGGGGACTTCAATGGAGGAGGGGGAAGGAGGAGGGGCTGCTGGATGCGCAGGGCAGGGAGGGTGGGCCAGGGGGAAGAGTGGAGGGAGGAACAGGGGTGGCGGCTAGGGTTTGGGGGGAGGGGCGCCTCCCCCCCTTTTTGGCCGGCCTCCACTTGGGCCAAGGCCCAGGCCCAAGTTGCCGGGATTTTTCAGAAATCCCCCTCTAAAAATTATTATTTTAATTCTTTTCTATAAGGTCCCTCACTCCAATTAATCAATTAACTCTCGAATCGCTTTTGGGGTATTACAGCTGCGGCAGGCAACCAATGCGGCCCGGACCTCGGAAGCGCCGCTCCCCATTGTGGCCCACGTGCAACAGCCGCAGGGAGCCGAGCCCCCAGGCGAGGCCCAGTGCCGGATCATTAGTGTCATCTCCGGAGGGTCCTCGCCAGGGACCTCCTCGGCGCAACCACCCCTGGGAACGGCACACCACGACATCACCTTTACGATTGCTGACGCCCAGGGCGTAGAGTTCCCCCACCAAGATCCCCTGGTCGTCTAGGCCAACATTGCAGGTTACGACGTCAGGCGCGCCCTCATCGACGGGGGCAGCTCTGCAAACATTCTATTTGCGGAGACCCTCGACCGTATGGGGATCCCTTAGGTCGTTTGGGACTGTCGGGGACCCTGCTCCAAGGCTTCGGCGGCTGGCAGCTGAAGGCCTTGGGTCAGGTATCTCTTCGAGTCTCCTTTTGTCAGGGCGATAATGCCAGGAGCGAGGACGCTGTCTTCGACGTTGTGGACATCCCGCACCCGTACAACGCCATACTGGGCCGCCCTTTCACCAACTCCTTTGGGGCGGTCCCGCACCACGGCTTCTTGTGTATGAAGCTCCCGGGCCCGCGGGGTGTCATCACTATCTTCGGCGACCAGGACCTCGCCCGACGCGTGGAAACTGGTGCCAAGACCCAGCACCGCAAGGTGCATGCCCTCACCGACAAGCTAAAGGCGGACGCGCAGTCTGCTCCAGGATGGACGCCTAAGCCCCGCCTGGAGGGCGGAGTCAAGAGGGTGCCTCTCCAAGCCGAAGGATAGTTCGTGTCCATCGGTGAGGGCCTCCCTTCGGAGGTGGAGCAAGACTTGCTCCAGGTTCTTCGGAGCAATGCGGATGTCTTCGCGTGGTCCCCGGATGACATCAAAGGTGTGGACCGCGCCCTCATCGAGCACAACCTAGCGGTCCGCCCTGATGCCAAACTAGTCAAGCAGAAGCTTCGGCGTATGTCCATGGATCGGCAGCAAGCGGCCAAGGTGGAGGTGGCGAAGCTTCTTCAGGCCGGAGTCATCCGCGAAGTCCAACACCTGGATTGGCTTGCCAATCCGGTGTTGGTGAAGAAGGCCAGCGGCGCCTGGCGTATGTGCATCGACTTCACTGCCCTCAACAAGGCATGCCCGAAGGACGACTACCCCTTGCCACGCATAGAGCAACTGGTCGATGCCACTGCGGGGTGTGAGCTCATGAGCTTCTTGGACGTCTACTCCAGCTACCATCAGATCTACATGGCCAAGGGCGACGAGGACAAGACCAGCTTCATTACGCCGATTGGGACATACTGCTTCGTCAGGATGCCCTTCAGTTTGAAGAATGCGGGCGCAACCTTCACCCGCCTCATCGCGTTAGCGCTCGCCGCTCAGCTCGGGAGGAATGTGGAGGCTTACGTCGACAATGTAGTTGTCAAAACCAGACAGCTCGCCTCTCACGGTTAGGATCTTTAGGAGACCTTTGACAACCTCAGGAAGGCGGGCATCAAACTCAACCCGGATAAGTGTGTCTTCGGCGTGCAAGCGGGCAAGCTCTTGGGTTTCCTTGTGTCCGGGCGAGACATCCAAGCAAACCCCGACAAGGTCGACGCGATCCTCGCTATGGAACCGTCCAAGACAACAAGGGAGGTCCAGAGGCTTGCTGGCCGCATGGCGGCATTGAGTCGCTTCCTGTCAAGGGTAGCGGAGCGGGGTCTGCCATTTTTCAAGACCCTCCGCGGTTGTGACGGTTTTCATTGGGACAGCGATTGTGCGAAGGCCTTCGACGACCTCAAGAGACATCTCGCAAGCCTCCCCACTTTGGTTGCTCCGGCGCCCGAGGCCCCCTCCTGCTATACCTCGCCGCTCCGGTGACAGCGGTTAGCGCCGTCCTTGTCTTTGAAGAGGGCGCGTCATTCGAAGTTTCGCGTTCGCAGTAATGACTGCGACTGCAATGTACGGGGCAGCACGCATTTGTGGACCCTCGGTTCTACAAAAATAAATGGTTCTGCATTATATGTGTGGCCAAATAGAAAAATACGCTTGTCGCTTATTTTTCCACCGAATGGCGTGCATGTTCATGAACAGGGTTCAAAAAGCAGCAGAATAAGGGTCTGTTCTTTTTAGCTGTGGCTTGTGATTTTTAGCTGCGGTTTATAGTTTTTGGACTGTTTTTATGAGAGATTACAGAGTAATTGAAACTCACGTGCAATTTTTGCCGATATAAATGAAGTCGGTATAGTATGTTCTACAATTAACTGGCAGATATTATCTTAAAAAGACACTCTATTTAAAAACTAGTTATTGTAGAAAAACCATAAGCTGAAGCCAAAATCTAAAAAAGAACAAACCCTAACTATCCTGGTTTCGATTCTCCGAAACTTCGCCCAGTTTATCCCAGTCCCTTTGATCCATTCTTCCATTGAAATAGTTATATTAGCACTTTATAAGGACTGTGATGAGTTACGAACTTTAAATCTTGAAAAGCACGATTTCGAATTTCCACGAACAAAACTGGTCGGTTTTCCCAAAAATCAGCTGGTTTCTCTGGAACTGGCCCTGGTTTGGTTTTGACTTTTGACACAGGACCAATTTCGAAATCCCTGCTCGAAGTCTCTGTTAATGGATCCCATTCAGCGTACAGATGGTGAAAATTAGAGGTGGTATTCTGTCTTTTGCGCTTAATTTCCCGCTGGGTGAGGCCGGCACGTACGGGTTAATTTTTTATGTGTCCAAAGCATAAACAGATCTAGCTACATGGATACATGGTGCGTAACATATATAAGGCCACATAGGAACAAGTGAAGCATAGAAAATGCAAGGAATTTGTCTTCCAGAGAAGATGTCTGATGCTCGTTTGGTGCAAGGATGGTGACATTTTGATTGGTTGATTACAATTATTATGTTTATTTATATTGATCATATAAATATATGCGTGAACTTGAGTGAAAAGAATTGTCAACTGGAAAACACATGTATAACTGTTGGGAATATACTTTCGAATAGATTGACATTCTCTGTTATTTTGACTTACTTGCTGGAAGCCAGATGCATCGATGAAACTGAAAGCATCAAGTCATGATGCATGGAAATTGAAAATGTTGGGAGCTAGAGGAACAGGAAGAAATAAACTCCCTAGCTACGCCAAATCTTGTATACTCGGGGATATTAATGTTGTAGTCACTGAAGAAAGAAATGAGATATTTTGCTACGGATTCTCTTATTTTATAGTCCCCGGGAACATTTTGACCAACTAGCATTTTCTGATTCCTTATGGCGGTGGTTTGTAGGTTAAAGGAGGGATTTATTCCGATTCTTCAGAAATGTGCAGGTGGAGGTTAGACAAGGCTGCAAGCATGCATGGTTAAATTGGCCACTTCCTTGTATTATACCCAGGCTTGGCCCTTGGCTGAAAAATTGTATCCAATGGGCGTTCTTTAGCAACGACAACCCGCGTTTATGGCTGAAAAATTGTGAATTTTCTAACTAATTACCAGCTTAATTGTGATTATTCAACTAACATCGATCATTAATTACCTGCATGCACTTCTTGTAGTAAAGAAACAGCATTGGAGTTGGCCAAACGATTCATATACAGCACATCAGCACATGTACGAGTATAATCATCTGTTCGGCAACAGGCCGGTTTGCTTGAAAGAAACAATTGTATTTACATCCTACCTAATACAATCTCATACATACAGCACGTGTACTTATAAGAAGCCCATACGGTACACGGTCAAAGAGGTACAGTATGGACTTCCTCAGCTGTGGCGGCGGCCACTGCGGCATCCTCAGGCAGCTCCTCATCCTCAATCTCGCCGGTGATCTCCTCGAGAGACTTTCCCTGCGACTCCGGCAACAGGAGCGTGAACACAAGGCCGACCAGGTTGCACCCAATGAGAACGTACAACAGCTTCTCGATGTGCCTTGTTCTGGTATCGGGAGAGGTCGGAATAACGACGTACAACAATGACACGAACACGCCGACGATGGCGCCGATCTTTCCACCCGCACCGGATACACCATGGCATGTCGACCGCATCCGCGCCGGGAAGATCTCCGCCGGAATGATGAAGGTAGTTGAGTTGGGGCCAAAGTTGGCGAAGAAGAAAATGAACGCATACATGGTTCCAAATGCTCTGTCGTTCTTGGCAACAGCCCAGTGACGGTAGGGGACGGCGAGGCCGAGCATGAAGACGGTCATCATGGTGAACCCCAGCAGCTGGATCTTGAGACGGCCGATGCGATCGACCAAGGCAACGGTGAAGAAGTATCCCGGCAGGGTGCCGACGACGGCGATCAGCGCTTGCGTGCTGGCAATCTTGAAAGTTTGCTCCAGCGGGCTCATCTTGCTCGCGTCACGGTCTCCGAACCACCCGACGTCGGTGAAGATATCCTTCATGAAGAGGTTCAGCGAGTAGAAGGTCACGTCGAGCACGAGCCAGCACACGGTGGTGCTCAGGAGATGGAGGCCATGTCGATTGAGGAACTCCGCAGAGAACAACCCGAACTCGTCGCGTTTGGTGAGTGGTGGGGCTTGCTGCTCCTGCTCGATTCGTCGATGTTCACTCTGAGGACGGCGGACATGTCTAGCGCGGCCTGTTTGGCATTCTTGGTGACCAGCGCGGTGTAACGCGCCGTCTCCGGCATCTGCATGCGCAAGTAGTAGGTGAGAAACGCCGGGATGGCGCCGGACATCAAGATGATGCGCCAGACGTAGTCGGCCTGGTCGCGGGAGTCACGGCCGTAGGCCGCCGTGTTCCGGAACGCCGCCGAGACAATCACGCCAACGATGCCAGCAGTGATGTTCCCTAAACCCTGCATGGCGAAGACGGCGGCAATAAAGGTGCCGCGAGTCCTCTTGTTGGCGTACTCGGCCATGATGGTCGCCGAGAGTGGGTAGTCGCCGCCTATGCTGAACCCGAGCCAGAAGCGGAAGAAGCAGAGCGTCGTTATGACACTCGCCGGTGTGCGGCGGAAGGAGAGGCCAGATGCAAGGGAGCACACCACCATGAGCTTGAGCGTGACGCCATAAATGCGCTTGCGGCCCATCTTGTCGCCGAGCCAGCCGAAGACGAGCTGCCCGAGCACGGCGCCGCAGAAGGTGGTGCTCAGAACGGCGGCCGAGCAGTGTATGGGGAGGTTGCCATCCTCGTAGTAGATGCGGCCGAGGAGGTCGGTGATGAGGGGAATGGAGAAGAGGTCGAAGGCGTCGGTGAAGAAGCCCAGGCCGGCGATGAAGATGGCCGTGAAGTGGTACCATTGCGTCAGTGCGACGTCGAGAGCATGGAGCACTTTGAGCTGGTTTCTTGCCATGGGTGGTAATTAGCTAGCTCTCCTACTTTCCCTTCCAAGTTATGTTGAGAATTTTGTGGAGAAGGAGAATTGAATCACGCCAGAAGCGCTTTCCTAAAGCGATTATTTGTACCCAGTCTACTGCAAATAAGCTAGTAGGATAAGACAAGCCTAGACGAAGTTTGCACTGAAGCAAAGTGAAAAATCGTCATGGAGAGAATCAGAGTTGAGGTTTTTTCGAATGCTGAAAGGTTTCTCATTGTATAGAGGGCTGTTCTTTTCATCTTTTAAAAACTGTTTTTTCGATTTTTTTATAGTAATTAGCTTTTAAACGGACTATATTTTCAACATAGTGTCTACTAGTTAATTGTAGTATATAGTACGGACTTCATTTATATCAGCAAAAACTGCATGTGAGTTTCTGTTACTCTATAATCTCTCACATGAACAGTCTAAAAACAACAAGCCATAGCTAAAAGCTATAAACTTCAGTCAAAAAGAACAAACCCAGAATTTGAAAGGATACGAAATGAAGAGACACGACTCTTCGAATGCACTCTCCAGTGACTCTTCCAATGCACCCTTCTGACAACAACTGCCTGTCAGCCTACGCTCAAAGTCCATATGAAAAGGAATGAGACTTCCCTGTTCCCCACTCCCTGTTCCCTTCAATCTGGACCGTTCACAGCTGATCCAATAGCTAAGTTTTTATATTTTCACCATTTGCCCATTTTCATCTCAAATTTAAAAATAAAAATATGTTAATCCATAATAAATAATAAAAAATACTGAAAAAAATAAAATTTATTTTTTCTGTATTTTTATTATTTATCATGGATTAACATATTTTTATTTTAAAATTTGAGATGAAAATGGGCAAATGGTGAAAATATAAAAACTTAGCCGTTGGATCAGCTGTGAACGGTCCAGATTGAAGGGAACAGATAGGGACACAGGAAGCGGGGGACAGGGACCTATTTAAGTTGATCAAGCTTCTTCATAGACTTTCCGTGTAGGACTAAACTTGTTTTCAAAACAACTTCCAACAATGTTAGCTTCCTTGAATTAGTCAGCAACATTCCACATAAATAGTGGGTACACATGGAAAGCTAATCTTATCATTGGTGTCTAACTAACTTGGTGGTACTTGGATTTCTATATTGACATCTGTTTCACAATATTCTACACTGAGTAGCCGTACTTGTTGTCCAAGGAATATCTATATATTTGAATACACGTTTTAGAACACGAGCAATCAACCATTTCAAACCTTGGCTTTTAATACACACAAAAAATATTTGAGTTTGTTATATGGAGATGATATAACTAAATTTGTCATAAAATACTTTCATATAATTATATTTTTAATGATTTTTACTAACAATTAATTAGAAAAAAATAATTGCCAAAGTTTGTATGGGAGACCGTTTAATGTCCAAAGCGATAAGTAAAAAAGAACGGACATAGTAAGTGATATGTATCTATATTTGTATGTGCATGTAAAAATAGGGCATGAAGGGTAAAAGAAATTGATGAGGCTGAAACATTCTAAATTACTCCCTCTGATTCGCTATATTCCCCACCATGTATATGTAGATAAAAAGAGTTCAAAATCAAAGAAATAATTAATATCATTGGAGTATTTACAGCCTTGTTAAATGACAAACTGCTACTTAACCCCTCTTTTGTACCATTAAAGTAGGTGTAGAGAGTGTAAATATTGCAGTGACTATATTCTTCATTTTTTTTTAATGAAACTACACTTCTCAAGGAAATGGACAAATATTGCTAATCAGAGGGTGTAGTTAGTCTTGCAAGGGAATTGCTAGGGTGTTGCCTGATTTTGTCGTGAAGGATAGAAGTCCTTTCACCGTGCGTGAGGAATCAACGATCAATCGCGTCTGCTATCGGTTAGTAGCTGGAGTCACGGTGATTACAAGTGGAAAGACAACAACAAACGACCGTGTATATATACACGGTAAGAATATCCCGTGGATCAGACGAGATTCTGCAAGACACATTGCATACAACGGACGTTGATATTGACATGCAAACAGAGATCAAAGAGGCCAGCTAACAGCGACAAACTGCAAGGAAATGCACATGGAGGTAAGGGGCGAACAAATGTGCCAACTAAGTTCGTGGACATTGTCATGCCAACAACTTACGGATAACCAGTTAACCAAATTAATGTAAGTTGCATCATATCATTTTTTATAATTAACTTAGGTCTGCAAACTTTACAATACTTTTGCCAGGATTCTAAATATTATATATTTAGTTCTACTGAATTATGACTAAAAGCTTTTAAAACATTATTAGCAAGGGTATTTTGTGTTGATACCACATTTGATCACTATTTACGGTATATAGGGGAGAATTATCTTGTTGTCACTATTTCAATACTAATTTAATCCTAGGTGGTATTCCTTCTTGGCACATATAATATAAGGGCGTTTAGTGATCGGGACTCGAATATGCAAATCCACACCCGAATATGTCAATTTTATAAAACACATTTTAGATAAGAGATTTTGAAAACTCAAAAATTGGGATGCTACAAACCTACCCTCTTAAAGGGAATCTTGACCCCAAGATTTAGGCTGGCTAGAGAAAAAGTTTAAGAACTAGGCTTTCAAATTCTCTTCACGCTCCCAGGTTGCTTCAATCTCAGTGTGATTGCTCTATTGAACCTTGCAAAAACAAATAAGCTTATTCTGGGTTAACACTCTACCACATCCATAATCTTGATGGGATGCTCCTTATAAGTGAGATCCTCTTGCAGCTCAATTGCCCCCAATGGGGTTTACTCTGTTGGTACACAAAGAAACTTCTTGAGCTCAATTGTGCCCTCATGCCATTGACTAGGGTAACTCAAGCTGATAAACAACTTCTCATCTACACTTGACAATCCTAGTGTAGATAATCCTAAACAGTCCCACATATCTAGAGTCAAGCTTTCCTCTCACTTGAAACCTCTTAACACCTTTAAGCATTGTTACCCTGAGACATACATAATCATTGGGCACAAATCTTAGGTCACGACAATGATTTTTTGCGTAACTCTTCTGCCTGAATTGAGCTTGAAGGATCGGATATGGCAGTCAGGGTGGGGACTCTGAAAGACTCTAATAAAATTTTCATCTAGATATTCAAGATTTTTCACCTTAATAGCTACGAACAGCTAAGATGATCAAAATTTACCTTGCAATAGCCTAAACACAACTCACCAGAACGAAAATAGTACAAACTAGTAAAACTCCCTTAGGTTAGTTTGAGCGAAACACAGGACGCAGTCTGACCACCCTGGTCGGTCTGACCACTCCGATTGCTAGAACTCAAAACTAGCGTGACATCCAATTCACAAATTGACCTAACATTCAATCCAAAGCACATAATTACTGAGCTTTGATACACACATTCTCTAGGATATTAGGGACCTATTTCAACCAACGATTTCAAGAAATGTTGTCAAAGTTCCAACCTTATCTATTCTAGAGGAAGTTGCATAAGGACCGGGCAAATGAAGAAAAACATTGTGTGCTCCGAATGCAACACTGCCTTAAGTTTGCTTGGTTGAACTGCTACTTCTTTGGCAGACATCACATAGCCTTGGAAATCGACTTCCTTCATCTAGAATCCGTATTGCTTGCGGAACGTAGCATACAACTGATGTTCTCTGAGCTTTTGATCACTACCCTCAAATGTTCTTCTACTCTTTCTCATCCTTGGAGTAGATGAGAATATTATTGTTGATAAACATGACTACAAATTTGTCCAAATATTCTATAAACACCTTATTCATCATATTCATAAAGTAAGCAGGGGCATTAGTAAACCCAAACGACATGATTTTGAACTTATACCATCCATATCAGGTGGAGAAAGCTGTCTTGGGCACATTCTCTTTACAAATCTTCAACTGGTGATATTCTAATCGTAGATCGATCTTAATACTTCAAGCTCCTATAGGTTCCAAAGCATCATCATAATTGGGCCCTTGCAATGCTTGTTTTTTCTTACGAGGTTTTGCCGTTTCCAGGTTTAACCGCAACCATTATGTTTTTTAGAAAAACCAAATCAGCCATTTCATTGAAAATACGAGATTGATACAACAGGTTTTAGAATTTTTTTTGGTGGTCAATCATCCCAGTTTATAGTACGTGGGTTTTAAAAATAATTTTACCAAGACACTGAAGTTCAAGCACTACAACAAAATATCCGTGGGGAGACATCATATTTGTAGGTTAGAGACGTTTTGTTTCGTCTCCCACAGACAACTGAGGCGCTTTTATAAAACGTCATAGAAACGTCTCTACATGAAGCGTCTCAAAAATATAGAGACGCTCTCTAAGGCGTGCCTATATTATTTGAGACGTTCATTAGAGACATCTGCACTGTATCCCTATAAAGTTAGAGACGCTTTTATAAAAACGGTTACACCACGTCTCAATTAATATAGGCACGTGCGTTGAGACGTTATGTGCCGTCTCAAGATGTCCTATGTAGTATGTATTTTTATTTTGATTGGTATATATTTTCTTCTATACACACAAATACGTATCCGTATGAGAATATAGTATTCCATATATTTATTATATATACATGTATGTATAATAATTTTATAGGCAGCACCATAATATTGAGTACATATTTTATAAAATATAAGGAATGGACGTAGCACAACAGATATACTGTTATAAGAAAAGCAAACCAACTACAATTGGAACCAAGCCACACCCCGGGCAAACCATTGGCAATTGACAAATTCGTCACCATTGCACCCTCCAAACCCCAAAGAAGTTTACATAAGAGAGGTTTACAAATAATTATAGCATCCATTTAAATCAACAAAGTTCACAACTAAATAAAAATCTAATATGCGATAAATACATGTCGGTAAAACATCCTCCAATTTGACACACATCTTTTTTTAAACTGCTATAATAAATCATCAAGTCTATTTCTTCAATCAGAAAATTGTGCATTAGGTCTTCCACTCTGCATTTCTTTTCATAGTCCTCCATATCCTGCAAACATAGCAATATTAACAACAAAATATCATATATGAGCAATCATGAAAAATCTTACGGTACAAGTTCAGTTAATTAAACTAGAAGTGGCATACCTAGCGAGTAGAATGTTTAGGCTTTTTTACCTAAAGCAATAGATATAAGGAATACATGCTTCATAGCAATACATGTCACAATATCACTCTGTATAACAGAAGTCCAAACTATCTATAATATTCATGATGTACTTTGATGAAACAATTTATTCTGTAACAATTCTAAAAGTCAGATAACAAGTGGCCTCCATTCTCACAAACTTATAATGCAGAAGCCTGATTCATGTTGACCAATGACCACAAAAATGTATTAGGATTACACAGCATGAGGTAACAAGAAAACTTACGGGGCTATGTAGTTGTTTACTAGCAAGAAATAAATCCGCCAGAATTTACGTTCTTTCATGTATCGTGGGCACAGCTCATATCTGAACTTTGAAATTTCCTGGAAATAAGATAATACTATTCAATAAAATCTTAACAAAATACAAAATTAGGCACTTAGAGAATAACTTGAGAGATCTTTTTGATGATTAACAATGAGCCAGTGACCAATAATGTTTAACACCAAAAACTAGTATGAAGGTTAAGAGAGTAATGAATTACTGGCCCAATAGAAGCTCAGTGAACTGCAGTGGCACTTAACTCATAAAAGCAAGATGAGAACATAAATCAAACTATCATCCTAACGAAGACAAGGGTGACTAACAAACCATTTAGCTTTCTGACAGGATAGCCTGATTCAAGTAACTCGATAGAAGGCAGATCACTGATTATATAGTTAGGTTTATTATTTTAGGATGACCCATTTTGTTTTTTTAATATTCTTATATGGAGATAATAGATAAGACGTCTCAAATGATAAATAAGACATCTAAAATTTCGTCTCTATATATGATACATACTCCAAAATGTCTCAGCAGCCGTTTTAATAGAATTTAATAGCGTGCAACCCTTTAGAGCGTCTCAAACTGCGTCTCTATTTCAATTGTGGTTCTAAAAAGAGAGACATGATTCAAAGCGTCTTAAACAAAACATTTTAATATGTTCATTTTGTTGTAGTGAAGCCCCCGTTTCCCGGTCAGTCTTTCATTTACGATTTCCCCCTGCGGCTACTTGTAGGATTAAGAACAAGAACTAGAGGGGTTAATAGGAGCCGATATAATTAAAACCTTTGTAAATATTTTGCTCAAAAAGAATACCATGGTTCTCGCACTCCAATAATTATAGAATTTTTGGGGGTCAATCATCCCAGTTTATAGTATGTGGGCTTTAAAATAATTTTACCAAGACACTGAAGTTGAAGTTGAAGCCCTCGTTTTAAAAATCGTGACGATTGCAGCAATGAAGGGACCATCAGTCTTGTTGAGTTGGTGGTGTACTCAGATATGATGGTGGCCGAAGGCGGGTAATAACCACCATGTGATCAGTTACAAAATTGTAGTTCATGTTGCGAAGATTTTTATAAAAACTTTATATCATATTTAGTTAAATTCTCACGACTATATTTTTTTAATGATTTGACTAAGTTTGTGCCATGTTTCTACTGTTCCCTTTCCAAATGTAAGGTCCACACATACATTCTATGGCCAAATATATGAACATTAATTGACTTACAATTAGTTCAACAACATGCAAATTTGATGACATAAAATAGTACTGTCAATTCATATTTAAAGTTCTTTTTATATGATCATACCTCGCCGCAAAATCCTTCAAGATTGCACGGTTATATGGTAGAATATATATCTCTACGTTTCAGAACAAAGTTGTTTTCATTATACAACTCTAATATGATTATATTTTTTAATAGTAAATTACAGTTTGCACCACCTAAAGTACGCTAGTTGCACAAAACACCAGATGATCTTTGCACATAAAACCACGTAAATAGATACCGAGTTGCATATTGCACCATCCCTCGAATTTGACTCTAAAATGGACATATGGAGTTGGGCACTCATGAGATGATGTGGATTGCAGCTTGCATCGATCGACGAATTGGTAGGCGGGGTTTGCACTCACTACAGCACCTCTTCACCTTAGACCCTATTCGAATTAGGTTTTGCTTCTCGTATCTATCACAAGCCAATATAAATACCTAGTTTTTTTAAGGTGGCTTTTCTAATTCTCTTGTTCCCCTCTCGCTCCGAAGATAAATCAGAAGGTCATAGATGCATCACGCACTTTGTTCCTCTCGCTCTCGTCCTGTGTACGTATGTATTGCGCCCTTAATTTTTTTTGCACCACTCTCCCTTCGTTTTAAAAGCCGTTTCTTTTAGTCGCTACTATTTACTTTTAATCAAAAGCCATCAACAAAAGCTAATACGAACACCTTTTAACCAACGCACAAACAATTGGTCTGAAATTTCATGATTCCATCAGATTCAAGGGCTGTTGCAATGTGTAACTCAATATCAATTTACCTTGTTTCATGTGAAAAGAACGTCCAACCCGGTATTTTGTGCAACTAGAGTTACTTTTGAAGGCCCTCTAGGATCTCCTAGGGTTTAGATCTAGGGGGTTTCTATTGCGTTCGGGTTCTTGAGTGCTACACTGAGAGGGAGAGATGTGTACTAACCGTCCGACGGCGTGGAGGAGGTGGCCATCTCACGTTCGCTCGGTGAAGTCTGCGCACGGGCAGCGACGGTCGGGGAAGAAGGAAGACGACGGCGGCGGCGGCGGAGATCCGGTGAAGGAGACCGGTGGTGCTTCCCGTCGCTTCAGCGCCCCCTCTTACAGATCGGGTCTTAGGGTTTGTCGGTGGGGTGGCGGCGGCACGGTCAACCTTGGGATGCGTGCCGCCCGGCCCCCACCTCTGTTTTTATAGCGCTGGCGACAGGGGCCCACCAGCCATTATGGGCTGGGTGCCCCCGATCAGGGCGCGAGCAAGGGGGGGATTTGGCCGTTGGGCCAAATCCCCTGAGATCATTCTAACATTCTCCCCCTTGATCTCAATCTGTACTTTATCTTTAATTACTTTTGACTTTACACATTCCATCACAGATTAGTGCATAGAACATGTCTCATCGTAAGCGGATCCGCTAACATCTTTGCGGTACTTATATGCTCTAGACTTATAATTTGATCCCGAACTTTATCTTTCACAACATAGTACTTTATGTCAATATGTTTGGCAGCACCACTTGACTTATTGTTGTGGGCATACGTTACTGCGGGTTCATTATCGCAGTACAACTTAAGTGGTCTATTGATGTCGTCAACCACTTTTAAACCGGGTATGAACTTCTTTAACCAGTTCACCTGCCCCGTAGCCTCATAACATGCTACAAACTCGGCATACATTGTGGACGATGTAGTGACGGTTTGTTTTGAGCTTTTCCACGATATAGCTCCTTTAGCGAAAGTGAACACATATCCGGATGTAGACTTTCTATCATCTCCCGCAAAATCAGAATCTGTATACCCCACTATATGGAATGAGTCTGATCTTCTGTATGTCATCATGAGGTCTTTTGTTCCTTGCAAATAACGCAAGACTTTCTTTATCAATTTCCAATGTTCTATTCCAGGATTGCTCTGGAATCTGCCAAGTAACCCGGTAACAAATGCTAAGTCAGGGCATGTGCACACTTGAGCATACTGTAAGCTTCCGACAGCTGAAGCATATGGAACCGCTTTCATTTGATCGATCTCATACTGGTTCCTGGGGCATTGAAAATCCCCATATCTGTCGCCCTTGACTATAGGTGCAGGTGAAGGACTACTTTTATGCATACCAAATTTCTTTAAGACTTTCTCTATGTATGCCTTTTGTGACAGTCCCAATACCCCTTTGTTTCTATCTCGGTGAATTTCGATCCCTAGAACGAATGAAGCTTCACCAAGATCTTTCATATCGAAGTTTGAGGACAAAAACTTCTTTGTTTCCAGTAGCAGATTAACATCACTACTAGCTAGTAGGATATCATCCACATACAGGATTAGGAAGATGAACTTCCCATCTTTAAACTTTGCATAAACACAGTTGTCCTCAACATTCTCTTTAAACCCAAATTTTCTTATTGTACTGTCAAACTTCAAGTACCACTGTCTTGAAGCTTGCTTTAACCCATAAATCGATTTCTTTAGGCGGCATCCCATTCTTTCATTTTCTTCCACGACAAAACCTTTCGGTTGTGCCATGTAAACATTTTCCTCCAAATCCCCATTAAGAAATACCGTCTTTACATCCATCTGATGTAACTCTAAATCATAATGTGCTATTAATGCCATTATGATTCTGAAGGAATCTTTACATGAGACTGGAGAAAATGTCTCATTGTAATCAATCCCTTCTCTTTGCGTAAAGCCTTTTGCCACAAGTCGCGCTTTGTATCTTTCTATATTCCCTTGGGAGTCAAGCTTCGTCTTGTAGACCCATTTACAGCCTACTGTTTTGGCTCCTTTAGGAATAATTTCCAAGTCCCAGACTTTATTAGTCTTCATGGACCTCATTTCCTCTTCCATGGCCTCAAGCCATTTTGAGGAATTTCCGCTTCTCATGGCGTCTTCAAATGAGGTGGGATCATCCTCCATTTGAAATTCCTCTGTATGATAAATCTGATAATCATCAGAAATAGCTGATCTTCTTACTCTTTGAGACCTCCTCGGGGCCTCCTCATTTGGTACATCTACTGTTTGAGGCTGCTGTTGCTCCCCCTCATCTGTGGCAATAGGTTCTATATGATCCTGAAGAACAGGTTCTTCATTCTCATTCATTGTTGCCACGGGAGGAACAATA
Organism: Dendrocalamus latiflorus; assembly: GCA_017311315.1. Classification (NCBI taxonomy): domain Eukaryota; kingdom Viridiplantae; phylum Streptophyta; class Magnoliopsida; order Poales; family Poaceae; genus Dendrocalamus; species Dendrocalamus latiflorus. Next base: position 6,685,294 of record CM029628.1, read on the forward strand.
ACAGGTGCTAGCACCACAGTATCTTGCACCGTCGGTGCAGCGACAGCAGGTAGTGTGAAGAATGGCTCTTGAATCATCGGAGTGGGCGCAAACACCCGCTTCTCTTCAAGGTCAATCTCTCGAGCTACCATGCTCCCCCTCATCATTTCATCCTCTAAGAAGACAGCATGTCTCGTTTCTACAAACTTTGTGTATCTGTCTGGACAGTAGAAACGATAACCTTTTGACTTTTCAGGGTAGCCAATGAAATGGCAACTTACTGTTTTGGGATCAAGTTTCCCAAGGTTTGGGTTAAATACTTTAGCCTCAGCAGGACTCCCCCACACACGTAAGTGGTTTAGTGAGGGAACTCTTCCTGTCCACAACTCGTACGGTGTTTTGGGCACCGACTTACTAGGCACTCTGTTGAGAATATGAATGGCGGTTTTCAACGCCTCCATCCATAAACTCAATGGGAGTGTGGAGTAGCTCATCATACTTCGCACCATATCCATCAGGGTACGGTTGCGTCTTTCAGCTACTCCATTTTGCTGAGGTTCGCCCGGCATAGAATACTGGGCCACTATTCCATTTTCCTGTAAAAACCTTGCAAAAGGTCCAGGAACTTGTCCATATGGGGTATGTCGACCGTAGTACTCCCCCCCACGATCAGATCGGACTATCTTAATCTTTAAATCGTGTTGGTTTTCAATTTCAGCCTTAAATATCTTGAATTTATCCAAGGCTTCATTTCTTTCTTTGATTGGATAAATATATCCATAACGGGAGTAATCATCTGTGAATGTTATGAATGAGTCATATCCATCTACACTTTTCACAGGAAAAGGACCACAAATATCTGTGTGAATAATTTGTAGAACTCCTGTGCTTCTTTTAGCGTCTTTCTTTATTTTCTTTACATATTTTCCTTTAATGCATTCTCTGCATTGTTCTAAGTCTGAGAACTCTAATGGAGGAAGAATATCATTCTTTACTAGTCTTTCTATTCTCCCCCTCGAAATATGGCCTAAACGACAGTGCCATAATTTCGACGACTCATCTAGAGTTCTCTTTCGTTTTCTGTTTACATTCGTAGACGAGGATTCAATCACTTTCTCGCACGCAACGTTCTCATTATCGCATACGACATTCACATCATCACACAATGATAACAAATAAAGCTCATTCTGTAATATGGCAAGACCAACACATTCTTTATTAAACATTATTTCGCACTTGCCATTTCCAAAATTGCAATCATAACCATCTTTGTCCAAATTTGACACACTAATCAAATTCCTCTGTAAAGAGGGTACAAAAAGGACATCTCTAAGTAAAAGAGTGGACCTATTAGCTAATTCTAATGAAAGATCGCCAACGGCTTCAACTTCAGCTTCGACTCCATTTGCAACTTTAATGCATCTTTCTTTTCTTTGCGTAGTCCTCGTCGAACGGAATCCCTGTAATGAATTAGCAACATGAACAGTTGCTCCTGAGTCAATCCACCAAGTGGATTTTGAATATTTCACATACAGGCATTCATTAATAAAGGTAATAATGTTCTCACCTTTCTTTGCCATTATCATCTTTAAATAATCAGGACAGTTCTTCTTGTAGTGTCCTGTCTTCTTGCAATGAAGACACTGATCTTTGTCTACAGCAAATTTATTCTGTTAAGGCTGATGTACAGAGGCTTTGCCCTTGTTCTTTGAGAAGGGGTTACTGTTGTAATTCTTTTTCTTGTTATCCCTCACAAAGTTGATAGAACCACCATGTGAGGATTTGATTCTTTCCTCCTCTTGCACGCACATAGCTATGCACTTTTCCATGTCCCATTTCTCGGCCTGCATATTATAGTTGACAACAAAAGTGTCAAACTCTTTTGGCAAAGAAGCAAAAACCAAATGAATAAGGAACTCATCCTTGAGAGCCAAATCCATCGGTTTAAGTTTAGATGCCAAGTTGCTCATTCTAAGAATGTGCTCTCTTATGCCATTTCCACCGCCAGAATACCTTTCTGTTACCAGCTGCTTAATCAGCTGTGTAGCATAAGTCTTTGAAGAGCCAGTGAACTGACTCTTTATTTTATCAAGGTATTCAGTGACAGTGTCACACTCTGCAATTGAGCCCAGAATCGCAGGCTCAATTGTGTTCTTTATCACAGCCATACATTTCTTGTTGGCTGTGGTCCATTTCTTATGATCAAGGTCATAAGACATCTGTAAGGGAGCATGATCCCTCTGTCTTTTCTGCCATGCAGTGTCATCCTCATTCTGTTCCCTCACTGGCTCCAAAGGCTCAGTGGGACGTGCTGTAGTGAGGACCCAGTCCACCTCAGCCAAGATAAACGCTAAGTCTATCTTTTTCTTCCACTTTACATAATTATCACCTTTGAGAGTGGGGATTTCTCTAATACAACTCATCAAGTTGTATCCTCCTGAAAAATATTTCAAATACAGTGAGAACGTAACATCAAAATCATATGCCTTATTTCCAACGTTGGTTAAAAATACGACATACAATTTAAATCTATTTTATCTATGCATCAAATCTACATCACCGTTGGGCAGAAATAGAAATAATGCATAAAAATCTTCAATTAAAAATTATAATATTGTTATTATCAACGTTGGTCAGAAAATAACAATATCATAAATCTCTGGAAATTATATCTATTTTTTTCAAAATTGAATTCTCCCGTTGGTTCGAATTTAATAATGAAAAAACAATCAACATTAACTTTTGCAGCGGAAACTGTAATTATTCAAAAAATAAATTCATTATTCAGAAGCATCATAACTGTACTCTTTTAATCTTTGAAAATTTAACACGTTGGTGCAAAAATTTACAGAGATTTGATTCAATTTTCATTCAATAAATGCTTCTGAAAACAATTAAAATCCATTTTGAAATTACTGTGCAAAAAAAAATTGGCCTTTTGGCCCATTCCTTCGGCCGCGGCCCAGCTGGCCCGCTCTCCCCGCGCGCGCGCGCGCCCACGCAGCCAGCGGCGCGGCCTCCTCTAGCGTGGCCCATGGCGGCCTCTTTCTCACCGCGCGGCCCAAAAACCCAGTCGGCGCTGGCTTCCGGGCGATCTCGGCCGTCCATACGATCGGACGGCTCCGAGCGAGAAGCGCCAGGGCAAAATCGCCCCTCCCCAAAAACCCTAACCATTTCCCCTCTCTCTCTCCCGAAATACGCGCACGAGCGACGGCGCGCGTGCTCGCGCAGATCGGCTGCGGCGGCAGCGGTCCGCGCGCGGAGAGGAGCGGCAAGACCGCGACGCGGCGGCCCCAGCGAGGCCCGGCGGCCGGGCGCCCGACAGCGCGGCGGCGCGCTCCCATGGAGGCGGCGGGGCGAGGCGACGCACGCGACGACGGCGCCAACCGGAGCGGCAGCGGCCCTAAAGCGGCGCGGCGGAGGCGTCGGCGGCCCCAGCGGACCGCGGCGGTCGGGCGCGCGGCGACGGCAGTTGGCGGCGGCCGTCGGCAAGCCCACGGCGAGCGGCGGCCCGACAACAGCCGTAAGACCCCCGACCCCCTCGATTCCCTTTTTTTTGTGTTTCTTTCTTTCCGATCCGGGGAGCTAGGGTTTGGGATTCTCTTTTCTTTTCCGCACGCCGGTCAACCGACGGCGATCTCTGTCCCCTTCTAGATCTACGCCTAGGGTTAGGGCTCTGATACCATTGAAGGCCCTCTAGGATCTCCTAGGGTTTAGATCTAGGGGGTTTCTATTGCGTTCGGGTTCTTGAGTGCTACACTGAGAGGGAGAGATGTGTACTAACCGTCCGACGGCATGGAGGAGGAGGTGGCCATCTCACGTTCGCTCGGTGAAGTCTGCGCACGGGCAGCGACGGTCGGGGAAGAAGGAAGACGACGGCGGCGGCGGCGGAGATCCGGTGAAGGAGACCGGTGGTGCTTCCCGTCGCTTCAGCGCCCCCTCTTACAGATCAGGTCTTAGGGTTTGTCGGTGGGGTGGCGGCGGCACGGTCAACCTTGGGATGCGTGCCGCCCGGCCCCCACCTCTGTTTTTATAGCGCTGGCGACAGGGGCCCACCAGCCATTATGGGCTGGGTGCCCCCGATCAGGGCGCGAGCAGGGGGGGGAATTGGCCGTTGGGCCAAATCCCCTGAGATCATTCTAACAACTTTAGGTGGTGCAAACTGCAATGTATTCTTTCGTTAAAAATAGGCCCTTGTTGAACGATATTCATTTCTCATTTAGGCCAGTCCACATTACCTTTTGCCTTTGACTTATAAATAGTAACAGTTTGTAGAGAAATTTATATAAAGAGATACTTGTGTGTGATTTTGGATGATATAAATGAAGTCACTACAGTGTATGGCTTTGCCTTATGGCTTTTAGCTAGGCTTATGGCTTTTAGGAGACACTCCGTTTGAAAGTTAATTAGGCACTGTAAAAAAGCTATTTACTATAGAAAAGTAGCTTTTAAAACCCAATACAAACATGGGGTTATTCTTTTTGGCTTTGCCTTATGGCTTTTAGCTAGGCTTATGGCTTTTAGGCTGTTTTTGTGAGAGAGTATAGGGTAACAGAAACTTACGTGCGGTTTTGGTCGATATAAATGAAGTCGCTATAGTATATACTATAATTAACTTGTAGACCCCGTCTTGAAAAAAACACTTTATTTAAAACCAGTTACCATAAAAAAGTAGAAAAGTAGTTTTAGAAGATGAAAGAAAGAGACCTATGACCTTAATATTAATATTGAGGCATCTTTCCCAATCTTTCTCTCATACATATATTTAAGAGAAAAACCAGAAAGAAATGAAGGGCGGCAAGGTAATTTTGTGTTACTTCTTATTATTTTATGCCTAAAGCTAATATGACTTGTATTTGCAACCGCCGCAGTACGTGTATTTGTTTTGTTTTTGAAAAGTATATGCAGTTTCTTGACAATTGCATGGACTCAAATTTGAGTTGTCGCCTTGTCGGGGCTCCCCAGTCCAATCTATCTCCATCCTCCGTGTCAGCCTGTCTCCATTCTAGAATCCATGAAAGCTTAGTTCTTCCTGGACCTTGACTTGGACTCTTTCATTTTCTTTTGGCTGGCTATAAATGAGTGGGAGAAAGAGGAACAAAGGAACCAATCCCATACGCACCTGCTCTGGCATGAGTTAGCTCTCCTGGCTTCCGAGAAGGCTACGCAGACATGGATATACTGTTGTCTGCATTGGCCGGTGATGCCGTCAGCCGCTGCATCTCCTTCCTCGTCACAAAATACCAAACGCAGAGCACCACGGATAAGCTGGCGAGGCTGCAGCGGCTGCTCCTGAGAGCTCGCATCGTTGTTGAGGAAGCCGAGGGAAGGCACATCTCCAACCAGGGGATGCTCCTGCAGCTGAGGCAGCTCAGGAGGGACATGTACCGAGGTTACCATGTGCTCGACGCCTTCAGGAGAAATGCTGCGGTGAGCCAATCATTCAACCAAAACAAACTGAATATTGCGTTAGAGGGTTTAGAAGCTACGATGGGTGATGTGAAAGAGTTTGTTGTGTTTTTAGTGGATTTCCCACGCATGTTCCGCCAACCATACAGCACCTATCTGTTCATGGAGGGGTGCATGTTTGGTCGGCATATAGAGAAAGAACAGATCATTAACTTCTTGCTGGAACCTTGCAATTCGTCTCTGGGTGTTCTTCCCGTTCTTGGCCCTCGAGAAATTGGGAAAAGTACGTTGGTTGACCATGTCTGCAACGAGGAGAGGGTGCGGGAGCAATTCTCTTGTATTGTTCGTCTGAACAGTGATGATAACTTACAATACAGACGGTTTTTCTGAAAAACCGTCTGTGATATTTCACTATCATAGATGGTTTTTTATATTAACCATCTGTGATATGCACAATATCACCGATGGTTTTGTTGTTAACCGCCTGTGATATAGTGCATATCACAGACGGTTCGGTGTTCCAAACCGTCTGTAATGTCGTACATATCACAGACGGTTCGATGTTTTAACCATATGAAAACAAGCAAGATCACGTATATATAGCACAAAGGACAATCATTACATAAATCTCACAAATGTATAAAACAATACAAGCAGATCGCATATATAGCATGACAATCGTTACACATATATCACAAATGAATTAAATTGAATGAACTGTTTGATTAAGCACAATTGAGTGATTCAAATTGAATCCAATGTTTGAACATCTAATCACCATTGCCGGAGTGGAACTCTCCAATCTTGTTTATGACCTCTGCTAGCAAGAATTAGGAGAGGTTTCCTCGAATTTCGATGAGTTTGTTAAGATCAATTGCACTTTTGTTGAAGTCCACATGCTGTCGCTAGGAGTAATGTTAAGTCATTAATTATCATGTGTGTATATATATACATATATATAATCAGAAAATAATAATTATTGGAAGGTTGACAAATCTCTGAATCATTCGTCTTAGCGTCTATAATTTTCTTCATATGGTAGCAAGCGTAGAATACACATACGTTGCCCTGTAACTGCTGGTGACACTATAAAAATAGAATTACATACATAGGTATTATCAATTTTAAAGGTATTATAACAAAGTATGAGGTTTGGCGTTTCCAGGTTTTACCGCCACCATTACTTTTTTAGAAAAAACAAAGCAGCCATTTCATTGAAAATACGAGATTTATACAACAGGGCTTAGAAATTTTTTGGGGTTAATCATCCCAGTTTATGGTACGTGTGTTTTAAAAATAATTTTACCAAGACACTGAAGTTCAAACCCTCGTTCCTCGTTCAGTCCTTCATTTACAATTTTCCTCCGGCTACTCGTAGGAGTGAGAACGACAACAAGAGAGGATGAATAGAGAATACCATGATTCTCGCACTCTAATAGCTATGGAATTTTTTTTGGGTCAATCATCCCAGTTTATAGTACGTGGGTTTTAAAATATAATTTTACCAAGACACTGAAGTTAAAGCCCTCGATCCCGGTCAGTCCTTCATTAACAAATTTCCCCGGTGGCTACTTCTGAATAGGGCCCTGGTATTATACCTTTTAGACAGCGTTTGCTTCGAGGACTGTTAATGTAAACGTGAAGGAAATTGGATTACAGGGGATTTGAAACCGGAATGGGCTCTCTAGATTAAATCCGATACAAACAACAAACAAAATATCTGATACAAAGTACAATTTACTTATCCTGATCGAATCCAGTGAATCATCCGTAAAACAAACCCGAGGGAGTTCCCGGCCCCTGAGCATGTCCACGTCATCATTTCCCATTCCGTACTATCGCTCCGGCCGACGCGTGTGCGCATACGCTCCTACTGAGCGGATGGTGTCGCGCGGGTTTGCTCCCTACGCTTGACGCGTGCGTAGGCGGGGGCGCTCTCCATGAGCGGTTTGTGATGCACGGTTTTGACGGCGGTTTGTGACACGTGGTTTCGATGGCGTGGTGTCGTGGTTCATTGCCTCACGCGTGTGTTTTCTCTCGAACGTTCGCATGGCTTTCCTCGTGGTGTGTCGCGTTCCTGGTGGCACAGTGCAGCTAGCTTCACGTCACTTCCGTCCTTCCATTCGTGTATCGGAGGCCCGTCCTCTATTTCTTCTCATGATTGCTTCGACCACGAGCTCTCCTCTTCTCCCATGGCGAAACCCACCGCACGGCCGAGCCACCTCGCCGTGGCCAGCCCAGCCCCGATCTCCTCAGTCGAAACCGCCGCTTCCATGAGACTCCCCTATCCCCACTGATGCCCAAACATTGGCGCAATCACCCAAAGAAGCTGAAAGTCTTCCCCATCACCGGTAATCATCGGAAAACCCCCATAGGCAAGCCTTAACTCAATGTCGCCTCTCTGGTCCAAAGCTTTCTAATTAACTTTGCCAGTACTTTCCTCTTTGATGTGACCACGCCACCAACACATATGACCATAGCGGGCAATATCAAGATTGAACTGAAGCACCACATCACTTTGGAACCAATTGAAGCAAGGGTTCAAGTTGGACAGGTTTTGGAAGCCAATTCGGCCTCCAGATCAATTCGGATTCAGCCTGACAGGCCCAACTTCAAATGTGCATAACTTTCACATACGGAGTCCGTTTGAGGCCCATGAGTACTCGATGGAAAGATTTTCTCGTCCTCCTTCCAATCGATCTAGCCTCACCTCCAAATTCCTCTTGTGCACGTCGCAATCACTCAAAGAAGGTGCTGCATCACCTATTTGGGCCAACTCGGGCCTTGTAATGCTTGGGCCCAAAGGAGAGGCGCCCCCTAGGCCCATACTGTTCATAGGTACTGTTCACATGAACAATACCATGAAAAGTACCACCTCATTTGTTTTAGTTTTGTGCGGCTTTTTCTCCCCTATTTAAGGAGGCTGCACCCTTCTAGTTTTCTTGGATTTCGTTTGCTTAATTTTTCCATTGTGAAAACTTTTGTTCTTCGCTTATGTCGACTAGACCAACCGTAAAGAACCTCAGTGGAATCCCACCTTTGTGAACTCAATTTAAATATTTGCAATTTCAGATTGCTTGTTATCTTGTTTTTACGTGTTCTTCGATTGCATGCAGGAATAGACCTTCGTGGTCAGGTCAACCGCGTTCTTGGCACGGTTGATAACGACTTGGAGTGTGGTTTAGCGATTGCTTGTTGTTCTGGTCGTGGCCGGTTAGAAGCCTACATCGTCAAAGTCGTTCTCCCCCAAATCGAAGTTATCATCCTATCGGAAGATCGGGACCACATCGCCTTATCAGTTGGTATCAGAGCTTCAGTTGACCGGTAGGAATTCTTTGTATCCCTAGTTAGTAGATTGATTTTTATTTCCCATAGTCCAGAAAAATTGCCCCACAAAAAGAGTTAATTTCCGCTGTCCAAACCCCGTTGTGCCTTTCAATCTGTTAGTTTTGGTTTGCTAAATTGAATTTGTGTCCATTTCAGCTTTGTCTAGTTGCTGGTCATATCCTTGATTCCATAAAAAAAATCCAAACAAAAAAAATCCCCACCCCAAACCCTAATTCCAATTCGGCTGATTTTTCCTTCCTCTGCAGCCGCCACCAAAAACGCCATAACTTTTGATTCCGTTCTTATTTTTGAGTGAAACCACCGCCATTAGATTCAAAACTTCATTGTCCATCTATCTGTAAAATTTCACGTAATTCCAGCAAGGAAATTAAGAGATATATGCGGTGAAAGTTGACCCAAATTTCTGAATTGAATCTGTAACAGTCGGCACTTGTGAATTTTGTGCGAATTTGTCGGTCGGTTTTTAGAACTTGGCCCCAAAATAAAAGTTGTAGAAAGAGCCGTCAAGAAACGGAGAAAAAAATCATTGAAAAAAAGGTAACTTACAAAAAGTTACGGCCGAAATACCGATGTGCTGTCCAGTGGACAGAAATCTTCAGTTTCCAAGTTTTGGGTCAATCCTTGTGTCCTTCCATTCCAGATTGCATTCGATTGAATTATCGTGTATTTACCACTCCTATACATTGACATACACATATTTTAGCCTTCTTCTATCCTTGGTTGATCAGCAACATAGGCTAAGTGCTAGATACGAACTATAATTCAATTCTATGCAATTTCTGAAATTAACTGATTGTTCTCCATTGCTACATATCGAGCCTTCCAAGCTATACGTTATACTAACCGAGCAGATCACGTCGAACCGTCCCTTGCAATCTCTATGCACATCACTTGAGTCAAGTTATCATGAACCAGCCACCGGTGGCACCACTTGTTTGCATTGGTAAGAACTTGTCAGAGCTTGGTAAGAGTTTGAGAGATGTGTGACTTGTTAAGCTCCAGATCCTAGTAGTTGATAGGAACATATTCTTGTAATTTGTTTCCTTGTTGTCTACTAACCATGGCAGGTTCAAGGGATGATTATGAGATAGATCCACATTTTCGTCGAGCAATTGAACGGGAGCTCAAGAAAATTCGCGAGGAAGATGCACGCTTGAGACAAGCTTCTTCACCACGGGCGGTATATGATCATGATAGTACGTCTGGTAAAACTAAAATCACTTTGCCATCGTTTGCTGGTAAATTTGATCCTGATCCTGATGCCTATATTGACTGGGAGATAGCACTAGATAAAGAATTTGAATGTTATGATTGGTCTGATAGGCAAAAGATTAGAGCTACCACTAGTGTTTTTATTGATGATGCAAGACTTTGGTGGAAGTATTTTGGTAGTCATGGTAGAGTGCCTCAAACTTGGAATGCATTAAAAAATCTTATGAGAGATGAATTTGTTCCTAAAAACCATGATGATTATTTGCTAGCTAGATTGCAACGTTTCAAACAACGAAGTAGAACTGTAAAAGAATATTATCATGAATTCAAAACTCGTTTATTGCATTGTGGGTTAAAGGAACATGCGGAAGCTACAGAGAATAGATTATTACGTGGGCTTAATAAAGAAATTCAAGACCTTATTCACGAAGAATATAATTCTCTCCCTCATTTGTTTATACTTGCTTGTAAGATTGAAAGTCAGATTGAGGAGAAATTGAGAGTGCTTGATGATAAAAAACATGAGAACAAACCCGTATTTGTGCTTTTTTCTGTGACTAACAACATGCAGCTAGATGAGAACCATGACAAAGAGGAGCATAAGCTAATTGAACCATTGACTCCATTGGTTAAGAACAAAGATGAGGAGATGGATGCAGAAAAAAAGAGTGAGCTGTGTGTTTCCACAATATGTGAGATTAAGAGCATTCAAATTGAGTGTGAGAGAGATACACCAAAAGAAAAAGATCAGGGGATAACCATGGTTGGAGATGAAATGTTTGCTGCCCCGTTGTTTCATCATAAAGATTTGACATCTACAACACCTACATCAACTAAGAAGGTCGACAAAGGTAATAACCATATTGCTGAATTTAAATGTGAAAAGGTGAGTAATTGTGAGAACTCATGTATTCAATTAGAAATTCCATGTTCTGAAATTTTTTTGCTCAATTTACACAATGTGGAATTGATTACTCATAAGGAAGTTCTTACTAGAATATCTACTGATAACTCTTTATACTATATTATGTTCAATAATCCTATAGAGCTATCTAGTGTGATTGGGAATCTTGCTGAAATTTCATGTTTAAAATCACTAGTTAGTGCTTATGCCTACACATATAAGTTCAATTTGATTGGAGATTATGGTGTAGATGACAAGTTTAATGTTTATCGAATATGCATTACATGTGACCAGCTTGCTGAATTGAAATTGCATGTTTTAGATAAACAATTTTTGGTTCCATGTCATGATCACAATGTGTTGAGTCTCAACAATAGTCCTTGCTGTTTAGAAAGATTTCATAATCCTACTTATTCATCCTTTGATGTACAATCATGTACAAGTGATCAGAGTCGCGCAGTTGAAGCATGGAAAGCATTAAAAAATTTCTCCCCCATATTTGAACAACTTGATCGAGTTATGACCTTTAATATCTTGTCTATGTCCTTAGAAAAGTCGAGGATAATGTTTTTTGAAGAGAGAATGATGTGAATGACAATATTACAATGTATACATCTTACAGCTGCTGTTGTGCTAAATGGTTTGTGCAAAACAACGAGACTAACACCATCATTGATTCATACATATACCATGCATATGTGTTGTTCTCCTTGTTTACTACACCTTCGGATGTTATTGATGTGCTAAATAGGAGAAGTGTGGATGACATATATATATACCATGCATACACTTTGGATTCTTTGTTATCCTATTTTCAGCTTATCAAAAGCCGAGGACGGCTTTGCTTTCAAGAAGGGGAGGATGATAAAAATATGTACCCTATGGGTACAACCATATTTGTTATACTTGTTGTTCCAATTAAAAGAGCTCCTACGCATCACTTAAATTATCAGGTGAGCTCGTTTCAAAGATATTTTACTTTATTTGATAAAGAACTTATGATATTACATAATGAGAGTGTGTTGCATTTGTTATCATGTACCAAGATTTATGATCAAGATCATGCAATACGTGACACTACACATATGTTAAAACCGAGGACGGTTTTCTGTCAAGAAGGGGAGGATGATGTGACCACGCCACCAACACATACGACCATAGCGGCCAATATCAAGATTGAACTAAAGCACCACATCACTTTGGAACCAATTGAAGCAAGGGTTCAAGTTGGACAGGTTTTGGAAGCCAATTCGGCCTCCAGATCAATTCGGATTCAGCCTGACAGGCCCAACTTCAAATGTGCATAACTTTCACATACGGAGTCCGTTTGAGGCCCATGAGTACTCGATGGAAAGCGTTTCTCGTCCTCCTTCCAATAGATCTAGCCTCACCTCCAAATTCCTCTTGTGCACGTCGCAATCACTCAAAGAAAGTGCTGCATCACCTATTTGGGCCAACTCGGGCCTTGTAATGCTTGGGCCCAAAGGAGAGGCGCCCCTAGGCCCATACTGGTCATAGGTACTGTTCACATGAACAGTACCATAAATAGTACCACCTCATTTGTTTTAGTTTTGTGCGGCTTTTCCTCCCCTATTTAAGGAGGCTGCACCCTTCTAGTTTTCTTGGATTTCGTTTGCTTAGTTTTTTCTATTGTGAAAACTTTTGTTCTTCGCTTGTGTCGACTAGACCAACCGTAAAGAACCTCAGCGGAATCCCACCTTTGTGAACTCAATTTAAATATTTGCAATTTTAGATTGCTTGTTATCTTGTTTTTGCGTGTTCTTCGATTGCATGCAGGAATAGACCTTTGTGGTCAGGTCAACCGCGTTCTTGGCACGGTTGATAACGACTTGGAGTGTGGTTTAGCGATTGCTTGGTGTTCTGGTCGTGGCCGGTTAGAAGCCTGCATCGTCAAAGTCGTTCTCCTCCAAATCGAAGTTATCATCCTATCGGAAGATCGGGACCCCATCGCCTTATCACTCTTGCTCCCCAAAACAATCCTAAACCACCAATTTAGCTCCCTGAGCTCCCCTCTTCTCCGGCGCCAAAACCCACCGCACGACCGAGCCACCTCGCCGTGTCCAGCCAAGCCCCGATCTCCTCAGTCCAAACCGCTGCTTCCATGAGACTCCCCTATCCCCACCGATGCCAAAACATTGGCCCAATCACCCAAAGAAGCCCCTATTCAACCACTAGGCTCAAACCGGTTGTAGAGAAGAAGAGCTCGCCACCGGCAAACGCCGCCTCCCCTATCCTTGCCGACCCCAGAAATGGGCTCCCCACATCACCAGCAACCCGACCATCGCCCAGAAGACATCGCAAAACTCCCTAACCCCGGCTGCTTCAGCGCCTCCGGCTGCTCCTCTGTTTTGGCTCCGACCACCGCTTGGAAGCTCTGACCACATTGTGTGGTCGAATAAGGCTTCAAACACGTTGTGTGGCCGAACGTGCTCGGTCGCCGTCCGATCACCCCGAGCTAGTCGGACGCCGTTCGATCTCCCCGAGCCGGTTGGACGCCTTGCAATATCCCAGAGCCACTCGGACGCCGTTCAATCTCCATCAGCTTCTGCTACTCGATGGTCGTTAGGACCGTGCAGCTGCTTCAACCACGGCTTGACTCTCGACCATGTTGTGGTCTTCGACCACGGCCTCCGACCACGTTGAGGCTTTCGATCAGGATCTTCGATCGCAGTGTGGCTTCCACCACGACCTTCGACTGCGGTGTGGCTTCGACCACGTTGTGTGGTCGAACGAGGCTTTGAACACGTTGTGTGGTCGAACGCGCTCAGACGCCATCCGATCTCCCCGAGCCACTCGGACGCCGTCTGAACTCTGTCGACTTCCGCTGCTTGATGGTCATTACGACCGTGCAGCCGCTTTGACCATGGCTTGACTCTCGACCACGTTCTGGTCTTCGAGCACGACCTCCGAACACGTTGAGATTTTCGACCACGGTCTTCGACCGCGCTGTGGCATCGACCACGACCTTCGACCGCGGTGTAGCTTCGACCACGTTGTGTGGTTGAGCGACGCTTCGAACACGTTGTGTGGTCGAACGCGGTCGGACACCATCCGATCTACTCGAGCCACTCGGACGTCGTCCAATCTACCCGAGCCACTCGGACACCGTCCAATCTTTGTCGGCTTCCGCTACAAGATGGTCATTACGACCATGCAGCCATTTCGACCACGGCTTGACCCTCGACCATGTTCTGGTGTTCGACCATGACATCCGAACACGTTAAGGCTTTCGACCACGGTCTTAGACCGCAGTGTGGCTTCGACCACGACCTTCAAGTGGCTTCGACCATGTTGTGTGGTTGAAATAGGCTTCGAACACGTTTTGTGGTTGAACGCGCTCAGTCACCATCCGATCTCCTCAAGCCACTCAGACGCCGTCTGATCTCCGTCGGCTTTCGCTACTCGATGGTCGTTACAATTGTGCAGCCGCTACGACCACGGCTTGACTCTCGACTACATTCTGGTCTTCAACAATGGCCTCCAAACACGTTGAGGCTTTTGACCACAGTCTTCTACCGCGGTGTGGCTTCGACCACGACCTTCGACCGCGGTGTGGCTTCGACCACGTTGTGTGGTTGAACGAGGCTTAGAACATGTTGTGTGGTCGAACGCGCTCGGTCGCCGTTCGATCTCCCCGAGCCGCTCGGGCGCCGTCCGATCTCCTTGACCTTCTGCTGAGATTTCTGACAACTCTTCTCTACCGCTGCGCTGCTCGCTCGAATCATCATGATCGCAATGTCGTCAAAGTTCCTTTCGACCACGGTCACCTTCACAATGTGGTCGAACGCCCTTTCGACCAAGTTCAAACTTCCTTGAACGTGGTCAAACGCCTCTTCGACCACGTTCAAACTTTCTGCGGTGATCGTATGCCTTCTGATCACCTCTTCTTCAAGTTTGCCATGGTCGATCGCCTTCCGACCACGCCTGTTGACGATTTGCCATGGTCGAATCCCCTTCTGACCACATTGCCATGGTCGGAAGTTGGTTTCGACCACCCTTGCAAGATCACTCAATGAATTCAACACACAAGTTTTCCTTTTTCTCTTCTTTACTTCTCAACTTCTCATAATACTTCAGCATACTTCTGATTACAATATGTTGCAAATCGTATGACTTGCCCAGGACCTTTACGACCACTCACAGTCGCTTATGACGAGTTCCGAGTGTTTACGACCTGTTCTGACCACTTCCTGCTGCCCGTTCGATCGCACTGTCACTCTACCGATCACTTCATCTTCGTGGTCGGAAACCTACTATTGAGGCTTCAACCACTCTTCTTCACCGCTGCGCTGCCCTTCCTTCAACCACGCACGAGTTACCGTGATCACAACTCTCCATGATCATGCAGTAATGCTAGCAATCACTGTCCATCGTGGTCGAAACACTCTTTCGACCACGTTCACTTCCTAACAGCGTGGTCGGAGTCCCTTCCAACCACGTTCAAGTCTTCACGGCGTTGTCGCAGCTCCTTTCGACCACTCACACCATGGTCGAAGCCTTCACAACATGGTCGAACGCTTTATAACGTCGTCGGTAGCTCTTACGACCACGTTCAGCGCTTCTTCAACGTGGTCGAAAACCTCTTCGACCATGTACAATCATCCTACAACGTAGTCAAAAGCCTCTTCGACCACGTTCAGATTTCTTTGCTGTGGTCGAACGTCTTCCGATCACCTTCAAACTTTCTCCGCCGTGGTCGTATCACCTCCCAATGACGCCTTCTTCATGGTTGCCGTGGTCGAACCCCTTTCGACCACGTCTACGCTTATTCAACATGGTCGAAGCCTCTCCCAACTACGTTCAACTTCACAACGTGGTCAAAGCCTTTCGAGCACGTTCAACTTCATAACGTGGTCGTAGCCTTCCGACCACATTCAACTCTTCCGACAATGTTGAGCTCTTCTTTGCTCTGGTCGAACGTCTTCCGACCTCGTCCAACTTTCTTTACTGTTGTCGTATCTCCCTCCGACCACGTCTTCTTCAGGTTTGCCATGGTCGAACACCTTCTGACCACGCCTACTGATGTTTGGCTGTCGTCGAAGCCCCTTCCGATTACGTTCACTTCCTTACAACGTGGTTGGAGTCCCTTTCGACCACGTTCAAAGTGTGGTCGAAGCCTTTTCTGACCACTCACTACGTAGCCGAAGCCTCCACAACATGGTCGAAGCCTTCACAGCGTCGTCAAGGCCCTTTCGACCACGTTTAGCGCTTCTTCAATGTGGTCGAAGCATCTCCCTATTGGAAGTCTTATGACTTCTCCTAGGACATTACGACTGCTCACAATCGCTTACGACCAGTTTCGACTGGTACCGACCACCTCTTGTTGTCGTTCGATCGCTAAGACAGTCGTTTGACCGCTCTTCTCTACCACTGCATTGCCCTTCCTTTAGCTGGGCTTGAATTACCGTGATCGCAATTCTCTCCAATCACGCAGTGATGTTGGCGATCATTGTTCACCGCGGTCGAAGCACCCTTTTGACCACATTCACTTTCTTACAGCGTGATCGTAGTCGCTTCCAACCATGTTCAAGTCTTCTCGGCTTGATCGCAGCTAAGTCCGACCACTCACGCCGTGCTTGAAGCCTTCACAACGTGGTCGTACAACATGGTCGATACCCTTACGACCACGTTCAGCGCTCTGTCAACATGGTCGAACACCTCTTCGACCATGTTCAACTTGCTTCAGCGTGGTCGAACGCCCCTTCAACCACGCTCAACTTTTGTATTCGTAATTAAAACCCGAGATAAGGTCGAATAACCGGGTATAAAAGGGGAGGATCCATGTAATTTGCAGCAATGCGAGAAGTAAAGAAGTAAAGGGAAAAACTCGAGTGTCTCCAACTATCATGTGATCTCGCAGACGTGGTCGGAAGCCATTATGATCACGACAAACGTGGTCGGAGGGGCTTACGACCACGACAAATCGTCAGCAGGCTTGGTCAAAAGGCGTTCGACCACGGCAAACCTGAAGAAGGTGTAGTCTAGAGGAGATACGACCACGGCAAAGCATTGACAAAAGCGATCGGAGGACGTACAATCGCAAGGAAGCAAGTTGAACGTGGTCGAAGGGGCGTTCGACCACGCTGAAGGAAGTTTGAACATGGTCGTAGAGGTGTTCAACCACGTTGATAGAGCACTGAACGTGGTCGTAAGGGTTATTGACCACGTTATAAGCGTTCAACCACGCTATGGAGGTTACGACCACGGTGTGAGTGGTCGTAAGGAGCTGCAACTACGCCGAGAAGAATAGAACGTGGTCAAAAGCGACTCCGACCACGTAGAAGGGAAGTTAACATGGTCGAAACTCGTGTTCGACCACGATGAATAGTGATCGCCGGCATCACTACGTGGCCGTAGAAGGTTGCGATCACAGTAATTCAAGCGTAGTTGATCAGAGGGCAGCGCAGCAGCAGGGAGAAGCGGTCAAACGGCTATTTGAGAGGTCGTACAGCAACAAGAGGCGGTCGGAACCGGTCGTAAGCACCCGAAACCGGTCGTAAACGATCCTGAGTGGTCGTAAAAGGTCCTGGGGAGGTCGTACGACTTCCAACATTACTTCTTTACTTCTCACAACTTTTTCGGCTTACACATCTAGTTACATGACTCCTCTTTTATACCTTGTTCTACGACTTGCACTCGGATTCGACTACGATTACAACTCTGATTCTGACTCCGATTCAATTACTACTGTCTTTCAACTTTGACTACAACTATATTTCCGGTCTAATTGGAACTCTGTTTTGACTACGTCTCCCGACTGTTCAAGTCTTCTCGGCTTGATCGCAGCTCCTTCCGACCACTCACGCCATGGTCGAAGCCTTCAGAACGTCGTCGATAGCCCCTACGACCACGTTCAGCGCTCTGTCAATGTGATCGAACACCTCTTCGACAACGTTCAACTTCCTTCAACTTGGTCGAAAGCTCCTTCGACCACGCTCAACTTGCTTCGCTGCGGTCGTACGTCCTCTGATCACCTACAAACCTTCTCCGTTGTGGTCGTATCACCTTCCGACCACCTCTTCTTCAAGATTGCCGTGGTTGAACGCCTTTCGACCATGTCTGCTGTTGTTTTGCCGTAGTTGTAAGCCCTTCCCACCAAGTTTGCCATGGTCGTAAGTCCTTCCAACCACGTCTGCTAGATCACATGATGGATGGAGACACTCAAGTTTTTCCCTTTTACTTCTTTACTTCTCGCAACTTCTTCGGCATACACATCTGATTACATGACTCCTCTTTTATACCCTGTTCTACGACTTGCACTCGGGTTCGACTACGATTACAACTCTGATTCTGACTCCAGTTCGAATACTATTGTCTTTCGACTTTGACTACAATTGTATTTCCGGTCTGACCGGAAGTCTGTTTCAACTATGACTCTTGACTGTCATTACAAGTCGATTTCGATCACCACCAAACTTTGTATACAACTTCTGAACAAGCTTATTTCCAACACTCCCGACGACGTTCAACTTAACAACATGGTCGAATCCTTCCGACCACGTTCAAATTCGTAACGCAGTCGAAGCCTTCCAACCACGTTCAATTCTTCCGACTACATTGAGCTCTTCTTTGCTGCAGTCGAACATCGTCCAACCACGTCTAAACTTGCTTTGCTCCCGACCACGCACAGCATGATCAAAACCGACGACTCTCAACATCGTCGTTACCGTCCAGTCTCAACGTGCTTGAAACCAACCACACACAATGTCGTCACAACGTAGTCATTACCTACTACTCACAACATCGTCGAAACCAACCACTCTCGACGTACTTGCACATTTCGTTGTTACTGACCACTTTGAACATCGAAAACGACCACGCATAACGTAGTCGTTACCAACCACTCACAAAATAGTCAAAACCGAACACGCACAAGTGATCGAAACGACCTCTTACAACCTCATTGTACCGACCACACACAACATGGTCGTACCGGTGACACACAACATGGTCGTACCGGTGACACACAACATGGTCGTTATTATATCAAACCTAAATAGATAACTCTATCAAACCAACAAATAAATACATCAAAACAAATAAAGAAACCAATTATATCAATTAACAATAGGAGATTACGATTTAAACTATCCTTATACATTAATCAATTCTCTACACAAATTAAATTGCGCAGCGTGTCGCCGCGCATACACAGCTAGTTGAAAGTATGGCAGAGCGAGAGAACATGGCCCAGAGGCGACCCAAAGGGTTGAGACTTCTCGATGATGCCGCGGAGCAACTGTACTACTACACCGGCATCGCCACCGCTGGGTTGGGCATGTTCAGCAATGCTTACGACCTCTTCGTCCTTTTGTAAAAAATTCGGTCAAAATGTTAGAATGCCATTTGAATTTTTGATAAAATTTAATTAAAATTTGGACAAAATTTGGGAAAAATTCACTCTTCTTTTAGGGTGTAACTAAAGGAACAAAATAAATGAAATTTCACCAAAATTCTGGATGGAGGCCATAGGGCAGCAGCCAACGACGCAATATGCAATGGCGTGGACCGATGTGCATGCGTGGTTGTGTGGTCATGTGAGCGCGCAGTGGCTGGCGCGGCATTGACCGGTGAGGAGGAAGTGGTCAATGTCTGCTAGGGCGTTACAGATCTGACTGGTTCTGTGGTCGAACAAACCCGACTAACTGCAGGATGTGTGTGGTCAGTTACGACTAGGTTGTGTTGTGTGGTCGGTTATGACCACGGTGTGTGTGGTCGTAACAACCAATGTCATAGTCATAGGCATCATGGTCATGGATCCTGTGTCCATGGTCAAAGCCAGTGGTCGTGGTCGTATGGCCAGTCATCGAAGCAGTGGACAATTACTGTAACAGTTAGTGGCAACTATAGCAGGCGTCAGTACGGGTAGTTGTGGATGATGTAGATCATTCTTCAGTCAGCCAATTGCCCGGTATGGGCAGACTGCGAGATAGGTGAGGCCAGAGTACATGGCCTTAGTCTGTCATGTATGTAAATGAGTCTGTATATTGAGTCGAGAGCAAGTTGCAGTTGCGAAAAAAGAAATAGCACATGAAAATTGCCTCAAAGCACTCTCTCCACTCAAGCTTTGCAACTCTGTTCCTTCTTGCTCTCTGTTTCTCAGCTGTTCGTCATTCGATGGTAGTGAATCTTCTGTTTAATTTGGGCGTGTTGATCTGGGTTCATCCCAACACTTGGTATCAGAGCACGATGCATACCCAAATACATACGTTCAACTCGATGGCATCTACCACGCAATAAGCGACCGAAGGAGAGCAGCGGCGTGCCCTTTCACTACCCGATGCTGATATCCTCCAACTACACCACGTGGGCAACCAAGATAGAAGTGCTGATGGATGCCCAAGGGATCTGGGATGCCATCAAACCAGTGACCAGATTGGTTGTAGAGGCAAGGAAGGGCAAGTCAGCGTGGGCTTTCATCTTCCAAGCCATACCCAAAGACATTCTTCTACAGGAGGCCAATAAGAAAACAACCAAGGAGGTATGGGGATCTTTGAAAACCAGATACCTCGAGGCTGATCGAGTGCAAAAGGCACATCTGCAAACACTACTAAATGAGTTTGTGAGACTGCGCACGAAGAAGGGAGAGTCCGTCGATGATTTTTGCTGAAAAGCTGAGCGGGATAGCAAGCAAGTGCAGCTTGCTTGGCTTAACCCTGGAGGACCCAGTGCTCATGAAGAAGGTCCTTGGCTTAGTGTCGATAAATTCCTCCCAATGGTGGCCTCAATCGAGCAGTATTATGATCTGGAGATGATGTCGTTTGAGGAGGCCATAGGGCGACTGAAGGCGTACGAGGAAAGGATCTGTCATCGAGCCAGAAATTCCAACACTAATGGATAGCTCCTCCTCACACTATGTGGTTGGAGTGGCAGAGAGACGGTGGCAAGGAGTTGTCAACAAATAACAAGGGGCGAGGTGCTAGAAACTCCGACGGACATGGTCAGGGCAAAGGTCGTGGCCAAGGGTGTGGCCGCAAGCGCGGTCGAGGACGCTCCCCCAGCCCTGGCGGGACGCGAAAGGAAGGTGCTAGAGGTGGTAGGGACAAAAGCCATATTCATTGTTTCAACTACCACAACGAGGGGCACTATGCCTCCGAATGTCGTAGTAAGTGTCGAGAGGAGGTGAACCTAACGCAAGGCAAAGAGGAAGAACCAACACCGAACTTGCGCACAGAAGGTGACAAGCACATCACAATTCAGGAGCAACCCATTTCCGGAGTGTGGTATCTTGACAATGGCTCCAGTAACCACATGACGGGGCAACGATCATTCTTCACCAAGCTTGATGAAGGCATCATCAGCAGAGTGAGCTTTGGTAATGGATCGATAGTACAGATTAAGGGGAAAGGTTCAATCCTATTCGAGTACAAAAATAGGGAGTAGTGGTTGTTGACAGAGGTATACTACATCCCTAGCCTCTGCAATAATATCATGAGTTTGGGACAATTGACAGAGGGTGGCACTAAGATTGTGCTACTAGACAACCTACTTTGGATGTACGCCTGGACTGGAAAATTCATGATGAAGGTGGAATGCTCGACAAACAGATTGTACAAGGCGTTATTGCACACCTGTGTGCCAGTCTGTCTTGTAGTGTGTATGGCCAAACCGGAGTGGTTATGGTATGCCCCGTTGGGGCATCTTAATTTCCAAGCAATGAAGCTGATGGTCGACAAGGATATGGTGCAGGGTGTACCCATGCTTGAACATCCTACACAAATTTACGAGGGTTGTTTGCTAGCTAAGCAAAGCCGATTGTCATTTCCAAGACAAGTCTTGCACCGAACAACGTAGCCACTATAACTCATGCATGCAGATTTGTGTGGCCCAATCACACCTTAGACACAGGCTTAAAGCAAGTACTTTTTACAACTCGTTGATGACTTTAGTTGAATGATGTGGCTGTACACACTGAAGTCGAAGAGTGAAGCAGCTGAAGCCTTTAGGAAGTTTAAGGCGCTAGTCGAAAAGGAGTTTGGATATGATCTGAAAGCTCACAGAACAGACCGGGGAGGTGAGTTCGTGTCGAGCCAGTTTACCCAGCTGTGTGATGAACTAGGAGTCCGCTGGTACCTCACTGCACCCTACCCTACTCACTGCAGCAGAACTGGGTGGTGGAGTGGTGGAACCGAATCGTGTTGGCGACGACTAGAAGCCACTTGAAGACCATGGGAGTGCCAAGCGTAATATGGGGAGAAGTAGCACACCATGCCATCTACCTGCTAAACCAGATTTCGACCAAGGCCCTGGTCGGGGTCACTCCATATGTAGCCTGGACAGGGAGGAAGCCAAACCTGGCACATGTGAGGATCTTTTGGTGTACTGCACATGTGAAAATACCAACGGCCCACTTGAAGAAACTGGACAACAGAAGCAAGGCCTTGGTTTATCTTGGTGTGGAAGAAGGAAGCAAGGTGTACCGTCTGTATAATCCTCAAAGCAAGAGGATTGTTGTGAGGCGGGATGTGATATTTGAAGAAGACAGGAAGTGGAATTGGGAGATTCCAAGCAGGGTGAGACCAGTGAGGCTACCGAGTTCATTATAGCAGAACCTACAATAGAGTCAGACGGGGGGTTCGACCAGCAAGTCTCAGTTGTGGAAGACTCGATTGAAGGCTCGTTAGGACCAGAGCTAGAGGACGGAATACCCACATCACCTGCATCGTCTGATGGTCAGCCAGCCTCGATGGCCCATTCCGACGATCGCTCATCTTCGTCGGCTGGTACAGACAAAGAACCCACAAGGTACTGAGCACTCTCTGAGGTTTACGTAGAAACACAGCTGGTCAAACTATATGCAGAGTTACTGCTACTAGTAACTAAAGTACCACAGTGCTATCGAGAGATTGCGAATTCACCTAAGAGTTAGGATGCCATGAAGAAGGAGATAGAGGCAATAGAGAAGAACAAGACATAGTCTCTCATTGAGTTGCCGGATGGTCACAAAGCAATTGGTCTCAAATAGGTATTCAAATTGAAGAAACACTCAAATGGAAACCTTGTCAAGCAGAAAGCATATCTTGTCCAAAGAGATATGTGCAGAGATAAGGAATAGATTATGAGGAGGTGTTTGCACCGGTGGCGAGAATGGAAACAGTGAGGTTACTGTTGGCACTAACAGCTCAAGAGAGTTGGGAAGTTCACCACTTTGATGTGAAGTCAGCATTTCTGAATGGAAGACTCCAAGAGGAGGTTTATGTGAAGCAACCCGAGGGCTTCTCCATTGAGAATTAGGAGCACCTTGTGTACAGATTGTTCAAGGCACTCTATGGTTTGCCACAAGCTCCAAGGACATGGAACATCTGATTGGAAAATACTCTAAATGAACTCAGCTTTCATAAATGCCCCAAGACTAGACTCTCTACAAAAAAAAACATAGGCTTTGAGCTGTTGGTGGTCGAAGTATATGTAGCTGATTTGATTGTTACCGGCACAAGGAAGGACCAGATACAATCATTGAAGCAACATATGATGAGAGAATATGAGATGATTGATCTTGTACTCCTCTCATACTACCTGGGAATAGAGGTAGAATAGAAGATGGGGCATGTTGGCCTGAAGCATTCAGCGTATGCCAGGAAGGTTCTACATGTGGCTGGTATGTGGGAATGCAATTCGGCGAAGGTTCTGATGGAACCAAGATTGCATTTGAGTAAAGATGAGGGCGAAGTAACAGTGGATGCTATAGACTTCCGTTGCATAATTGAGAGTCTCAGGTATCTCGCACACACATGGCCGAATTTGGCTTACTCAGTGGGGATGTTGAGCAGGTTTATGCAAGCACCCAAGGAGTTGCACCCAAGGAGCAAAGTGCTGAGATATTTGAAGGGAACCATTAACACTGGTCTGGAGTATTCACAAGGAAGAGAAGGACTCCTGATAGGCTACAACGGCAGTGATCTCACTGGAGATGTGGAGGACAGGAAGAGCATGAGTGGTTTCACTTTCTACCACTCTAGATGCGTGATCGCATGGAACTCATAGAAACAGAGGATAGTCGCACTCTCCTCGTGCGAAGTAGAGTTCATGGAGGCAATAGGCACAACTTGCCAAGCGATTTGGCTCAGAATTTTGCTGAGCGGCATCACTGGGAGGAAGCCCGAATCAGTGACAGTGTTCGTGGACAACAAGTTGGCGATCGCACTCATGAAAAACCCAGTGTTCTATGGAAGAAGCAAGCACACTGACACATGTTTTTATTTTATCAGAGAATGTGCGGAACAAGGACAAATAAATATGAAGCACATCAGCATAGAGGAGCAGCGAGCCAATATTCTTACGAAGGCACTTCCCAGAATCAAGTTCAGTGAAATGCGGTAACTGATCGGAGTCAGAGACCTCACAACCTGAGTCAGGTTTAGGGGGGTGAATGTGGTCGAATAAACCTGACTAGCCACAGGATGTGTGTGGTCGTAACGACCATGTTGTGTGTGGTCATTTACGACCAAGTTGTGTTGTGTGGTCGGTTACGACCACATTGTGCGTGCTTGGTTGCGACCACGGTGTGTGTGGTCGTAACGACCAGTATCGTAGTCGTAGACATCACGGTCATGGCTCCAGCGTGTCTGTGGTCAAAGCCAGTGGTCATACGGCTAGGCACTGTAGCAGCAGACGATCACTGTAGCAGTTAGTGGTAACTATAGCAGGCGTCAGTATAGGTGGTTGTGGATGACGTAGATCGTTCTTCAGTCAGCCATCTGCCTGGTATGGGTAGACTGCGGGGTAGTTGAGGCTGGAGTACACGGCCTTAGTCTATCATTTATGTAAATGAGTCTGTAAAATGAGTTGACAACAAGTCGCAGTTGTGAAAAAAAGAAATAACACAGAGAAATTGCCCTAAAACACTCTCCACTCGAGCTCTGCAAATTTATTCCTTCTTGCTCTCTGTTTCTCAACTATTCGTCATCCGACGGTAGTGAATCTTTCGTTTGATTTGGACATGTTGATCCGGATTCCTCCCAACAGGTTCCTCCTCGCCGGCACACAGCCATGTACCGGCTGTCGCCCTCCACCCCGCCGCTGTATAGTACCAGCCATCAGCCCACCCCCGCCGTTGACGGTGACATGAGTGGTGGCACTGGTGGGCGTCCGCCACCACCGGTCATCGAGATAACCATCATCATCCTCTTCATCTTCAGCTCGTCCTCCTCCCTAATCGAATCACTTAGGAAGTCTGTGTAGCACGGCTGGACGCAGGACTCTCAACCAGCCACTGACATGGTATTCGATACCATTCTTTAGTGAAACCAAACAAAAATCAATACTTTCACTTTGTACCACCGTATACTAATCAATGTTACACTTTGTATCAGATTTAGGCCGGTTCCATGGTCATCAGCGCGAGCGCAGCCAGCGGCCATCACTTCACGTCATCGGCGACTGTCTTCGGCGTGCTAGCCTCATTGTCGAGGCTCTCTTCGCCCATGATGCGTACCCGCAGATCCTCCGGAGCTCGTGTCCATGGCGTGCTCTACTCGGATCATGCTCCTCATCTCGCCTCTCGTGCCAGTCGTTTTCCAGCCGGCCAGCGTCTTCGCCATGTAGGCAGTGAGAAGCTGCAGGTTCTTGCCGAATGTTAGTATGCTCCCTCACGTGCTATACTTGGTGAGGATGGAATGCACTCTCATGCATGGCAACTTACGATTCCCATGTATGGTGTTCACTTTCCTTCTAGCACATTAGTCATTCCATGTATCAACATTGGTTAGTCATTCCTTGTATCAACACTCATGCGAGCGCTCGACGAGCTCAAGATGATCATCTACTATCTCAAACGTGGTGCAAATGGCAGCATTGGTTATTCTAGGGTGGTGCAAAGTATAATATTAGTTAGTCTAAGGTGATGTAAAGTAAAAGTATTACTTAAAACTGATACAAATTAAAGTAAAATAAGAGAAATATCTGATGTAAACTCTGCGTCGAAGCATCGAAAGGAGACCAGAGGGGTTTTTTGTAAAAATCAGGGGTTGTTTTAAAAGAACCAAGGGCCTGTACGTAATTTCGGAAACTGCGGATCGTTATCAACAAAAAATAAATATGCACAGGGTCTTTTTTGAAAAATCCAAGGACCTTTTTGCGATAACGGAGGACCATAACGCAATTTCCGGAAAACGCAGGGGGTTTTTCGCAAAACCGGTCCCCAGACCGTACGAAGATTCGGCGGCCACGCGCCGGCGCGAGCGCGCGCGGGGACGACGTGGCCGCTCTCCCCTCGCGGCAATCCCCCCGGTCATAAGAAGGGGAGTATTCACTGGATTCAATCGGGATAAATAGAAGTCTGAACACGGTATATATCTTTCGTTGGAGCTGAGGGCGAGTCCAATAATATACTCTCTCTTTTTTTTTTACTGAGAATTCCAATAATACTAGTATTTTCCAAATGTCATCATTCGAAGTTAGACGTACTGCGACTGCAATGTACGGGGCAGCACGCATTTGTGGATCCTCGGTTCTACAAAAATAAATGGTTCTGCATTACATACGTGGCCAAATAGAAAACAGTTTTGCTATTGCATAGACGACTGAAATTTTTTTATCTTTCAGTCACATGAAATTGCACTCTCAATCAACTGAAATTACAGCCCCCTCCAAAAAAACAGCTGCAACTTTAGGTGATTCAGAGTGCAACTTCAAATGATCTGAAATTGCACTCTCAATCAACTGAAATTGCAGCCTCCCTCCAAAAAAAACATCTGCAACTTTAGGTGATTCAGAGTACAACTT
Source organism: Dendrocalamus latiflorus (assembly GCA_017311315.1). Classification (NCBI taxonomy): domain Eukaryota; kingdom Viridiplantae; phylum Streptophyta; class Magnoliopsida; order Poales; family Poaceae; genus Dendrocalamus; species Dendrocalamus latiflorus. The sequence goes on from CM029628.1 coordinate 6,711,890, forward strand.
CAAATGACTGAAAGATAAAAAAATTTCAGTCGCCTGTGCAATAGTCACTCCCGAAAACAGTTTTGCTATTGCACAGACGACTGAAATTTTTTTATCTTTCAGTCACATCAAATTACACTCTCAATCAACTGAAATTACAGCCCCCTCCAAAAAAAAACAACTGCAACTTTAGGTGATTCAGAGTGCAACTTCAAATGATCTGAAATTGCACTCTCAATCAACTGAAATTGCAGCCTCCCTCCAAAAAAAACATCTGCAACTTTAGGTGATTCAGAGTACAACTTCAAATGACTGAAAGATAAAAAAATTTCAGTCGTCTGTGCAATGAAAACGGAGGAAGCGTTCTCACCTCGTTAGAGGCCGCGTAACTCTGTTATATAGCCGAGAAAGCCGGCAGTTGTTACATGTACAATCATGGTTGAGGGAGGAAACCGAGTCCTATCTGTATACACCTTCCAAACCTAATACAAGACTTTCTATCTAGAAGAGATTAGCTTTATAAGTCTAGCTTATCTCTAACATTCCCCCTCAATCATAACTTACATAAGTTAAGATTGTGTCTAAACATATCTAGCTTTCTAGCACATAAAGCCTTTGTAAAACCATCAGCAACTTGATCATTAGTTGAAATGAATCGCACATCTAACAGTTTTTGTGCTACTCTCTCACGCACAAAATGATAATCAACCTCAATGTGTTTTGTTCGAGCATGAAACACTGGATTGGCGGACATATAGGTAGCTCCTATATTATCACACCAAAGTTGTGCTGCTTGTGGACTTGAAACTTTTAATTCTTGCAATAGAGTTTGTATCCAAATAACTTCTGCTGTTGCATTTGCTAGTGACTTGTATTCTGCTTCAGTACTAGATCTCGACACTGTTGCTTGTTTGCGTGCACTCCAAGAAATCAAATTATCACCTAAGAAAACTGCAAACCCACTGGTGGAACGGCGATCATCAACACTTCCTGCCCAATCAGCATCAGAAAATGCACTAACAAGTGTAGAAGAGTTTTTCCTGATTTTTAATCCAGTACCAAGTGTATATTTGAGGTATCTCAGAATTCGTTTCACAGCAGTCCAATGAGTAGTAGTTGGTGAGTGAAGGAATTGACACACCTTATTCACAGGAAAAGATATATCAGGTCTGGTGAGAGTTAAATACTGAAGTCCTCCAACCACACTTCTATATTTAGTAGAGTCTTCAGGTCCAAGTGCTTCACCTTGTTGCAAGGAGAGTTTTTCTGATGTGCACAATGGTGTAACTGCCGGCTTGCAATGCTCCATATTGACCCTTCTAAGCAGATCTGAAGTATATTTGTCTTGTGACAATAATATGCCATCTTTTATTTTGGATACCTCAATTCCCAAGAAGAAATGCAAGTCACCGAGATCTTTTAGTGCAAAATCTGTTGCAAGGTCTTTGAGTAAACCAGTAACTGCATCTTGTGATGAGCTAGCCACAATAATGTCATCAACATATACTAGTAAAAATATTGTAACTGAACCTTTGTTGTAAAAGAACAATGAGATATCTGCCTTTGAAGCAATAAAACCAAGTTGCTGCAGTTTCTAACATAATCTAGCAAACCAAGCTCTAGGAGCTTGTTTAAGACCATAGAGTGCTTTATCCAACTTACATATATGATGTGGCTTCTGCTGATCCTCATAGCCTGGCGGTTGCCTCATATAAACTTCCTCCTCAAGAACACCATGAAGAAACGCGTTCTTTACATCTAACTGCCGTAGACACCATCCCCTGCTCACTGCAACAGATAAAACAACTCGTATGGTTGCAGCTTTTACTACAGGACTAAAAGTGTCCTCATAGTCTATTCCATACCTTTGTTTGAATCCTTTTGCTACTAGACGAGCCTTATATCTGTCAAGTGATCCATCGGCTTTCCTTTTGATCTTAAAAACCCATTTGCAATCAATTATGTTTATTCCTTGTTTGACTGTTACAAGATGCCAAGTTTTATTCTTGATTAATGCATCAAATTCACAATCCATAGCCTCCTTCCAATTTTTGTTTGCTAATGCTTCCTCAACTGTTTGTGGTTCATTTGCAGTTGTGAGATAAGCGTACCTGATATGCCCATCCGTGTAGATTTTTGGTTTGCTAATTCCACTCTGCGATCTCGTATGTGGCCGACTTTCTGCACCAGACTGCGCAGTGTCCACAGATGATCCTGCGAAGTTATCTGCTGCGTCGCCTGTCATCATTGAGTGCGGGGCATCATGATCTGCCTGTTCACCCATATCGTCCTGCCACGTCGCTACAGTAGGGCTATCTCCGCTCAGCTGGTCTGTGTCGGCAGCGTCTTCCGTCAGTGTATGCGTCAAAGGAGTCAATCCCGAGGACAAAGGTACTGCTGTTGAAGTCGACTCGCCTGGCAGATCAGACAGACCGGCTCCGGTTCCTGCGCCTCGGTTGTGATCTGTAATTTCATGTAATACCACATGTGGCTCTTGCCCATAATCGGCACCAGAAAACTCCAAATCTGCAGCAATCTCACCCGAAACATTAGTATTTTCAGGATATACATTAGTTAACTGATCACACATTGGTCCCCCTTGATCAGTATTGTTGAGAAGATGTGGATAAAGTATGATTTCAGAACGGAGAAGTGCACCGGCCTTGGGATGGAGTTTAGCAAATGGAAAAATATTCTCATCAAAGATGACATCACGGGAAATATAAATACGACCCGTGGACACATGAAGACACTTAAACCCCTTATGCAAGAGACTGTAGCCAAGGAATACACATTGTTGGGACCGGAACTCAAGTTTGCGAGAGTTATATGGTCTAAGATTTGGCCAACATGCACATCCAAAAACACGAAGAAGAGAGTAATCAGGTTTTTTCCCAAGTAACCGTTCCAAGGGTGTTGAATACTGAAGGAGTTTGCTAGGTGTACGGTTAATAAGATAAGTAGCTGTGACAAATGCCTCATCCCAAAATTTTAAGGGCATGGAAGCGTGAGCTAGGAGAGATAGACCAACATCAACAATATGTCGGTGTTTCCTTTCAGCAGATCCATTTTGTTGATGTGAATGTGGACAAGAAACACGATGTGTGATGCCTATCTTTGAGAAATAGGAGTTTAATTTTTCATACTCTCCTCCCCAATCAGATTGTATGGCAATGATTTTCCGATTTAGGAGTCTTTCTACAAGAGCTTGGAATTCTTGAAATTTTTGTATAACCTCAGATTTATGTTTAAGCAAATATATCCAAGTAAACTTGCTAAAATCATCAATAAAGTTTACATAATATCTTTTCCTACCCACTGAATCAGGAGCAGGTCCCCAAACATCAGAGAATACAAGTTCTAAAGGGGCAGTAGAAATACTTGATGATTTAGGATAAGGAAGCTGATGACTCTTAGCCTGTTGACAAGCATCACAAACTAATTCTTTATTGGACTCTTTGGAAAAACTGAGCTTATTTCTAGAGACTACTTGTTGAACAATGATACTAGAAGGATGACCTAGTCTATCATGCCATCTAGACAAGGTAGGTTTGATGATACTGAAAACTTGCTTCTGTGATTGAGGCGACAATGATGACGGTAAGGGATACAGACCACCTTTAGGCTTGCCTTGAAGAAGAACTTTCCCCGTGACCTGATCCTTGATCAAAAAAAATTTTGGATGAATCTCAAAGAATGCATGGTTGTCAGCAGCAAGACGTGAAGCAGATATCAAATTTTTCTTGGCATCGGGAGTATACAAGATGTTTCTAAGATAGAGTGGACGATCAGGGGTACAGATTTTAGTGTGACCAGTATAACTAATGCACATACCTGTCCCATTGGCCGTATGAACTTGATCTCCACCATTGTACTTCTCCCGAACACTCAACTTGTCTAATTCTCCTGTGATGTGGTCAGTTGCGCCGGTATCAACATACCAATTTGTGTCAACCCCATAGGACTGAATAGTGGCAGCAGATGCACTCTTTTCTTGCGGCATGAAATCTGGATCGAAGCGGTGCCAGCAAACGCTCACGGTGTGACCTGTCTTGCCGCAAAGCTGACAAGTCGGGCGCTCACCTCCGGACGTCCGTCCTCCAGATTGTCCACGATGGCCACCGCGACCTCGGCTGGGATTAGAAGCAAATGTATTCCCACGGCCGCGGCCCCGACCCCGCTGATTGGCGCCTCGTCCAAAAGGAGCAGTGTTTACTGAGTTAGCTTGATACATACCTTGCCGTACGTCCGCTCTACCTTCAAAACCCAGCAGTTGTGAGTATAGCTCGGCTACTGTAACCGGCTCAACTCTGGCAGCCAATGCTGACACTACTGGTTCAAACTCAGCGTCAAGACCCGCAAGGATATAGGACACCATATCTTCATCGTCGAGCGGTTTGCCAGCGGCTGCAACTTCATCACCTAACGCCTTCATCTTGATAATGTACTCATTAACAGTCATGTTGCCCTTCTTCGTTGTTGAGAGCGCGATTCGAGTATTGATCACTCGCGCCCGAGTTCTCGTCGAGAACATCTCTTCAAGTGCTGTCCAGAGTTGCGCCGCCGTTGCTACTGATACGACCTGCGTCAGGACATCACGAGAGAGAGAAGACATCAGATATCCAAGGACCTGCTGATCCGCAGCGACCCACTGCGCGTACGCCGGATTCTACGCCTTGACGATCTTGTCGCCGTCTTTGACATCGATCTCTCTCGTCGGAGCGACGATGGTGCCGTCGAGGTAGCCAAACATCTTAGCTCCTCTCACGGCTGGAAGAACCTGCGCCTTCCATAGGAGGTAGTTATTCTTGCCGAGTTTCTCTGTCACCGGAACCCCAAACGGAGAGATCCCAGCCGGAGTTGAAGAAGATGGTGTATTCATCGCGGCTTGTAGATGAATCTATGAGGAGAACTGGCTCTGATACCATGAAAACGGAGGAAGCGTTCTCACCTCGTTAGAGACCGCGTAACTCTGTTATATAGCCGAGAAAGCCGGCAGTTGTTACATGTACAATCATGGTTGAGGGAGGAAACCGAGTCCTATCTGTATACACCTTCCAAACCTAATACAAGACTTTCTATCTAGAAGAGATTAGCTTTATAAGTCTAGCTTATCTCTAACATGCAATAGTCACTCCCAATAGAAAAATAACACGCTTGTCAATGGATCCCATTCAGCGTACAGATGGTGAAAATTAGAGGTGGTATTCTGTCTTTTGCGCAAAATTTTAATTTCCTGCTGGGCGAGGCCGGCACGTCGTACGGGTGAATTTTTTATCTGTCCGACGCATAAACAGATCTAGCTACATGGATACATGCTGCGTAACATATAGAAGGAACAAGTGAAGCATAGAAAATGCAAGGAATTTGTCTTCCAGAGAAGATGTCTGATGCTCGTTTGGTGCAAGGACGGTGACATTTTGATTGGTTGATTACAATAGTTATGTTTATTTATATTGATCATATAAATATATGCGTGAACTTGACTGAAAAGAATTTTCAACTGGAAAACACATGTATAACCGTTGGGAATATACTTTCGAATAGATTGACATTCTCTGTTATTTGTGTATTTATAACATGGACAAGCCAATTTACAATGCGGAAGACAATGGCTGCAAGCCTTTCTGTACTAGTAACCACACAAGCATGCATTTATACCCAGGCTTGGCCCTTGGCGAGAAGATTATTGTATCCAATGGGCGTTCTTTAGCAACGACAACCCGCGTATATGGCTGAAAAATTGTGAATTTTTCAAACTAATTACCAGCTTAATTGTGATTATTCAACTAACATCGATCATTAATTACCTGCGCTTGTAGTAAAGAAATAAAATTGGAGTTGGCCAAACGATTCATATATAGCACATCAGCACATATACGAGTATAATCATCTGTTCGGTAACAGGCCAGTTTGCTTGAAAGAAACAATTGTATTTACATCCTACCTAATACAAACTCATACATACAGTACATGTACTTGAAAGAAGCCCACACGGTATACGGTCAAAGAGGTACAGTATGGACGTCCTCAGCTGTGGCGGCGGCCACGGCGGCATCCTCAGGCAGCTCCTCATCCTCAATCTCGCCGGTGATCTCCTCGAGAGACTTTCCCTGCGACTCCGGCAGCAGGAGCGTGAACACAAGGCCGACCAGGTTGCACCCAATGAGAACGTACAACAGCTTCTCGATGCGGCTTCCGTTATCGGAAGAGGTCTGAATAGCGACGTACAATGACACGAACACGCCGACGATGGCGCCGATCTTTCCACCCGCACCGGATACACCATGGCATGTCGACCGCATCCGCGCCGGGAAGATCTCCGCCGGAATGATGAAGGTAGTTGAGTTGGGGTCAAAGTTGGCGAAGAAGAAAATGAACGCATACATGGTTCCAAATGCTCTGTCGTTCTTGGCAACAGCCCAGTGATGGTAGGGGACGGCGAGGCCGAGCATGAAGACGGTCATCATGGTGAACCCCAGCAGCTGGATCTTGAGACGGCCGATGCGATCGACCAAGGCAACGGTGAAGAAGTATCCCGGCAGGGTGCCGACGACGGCGATCAGCGCTTGCGCTCTGGCAATGTTGAAAGTTTGCTCCAGCGGGCTCATCTTGCTCTCTCCGAACCACCCGACGTCGGTGAAGATATCCTTCATGAAGAGGTTCAGTGAGTAGAAGGTCACGTCGAGGACAAGCCAGCACACGGTGGTGCTCAGGAGATGGAGGCCATGTCGATTGAGGAACTCCGCAGAGAACAACCCGAACTCGTCGCGTTTGGTGAGTGGTGGGGCTTGCTGCTCCTGCTCGATGTTCACACTGAGGACCAGCGCGGCCTGCTTGGTATTCTTTGTAACCAGCGCGGTGTAACGCGCCGTCTCCGGCATCTGCATGCGCAAGTAGTAGGTGAGAAACGCCGGGATGGCGCCGGACATAAGGATGATGCGCCAGACGTAGTCGGCCTGGTCGCGGGGGTCATGGCCGTAGGCTGCCGTGTGCCGGAACGCCGCCGAGACAATCACGCCAACGATGCCAGCAGTGATGTTCCCTAGACCCTTCATGGCGAAGACGGCGGCAATTAAGGTGCCGCGAGTCCTCTTGTTGGCGTACTCGGCCATGATGGTCGCCGAGAGTGGGTAGTCGCCGCCTATGCTGAACCCGAGCCAGAAGCGGAAGAAGCAGAGCGTCGTTATGACACTCGCAGGTGTGCGGCGGAAGGAGAGGCCAGATGCAAGGGAGCACAGCACCGTGAGCTTGAGCGTGACGCCATCAATGCGCTTGCGGCCCATCTTGTCGCCGAGCCAGCCGAAGACGAGCTGCCCGAGCACGGCGCCGCAGAAGGCGGTGCTCATGATGGCGGCCGAGCACTCTATGGGGAGCTTGCCATCCTCGTAGTAGATGCGGCCGAGGAGGTCGGTGATGACGGAAATGGAGAAGAGGTCGAAGGCGTCGGTGAAGAAGCCCATGCCGGCGATGAAGATGGCCGTGAAGTGGTACCATTGCGTCCGTGCGACGTCGAGAGCATGGAGCACTTTGAGCTGGTTTCTTGCCATGTGTGGTAATTAGCTAGCTGCTCTCCTACTTTCCCTTATGTTGAGAATTTTGTGGAGAAGCTTTCCTAAAGCGATTATTTGCACCCTGTCTATATGCTTCAAGGGTCTACTGCAAATAAGCTAGTAGGATAAGACAAGCCTAGACGAAGTTTGCACTGAAGCAAAGTGAAAAATCGTCATGGACAGAATCAGAGTTGAGGTTTTTTCGAATGCTGAAAGGCTTCTCATTATATAGAGTTTGAAAGGATACGAAATGGAGAGAGACGACTCTTCGAATGCACCCTTCTGACAACAACTGCCTATCAGCCTACGCTCAAAGCCCATCTCTACCCCTCTATAATACACTAAAATTTTCTTTACTAAATCCACCCCTGTCAACTACCCCTACAGTCATGCCTAATCTAAGTCCACCCAGATTGTGTACCAAAGTAATCCAACTTCATACAAATGAATGCCTGGATCTCTCCTCAAGCCTTCTTCTCTTACTCATTGAAGATCCTAAGGCCAAAATCATCCGGATCATACACATCATTGGTATGCCCCCCGAATCCGTGCGCCCCCCCCCCCCCCCCCCGCTGAATCCGTGCGCTGCAATCCGTGCGGCTGCCTCCCCCACCTCATTTCTTTCGCCTCCCTCGCACGGATCCATCGCTCCTCCCCTTCCTCCTCCGCCGCCGCGCCACCCTCGCCTCCTCCCCTTTCTCCTCCGCCGCTCCGCCCTCGCCTCCTCCCCTCCCTCCTCCGCCACCGCGCCGCCCTCGCCTCCTCCTCCCCATCCTGCGCCGCCGCTGCCTCCTCCGCCACTCCCTCCGCTCCCCACGTCCTCCACCGCGCCGCCGCTCCCCCATCTCCACCTCTCCCCCGCGCCTCCACTCCCTCCGCTCCCCCCGTCCTCTCCCGCGCTGCCGCTCCCCCCGCCTCCTCCTCCTGCCCCATTCCTCCGCTCTGCCGCCTCCTCCTCCTCCCCCCACCTTGCGCTGCCGCCGCCTCCTCCTCCCCACCCCGCGCCGCTGCCTCCTCCCCCGCGTTCTCCCAGTCTCCCCCGTTCTCCGTGTCTCCCCGCCTCCTCCTCCCCCGCGCTACCGCCTCCTCCTCCCCTCCCTCCCACCCCACGCTGCCGCCTCCTCCTCCTCCTCCCCACCCCGCGCCGCCGCTCCCAACCAGCCTTTGTTCGTGCCCTCTCACCCAACTTCAAACCCAAAATCCCGTCCGGCCGCCGCCGCCAGCCACACTCCGGGATCCAGCAGTAGCTGTGCTCGCGTAGTCTCGTGTGGCCGCCGCGCTGGATTGCCATCTTTAAACCCCGTATGCTCATCCTACATCCAAGAACAGTGAACTCCGATCGAAGTAACGAGCTCCCCAAATAGAAACTGATCGGCGGTGACCACGTCCTCGGCTGGTGCTCGGCAACGACGGCATCACGAGCTCTGTGCCAAGCTTGATGGTGGGCTCGATGCATGGGGCCCTAACCTTCCCCCACCCTTTGTCCCGCCGCCTCCACCGCCGCCGCCGTCGACGAGATGGGCGGCTCTCGCTCTCAGGTAAATAAGCCACACAAGAGCCGCTTCGCCTCCAAGGCCTCCCGCCACGCGCACAAGATCGGTACAGCATAACCTCTCCCTCTTCCCTCCTCTCCTGTTGCATCCGTCCCTCTTCCCTGCCCTATAGCTCCTCATCTCACTGACTGGCGGGTCTGGTCCGGCAAATAAGGTCAGGAGCGGGAAGCCGGAGGGTGGCCACCGCGCCGCCATCAAGGTTGCCCACGCCGCGCACGTGCAGCGGAGCAAAGCGGTGAGATTTCAGCACCGTGCACTGTCTTCTAAACTTTTTTTGTGCTTTATTAGTTGGTTATGTTTGTGACTGTTTGCTTCGGGTGGTTTGTAAAGCCAGCCAATTTTATGGTTCGAGTGATTGTTTTAGTTAATCTGATTGTCTGAGATTTGATGAAATAAGAATTACATTCATACTATTGTTCGCATCGTATATGGAATTTCTTAGCGATTAGAATTGGTCGGTTGGAATGTCTTAGGATTAGGTTAGCTTGTGTTGAGCTTACAATCGCTGGGAAGTCGGGGATTGGGAGAATGGTGAAACCGTTCTATTTTCTGACTATTTTGGAAGCCCGAGTTATGTTGGCTAATGATAAGTTGTAGGAGTTGTAGGAGTTGGTTAAGTTGGATGTGGTCATTGTTTTAGTTGCTTAGTTTTCTCTGACAATAAACAACAGGGGAAGCCTCTATTGTGTAAATATTATATGTTAGATAAATATAGCTTATTTACAAGAGACAAGAGAGGCTAAACTGAACTAAGCCAGAGTCTAAAGCATATGTTGTCCCTTCTTTAAATCCTTTCTTCCAATCCAGGATTCAATACCTCTCATTGTTGAAGATGACTTTATTACGTTGTATGTTGTGTCCAGATGTTCCAGCAGTCAATAATGCAAATCTCCATTCAAATTGATAAGCTAGAAAAATCACGCATGTTTTTCAATAATACCCCCCAATAGATAAGCTCAGGTTCAATTTCAATTAATCTCCAACAGTGCTGACTTAAAGGCAGCTGAGAAACATTCTGCAGAGCATGCAATTATACCATTCCAGATAGTTTTTCTAAATATATATCGTAGGGGCCTCCCCTCCGGCTATTCGTAAAAAAAGATATAATCTTTTCCTGTTTTACTTATTCCTTGTGTTTAATATGTCCTTAAATAACATCATAAGAATGCTTTGTGCTTAAGTAGACAGGATGATTGTCAAACCTTGGTAGAGCTTGAAAGTTGGAATGTCTTCGTTTTTCAGCAATTTAGTGTTAAGATGTGGGATCTCAGCCTCTCAGGTAAATTTGGTATGGTTGGATGAATCTGTGCGTGTTCTCTATCATTGGACGAAAAAGCATGCAAAATTCCTACTAATCAGCAAATGTCAAAAGATCTTCAGCAAGTGGTCTAACATTTGCAGATGAAGAAAGGCCAAAAAGAAGATGCAATAATCACCAATTACCTTTAGGAAAAGAAAATTGTGTGATTGCAAGAAACAACAAAAGTGATGATCTTCAATGAGACTTTGTTGCAATTCTGTTTTGTTGACATTTCTTGGATCTAATCGGGAACTTGTAAATTGTACCTTTCCTACATAGGTTGCTGATTTGTTACTTTCGTAATATCAGCAAATTCGCTGTACAATTGCGATTTGAGTAGTCCAATTGATGAGTTTGGATCACAATTGCCGAACTCGTTTGTTTTGTTCAATCCTGATCTTAACACTTGTGTATTTCACATGGTTCATTTCACATGGTTTATGTGTGACAGAATGGCATTATGGACCTCAAAGCTATAGAAAAAACGGTTACATATTTTTTTATTCGATATGGCGCCCCAATGAATATGTTTTTGGCCCTCAGACCTACACAGGATTGATTTAATAGAGTTTCAAAAAATGACAAGTCAAGTTCTTAGTTATATATGTTCATAATTATGTTCGTAATTGTTGGAAACAATATCACAGGATAGCTCACCACCCTTAGTCTCCAATTATATAAGAGCACCATGTTTCATTTGCGACTATTTATCGTAATAGTTTGTCTTCCAGAGAGGATGTTAGTTTTGCAAGTACTAACTACATATTGTTCTCAGATCAAGCCTTATCAAGTCTTATAAAATGTTTGAAGAGTGACAGTAGGGTTCTCAGAAAGGTCTGGTTTCCTTTGCTGGTTCAACTTTACTTAGACTTGAGCAACGCATATTGTTCTCTGATTTATGCTATCAATTTTGTGGACTGCCTATGTAGGAGGCATCGTGGGCATTGACAAATATAGCAGCAGTCAGTTTTGAGCACAAGAAATTGATTTTCACCAGACAAATATAGAAGAATTGAACGAGTGGTCGCAAGGTTTTACGATCACGATGGTCATGGTCGAAAGCCATGTGCACTGTTTACGACCACTTTGGGTGAGGTCGAAGGTCACCCGAAAGGCTTACAACCACGTTGGCCGAGGTTCGTAGTCGGAAGGCTTACGACCACGTTGGTCGTAGTCTACAGTCGAAAGTCAGCGCTCGAGCTTGCGACTTTGTTGTGAGGTGGTCGTATGCGGTCGGCTGCGCCCGAGAAGACTTGAACGTAATCGTAGATACCTGGTAAGTGGTCGTGTGACCCGTAGGATCGATCGTTTGGTCTGGGAGTCGGTCGTACGGTCTTCTGGGTGGTCGTAGCATGTGGGAGCTGGTCGTATGGCTTGTGCACACATTGTTATATGAGACGGTCGTAGCTTAAATCACGCGATAAACGGTCGTAGCTTCTGTTAACCGGTCGTATGGTCTCGCGAAGCGGTCGCAAGACCTGGGAATCGGTCGTAGGCTTTTGAGCATTGCGTGTTGGGTGGTTCCGATCGGTCACATATTTATGTGACATTCATTATGTGACAAAACTATTTGGTTATACAATATATGAGACGTGAATCTTAATGAATCTGATTGTTCGTTTTATTTTTTACAAATTTTATCTTGTTTTGTATTTTACCGTAGCGTTAGCACGGGCACACTACTAGTATGAAAAGTAGCTATTTAAGTTGAAATAGTGGGTACACATGGAAAGCTAATCTCATCATTGGTGTCTAACTAACTTGGTGGTACTTGGATTTCTATATTGACAGCTTCACAATATTCTTCACTGAGGAGTAGCAGTACTTGTTGTCCAAGGAATATCCCTAGGGTCAAGCTTTCCTCTTATTTATAACCTCTTGACACCTTTAAGCAGTGTTACCCTAAGATAGACATAATCATGGGCACAAAACTTAGGTCACGACAATGATTTTTCTACATAACTCTTCTACCTGGATTGAGCTTGAAGGTGGCAGTCAGGGGGCGGCGGTGTGTGTGTGGGAGGGGGGCTGTGAAAGATTCTGATAAAATTTTCCCCTAGGTATTTGAGATTTTTCACCTTAATAGCTATGAATTGCTAAGATGATCAAAATTTACCTTGCAATAACCTAAACACAATTTACCACAACAAAAACAGTAAAAACTAGTAAAACTCCCTTAGGTCGGTTTGACCAAAACATAGGACGTAGTCTGACTGCCTTGGCTGGTCTGACCACTCCGATTGCCAAAGCTCACAATTTGTGTGACGTCCAATTCACAATCGACCTAACATTTGATCCAAAGCACATAATCACTTGAGCTTTGATACACACATTCTCTAGGATATAGGGACCTATTCCAACCAACAATTTTAAGAATTGTTTTCAGAGTTCCAACCTTTATCTATTCTAGAGAACGTTGCACAAAGACAAAGCAAATGAAGAAAATGTCGATTTAGGCAACCTTGTGGAGTCTAGATGGCCAAGGTGATCTTAGAAGAGTTCTAAGATATCTCAATAATCAAAACCATCCCAAGAAACAAGCTAGAAATGATAGGAACCAAGAAACACCAAATCCACCTCAAGAAAGCAAGAAAACCAAACAAGAGCACAAGAGAGACATGATGAGCAAGTTGTGTAGGATTGGAAATGGCAACAGAGGGGCATGAATGGTGCCTCTTTAAAAATCACCCCTCAAAGTATCCACCACAAACTCTTCTCTCTGATAGCTATGAAAGACTACGAAGAAGAAGGTTTATGCCCTCTAGAATTTACACTAACAGGGGAGGAAACAAAGCATCCATAAACTAAACAAAACAAGCAATAAAATGAAATCAACACTGAGAAACCAGAGCAAATCCAAGGGGGCGGTCAGACCGCTTGACATGGGCCGGTCAGACCGCTCCTTGAGGGCCGGTCTGACCGCCTCATTTGGGCTAGTCTGACCGCCTGGGGTCCGGTCTGACCGCCCTCAAGGCACCGGTCTGACCGGAGGTACCCACCCGGTCTGACCGGCTGTGGCTTAGACAGACCCCGAACAGCAGGCTGAAAACTTCAGAACTTGCCCATTTTAATGAAAACTGATAAAATTTCCTGATCTTTTTAAATCAACAGAGCAAGAACTTGATTCAAATAGTAGCAGGACTCTAGGAAACAAAGGAATTCACCAAGAGAGCTAGGAAACAAGATTTTTGAGCAAAATCTGAAAATGACATGAGAGAGTCCAATTTTCAGATTTCTCTCAAATCTCCCAATCTTAGCTTGTGAACTTTTGCATTTCACTTAGCAATGATCTCAGGACTTCACAACTCAAACCTCAAGTCATCTATTGAAGGGAATGAGGAGAATCAAGCATGCCCTGACATGAAACCCTAGAATCTTGCAAACAGAGGAAATGGAAGAAAATGGAATCTTTGATTTTTCCATTGAACTCTTGGGATTTTATCTGACCAAATGGTCTTGAGGCATCATCCCATCACAGAGTAACCCATTTTGCATGATCTTGAGCAAGGAAACAACACACACACACTAAAAGGCACAAAGAACTGCAGAAACCTCAAAATTGCCCCTCAAGCAGCTTCCCGGAAGCTTCCGCATCCGGTACCTTGACCGTCTGGACCTCGACTCCCCCTGAGTCTAGTTCGGTCCGCTTCGCTGTATACGACCGCACCCGGCATCCTGACGGTCTGGACCTCAACTCCTCCCTAAGTCTAGTCCCGATCCACTCGCCGCTGCCCGTCGTGTCCACCCGACACCGACCGAGACTTCTGACTCCACCTGAGTCTAGTCCTGGTCTGTTCCGTCACATACGACCGCAACCTACCTCCAAACCGTCCGGACCTCCGACTCCTCCCTGAGCCTAGTCCCGGTTCTCTCGTCGTCGCCCGTCGTGTCCGTGACCGGTAGCTCCCGCTCCGGTTCTTCGTCTCCCGACTCGCAGCCACCTCACCAGCCTCGATCATCTTTGGCTTCACCGACCGTCTGGACCTCAACACCTCCTGTGCCTAGTCCCGATCCTCCTCGCCTCACCATGACCTAGCTCCAAAGTCCTGCAATCACACAGACAAGCAAACCGTCACATAGCACCGCACGAAACAGCATAAACATTATTAGCACAAGTAAAGGTACTCAACCCTAGAATACCCGAAACAAACTCAAACTCACTAAACCAACCGTCAATTACTCATCACCAACATGGGGATACTTCCACATGGTCTCTCAGTTTGATCCTCTATTACCACTTAGAGAGGAAAGATTGTAGCCACTCCAACCTGAGGACAAAGCCTCATGGGAAGATCACAAGTACTCCTCTCAAACTCTAGGTTTCTCTAGTCGGCATAAGTGCCCTCAACTCTCAAATCTATTCTCTCTCTCTCTATTATCCCTTCCTTATATAGTGAGCAAGGTCAGCAGTGTCAGGCTTCATGACGATGGCACTCCTTGATGAAGTTCTGCTGAAAATGAAGGGTGCACTCGAGCTTTGCAACTCTGTTCCTTCTTGCTCTCTATTTCTCAGCTGTTCGTTGTTCAATGGCAGTGAATCTTCCATTTGATTTGGGCGTGTTGATCTGGGTTCCTCCCAGCACTTGGTATCAGAGCATGGTGCATACCCAAATACATACGGTTCGACTCGATGGCAACCAGCGCGCAGCAGGTGGCTAAGGAGAGCGGCAGCGTGCCCTTTCACTACTCGATGCTGACATCCTCCAACTACATTGCATGGGCAATCAAGATGGATGCTCTGATGGATGCCTAGGGGATCTGGGATGCCATCGAACCAGCGACCAGAGTGGTCGTGGAGGCAAGGAAGGACAAGTCAGTGCAGGCTTTCATCTTCCAAGCCATACCTGAAGACATTCTTCTGTAGGTGGCCAAGAAGAAAACATCCAAGGAGGTATGGAGATGTCTGAAACCCAGATACCTCAGGGCTGATCGAGTGCAAAAGGCACGTTTGCAAACACTATAGAACGAGTTTATGGGATTGTGCATGAAGGAGGGAGAGTCCATGATGATTTTACCGAAAAGCTGAGCGGGATGGCGAACAAGTACAGCTCGCTTGGCTCAACCCTGGAGGATCTAGTGCTCATGAAGAAGGTCCTTGACTCAACGCCTGATAAATTCCTCCCAATGGTGGCCTCAATCGAGCAGTACTCCGATCTGGAGACGATGACGTTTGAGGAGGCCATAGGGCAGCTGAAGGTGTACGAGGAAAGGATCCATCATCGAGCCAGAAATTCCAACACTGATGGACAGCTCCTCCTCACTCACACTAAGTGGTTGGAACAGTAGAGAGGCGGCAGCGGGGAGTTGTTGGCAAGTAACAAGGGGCGAGGCGCTGGAAACTCCAACGGACATGGTCGAGGCAGAGGTTGTGGCCGAGGGTGTGGTAGCAGGCGTGGTCGAGGATGCTTCACCAGCCCTGGCGGGACGCAAAAGGAAGGCGCTAGAGGTGGTAGGGACAAAAGCCACATCTGGTATTTCAACTATGACAACAAAGGGCACTACGCCTCTGAATGTCGTAGTAAATGCCGAGAGGAGGTGAACCTAACACAAGGCAAAGAGGAAGAACCAACCTTGATGCTGACAGTATGTGCGGAGGAGCCGTGCAACGTAGTACTTCTGAATGAGCAGCACATCCTACTAGACTTGCGTAGAAGGTGATGAACTCATCACAATTTAGGAGCAGCCCACTTCTGGAGTGTGGTATCTAGCCGATGGCGCTCGTAACCACATTACGGGACAACGACCATTCTTCACCGAGCTTGATGAAGGCATCATCCGTAGAGTGAACTTCGGTGATGGATCGATAGTACAGATCAAGGGGAAAGGTTCAATCCTGTTCAAGTGCAAGAACAGGGAGCAGCGGTTGTTGACAGAGGTATACTCCATCCCATGGCCTTTGCAATAATATCATGAGTTTGAGACAATTGACAGAGGGTGGCACCAAGATTGTGCTACTAGACAGCCCACTTTGGATGTACGACCGGACTGGAAAACTCATGATGAAGGTGGAATGCTTGGCAAACAAACTATACAAGGCGTTACTGCACACCTGTGCACCAGTCTGTCTTGCGGTGTGTATGGCCAAATCGGAGTGGTTATGGCATGCCCGGTTGGGGTATCTCAATTTCCAAGCAATGAAGCTGATGGTCGATAAGGATATGGTGCAAGGAGTACTCGGGCTTGAACATCCTACTCAAATTTGTGAGGGTTGTTTGCTAGCTAAGCAATGCCAATTACCATTTCCAAGACAAGTCTTGCATTGAGCAACGTAGCCACTAGAACTCGTGCATGAAGATTGTGTGGCTCAATCACACCTCAGACACAAGCCAGAAGCAAGTACTTCTTACTGCTCATTGATGACTTCGGTCGAATGATGTGGCTATACACACTGAAGTCGAAGAGTGAAACAGTCAAACCCTTTAGGAAGTTTAACACGCTGGTCGAAAAGGAGTCTGGATATGATCTGAAAGCTCTCAGAACTGACCAGGGAGATGAGTTTGTGTCGAGCCAGTTTGCCCAGCTGTGTGATGAAGCAGGAGTCTGTTGGTACCTCACCGCACCCTACTCACCGCAGTAGAACAGGGTGGTGGAGCGACGGAACCGAACTGTGTTGGTGACGACCAGAAGCCTCTTGAAGACCATGGGAGTGCCAAGCGTAATGTGGGGAGAAGCAGCACGCGATGCCTTCTACCTGCTAAACTGGATTCTGACCAAGGCCCTGGTCGGGGTCACTCCATATCAAGCCTGGACAGGGAGGATGCCAAACCTATCTTTGGGTGTACTGCACATGCAAAAATACCAGCCGTCCACTTGAAGAAACTGGACAACAAAAGCAAGGCCTTGGTTCATCTTGGTGTGGAAGAAGGAAGTAAGGTGTACTGTCTTTATGATACTCAAAGCAAGAGGATTGTTGTGAACCGGGATGTGGTATTTGAAGAAAATAGGAAGTGAAATTGGGAGATTCCATGTAGCGGTGAGATCAGTGAAGCTGCCAAGTTCATTATTGCAGAACCTACAACAGAGTCGGATGGGGCTTCGACCAGCAAGTCTCAGCCGTGGCAGACTCGATTGAAGGGTCATCAGAACCAGAGCCAAAGGACGGAATACCCACATCACCTACGTCATCTGATGGTCAGCCAGCCTCAGTGGCCCATTCAGATGACCCCTCATCTTCGTTGACTGCCACAAACGAAGAGCCCATAAGGTACCGAGCACTCTATAAGGTTTACACAGAAACACAGCCGGTCAAACTTGATGCAGAGTTACTGTTGCTAGCAACGGAAGAACCACAGTGCTATCGAGAGGTTGCGAACTCACCTGAGTTGCAGGATGCCATGAAGAAGGAGATAGAGGCAATAGAGAAGAATAAGACATGGTCTCTCACTGAGTTGCCGACTGGTCACAAAGCAATTGGTCTCAAATGGGTATTCAAATTGAAGAAAGACTCAAATGGAAACCTTGTCAAGCACAAAGCCTGTCTTGTCGCAAAGGGGTATGTGTAGAGGCAAGGAATAGATTATGAGGAGGTGTTTGCACCGGTGGTGAGGATGGAAACAATGAGGTTACTGTTGGCACTAGCAGCTCAAGAGAGTTGGGAAGTTCACCACCTTGATGTGACGTCAGCATTTCTGAATGGGAGACTCTAAGAGGAGGTTTATGTGAAGCAACCCGAGGGCTTATCCGTTGAGAATTAGGAGCACCTTGTGTACAGATTGTTCAAAACACTCTATGGTTTGCGACAAGTTCTAAGGGCATGGAACATCCGATTGGATAATACTCTGAAGGAACTCGGCTTTCAGAAATGCCCCCAAGACCAGGCTCTCTACAAAAGAAACATTGGTCCTGAGCTGTTGGTGGTCGAAGTATATGTAGATGATCTGATTGTTATCGACACAAGCAAGGACCAGATACTGTCGTTGAAGCAACATATGATAAGAGAATATGAGATGAGTAATCTTAGACTCCTCTCATACTACTTGGGAATAGAGGTAGAATAGAAGGTGGGGCATGTTGTCTTGAAGCAATCAGCGTATGCCAAGAAGGTGCTACATGTGGCTGGTATGTGGGAATGCAATTCAGCGAAGGTTCCGATGGAACCAAGATTGCATTTGAGTAAAGATGAGGGCGGAGTTCCAGTGGATGCTATAGACTTCCGTCACATAACTAGGAGTATGAGGTATCACACACACACAGCTGGATTTGGCTTACTCATTGGGGATGTTGAGCAGGTTTATGCAAGCACCTAAGGAGTTGCACCTCCAGGCAGTCAAGTAAGTGATGAGATATTTGAAGGGCACCATTAACACTGGTTTGGAGTATTCGCAAGGAGGAGAAGGACTCCTGATAGGCTACAACAATAGTGATCTCGCTGGAGATGTGGAGGACAAGAAGCGCATGAGTGGTTTCACTTTCTAACACTCTAGATGCGTGATCGCGTGGAACTCATAGAATAGACGACAATCGCACTCTACTCGTGTGAAGCAGAGTTCATGGCGGCAACAGGCACAGCTTGCCAAGCAATTTGGCTGAGAAATTTACTGAGCAACATCACCAGGAGAAAGCCTGAACCAGTGACAGTGTTTGTGGACAACAAGTCGGCGATCGCACTCATGAAGAACCCAGTGTTCCATGGAAGAAGCAAGTATAACGACACATGTTTTCATTTTATCAAAGAATATGTGGAATGAGGACAAATAAATGTGAAGCACATCAGCACAGAGGAGCAGCGAGCCAAAATCCTTACGAAGGCATTTCCTAGAATCAAGTTTAGTGAAATTCGGGAACTGATCAGAGTCAGAGACCTCACAACTTGAGTCAGGTTTAGGGGGGGGGTGAATGTAGTCGAATAAACCTGACTAGTTGTAGGATGTGTGTGATCATAACAACCACGTTATGTCTGATCGGTTACGACCACGTTGTGCATGGTCGGTTGTGACCACGGTGTGTGTGGTCGTAACGTCCAGTGTCGTAGTCGTAGGCATCACGGTTATGGCTCTTGCGTGTTTGTGGTCAAAGCCAGTGGTCATGGTCATACGGCCAGTCACTGTAGCAACAGGCGATCACTGTAGTAGTTGGTGGCAACTGTAGTAAGCGTCAGCATAGGTGGTTGTGGATGACATAGATCGTTCTTCATTCAGCCAACTACCCGGTATGGGCAGACTGCGGGGTAGTTGAGGCCGGTGTACATGGCCTCAGTTTGTCATGATGTAAATGAATCTATAAATTGAGTCAAGAGCAAGTTGCAGTTGCGAAAAAAAGAAATAGCGCACAAAAATTGCCCCAAAACACTCACTCCACTCGAGCTATGCAACTCTGTTCCTTCTTGCTCTTTATTTCTCAGCTATTCGTCGTCCGACGATAGTGAATCTTCCATTTAATTTGAACATGTTGATCCGGATTCCTCCTAACAAGTTCCTCGCCGGCACACAGTCGTGTACCGGCCATCGCCGTCCACCCCACTACTGTATAGTACCAGCCATCAGCCCATCATCACCGTTGACGGTGACATGAGCGACGGCTCTAGTGGGCGTCCGCCGTCACCGGTCATCGAGATGTCCACGGTCGTCCTCTTCCTCCATCTCCAGCTCGTCCTCCTCCCTAATTGAATCACTTATGAAGTCTGTGTAGCACGGCTGGACGCAGGACTCAAACAACCACTGACATGGTATTCAATACCATTTTTTAGTGAAACCAATAAAAAATCAATACTTTCACTTTGTACCATTGTGTACTAATCAATACTACGCTTTGCATCAGATTTAAGCCGGTTCCATGGTCATCAGCGTGAGCGCAGCCAGTGGCCCTCACTTCACGTCATCGGCGACTGTCTTCGGTGTGCTAGCCTCATTGTTGAAGGCTCTCTTCGCCCATGATGCGTACTCGCAGATCCTCTAGAGCTCGTGTCCATGGCGTGCTCTACACGGATCATGCTCCTCATCTCGCCTCTTGTGCCAGTCGTGCTCCAGCCGTCCATGTTGGAATAATCCAGACTTTGAGCTGGTATTTAAATCGTGTTTTAGGTGTTTGTTATCGAGTTGTGTAGATCGTGACCAAGAAAACCGGATCCGATCGAGTGTGCGCTGTTTTTCAGCGCAGGTTGTTAGTTACAGCAGAGTCATTGCTTTCTTCAGAGTTTTCAGTTTACTGTAGCCCATTTTTGTATTATCGCTGTGAACAAAAGTTCAGGTTTAGCCAATCCCGATTGATTGCTTCGCATTTTCGCAATTGAATTCTCTCTCGATTGTTCTTCTGTTAGCTATAGATCACTGGCCTGCATTCTACACTTGGTATCAGAGCTAGTTCATGCCCAAGTTCCCTCAGTATAGCGGCATGTCAACCCCTGAGCGATCTGCGGCTACAGCGACTTCGGCGGTGAAGGAGGCTGGAGTGTTACTTCAATATCCGATGCTCACGCCATCAAATTACTCCACCTGGGCGATCAAGATGGAGGTCTTCATGGATGCTCAAGGTGTCTGGGACGCAGTAGAGCCGGCGGCCGGCAAGGTGGTCGACAGAAAGAAAGACAAGATGGCGTTGGCGTGTATTTTTCAGGCGGTCCCTGAAGATGTTCTCCTACTGCTCGCCAAGAAGAAGACGGCGAAGGAGGCATGGGAAAGTCTGAAGATAATGCACCTTGGAGCAGATCGGGTGAAGAAGGCAAGAGTTCATACCCTGCAGTGTGAGTTTGACGCATTGCACATGAAGGAGACAGACTTTGTCGATGAGTTTGCGGGAAAGTTGAATGCCATTGCAAGCAAGATTCGCAGCCTCGGGGAGAATATGGAAGATGCAGTGTTGGTGAAGAAGTTGCTTGTCTCGGCGCCTGACAAATTTTTGCAAGTTGTCGCCGCGATAGAACAGTTTGCAGATATGGAGACAATGTCTCTAGAGGAGGCAATCGGACGCCTCAAAGCATATGAAGAACGCATACGCGGCAGGAATGAAGGCAACGAAGGGAAATTGCTGCTCACTTATGGAGAGTGGCAAGCCCGGCAGAAGAATGGCGGCAGAGGGCAATCATCAACATGGCAGTCGTCAGCTGACAAAGGGCAGGAGTGAGGAAGAGGCCATGGTAAGTGGAACGGCCGTGGCAGAGGAAACCAGGGAGGTTTCAGTGCACCTCGTCAAGGAAACTCAAGCAGCACTAGCGGTGGTAAAGACAAAAGCCACATCAAATGCTATAGCTGCAAGAATATGGGACATTATGCATCTCAATGCCGCAGCAAATGTCAAGAAGAAGGTGTTAACCTCACTCAAGCACAAGATGATGAACAGCCGGCATTGCTGTTAACCACATGTGTGGAGGAGCCACACAAGTCGGAGGAGTCAAGCAATCTCATGCTGCTCAATGAGGAGAAGGTAGTTCCAAGACTAAAAACAAGGGAGGTAATACAATCTAGCTCAGACATCTGGTATTTGGACAATGGTGCGAGCAACTATATGACTGGCAGCCGTTCCAAGTTCAGTGAGCTGGATGAAAGCATCACCGGGCAAATCAAATTCGGTGACGGATCAACAGTGAAAATCAAGGGCAAAGGATCTATACTATTTCAGTGCAAGAATGGTGAGCAAAAACTCCTAACCAATGTCTATTTCATACCAAGCTTGTGTAGTAGTATAATCAGCCTTGGACAACTATCAAAAGAAGGGAGTAAAATAGTTCTGCAAGGTGTGTATCTGTGGGTTCATGATAGATTTGGAAGGTTGCTCATGAAGGTTAGAAGGGCACCGAATAGGCTCTACAAGATCATGCTAGAAATATGTAAACCTGCCTGTCTTACAGTCAGCTTGGAGGAACTTGCTTGGTTGTGGCATGCCCGATTGGGTCATGTCAATTTTCAGGCCATGAAGCAGTTGCATGATGGGAAGATGGCGGAAGGATTGCCGAGAATCAATCATCCAATGAAAATTTGTGAAGGCTGTCTGGTTGCAAAGCAGACAAGGATTCCTTTCCCAATTCAAGCCAAATACCGAGCAGAATTGACACTGCAGCTGATCCATGCAGATTGTGTGGGCCAATTACTCCTCAAACCTCAGCAGGTAACATATACTTTCTTCTTTTGGTGGATGATTTCAGTAGAATGATGTGGGTGTATGTGCTGAAGTCCAAGAGTGATGCAATCGGTGTATTCAAAAGGTTCAAACCACTAGTTGAAAACCAGTTAGCACACAGAATCAGAATTCTCAGAACTGATAGAGGTGGTGAATTCTTGTCAAATGAGTTTTCTGCACTTTGTGATCAAGAAGGCATTGAGAGGCATCTCACTGCACCGTATACTCCACAGTAGAATGGAGTAGCCGAGAGGAGAAACCGTACTGTGATGGAGATGGCATGCAGCTTGTTAAAAACAAAATCATAACCCGGAAGACTATGGGGAGAAGTAGTGAGGCATGCAGTGTATATCCTCAACCGGCTGCCAACCAAAGCCCTGAGCAAAATCACACCCTATGAGGCCTGGTTTAACAAGAAACCTAACCTTGGCTTTCTGAAGGTTTTCGGGTGTATTAGCCATGTCAAAGTCCCATCCACCCATACAAAGAAGCTGGATGACAGAAGCATAAGTATGGTCTATTTGGGTGTAGAAGAGGGCAGTAAAGCTCATCGGCTAGTGGATCCAAGAACCGGCAAAGTACATGTGAGTAGAGCTGTAGTTTTCGATGAAACTGCAATTTGGAAATGGCAGGATAATGTGCATCATGATCTCCAGAAATGGGTAACATTTTCAGTTGAAAATGAGGCAGCAGAGGCTGAGTTGGCTGGATCGGCAGATACTGCAATGGATAGCGGCAATAATTTGCCTGCCATGGCTGGAAATACATCTGCTGTGGCAGAAGGTTCCCCTGCCGTGGCAAGTACTTCAACAGATGAAGAAAATGTGTAGACAGGAGAGATAGCAGGAGCAATGGGAGGACAAGAATTTGCAGTAGAACAGATGGTAGATGTGCTTGGCACGCCAGGGAGTACTGCAGTGTCACCAGCGTCTCCTGTTTCCAGTGGAAATTCAGAAGAAGCACCAGGAAAATTCAGGTCTCTGAGTGAGATTTATGCCAGCACTGATCAAGTGGAATTACCTGGTGAGTTTCTGATGCTTGCAGCAGCGGATGAACCTGATTCCTACAAAGAAGCAGTTGGCAATCAGTGCTGGGAGGAGGCAATAAGAACGGAATTAGATGTCATTCACCGGAACAACACCTGGGAGCTAGTCGAATTGCCACCGGGACACAAAACCATAGGCCTTAAATGGGTCTACAAGCTCAAGAAGGACACCGAGGGCAGGATAATCAAATACAAAGCAAGACTCATCGCCAAGCACTGGCGGAGCTACAGGGTGGTCCTTGTGGGCCGGGGACCACCCTGCGCTCGGATAATGAGGTCTTCATGTATTTGATCATAATGCAAAAATTTGTTGAATCACAGCTACATTTTACCTCCCGCTAAATCATTTAATTTGCTCTATATGTGTCAAGCTAATGACACGCAACTTGGGAATCTAGATGTACAGTAAAATCGTTGGCTAGCTTGGCATCTAGATGTACAATAAAATCGATGACTAGCTTGGCATGTTCATATTGAACGACAGTTGATGGTTTTTAGCTAAAATAAATAGTAATGACTAAAAAAAGCTTTTAGTGGGAGGATACGAGTGGTGGGGAAAATAAAAAAGAGATGCGTGTGCGAGACAGGAGCGAGAAGAGTGAGGTAGTGATATGTCTGTGTCCCATAACTTATTTTCAGGATGAGAGAAATTATTTTAGAAAGTTAAATATTTATATTACCTTCTTTCTTCTGTGAACAGAAGTCGGTGTAAACGGTCTCGTAAATTTGCCGAGGTAGGTATTTGTTGTCTTAGCTTGTGTTTGCTCCAAATGCGGCTTTCAGGAAGTTACCCATGCAAGCAAACTCTTCTGATCTACTCCTTTATAAAATGTATTTTTTAAATAGCTTTGTCCATAAATATAGAATGTATTTAATGTTCTAATATAAAATTAATGTGATGTTCTCTTTATATCCTGACAAGAAGAAGAAGTAGTGACGTACTGTTCTTCAACTACTATGGGTATATAATATTTCAATTCTATGTTAAGAAAGCTATATTCGTCTATTTTATGAAGTTCGTATGTCCTTTTTCCCTTAATTGCATTTCGTAATTTATATACTTGTGTACTGACATGTTAAATTTATAGCGGTTAAATAAATTTTAGACAATGGACCACCATAGCTACAAATCCTGGCTACGCCACTGTCGCCAAGGGCTATGTGCAACAGCCAGGAGTTGATTTTGAGGAGGTTTTCGCACCTGTAGAAAGAATGGAAACCGTGCGACTCATATTGGCCTTGGCTGCGCAGCAGGGATGGAGCGTGCACCACTTGGACGTTAAATTGGCCTTCTTAAATGGAGAACTTCAGGAGGAGGTGTATGTTGCACAGCTGGAGGGTTTTGCAGTGAAAGGCAAAGAAATGAAGGTTTACAAACTTGCAAAAGCGCTTTATAGGCTAAGGCAGGCACCCAAGGCGTGGAATGTGAAGTTGGACAAGAGTTTGAAAGGTCTGTGTTTTGAAAAATGCCCACATGAGCCAGCAGTCTACAAAAAAAATCAGTGCAGGAGGAGTGCTTGTAGTAGGAGTTTATGTGGATGACCTTATAGTCACAGGAACTAGTGACAAAGAAGTGGCTGAGTTCAAGAAACAGATGAAGCAAGAGTTTGAAATAAGTGATCTTGGGTTGCTTGCATACTATCTGGGCATAGAAGTACAGCAGGGATAGAATTGTATCACTCTGAAGCAATCAAGTTATGCGAAGAAGATCCTGCAGGCAGCCGGGTTGAGTGCAATGCAACACATTACCCAATGGAACCGAAACACAAACTGTGCAAAGATGAAGAAGGTGAAGCAGTAGACCCAACTCAGTACAGACTGTTGATTGGAAGCTTGAGGTATCTAACTCATACACGGCCTGATCTTGCATATGCAGTCGGTGTTGCAAGCAGATTTATGGAGAATCCAAAGAAGTCACATAGTCAGGAACTCAAACATACCTTAAGGTATGTGATGGGGATTGTGGACTACGGCCTGGTATAGTCAAGGAGAAATGGAGAGCAGCTGATGACATGGACGACAGAAGAAGTACCAATGGAATGGCGTTTTGTCTCTGTGGGAATCTGATAAGCTGGGCTTCTCAGAAACAAAGAAGCGTTGCACTTTCCTCTTGTGAGGCCGAATTTATGGCGGCAACATCTGCGGCGTGTCAGGCAGTTTGGCTGAGAGGTCTGCTGGAAGATATAACAGGAAGTTTTCAGAGACCAGTGAAGTTGCTTGTAGATAATAAGTCAGCTATTGCATTGATGAAAAATCCTGTATTTCACGGCAGGAGCAAGCATATAGACACGAGAATCCATTTTATACGAGAATGTGTGGAGAAGAAGCAGATCACTGTTGAGCACATTAGTACTGAAGATCAATGTGCAGATGTCCTGACAAAAGCTCTCGGCAGAGTGAAATTTTCAGAAATGAGGGAGAAGTTGTGAGTCAGAGTTGTGGAAGATTGAAGTCAGGATTAGGGGGTGACTGTTGGAATAATCCAGACTTTGAGCTGGTATTTAAATCGTGTTTTAGGTGTTTGTTATCGAGACGTGTAGATCGTGACCGAGAAAATCGGATCCAATCGAGTGTGCGTTGTTTTTCAGCACAGGTTGTTAGTTACAGCAGAGTCGCTGCTTTCTTCAGAGTTTTCAGTTTACTGTAGCCCATCTTTTTATTGTCGCTGTGAACAAAAGTTCAGGTTTAGCCAATCCCGATTGATTGCTTCGCATTTTCCCAACTGAATTCTCTCCCACTTGTTCTCCTGTTAGCTGCAGATCACTGGCCTGTATTCTACAGTCCAGCGTCTTCGCCATGTAGGCAGTGAGAAGCTGCGAGTTCTTGCCGGATGTTAGTATACTCCCTCACGTGCTATACTTGGTGAAGGTGAGTTCTCTGCGCAGTTTCCTTCCAAAGCGGAACTGCAGCGTGCAATGGCTTATGGAGGGGCGGATGTTAAAGGTGATGGAGTTCCTCAAGGAGTCCGATTGCTGTTTCAAGAATGGCAAGAGAAGGAGGAAGGTTTCCTGCTTCCAAAGGTGTGGATCAGAGTTACGGGCACCAGGAAGTCGATGAGGAGCTTCCTCAATCTGTGGGCGGTTGGGTCTTTGCTCGGTTCAACTCAAATGGTGGATATGGAGACCACCAGGAAGAGCGACTTTGGTAGAATTTTTGTGGCAGTGTTGGACCCAAAGTTGATCCCGGCTGAAATGCACGTGGTCATTGGGGATCATTACTTTGAGTTAGATTTTGAAGTGGAGAAGAGAGGTTTTGATGAGAATGGGGATGAGGTTGATGTTGAGTGGGATGGGGGAGAAGATGGTGGCAGTGGGGACGGAAAGGAAGACAATTTGGAAGAAGAAGACTTGCTGGGAGATGAGTTGGAGGATGCCAGAGACACTAAGCGTAAAAAGAGTAATGGGGAAGAGGGAAAGAGTGCTCCTCTTCCCGGGAGTGGAGAGACCAAGGCCAAGGGCCTTTATCTGAATGAAGACGAGTTTCTGGAGTTCTTGAAGTGGAAGGCTAACGAAGTGCTAGACAAATCTGTTAGCTTGGTTCTGGACGAGGCTGCAGATAAGGTGGTATTGGAGTCTGTTGTTTCAGTGAATAAGCTGATGGTGGAGGCTGGTTTGGGGTCAGCTGAGGTGGCAGTTTCTCAGGATGCTGTTTCAGAATTTGGGCCCAGTTTGGTAACAGCGGTTGAGGAGGAAGAAAAGGGGTTGGGAGGAGCAGCAAAGGAGGAAGCGTTTGTTTTCCCCACGGGTCAGTCTGGTGTGACTGTGATGCAAACAGAGGCGAGCGTGGCTGGTACTCTGGCTGCAGGGCTTGTGGGCAAGACACCGGCTGAGGGTGGAAGCTTGAGCGCGGCCTTATTACCTGAGGTCCTGCTCTCGCCAACTAGATCCAACCCAAGGCTGGTGGGTGCTTCGGATGAGCACACGCTGCGGAAGGCGGAACGTCGCACTGAGGTGAAGAATCTGGAAAGAACTGAAGGTATGGCTTCAAATAGTTCGTTTTATTCTGTTCCTTTGAATACTGCGATTGTTAATTTACAGTCTTTAGGATTCAATAGGGAGAGTAGAAATAGTTTAACGTTTGAAGATTCAGTAGAGCATTTTTTAAACGAGGAAAGAACTAAAGGCTCTTTTGCCTGCGATTTTCTGAGTGACGGTGAGATCTGTTCAGATAGTGACTCGGATGACAGTGCTAGTTTTGAAAAAAAGGCGGTTGATTTTCTTTGTGGAGATTTAATGGAGGAAATTTTCGACGAAGATATATATCACCTAAGTTGTGATTCTAGGATCGTCCACAGAATGCCTGGCGCTAAGTCGTCTAGGAAAAGGGCATCAAGAAAGTTGAAGGTAAAAGTTAACAAAATTAGGATATCATGACAGGAATTTTCTGGAATAGTAGAGGTCTACGTGACTTGGCTAAATCTAGATTTCTTTATAATTTGGCAAAAGAGCAGAGTTTAGACTTTATTGCTCTTTTGGAAACCGGGAAGAAGGATTTCTCTCAAGCTAAGCTTGGTAGGCTGTGTGCAGGGAGGAATTTCCTGTGGCATTGGACTAAGCCAAATGGGAGGTCTGGGGGCATTTTGCTGGGAGTAAACCTGGGCATTTTTGACATTGGCAGCATAGTCGATGGGGAATTTTTCATAAAGTTCCATCTTAGAAACAAGGAGGATGGTTTTCAGTGGTGTTTAGTGGCTGTTTACGGTGCGGCCCAACCTGAGTTCAAAGAGAGGTTCCTAGCTGAGTTGGTGCAGACCTGTAGTAAAGTCTCCATCCCTTTATTAATTGGAGGGGATTTTAATATTATTAGGAACCAAAGTGAAAAGAATAATGACAAGTTCGATGAGCGTTGGCCCTTTTTATTCAATGCCATCATAGATGGGTTGGATCTAAGGGAGATCGAGATGTCGGGTCGCAAATTCACTTGGGCTAATTCCAGGGAGACACCAACCTATGAAAGATTAGACAGAGTGTTAGCCAGTACCGAATGGGAGCAGAAATTTCCTCTTGTCACGGTTCAGGCTTTGAATAGAGAAATTTCTGATCATACTCCTCTGCTCCTATGTATGGCCGAAAGAAGTCAAAGTAAGACACTACCCCAATTCAAGTTTGAACTTGGTTGGCTCCTTCGGGAAGATTTCTTTGATACGGTGGCAAAAGTTTGGAATGGTGAGAAAAAAGGCTCCACTTCTTTACAGAAGTGGCAGAACAGGATTAGAAGATTGGGACAATTTTTGAGAGGGTGGGCCAAGAATGTGGAAGGGAATTGTAAGAAAGAAAAAGAGGAGTTGTTAAGGCGGGCAGATAAACTTGATAAGAAAGCGGAGACTCAACTTCTGAGTCAACAGGAGCTGGACCTCAAACAAAACACTAAGGAGAGAATCGCACAGCTTCTTAGGGAAGAAGAAATTAGATGGTTCCAGAGAGCCAAGACCAAAGACCTACTGGAAGGAGATAATAACACAAAATACTTCCAGATGGTAGCTAACGGCAAAAGAAGAAAGACAAGAATCTTTCAGCTAGAACAGGATGGGGAAATTATTGAGGGCCAGGAAAATTTAAAGAGAGTTATCACAAAATTCTATAAAGGATTATTTGGATCATCACAGAGAAATGATTTCTCTCTTGATGAGTCACAAGTAGGGGATATTCCCCAAGTTAATGAACTAGAAAATGAGGTGCTGTCGGAGGATTTTACAGAAAAAGAAGTAAGAGAGGCCATCTTCCAAATGAAGCATAACAAGGCTCCTGGACCTGGTGGTTTCCCGGCGGAATTTTATCAGGTGTTCTAGAGCCTTATTAAAGATGACTTAATGGCCATGTTCAGAGATTTCAAGTGTGGTAAGCTACCCCTGTTTAGTCTGAATTTTGGTACCATCGCCTTGATTCCCAAGCTGAAAGAGGCAAAACAGTTACAACAGTTTAGGCCAATTTGCATGCTCAATGTTAGTTTCAAGATCTTTACGAAAGTCTTGGCTAATAGATTGTCGGGTATTGCTAATAGGGTGGTAAGACCATCACAAACGGCCTTTTTACCGGGAAGAAATATTCTGGAAGGTGTGGTAGTGTTGCATGAAACAATCCATGAACTACACAAGAGGAAAAGAGACGGAGTCATTCTTAAACTAGATTTTGAGAAGGCTTACGACAAAGTCAATTGGGCTTTTTTGCAACAAGCTCTCAGAATGAAAGGATTCTCACCCCTTTGGTGTAAGTGGATTGAGGCGGTGGTTAGCCAAGGTAGCGTAGGGGTTAAAGTGAACGAGGAAATTGGCCATTACTTTCAGACTAGGCAAGGACTCAGACAGGGGGATCCCTTATCCCCAATTTTGTTTAACCTAGTCGCTGATATGTTGGCCATTCTAGTCTCCAAAGCTAAGATCAAGGACCAATTCAAGGGCCTAGTGCCTAATATAGTGGAGGATGGTCTTTCCATTCTCCAGTATGCAGACGATACTATACTTTTCATGAAAAATGATCTTGAGGGAGCTAACAACTTAAAGTTGGTACTAGGTGCTTTCGAAAAGCCGTCGGGCCTGAAGATTAATTTCCACAAAAGCGAACTGTTTTGTTTTTGTTTGGCAAGAGACCGGAGTAAGGAGTTTGTAGAACTCTTTGGTTGTAAGGAAGGTACTCTTCCCTTCCAGTATCTTGGAATTCCAATGCACTTTCATAAGTTGTCAAATAAGGATTGGAGTCTGATTGAGGAAAGGTTCCAAAAGAAGCTTAGTAGCTGGAAGGGCAAGTTGTTATCGTACGAAGGAAGACTAGTGTTGGTAAACTCAGTTCTGTCTAGCTTACCAATGTATATGATGTCTTTCTTTGGTATTCCTAAAGGAGTAATTAAGAAACTGAACTACTACCGATCTAGATTCTTTTGGCAATGTGATGAGCATAAGAAGAAGTATAGACTTGCACGTTGGAACATCTTGTGCAAGCCTAGAGATATGGGTGGGCTGGGCTTTTTAGATTTGGAGGTGCAGAACTCTTGCCTCCTAACTAAGTGGTTATTTAAGCTGCAGAATGAAGAAGGTCTTTGGCAAGATGTCTTACGAAAGAAATATATGAAAAGCAAAACTCTTTCCCAAGTAGTTAAAAGGCCGGGCGACTCGCATTTCTGGGCGGGGCTTATGGACGTAAAGGACATTTTCCTTCAAAAAGGGAGATTTATGGTCAATAATGGAACCCAAACTAGATTTTGGGAAGACACCTGGATGGGCCAGGAACCTTTAATGGAAAAATTTCCGGCATTATACAATATAGCGAGATGGAAGAATGACATGGTGGCTAACGTACTAAGTACCTCTCCTCTTAACGTCTCTTTTAGAAGAGTGATAGTTGGGGAAAAGCTACAAGATTGGCTCAATTTGGTCTCTTTAATTCTTCCCGTCAACCTAAATGATAATAAGGACAAGTTCATTTGGAATTTAAGAAAAAATGGGACGTTTACAACACAATCTTTGTATAGAGATATCATGAAAAAAGAGAGGATCCCGGGAAAGTTAGTGTTCTGGAAGGCTAAAATACCTCTAAAGATTAAGATCTTTCTTTGGTATCTAAAGAGAGGTGTAATTCTTACAAAGGATAATCTGTTAAAAAGAGGTTGGAAAGGGGACACGAAATGTGTCTTTTGTGGCTTAGATGAATCGATTCAGCATCTTTTTTTCGAATGCTGTATAGCTAGATTGTTATGGAACGTGTTGTTCATCACTTTCAAGTTCCAACCACCTAGAGATATGACCTCTTGTTTGGTTCTTGGCTATTGAGTTTTGATACGTTGATTAGGAACCAAGTAATAGTGGGTTTAGCGGCGATGTGCTGGGCTCTTTGGTTATGTAGAAATGATGCGGTTTTCAACAAAACAAGTACTAACTCTTTCCTGCAGGTCATTTTCAGAGGGACTTATTGGACCAGACACTGGTCTCAGTTGTCTAAAGAGGAAGAGAGAGTGGCTTTGAAGGAGGGATGCAGAAATATTGAAGTCTTGGTGCTCGATTTTTTCGGAAAGATGGAGTGGAGACATCGGAGAAGAATTGAGAACTAAGTTTTGGGTGGCTTCGTTAGAGCCGTTTATTCTTCTTTAGTTGATGTTGTGCTGTTTTGTTTCCCGTTTAACAGTTGTGGATCTTAGAATCCTTGGAGTTGTACTGAGTGGCTGTACTCATTCTTTCGGGAATGGGGTAGGCCGGAAACTTTGTGTTCCTTAATCTAAAAAAAAAAAAACTTGGTGAGGATGGAAGGCACTCATGCATGGCAACTTACGATTCCCATGTATGGTGTTCACTTTCCTTCTAGCACATTAGTCATTCCATGTATCAACATTGGTTAGTCATTGACATTCCTTGTATCAACACTCATGCGAGCGCTCGACGAGCTCAAGATGATCATCTACTATCTTAAACGTGGTGCAAATGGCAGCATTGGTTATTTTAGGATGGTGCAAAGTGTAATATTGGTTAGTGTAAGATGATGTAAAGTAAAAGTATTACTTAAATCTAGTGTAAAGTAAAATAAAAGAAATATCTGATGTAAAATATAATTTTCGCTGCGTCGAGGCATCGTCGAGAAGTCTCCTCTCGCTCTGCCATACATTCAATTCACTGGATTCAATCGGGATAAATAGAAATCTGAACACGGTATATATCTTTCGTTGGAGCAGAGGGCGAGGTTCCCATTTTTTTTTTTGCAAATGTCGTCATTTCAACTTTCCAAATGTACTTTCTCCAATAATATACTTTCTCTCTTTTTTTATTGAGAATTCCAATAATACTAGTATTTTCCAAATGTCGTCATTCGAAGTTTCACGTTCGCAGTTATGACTGCGACTGCAATGTCTTTAATTAATATTTGAATTTTGAAATAAATATTAATGGCACTCTAATTATTTCAATCAACATCTAACCATCATTAATTTAATTATTTTCAATTTACATAAATTTAACTTTATCCTTATTATTATCCTTTATTTAATCTTATTATTATTTATAATTAAATTCCATAATTTAACTGTATCCTTGTTATTATTATTTAATCTTATTATTATTATTATTATTATTTATAACTAAATTATTTTTCATTATATTTTTATTTGGATTTTGATTTTTCTTAATTATTTTCTAACTAAAAAATAAAAATAGAGAATGACATGTGGGGCCATAGACAGTGCTCGGGTCCACATGTCATACAAGAGATAGAGACAGAGTAGTATGGCTACAGGGGAGAAATAGAGGAGAAAGTCAAGCAGAACAGGGGTGGTGGTAAAGCAGAGCAAGAGCAAGCTCGCCGATGGCGAGGCAACCTCGATGAGGTGGCCACGATAGCAAAAATGGAACCCAGGGGGAGTAAAGGAGCCAAGGGAGGTGGCGTCGGGGCTTGGGCAGCACCAAGGCAAGCCAGTGGTGATGCTTAGTGGTCGAGCGTAGGGAGGAAGTGGGGCGACGACGGCTGGAGTGAAGATGCAGAGAGAATGAGGGGAGCATGAGCATGAGGGAGCTGAGGTAAACTCATCGGAGTGGTCGAAGAGGGCGAGGAGGAGCCGAGGCTTGTGGTAGTGGTGACCCGGGGCAAAGGGGGTTCCAATTAGGGATTGGGGAAGGATGAGGGAGGCACAAGGCATGGATTCTATTTTTGTAGTGCCACCAGCAGTTACAAGGCAACTTATGTGGATTCTATGTTTGCCGCTATATGCAAGAAATCATGGGTGGTAAGACCAAGGATACATAGGTTTATTAATCTCACAATAATTATTTCTTACTTATCAATTAATATATATAAGTGCTTACGACTTTACTCTTCCTAAGGACAGGGCATCAACATCCGTTTAAGTACAGTCCAAATGAATGAACTTTGTAAAATTCAAGGATGGCTCACCACCTTCTTAATGGCGAAGGTCATTAACCCAAAAGGAGAGTTTTACTCGGCCGAGACTGAATAAAATTTTTAGTGACAAATGATATTTTCTTACTATATCTATAAATATAATGTAAAAATATTATGACAATTTATCTATAATTAATATGTAAATTTATTTATCTGGGAAATATATGTGTATATGTGATCGATATACGTGTATAGTGATATATCTATGCATTTGTATTTTGCTTGTATCTGTTATCTGCATATTATTTTCAGAGAACACGGCTAGCATTTCCTGAGGTTAGCAAAAAAAAAGAAAAATTTCTATATATAAAGCGAATTATCACAGATTGTTTTATGTTATAAACCATCTGTAAACGCCTATTATTGTAGATGGTTCTGTGCACTAACCATCTGTGATATGTAGCCAGTTACAGATGGTAAACACAACCGTCTGTGATGGACAACATGTCACAGATGGTACACGAAACCGTATGTGCTAGTTGATCTTCATAGATGATTCTTTATATGAACCGTGCTGTGACTTATCACAGACGACTCAAAAATCGTCTGTGATAATCGCCTGCTATCATGGACACAATAAATTGGACGGTTCAGCAGCCATCTGTGACGAGGGTTTAGAACCATAAGTGATAACTTTCTGAGGTAGTGTTACATCCTACCTAACACAAATACATACAGCACATGTGCTTCAAAGAAGCCCACACGGTACACGGTCAGAGAGGTGAAGTATGTGACGTCCTCAGCTCTGGCGGCGGCCACGGCGGCATCCTTAGGCAGCTCCTCATCCTCGATCTCGCCGGTGATCTCCTCCAGAGACTTTCCTTGCAACTCCGGCAATAGGAGCGTGAACACAAGGTCGACCACGTTGCATATGTTATCTGCATATTATTTTCAGAGAACACAGCTAGTATTTTCCGTGGCTAGCCAAAAAATAGAAAAATTTCTATATATAGAGCTAGTTATCACAGATTGTTTTATGGTATAAACCGTCTGTAAACACCTATTATCATAGATGATTCTGTGCACCAACCATTTGTGATATGTAGCCAGTCACAGATGGTAAACACAACCGTCTGTGATGGATAGCATGTCACAGATGGTACACGAAATTGTATGTGCTAGTTGATCTTCATAGATGATTCTTTATATGAATCGTCTGTGCTGTGACTTATCACAGACGACTCAAAAATCGTCTGTGATAATCGCCTGCTATCATAGACGTAATAAATTGGACGGTTCAGCAACCGTCTGTGATGAGGGTTTAGAATCATTTGTGATGACTTACTAACAAGGTTTCAAATAGCCGGGAGCCGGCTAAGACATTTAGCGGATGGGTTCCGCAGAGATTACAAAGGCTATAGCGGGCTATAACCTCAAATAGCCTCATTTAGCGGATTAGTAAAAGTATATGTAAAAAACTCAGAATTCAATGTTTTATGCACATACAAGCATATAATCAAGGGTATTTTAGCATACAAAAACATTCATAGCAGTAAATAGTGAGGCATAGTGTATTCCTTCAGAACATTATCAAACAAACACATAAGTTCAATAAATTACAGTCCATAATTTGGCCCACTTCAGGTTTTTTTCCCTCCTTAGCGGGCTAAATAACAATCCATTTAACGGATTTAGCGGGCTAAATTCGGCTAATAGCGGCAAACACTGTTTAACGCCAAAATTGAACTCTCTTAGCTCTTAGTCTTCCCAAAGGTTAAATCCGACTATAGCGGTGGCTATAGCTGGCTATTTGAAACCTTGCTTTCTAAGGTAGTGTTACATCGTACCTAATACAAATACATACAGCACGTACATGCGCTTCAAAGAAGCCCACACGGTACACGGTCAGAGAGGTACAGTATGGACGCCCTCAGTCTCGCCGGTGATCTCCTCCAGATACTTTCTCGACGCAACAGGAGCGTGAACACAAGGCCGACCACGTTGCACCCAATGAAAACGTGCAACAGTTTCTCGACGCGCTTTTCGGTATCGGAAGAGGTCCGAATAGCGACGTACAATGCTTTCAGTTCACCGGATTCAATCGGGATAGATGGAAGGTCTGAACGCGGTATCGCTCCCCCTATAATATATACTAGCTACGTAAGCACAACGTCACGCCATACTAGCTTCCGTGTGGATCAAAGTAAAAAAGACGATAATTCGTGAGGAGTTTCTTAAAAAAAATCGAGGATGCATGCGTAATTTCGGACAAACCAAAGGGCTTTTTCGCAAAACAACTGATGATCTGTAAGGACCTGTACGTAACTAAACAAGGACTTATACGTAATTTTGGAAACCGCGGGGTGCTATTGGTGAAGTGGACGATGCTTTCAAAAAAACCTGGCAGGGACCTGTTTGCGAGAAGTAGGGACCTGTTTGTGAGAACGGAGGACCTTTACATGATTTCGCAAAACGCGGGAGGTTTTTCGCATAAACGCTGACGTGGCACGCCTCTCCGGCCGGAGTCCCCCATCTTTAATATACGGAGTATACTTACTCTCTTTTTCAATGATACTTGAATTTTCCAAATATCGTCCTTCGAAGTTTCGCATTTGCAGCTATTGGGGGCTCTCTACGCCTTCGGCTTCTACCATTTAGCTTATAGCTTATAATGTTTTTTTTATCTTTTTTGGTTTCCTTTGATTTTTTAGTTTTCTTATTTTTTTCTTTATTTATTTGTATTGTTTTTGATGATATAATTTTTTAATTTTATTTTTTTACACAGAATAAACTAACAACCACAGTGTAAAATATTGCGACTGCAATGTAGGGGGCAGCACGCATTTGTGGATCCTTGGTTCTACAAAAGTAAAAGGTTATTCGTTATATGTGTGACCAGATAGAAAAATATGTTTGTCGCTTATTTTTCCACGATGCACAATCTGGGCCATGGAATATCCACCGAATGGCGTGCATGTTCATGAACAGGGTTCAGAGAGCCGCAGATAACTAGCCTTCGCCCAGTTTATCCCCAGTCCCATTGATCCAATCTTCCATTGAAATAGTTATATTAGCACTTTATAAGGACTGTGATGTGTTACAAACTTTAAATCTTGAAAAGGAACATTTTCGAATTTCCACCAACAAAACTGGTCGGTTTTCCCAAAAATCAGTTGGTTTCTCTAGAACTGGCCCTGGTTTGGTTTTGACTTTTGACACAGGACCAATTTCGAAATCCCTGCTCGAGGTCTCTGTTAATGGATCCCATGCAGCGTACAGATGGTGAAAATTAGAGGTGGTATTCTGTCTTTTGCGCAAAATTTTAATATCCCGCTGGGTGAGGCCGGCACGTACGGGTGAATTTTTTTATCTGTCCGAAGCATAAACAGATCTAGCTATATGGATACATGGTGCGTGACATATATAAGGCCACGTACACTACTACAGAAAAGACCATCACAGACGGTTCAAAAACGTCATCACAGACGGTTTTGTGAACCGTCTGAATTTATGGGTCAGTGATAATACGAGGTCATCACAGACGGTTTTCGAACCGTCTGTGATTTTAATATCACAGACGGTTTTTAACTAAAAACCGTCTGTGATATTAAATATCAGAGACGGTTCTTAACTAAAAACCGTCTGTGATATTTATAAATCACAGACGGTTTTTATTATAAAACCGTCTGTGATATTCTCTTCTACTCCTAAACCTATTTCTGTTTATTGGCTAGCCTCAGGAAATACTAGCCATGCCCTCTGAAACAAGCAGATCAACATGTATATGTATACATCCAATTCACATCTCAATTCATTTCACAAACATAAAACATCCATTTTTATTAAGATTCGAGCCTACCATTACAATATCCCAAAACAACGAGAAGGTTACACAACAAGAACAGCAGGTTACACAACAAGAACAGAGAAAAAGATTACAATATCCCAAAACAACAAGCAAGTTACACAACAAGAACAGAGAAAAAGCAAATATCTTCTATGTCTTCTCGCCCCTGATGCAACGCATGAGCTGGATGCCTTCTCGCCCCTGCACGGTTGGCACGAGCTAGTTGCTTCTGCGGTGTCTTGTCTCCCGTAGACTTGTGCGTCGTCTGCAAGGAGGAGGAGAATACCAAGGAGGAGGACAGCAAGGAGGATGATAGCAAGGAAGAGGATAGCAAGGAAGAGGAGACAGGCTGGGTTTGGTTATATTTATAGGGGAGGGAGAGGGAGAGAGAGGCGGGAGTTCGAAATTTTTGGCGCGGGAACGGAGATTGGGTTGAGGAGGATCGACGGGCCCAGCGGTCAGATTATCACAGATGGTTCTATTGGCTAGAACCGTCTGTGATGAACCGTCTGTGATGAATGCATATCACAGACGTCGGTTCTATATATAGAACCGTCTGTGAATTAGAGCACAAAATTTTATATACCGATGCAATATAAACAACTAGGCTGAAAAGATAAAATAGCAATGTTTTATATAGCTTATATATACTCATTTAAAAGGTTTCGACGAGATCTACAACTTTGTAGTTGAAGCAAAATCCAAATTCCGAAAGGAAGACCAAGAAAAAGGGCAAAAACAGACACCAAAAACTTGCGACGCAGGTTTAGGTCCAAAGATGGCCGATTTTCGGGGTCTTGAGGGCGACTGGCGCAAGCAGGTCGTTAGCTTTCCAACGAGTACAAGAACGTCGAAAACGGATACCGTATGCAAAAGTTATGCCCGTTTTACTGAAGGTGTCTCAAAACTGAATCATACTCGGACTTAAGCGGGAAAATTTGAAATTTTGAGGGATTGCAAGGCGGGAAACGTATCACAGACGGTTTTTATTATAAAACCGTCTGTGATAATCTGGTTTCACAGACGGTTTTTAATAAAAAACCGTCTGTGATATTCCAGATTATCACAGACGGTTTTTTTATTAAAAACCGTCTGTGATATTCCAGTATCACAGACGGTTTTATAATAAAAACCGTCTGTGATAATCTGAAATATCACAGACGGTTTTTATTATAAAACCGTCTGTGATATTGGAATATCACAGACGGTTCAGCGGTAAGAACCGTCTGTGATACTCCTTTTTCCCGCCACAAATACCACAGACGGCCTCCAAATTAAAACCGTCTGTAATAGTGTACATCACAGACGGTTTCACAAAACCGTCTGTGATTTAGCGTCTACTTTTAGGCTTTCTGTAGTAGTGGTAGCAACAAGTGAAGCATAGAAAATGCAAGGAATTTGTCTTCCAGAGAAGATGTCTGATGCTCGTTTGGTGCGAGGATGGTGACATTTTGATTGGTTGATTACAATTATTATGTTTATTTGTATTGATCATATAAATATATGCGTGAACTTGAGTGAAAAGAATTGTCAACTGGAAAACACATGTATAACCGTTGGGAATATATATACTTTCGAATAGATTGACATTCTCTGTTATTTTGACTTACTTGCCGGAAGCCAGATGCATCGATGAAACTGAAAGCATCAAGTCATGATGCATGGAAATTGAAAATGTTGGGAGCTAGAGGAACAGGAAGAAGTAGACTCCCTAGCTACGCCAAATCTTGTATACTCGGGGATATTAATCTTGTAGTCACTGAAGAAAGAATGAGATATTTTGCTACGGATTGATTCTAAAGAACCACACACATCCTCTCGGGATATACGTCAACTTACAATCAGATAGATCACCGGATCTTTAGGATCTCTGTTACATCAATCAAGCCTAAATACAAGGTACTAACCAAACGACTAATTCAAACCTCTAACAATCTTGAGGATATAATTGACAACGTATCCAATCTTTCTAACACTAGATACGCCAAATCTTGTATACTCGGGGATATTAATCTTGTAGTCACTGAAGAAAGAAATGAGATATTTTGCTACGGATTCTATTATTTTATAGTCCCCGGGAACCTTTTTTTCCAACTAGCATTTTCTGACTCCTTATGGCGGTGGTTTGTAGGTTAAAGGAGGGATTTATTCCGATTCTTCAGAAATGTGCTGGTGGAGGTTAGACAAGGCAATTTACAATGCGGAAGACAATGGCTGCAAGCCTTTCTGTACGAGTAACCACACAAGCATGTATGGTTAAATTGGCCACTTCCTTGTATTATACGCAGGCTTGGCCCTTGGTTAGAAGATTATTGTATCCAATGGGCGTTCTTTAGCAACGACAACCCGCGTATATGGCTGAAAAATTGTGAATTTTTCAAACTAATTACCAGCTCAATTGTGATTATTCAACTAGCATCGATCGTTAATTACCTGCGCTTGTAGTAAAGAAATAACGAACATCGGAGTTGGCCAAACGATTCATATATAGCACATCAGCACATGTACGAGTATAATCATCTGTTCGTGAACAGGCCAGTTTGCTTGAAAGAAACAATGGTATTTACATCCTACCTAATACAAACTCATACATACAGCACATGTACTTGGAAGAAGCCCATACGGTATACGGTCAAAGAGGTACAGTATGGACTTCCTCAGCTGTGGCGGCGGCCACGGCGGCATCCTCAGGCAGCTCCTCATCCTCAATCTCGCCGGTGATCTCCTCGAGAGACTTTCGCTGCGACTCCGGCAACAGGAGCGTGAACACAAGGCCGACCAGGTTGAACACAATGAGAACGTACAACAGCTTCTTGATGCGGCTTCTGTTATCGGAAGAGGTTCCGGTCCGAATAGCACCGTACAATGACACGAACACGCCGACGATGGCGCCGATCTTTCCACCCGCACCGGATACACCATGGCATGTCGACCGCATCCGCGCCGGGAAGATCTCCGCCGGAATGATGAAGGTAGTTGAGTTGGGGCCAAAGTTGGCGAACAAGAAAATGAACGCACACATGGTTCCAAAAAATGCTCTTCCGTTCTTAGCAGTAGCCCAGTGATCGTAGGGGACGGCGAGGCCGAGCATGAAGACGGTCATCATGGTGAACCCCAGCAGCTGGATCTTGAGGCGGCCGATGCGATCGACCAAGGCAACGGTGAAGAAGTGTCCCGGCAGGGTGCCGACGACGGCGATCAGCGCTTGCGCGCTGGAAATCTTGAAAGTTTGCTCCAGCGGGCTCATCTTGCTCGCGTCATTGTCTCCGAATTCTCAAAGTCTCTGTTAATGGATCCCATTCAGCGTACAGATGGTGAAAATTAGAGGCGGTATTCTGTCTTTTGCGCAGCATGTTAATTTCCTGCTGGGTGAGACCGGCACGTCCGACGCATAAACAGATCTAGCTACATGGATACATTGTGCGTAACATATATGAAGCATAGAAAATGCACGGAATTTGTCTTCCAGAAAAGATGTCTGATGCTCGTTTGGTGCAAGGATGGTGACATTTTGATTGGTTGATTGCAATTATTATGTTTATTTATATTGATCATATAAATATATGCGTGAACTTGAGTGAAAAGAATTGTCAACTGGAAAACACATGTATAACCGATGGGAATATACTTTCGAATAGATTGACAGTCCCTGTTATTTGTGTATTTATAACATAGACTTTGACTTACTTGCCGGAAGCCAGATGCATCGACGAAACTGAAAGCATCAAGTCATGATGCATGGAAATTGAAAATGTTGGGAGCTAGAGGAACTGAAAGCATCAAGTCATGATGCATAGAGATTGATTCTAAAGAACCACACACATCCTCTCGGGATGGCTTTGTTATATATACGTCAACTTACAATCAGATCACCGGATCCTTAGAATCTCTGTTACATCAATCAAGCCTAAATACAAGGTACTAACCAAACAAACGACTAATTCAAACCTCCTAACAATCTTGAGGATATAATTGACAACGTATCCAATCTTTCTAACACTAGCTACGCCAAATCTTGTATACTCGGGGATATTAATCTTGTAGTCACTGAAAAAAGAAATGAGATATTTTGCTACGGATTCTCTTATTTTATGGTCCCCGGGAACATTTTGACCAACTAGCATTTTCTGATTCCTTATGGCGGTGGTTTGTAGGTTAAAGGAGGGATTTATTCCGATTCTTCAGAAATGTGCAGGTGGAGGTTAGACAAGGCAATTTACAACGCGGAAGACATTGGCTGCAAGCCTTTCTGTACTAGTAACCACACAAGCATGCATGGTTAAATTGGACACTTCCTTCGTGTATTATGCCCAGGCTTGGCCCTTGGCTAGAAGATTATTGTATCCAATGGGCGTTCTTTAGCAACGATAACCCGCGTATATGGCTGAAAATTTTTGAATTTTTCTAACTAATTAACAGCTTAATTGTGATTATTCAACTAACATCGATCATTATTTACCTGCGCTTGTAGTAAAG
The DNA here is from genome assembly GCA_017311315.1 of Dendrocalamus latiflorus. Taxonomy (NCBI): domain Eukaryota; kingdom Viridiplantae; phylum Streptophyta; class Magnoliopsida; order Poales; family Poaceae; genus Dendrocalamus; species Dendrocalamus latiflorus. The sequence continues at coordinate 6,753,509 of CM029628.1, forward strand.
AAATAACATTGGAGTTGGCCAAACGATTCATATATAGCACATCAGCACATGTACGAGTATAATCATCTGTTCGGTAACATGCCAGTTTGCTTGAAAGAAACAATGGTATTTACATCCTACCTAATACAAACTCATACATACAGCACATGTACTTGGAAGAAGCCCATACGGTACACGGTCAAAGAGGTACAGTATGGACGTCCTCAGCTGTGGCGGCGGCCACGGTGGCATCCTCAGACAGCTCCTCATCCTCAATCTCGCCGGTGATCTCCTCGAGAGACTTTCGCTGCGACTCCGGCAACAGGAGCGTGAACACAAGGCCGACCAGGTTGCACCCAATGAGAACGTACAACAGCATTTGGATGCGCCTTCCGGTATCGGAAGAGGTCCGAAGAGCGACGTACAATGACACGAACACACCGACGATGGCGCCGATCTTTCCACCCGCACCGGATACACCATGGCATGTCGACCGCATCCGCGCCGGGAAGATCTCCGCCGGAATGATGAAGGTAGTTGAGTTGGGGCCAAAGTTGGCGAAGAAGAAAATGAACGCATACATGGTTCCAAATGCTTTGTCGTTCTTAGTATCAACCCAGTGACGGTAGGGGACGGCGAGGCCGAGCATGAAGACGGTCATCATGGTGAACCCCAGCAGCTGGATCTTGAGGCGGCCGATGCGATCGACCAAGGCAACGGTGAAGAAGTATCCCGGCAGGGTGCCGACGACGGCGATCAGCGCTTGCGTGCTGGCAATCTTGAAAGTTTGCTCCAGCGGGCCTATCTTGCTCAAGTCATTGTCTCCGAACCACCCGACGTCGGTGAAGATATCCTTCATGAAGAGGTTCAGTGAGTAGAAGGTCACGTCGAGGACGAGCCAGCACACGGTGGTGCTCAGGAGATGGAGGCCATGTCGATTGAGAAACTCCGCAGAGAACAACCCGAACTCGTCGCGTTTGGTGAGTGGTGGGGCTTGCTGCTCCTGCTCGATGTTCACTCTGAGGACGGCGGACATGTCTAGCGCGGCCTGCTTGGCATTCTTGGCGACCAGCGCGGTGTAACGCGCCGTCTCCGGCATCTGCATGCGCAAGTAGTAGGTGAGAAACGCCGGGATGGCGCCGGACATCAAGATGATGCGCCAGACGTAGTCGGCCTGGTCGCGGGAGTCACGGCCGTAGGCCGCCGTGTTCCGGAACGCCGCCGAGACAATCACGCCAACGATGCCAGCAGTGATGTTCCCTAAACCCTGCATGGCGAAGACGGCGGCAATAAAGGTGCCGCGAGTCCTCTTGTTGGCGTACTCGGCCATGATGGTCGCCGAGAGTGGGTAGTCGCCGCCTATGCTGAACCCGAGCCAGAAGCGGAAGAAGCAGAGCGTCGTTATGACACTCGCCGGTGTGCGGCGGAAGGAGAGGCCAGATGCAAGGGAGCACACCACCATGAGCTTGAGCGTGACGCCATAAATGCGCTTGCGGCCCATCTTGTCGCCGAGCCAGCCGAAGACGAGCTGCCCGAGCACGGCGCCGCAGAAGGTGGTGCTCAGAACGGCGGCCGAGCAGTGTATGGGGAGCTTGCCATCCTCGTAGTAGATGCGGCCGAGGAGGTCGGTGATGAGGGAAATGGAGAAGAGGTCGAAGGCGTCGGTGAAGAAGCCCATGCCGGCGATGAAGATGGCCGTGAAGTGGTACCATTGCGTCCGTGCGACGTCGAGAGCATGGAGCACTTTGAGCTGGTTTCTTGCCATGGGTGGTAATTAGCTAGCTCTCCTACTTTCCCTTCCAATTTATGTTGAGAATTTTGTGGAGAAGGAGACTTGAATCACGCCAGAAGCGCTTTCCTAAAGCGATTATTTGCACCCTGTCTATATGCTTCAAGGGTCTACTGCAAATAAGCTAGCAGGATAAAACAAGCCTAGACGAAGTTTGCACTGAAGCAAAGTGAAAAATCGTCATGGACAGAATCGGAGTTGAGATTTTTTTCGAATGCTGAAAGGCTTCTCATTATATAGAGTTTGAAAGGATACGAAATGGAGAGAGACGACTCTTCGAATGCACCCTCCAGGAACGAGGAGACGACTCTCCTTGGATCAGTTAGCAACATTCCACATAAATAGTGGGTACACATGGAAAGCTAATCTCATCATTGGTGTCTAATTAACTTGGTGGTACTTGGATTTCTATACTGACATCTGTTTCATAATATTCTTCACTGAGTAGCAGTACTTGTTGTCCAAGGAATATCTATATATTTGAATACACGTTTTAGAACACGAGCAATCAACCATTTCGAACCTTGGCTTCTAATACACACAAAAAATATTTGAGTTTGTTATATGGAGATGATATAACTAAATTTGTCATAAAAATACTTTCATATAATTATTTTTTTAATGATTTTTACTAAAAATTAATTAGAAAAAGTAATTGTCAAAGTATGTATGGGAGACCGTGTAATGTTCAAAATGATAAGTAAAAAAGAACGGAGATAGTAAGTATATGTATCTATATTTGTATGTGCATGTAAAAATAGGGCATGAAGGGTAAAAGAAATTGATGAGGCTGAAACATTCTGAATTACTCCCTCTGCTTCGCTATATTCCCCACCATGCATATGTAGATAAAAAGAGCCCAAAATCAAAGAAATAGTTAATACCATTGGAGCATTTACAGCCTTGTTAAATGACAAACTACAACTCAACCCCTCTTTTGTACCATTAAAGTAGGTGGAAAGAGTGTAAATATTTGAGTAACTATATTCTTCATTTTTTTAAGGAAACTACACTTCTCAAGAAAATGGACAAATATTGCGAATCAGAGGGTGTAGTTTAGTCTTGCAAGGGAATTGCTTGGGTGTTACATAATTTTGTCGTGAAGGATACAAGTCCTTCGACCGGGCGTGAGGAATCAACGATCAATCGCAGTCAGTATAGCTGGAGTCCTGGCCGGTGATTACAAGTGGAAAGACAACAACAAACGACCGTGCATACACGGTAGGAATATCCCGTGGATCAGACGAGATTCTGCAAGACATATTGCATATAACTGACGTTGATATTGACATGCAAATAGAGGTCAAAGAGGCCAGCTAGCAGCGACAAACTGCAAGGAAATGCCCATGGAGGTAAGGGGCGAAAAACTGTATGGAGCTAGCAGCCACTACTACAAAAGAGGCTATACTGGACGCTACATTACAGACGGTTTATACGTACGGAACCGTCTGTGATTAAACTTTCACAGACGGTTTATACTCGCAACCGTCTGTGATATTTTCACAGACGGTTATTAACACAAACCGTCTGTGATAATTGAAACATCACAGATGGTTTGTATTAAGAACCGTCTATGAACTTTCACAGACGGTTCTTAATACGAACCGTCTGTGATAATCTGGACAACACAGACGGTTCGTGTTAATAACCGCCTCTAAAAATCACATGTCACCAATAATTGGCGAATACCCAGGATTTCTATCTCGACCGTCCGTTCTCTCCACATCGAATGGCAGGCAGCAGTTTCACCCACTACTCAGCCCTTATTAATAACCCCATCGACCTTTCCAGTGGTACTAGTCACGCGTGAGTTCATCCACTAGCTAGCTAGCTTCCCCTCCGCTGTGAGCTAGCGCCTCCGTCCCGGCACAGCGGGCGGCTGGACAACACACTCTTGCCGTAAATGTCGTAAGTGTGTCTTGTTCAGCCGCACCGTTGTGCCATGAAGGGTTCGTTAGCTTGTTATTCTATAATAGATCGATCTGAATGTGTTGTTGTGCTTCCTTCATGCATCTCCCCTCCGCTATGAGCTAGCGCCTCCATCGCGGCACGGCGGGTGGTTGGACAACACACTCTTGCTGTAAGTGTCGTAAGTGTACATGTCTTGTTCAACCGCACCGTCGTGCCATGAAGGGCTCGTTAGCTTGTTATCCTATAATAGATCTGAATGTGTTGTTATGCTTGTGTCTGTATTTCTTGCCGTAAGTGTGTCTTGTTCAGCTGCACACCGTCTGTAGACGGCAAATCACAGACGGTTTTAATTTGAAGGCCGTCTGTGGTATTTGTGGCGGGAAAAAGGAGTATCACAGACGGTTCTTATTTCTGAACCGTCTGTGATAATGGAATATCACAGACGGTTTTTAATAAAAACCGTCTGTGATATACTGGATTATCACAGACGGTTTTTTATTAAAAAATCGTCTGTGTTGTGTCGACTATCACAGCCGGTTGTTGTTAAGAACCGTCTGGGAATGTTCACAGACGGTTTTTCACAAGAACCGGCTGTGATGTCCCTTTGTCTGTCATATTCTAGATCAGAGGTTAATATATAAGTACACATTGCTTCTAATAACATAACTACAGAACTACTGAGACAAGAGATCACAAATTAAAGGCAAATTTATTAATTTCAATTAGAGGCAAATTTATTACAAAAGTCGCACGGGTAAAGAGTTTCCCAGATTGTATTCTTTTGGGCTTCGTAAGCTTCTTCTTCAACTTGGGGACTTGGAGGATCAGCCGCTAAATTCTCGAACGCCGTTAAGATTGCCCTAGTCCTCAGCACTTCCTCATGCAGCCTGGGCAAATGATCAGCAGCATCCATAATGTCGTAGAGGATAGCATGAAAAGATTCCTCAGAATCTGCCGTTTCTGCTTGATCGGCAAGGCTATCCATCAGTCTCTGCAATGCGTGTAGAGCTTCTTCTGCATTGCGCACATTGTGGAGAAGAACCAGGGTGAGGGTTGTTTCCCTTTCTTGAGCGGTAGCAAGACGCCTCCGTCGACGGCGGAGGATCAGGTCAAGCTGACGGATGCAAGAAAGTCGGGGAAGGAGAGCAGGGCGGGTGCGGAGAAGCTGCTCCAGATGCAAATTGCTGGCCGCCTGTGTAAGGTTCCGGCCGAACAATTCGTGATGAACAGATGAGAGGAAGGAGATGATCACAAGAACAGTAGTAGAAGCCATGTTGTATTAATTGTATATTGTATTGTACGTACGTAGAAGCTAGAGACCTGGATTAGGAGCGCATATTTAACCTTTAGCACAAACGGTTCGTATACCCAAACATGAATGATATTGACGCTTCGTATAACGATCGAGAGACGTTAATTAGACGATCGAAACACGAAGCGTTCTAGCATCGAAACACACGCGAAGCGTTCTGGTATGAAGCTTATCACAGACGGTTTTTAATAAAAAACCGTCTGTCATAACTGGTTATCACATATGGTTTTTAGTTAAAAACCGTCTGTGATAATGACTAAGACATTTATTGCGCTGCTCAGACCGCATGGTCTTCATTTCGATCCAGATCTAGCCACTGCTGCGCACTTTTTCACTCGGGAGGAAGCTAGGCGATTTCAGGCCAGTTAATTTGGTGGGAAGAGGCAGAGATTGAGCTTGGAATTAAGATTCAGACTTTCCTGGTTGCTGTAGATATGGTTAGTAATGAATTTTTTTAATTGCATTACAATTTAGGTGTAAGTAATCCATGAGTGGTTATTGAAGATGGTTAATTAATTTGCAAAATTGTTGGTTATATAATAGCTATTGTGTTTGTAATATGAATTGAGCTAGGAAATTAAGTCTCAATATAATAAATGTGGCCGGTATATATGTAGTTATAATTAGTTATTCTAGATTTTAATACTAAGTTGTTATATATGTACGTAACGTAGGACCGAAGCTGGATGTATGCCGCGAGCCGTGTGAGTGAAGAGTACATTAATGGCGTTTCTGCTTTTATAAGAGCCGCCGAGGAGGATATGTTGAATAAGGGGGTGGAATATATGTGTTGTCCATTCACTGACTGCGAGAATTTGAAGATGTTTAAGAACCGAGGGCAAATTGAAGCGCACTTGATTCGGAGGGGTTTCAAAAAGGATTGTACGTGTTGGACCAGTCATGGCGAAGTGAATGATCATATGCCGCCGGATGACATCGCCGGTGAAGTGAATGATATGCCCCCGGATGACATCGCAGGTGAAGTGAATGACATGCCGCCGGCTGATGTCGATTGTGGCTCGGATTCGGATAGGTTGCACCAGGGGCGGAGCCAGGATCCAAACAAAGGGGGGGCCGACCCGCCAAGGCGCCGGCGTCATGGGCCCTGGGCGCCGTGTGTCGGCAAAATTAAACATACACATATATAATTAAACATACGCATATATATTGTCATATAAATTCAATCATAACACATATGGCAAAATAATGTAGCATACGTCTAGTAACACAAAAGAAATGTACTTTCATTACATCTCCACTAACTTGAATTTAGCACGACGATTACCAACTAGATCATAAGATTTGATAATATCATTGGAACTAATCTTGGCTGCCAATTCCTTTTCAATATAAACTATCATGTAGCTTCGCAAAAAGCCATCTCCCATTTTAGTCCTAGTACGTGTCTCGGCAAGTTTCACGGTTAAAAAGACTCTCTCAGTAGTCGCTGTTGATACTGGAAGAGTTATGACTAATCTTAGCAATCTATCGACCATTGGATAAATAGAATTTTTACCTAATCTCACTAGTCCCTTTGTTAGATCAGCAAGTGATGGCAATGTACTTAGCTCTGGATGGTTGCATATATCAAGTTGAAAATGTGGTAGTTGACACTCCAATTGAGCTTGATCTTGACTTGAAAAATCAGCGGGATAGTACTTTTCCACCAGAGTACTTATCTTTGAAATGTCAAAGCCATCTTTTGGCAGGGTCCTAATTGACTAATTGACTGTAATTAAAGGTGATTAAGGGGTCCTATTAATACATCTGGTGGACCATTGGGGGGGGGGGCAGGCCCCTGCCCGCCCCCCTTCTCTCCGCCCCTGGGTTGCACGATGATAATCTGGATCAGATGCTTCGCGATGTAGAAGAAAACTATGATGAGAGAGAGTATGTTAAATTCCGTGGCTTGATGGAGGACTCAGAGAAACCTTTGTACATGGGCTGCAAGTACACGAGGTTGTCGGCCGTGCTTGAACTGTTGAAATTGAAGGCAAGCAACGGTTGGTCCGACAAGAGTTTCACGGCGCTGCTAGGTCTTTTAGCGGACATGCTTCCGGAGGGAAATGAGTTGCCTAAAACCACGTATAAAGCCAAGAAGGTTCTTTGTCCGTTGGGAATGGAAGTAGAAAGAATACATGCATGCCCGAACGACTGTATCCTCTACCGTAAAGAGTATGCAAACATGCATGTATGTCCGGTGTGCAACACATCCCGATACAAACGTAACAATCAATCAGATGATGGCGAGGGAACAGAGGCGAAGAAAGGACCTCCTGCTAAGGTGGCATGATATTTTCCTATAATTCCCCGTTTGAAAAGGTTTTATGCAAATCCAAAGGAGGCAAAACTGCTGCGTTGGCACTCGGAGGAGCGCAAGAAGGATGGATTGCTAAGACACCTTGCTGATTCCGCGCAGTGGAGAAACATCGATAGGAGTTTTGCAGAGTTCGGTGCAGAACCAAGGAATATAAGGTTTGGATTGAGTACAGATGGAATGAATCCTTTCAGTAGCATGAGCAGCCGACATAGCACATGGCCCGTGACTCTCTGCATCTATAACCTTCCTCCTTGGTTGTGTATGAAGCGAAAGTACATTTTGCTGTCGATACTTATCCAAGGGTCAAAACAACCTGGGAATGATATCGATGTGTTCCTAGCACCGTTGGTGGAAGATCTAAAAGTATTGTGGAACGAAGGGGTACAGGTATGGGATGCATACAAACGAGAGAACTTCACTCTGCGCTCCTTATTGTTCTGCACCATAAATGATTATCCTGTCCTTGGTAACGTATTGGGCCATAGTATAAAAGGTGTCAAAGCTTGTACTCACTGTTTAGATGGTACCGAGAGTGTGTGGCTGAGACACTCACGCAAACCCGTCTACATGCGTCACCGCCGGTTCCTTCGGAGGGCTCACCCATACCGCAAGATGAAGAAACAATTTGACGGAGAGAAGTAAGACGGTTCAGCTCCAAGGCATTTAAGGGGACGCGAGGTTTATGATATGGTTAAGGATTTAGATGTTGTCCTCGGAAAGGGACGTAAATTGAGGGCTCATGAGAAGAACACCTGGAAGAAGAGATCAATATTTTGGGACTTACCTTATTGGGAGTACCTAGATGTTCGGCACTGCATCGACGTCATGCACGTAGAAAAGAATGTGTGCGACAGCTTGATTGATCTCTTACTGAACATCCGTGATAAAACAAAGGACGGTGTCAACGCACGGCTTGACTTGGCTGATATGGACATCAGGCCTGAGTTAGCACCGACATGCACTGATAATGCACGAACGTACCTTCCCCCTGTGTGTTACACTCTGTCCAAGGCTGAGAAAACAGAACTGTGCCAGTGCTTGCATGGTGTCAAAGTTCCGTCTGGTTACTCCGGCAACGTGAAGAAACTTGTTTCGATGCAAGATTTGAAGTTAAATGGCATGAAGTATCATGATTGTCATGTGCTGATGACACAGATGCTCCCTATTGCAATTAGAAATATTTTGCCGATCAAAGTCCGAGAGACAATCATGATGCTATGTTATTTGTTTAACACAATTGCTCAGAAGGTCATCGATCCCGAAGGACTAGATGCTCTGCAGGACGAGGTGGTGATGACTCTATGTCACCTTGAAATGTATTTCCCTCCTTCGTTTTTCGATATCATGGTCCATCTCATTGTTCACGTTGTGTGGGAGATAAAAATGTGCGGGCCCGTATTCCTACGTAGCATGTACCCATTTGAGATGTTCATGGGAATTCTCAAGTCCTACGTACGGAATCGTTCTCGACCGGAGGGCAGCATCGTCGAAGGTTATGCAAGCGAAGAGGTCATTGAGTTTTTTGTCGATTATATGGCTCAGATTCAACCGATAGGTGTCCCTCAATCTCGTCATGAGGGGAGGCTGAAGGGTCTCGGAACTATCGGAAGGAAAGCAATCACTCCAAATATGGACATGTATACTCAAGCCCATTTCACGGTGTTGCAACACATGACTGAAGTGGCGCCTTATGTGGACCAGCACAAGGGTGTGCTTCGGCAACAGAATCCGGAGCGGCCGGATGTTTGGATCATGAGGCAACACAATTGTCGGTTCAACCAATGGTTGAAGGAGCAAATCGCTAGGAGCTCGCCGAGTGAGACGCAGACATGGTTGGCAAAAGGGCCGACATTTACAGTTGTGACATGGCAAGGATATGACATAAATGGGTACACATTCTATACGCAGTCTCAGGATGTCAAGAGCACTAACCAGAACAGCGGTGTCCGCATAGATGCATTTAGTACCGATGGGTCGAGAAACTCGTACTATGGCTTCATAGAAGAGATTTGGGAGCTCGACTATGTGGTTTTCAAGATCCCCTTATTTCGCTGCCGTTGGGTGCATCTCCCACAGGTGAAGGTTGACAAGTACGGTGTCACGACCGTGGACCTCCAACGTGTCGGGTACAAAGACGAACCATTCGTACTCGCCAATCAAGTTGTTCAAGTTTTCTATGTAACCGACCCGGCAAATAAGAAACGCCATGTAGTTCTTCATGAAAAAAGGAGAATTGTCGGAGTGGAGAATGTAGTGGACGAGGAGAAATACAATCAATTTGACGAGTTACCTCCTTTTGAAAATGGCATAAGGGTCGACGATGAACAACGTGACGAAACTAGTTACGTACGCATTGATCATGATGAAGGGCTAATTTTTAAAGGAAATAAGCAAGTACAATAAGAATGTATATGTGAAAATGTGTGACAATTTTGAGATGTATATGTGAAAATGTGTGATGTAGTCAATTTTGAGATGTATATGTGAAAATGTGTGATGTAGTCAATTTTGAGATGTATATGTGAAAATGTATATGTGTGATGTATTTGAGAATGACAAAATGTATTGGCATTTATGTATATGTGATGTATATGTGTGATGTATTTGAGAATGACAAAATGTATCAAGAAATACACTGTGTGAATGCAGCTGGTTGGTGTTGTATATGAATGCAGCTGTTTGGTAGTTGATATGAATGCAGCTGTGTAGTTATTGGTGTTGTCTTAATTGCAACAGCCGGCAAAGGCTTATCACAGACGGTTCTAAATTTAGAACCGTCTGTGATAACATATCACAGACGGTTCTAAGTTTAGAACCGTCTGTGATAGTACACTATCACAGACGGTTTTTAACTCAAAACTGTCTGTGATATGTTATCACAGACGGTTCTAAGTTTAGAACCGTCTGCGATAATCTCCCTACATATACCCTCTCGCTAGGGTTTTCCGTGTGCGCTGCAGTTATTTGATTAGATCTAAATCCCGAGCCCGTCGTCGCCGCCGCCTCCCCGAGCCCTCGCCGGCTGCCTCCCCCAGCCTTCGCCGGCCGCCTCCCCGGACGAAGACGTCGCCGCAGCCTCCTCCTCCTCCGTCGCCACCTCCCCGAGCCCGTCGCCTCCTCCTCCGTCGCCTCCCCGAGCCCGTCGCCTCCTTCTCCTCCGTCGTCGCCTCCTCCTCTTCCGTCGTCGTCGCCGCCTCCTCCTCCTCCTCCTCCGTCGCCGCCGCCTCCTCCTCCTGCGTCCCTAAGGTCACCAAAACCCTAAGGTCATCAAATCCCTCCCCGAGCTTCATGCTTACTGTTAGTGTTTAGGGTTGATGCTTGATGCTTCATACTGTTATGGTTAGTTGCTTAGTACATATTTAGGGTTGATGCTTCATGCTTACTGTTAGTGTTTAGGGTTGATGCTTGATGCTTGGTACATATTACATTGGTACATTGTTTACTGCAGTAGCTTAATTAGTTTGCTATTTGGTACATACTACATTGGTACATTGTTTACTGCAGTTGCTTAGTTTACATTGGTACATATTACATTGCTTGTTGTGTTAGTATATAGTATATAGTATATAGTACATAGTATATAGTTTGAAATCATTTGGGTCCCCCTTCCCTCTACTCCTCTCCTCCCTTCTCCCCCTTCCCTCTACTCCTCTCCTCTCTTCCTAACATTGAGCATCATGTATCACTTTTCTTGCTTCCTCATCTTATCATGTGCAACCCTACAATTTGAGAGCACAAATTAACCAATCAAGGAAGAGTATATGATCAAAGGGCATGAAGCAAGTAACACATTCTAGTGTATCCGGATAAAGAAATCTTGCGATTATTGCAAAAGATACATTGACCATTTGGGTGGAAAGAAATACATTGTGTCGTCAGACTCATGACTGCCAATTTGAAGCATAGCATAGCATCCGAGGCACATCCAAGGCCTGCAGCTATGTCTTGAAGAATGCCAAGAGCTGGTCTTCAGATGTGGCATTCTTCAAACTATAAATTATGAATCTTATTCTCATAACCCATCTGAATACCAGCTCTTGGCATTCCTCAAGACACAGCAGCAGGCCTCGGATGTGCCTCGGATGCTATGCTATGCTTCGAATTGGCAGTCATGTGCCTGACGGAACAGTTGATCTTTCCACCCAAATGCTCCATGTATCTAGACAAAAAACAGCAAATGAAGCAAGTGACATACTATAGTGTTCCCGTTCAATGAACCGGATACACTAGTTTGTGTCATTTGCTTCATAGACCTTTGTTTAGGGACTTTGCTATTTGGTTTATAGTTTTAGCAACTAAAGTAGGTGCTAGGATAGGCACTTTGTTTAGAGACCTTGTAGTAATAGTATTACAAAATTCAAGTAAATTTTAGTACAGAAATTCAAAAAAAAGAAATTTCCAGATTCTTCGATGAACAGCCGACTTCTTCGGTGAGCGACTATCCATCTGCTTCTTCCCACTCCTCTTCATCTCTGGTCTCTGGATCACGTACGCCAGTAGCGATGATTCAGTTAGATGAATCATCGCTACTGGCGTACGTGATCCAGAGACCAGAGATGAAGAGGAGTGGGAAGCAGATGGATAGTCGCTCACCGAAGAAGTCGGCTATGTCGGCTGCTCACCGAAGAATCTGGAATGTCTTTTTTTTGCACTTTTGTAATAAAATTGACTTGAATTTTGCGGGAAAAAGAAGGACTTGATACATTGGTACATTGGTAAGATAGGCACATCACCCCCTCTCTATGTCCATATCACCCCTCCCTTCTCCCCCTCCCCTCTACTCCTCTCTTGTCTTGCAATTCAATATGATTACTTTCTCATCTTATCTTAATAGACCCACAAAATGAGCAACATGTCACCCGCGCATTCTTCAACATCATCGCCGGAGGCGTCCGCTCCAACATCAAGACGCCAAGGAAGAGGGCTATCAAAGAAGCCTGAGGGCCGACAGATCATTACAACGGTGAATGCATCTGGGGTCCCTATCCTTCCTCAAAAAGCAGTAAACGCATTCCGAACCATGGTCGGAGTAGTTGCACGAGAACGAATTGAGATCACATACAATTCGTGGAAGAACGTGCCTGACACTCGGAAACGTGAGCTGTGGACTGAAATTTTGGCATCGTTCGAGTTCCCAGAAGAACACCTGGACGCTGTGCAACAACAAACCTACAAAGCGGCGTGCAAAGCATGGAAGAACTTCAAGAGCACGCTTGTCAAGAAATACGTGGAGACGGACGAAACGCCTGTTCATAAATACCCATTCCTGGAACCACAATGGGAAGAGTTCAAGGCGATGAAAACGACCGAAGATTTCAAAAGTACATGTCTGGCGCACAAGGCCCTCCAGGCAAAAAATACACACCCTCACAGACTTGGCACAGCTGGGTATGCAGGTAAAATCTCGCAGTGGATGAAGGAGGATGAGCTGGCAGCTGCACAGAACATCGCCCCGCCGTTTTCCAATATCCCGGATGACCGCGCTCGAAATTGGATTAGAGCAAGGTCATCTACAACGACATCAGGGGACGTCACCTTTCGAAACCCTTCAGACCAGCAAGTGACCGAGCGCCTGGTAAGATATCGATCGAACTACGTAGCTTGTAATTACTCCACAACTTCGTACGAATTGAAATGACATGTCGTGCTCTTGCAGGAAGAGCTGAGTTTTCAATCTACCCTGGGATCATTCTAGGGAACAAGGGAGAATGATATGCTCTCCGTGGCCCTGGGAAACAAGGAGCACCCGGGCCGTACGAGAGGCCTTGGGTTTTACGCTCCTTGGAAACATGGTTTCCAAGATGACTCCGACATGTATCGGCGCAGGAAGAGAAACAAAGCCGAGCGTGACGCACAGCTACGAGAAGAGATCAAGGAATCTCTTAGAGAGGAGCTATTAGCTCAGATGGCTGATGTAATCAGAGATGAGGTGCGGAAACAGACAGAAAGTCAGCAGGCCGCCACCGTCGCTCCTGTGCTAGCTAGCCCGCACAACCATCTGAGTAGCTACGCGTCCAATCCGACGCAAACCCAGTCCAAATTTCCTGTGGACGACATCCTGGTAATAATTATTACCTCTCGAATGCTTGCTCCATTGGTAGGCCTATTCGAGTAGCTAATTTTGTATCGTTATGTAGGAGCCTACGACGTGCAGGCTCCAAGTGAAATATGGCTCCATTCCCTTGTACGCTGCTTGGGGCCAGGCATATTCGTCTGGTATCGGGGCCATGGTGCACGGTCAAGCTGTAGCGCCAGGCTTCGCAAAAGTTAATGTGGATGGTGTGTATGCCAATTTTGAGGTGGTCCCGCTACAGAAGCCCCCCAACGACGAGATCGTGAATCTAGGACAGGCCATTGGAACATTCATCCAGTGGCCCAAAACCGACATATCCCTGGAGGCTTCTTCACCGGTGGCAGGACCAGAAGTGCAGTGCGAACCACAGCAACTTGCACTGGTGCCATCTCCACACGGGTAGTGCGAACCACAGCTACCTGCACCGGTGCTATCTCCACGGGTGCTATTCTCGCTAGAGCAACTTGCACCGTCTATACCATTACAGTCGACTAGCATAAAGTCGACCCACAATCGAGGCAGTGGCCAAGGCAAATCAAAGACGAAGGATGATGACGATTTCCCGTCCATGCCATTGGCCCGCAAATTCGTGCTAGCTCAGCCGATGGTAGTCCAGGAAGAGCTCCAAAAACTAGGACTTGGTTGCCAAAGATTCCACCTTTGGTATATGGAAGAGTCCAATAAGCCAGAGGCAGAACGGCGCTCAGGTATCACTGTCAAATTCAAGCTGGAACATTTCTTGCACGAAGCTCAGGACTGTGTCTTCGCGGTGACCTTTGACGATATATTTGAACTTTTCACGCTCAACGCTCTCGACGCCTCACTCGTTCGATGCTGGACGCTGTAAGTCTGTACAATCACAGTCTCTGTTCACGTAATACCGATATATGTCACAATTTGTTGCTTTCCTATGTTATATATAGATTCATGCTGACCGAAGCTAGATCATCGAAATCACGAATTGGTTTCCTGGACCCACGCTTGGTCGCCATTGATACCATCATCGAGAATGCATCCTTCGTCGAGGACTATATTACAAAAGCACTGCTGGCTCACCAAGATAAGGAATTTGTTCTTATGCCATACAATGAGAAATTCCATTGGATTTTAATTGTAATTATACCAAAATGGAACAAGGCTATATACCTTGATTCTCTAAGTAAGAACAAATCCAAGTACACAGCTATCGCCCAAATACTCGATAGGTACGCACATTGTACATTGTACTCTTTCTTTCCTTTCGAATAACTAATCTAAATTTTTCGAATAACGAAGGTCGTTCGCCACATACGTTCAACAAACACGTGACTCGACGACAGGGGCCAAGGCCTTGAAACATGATCGCAAGTTTCGGGTATTCGCTAGCTACACATTAATTAATCATATACAACACATAGTAGTAATGCCACTTGATTTAACACATTATATTTTTTGCAGTGCCACCAGCAGGAGCCGGGCAACACGTGTGGATACTACGTGTGCCACCATATGAGACTACTCCTCGATTCCACCAAGATCACTAATTCTAAGGTTTGTCAATCTTCCCACATTTATTTCATACATGTCAAGTTTTATATATGCGCGCGTTGATATTCCTATCGACAGGCTGCGTCCATCTCTACATCTGCATTGACACAGCCGGATTTTGCAAAAATTCGAGGAGAGCTCATTTGGTTTTTGTGGTCAAAAGTCGTAAGATCAGATGGAGAGTTCCACTGCCCAGAATGATTTTTTATTGTAATTCTAAGTGCAAATACAGTGTAGATCTTTTACAATTGTGTATTTGTTAATGGATATTTTATTTCAATTCAATGAATTGATTTGCGAAATGGATGATTTATGTTTGTGAAATGATGTGCGTTGTCAATTGGATGTTTTATGTCTGTGAAATGAATTGAGATGTGAAATGTATCTGAAATGAAATGAGATGTGTGAATTGTATATGTTTTATGTCTGTGATTATCTGCTTGTTTCAGAGGGCATGGCTAGCATTTCCTGAGGCTAGCCAATAAACAGAAATATATTTAGGGGTTGAAGGGAATATCACAGACGGTTTTGAGTTAAAAACCGTCTGTGATAGCTGATAATCACAGACGGTTTTGAGTTAAAAACCGTCTGTGATAGCTGATAATCACAGACGGTTTTGAGTTAAAAACCGTCTGTGATAGCTGATAATCACATACGGTTTTGAGTTAAAAACCGTCTCTGATTATCAGCTATCACAGACGGTTTTTAACTCCAAACCGTCTGTGATTATCAGCTATCACAGACGGTTGTTAACTCCAAACCGTCTGTGATTATCAGCTATCACAGACGGTTTTTAACTCAAAACCGTCTGTGATTATCAGCTATCACAAACGGTTTTTAACTCAAAACCGTCTGTGATTATCAGCTATCACAGACGGTTTTTAACTCAAAACCGTCTGTGATATCTGATAATCACAGACGGTTCAAAAACCGTCTGTGATGACCGTCGATTATCACTGACCCATAAATACAGACGGTTCACAAAACCGTTTGTGATGACGATTTCGAACCGTCTGTGATGACCTTTTCTGTAGTAGTGAGCGTTCGAAAAAGAACGCAGCTTCCCTGTTCTCTTTGTGTTTTCGTCAACGTGGCAAAGATCTAGAGTATTCTTTCTGTCTCCCTTATGTTTCCTTGGTGCTCTAGATTTTTGCCACGTCGGCGGGAACACGAGGGGGACAAGGAGAAGGGAACATGGAAGCCGCGTTTGAAAAACTGTGCCAATTAAGTTCCAGGACATTTTTTACGGATAACCAGTTGACCAAATTAATGTAAGTTGCATCATATCATTTTTTATAATTAACTTAGGTATGCAAACTTTACAATACTTTTTCCAGGATTCTAAATATTATATATTTACTACTACTGAATTAGGACTAAAAGCTTTTAAAACATTATTAGCAAGGGTATTTTGTGTTGGTACCACATTTGATCACTATTGGTGGTATATAGGGGAGAATTATCTTATTGTCACTATTTCAATACTAATTTAATCCTAGGTGATATTCCTTCTTCGCACATATAATATAAGGGTCTTTAGTCGGGACTCGAATATGTAAATCCACAACCGAATATGACAATTTTAGGTATCACCCGGATGTTTTCTTTCTAACAATCATCCAGATTTGAGACCGTTGGATTAGAGATCCAACGGCTCCTTTTTTGGAGGAGGGGGAGATTTTTTTTGGAGGGGGTGGGGGGAGAATTCATGGCAATTGGATCTCTAATCTAATGATCACAAATCTGGATGATAGTTAGGAAGAAAACATCCGGATGATGTTTATCAACACCCTGTTATAAAACACATTTTAGATAAAAGATTTTGAAAACTCGAAAATTGGGATGTTACAAACCTACCCCTTAAAGGGAATCTCGACTCCAAGGTTCAGGCTGGCTAGATAAAAGGTTTGGGAACTCGGCTTTCAAATTCTCTTCATGCTCCCAAGTAGCTTTAGTCTCGGTGTGATTACTCTATTGAACCTTGTAAAAATGGATAACCTTGCTCGGGTCAATTATAGACGATTTAGTTTTAGAGACTGTTTGTGTTACTGCTAGTGCTAAAAACCATCTGTGAAGAGATAATATTTCAGACGGTTCATGGTGAGCACCGCCTGTGATGTTTTACAGACAATTTGTATTAAAAACTATTTGTAATATGTTTCTTAGCTCGCAATCCCCTAAATTTTATAATCTCCCACCTAAGTTTGAGTAGAATTCGGTTCTGACACCTTTAGTAAAATGGGCATAACTTTTGCATATAGTGTCCGCTTTCAATGTTCTTATACTCGTTGGAAAGGTAACGACAAGTCTGATAAAAAAAATGACCGGCTTGCACCAGTTGCCCTCTAAGACCCCAAAAATTGGCCATCTTTAGCCCTAAATTTGCATCGTAGATTTTTTATTTCTGTTTTTGCCAAAATTTCGATCTTTCCTTTGGAATTTGGGGTTTGCCTCAACTGCAAAGTTGTAGATCTCATCGAAACCTTTCAAAAGAGCATATATAAGCCATATAAAACTTTACTATTTTATCTTTTGAGACTAGTTGTTTACATTGCACTGATATATGTGTGTGTATTGTCTTTGTGCTCTAATTCACAGAGCCTCCTACCTCCTACCTACCATTGCTCAAAATCTCTCCAGCCTCCTCACCATCCTCCTCCTCGACCCTGATGGTCCTTACAAAGTAGATGGCAAGGCGCAGCGGAAGCAGCTGGCTACCAAGATGGTGCTCAAGTCGGCGCCAATGGGCGTTAAGGACATCTAGCTCGTGCGCTGCATCAGGGGCGAGAGGGCCTAGGCATAGAGACCTTTCGATGCGGTTGAGCTTCTACTGTCTGCTAGGATCTCTGCTTCTTTTATGTTCTTGCAATGTTTAAGAGTTGGGTTTGTAGGACAAGAAGATGTGCTCTTGCCATGCTCTTGCTGTGTTAGATAGGTAACTTGCTCGTTATCTTGTGACTTGTGATGCTGTAATGGTGGATTCTAATCTTAATAAAAATAAAATGTGCTACTATGTTTGCTGCTGTCTTTGCTTGTTTTTAAAGGGCATAGATAACATTTCCTGATGAGGCTAGTCAAAAAACAGAAAAAATTTTAGGTATAGAATGAACTATTACAGACGATTTTGTGGTATAAACCATCTGTGAAGGACTATCACAGATGGCTCGAACCAAAATTGTCTATAATACTTGCACATCACAGACGTTTTTTTACCAAAAATCATCAGCGATATTTGCACATCATAGACGGTTTTTACCAAGAACAGTCTGTGATATGGTTTTCACATATGGTTCAAAAATTGTCTTTGAATAACCCCTATTATCACTGACCCATGAAGTCAGACGGTTCAAGGAACTGTCTATGATGAAGTTCTGAACTGTCTGTGATGATCATTTTCTATGGTAGTGGAGGTTCGTTACGAAGAACAAGCTACTTGTAGTGGTAGTGCAGTCTACGAAGGTATAATATAATTGATGAAAGCTTCAGCCTTAGGAGGCAAAGCTTTTATTTGCTAGGAAGCTAAAATCATGTGACAATTCCATAGTTCCATACATGTAGTTACCGTTGCAGCCGATCCTCCCATAGGTGTACCATCGCCGGCCCTGCTACCGACATGGCAGGTGAGGAAGAGAAAGTAAATGGCTGAACCATGCCACCAGAGGATTGAGATCCTCTGACTTCAAAGTCACGGTGCCTTTGTCACTGACAGGTGGGCCTGCGAGTGGAGGGGTCCACCTGTCAGTGACAAAGGCACCGTGACTTTGAAGTCAGAGGAATCACATTCGCCACCAGAGGGGAGGCCTAGAGAAGGCACAGCTGCACAATAGGGCAACACAGGCACCATGCGTTAGGCCAGCTGGGCCACCTGCAATTCAAACCAGGTCAAAATTATTTGCCCGGTAGCCCATTACCCTGGTGTGCACACCGAAGTTGAA
This sequence comes from Dendrocalamus latiflorus, assembly GCA_017311315.1. NCBI lineage: Eukaryota > Viridiplantae > Streptophyta > Magnoliopsida > Poales > Poaceae > Dendrocalamus > Dendrocalamus latiflorus. Next base: position 6,772,355 of record CM029628.1, read on the forward strand.
GGCGTAACTACTGAGAGCTAAACTTCCAACTACACTGTGCAGGGTCGCTGCATCCGCAAGGCTAGCCTTGCCGTCCGCCGAGGCTATGATACTACTACACTTTGAAGCAATCGCACTGCACCACCGCTCTGCTCGGCCTTCTTCACTCAGCGCTCATACATACCAGAGTTGATATTACTTGCCGGTTATTGCCGATTTTCAGTGAAAATTTGTTTTACCAGCTACCACCGGTTAAATTACAAATTGGGCCAAAAACTTTTGTTCCAATTTGAGTTGAAATCCGCCCCAAACTGGCCCATTTGGTCTCCTCTATTTACTGCATGCCCTTAGGTCACAGTGTGAAAAAGGCTCCCTTCCCTAGCGGCTGCAAATCACAGCTGCAGATGGAGGTAGAGGGCGTCGTCCTAGCAAGTGGCAACTCATCCCAAGCTCCTCTCGCTCCTGCCTAATCTCTCAAGCTCCTGCTGGCTCCTCGCATGGAGGGCACCGGCGGCGCAATTGTGGAAATGGTGGCCCCGGGGAGGCCAGGATGGCAGCCGAAGCGGCGGGGGAGACACCAGGACGGCAGGGGCGATGCAAGGATGCAGGCCATGGGAGCTTGCTAGCTAAACTTTCACTTCCCTGATTGATTGTTTCCTGGAAGTAGCCCATCGTCTTGTTTAAACCCTTCAAATCTTGTCAGTATTTGTCACTTGTCAGCATGATCTTCTTGCTACTGGTCAATTAATTTCTTTTAAGGCTTCTTTTAAGGCTGAATCTTAGTACTGAAAACTTAGATCCACTAGCTCATGGTTAATTGCTTTTACAATTGTCTGAACTTGGTATTACAGGGAAAGCTTGTGATTATTCGTTGTCAGGATTCGACTTAATTTTGTTAGCATCCAGCAGTAGACTGGTATTCAAAAGTTCAAAAGTTACATGCATGATTTTTCTCTAGATTTTACATGGATGTTTTATGAATGTACGTGACTAAGAATATTAGCCGAAATTCCTCCAATATTTTCAACCGATTTCCAGCAATTTTCCACCGATTTTTATTTAAATCTAAATTTTATTTGAAATTTTTGGTCCAAAAACTACTAAAATATTTTGAAAATGGGAGAAACCGGTCCTACCGGCGCCCCGCTAAAAATTCAAAACCAGTTTTTTAAACCCTGGTACATACTAAGGCATGATGTCCATCCGGTGGCCTTCGTAGACAGCACGAGTACTAGTATGGCAGCGTGGTGATGCTTCCTGTGGGAGGACCATTGCCTGGAGCCCCGAGCCGCACGCTCCTCCCATAGAGGTGCACTCCTCTCCTCCCCCTCGCCGCAGAGCACGTGCACCCGCCGCGCGGGCATCTCCGGCAGCAGCTGCAGCCGCTATTGCTCGCTCATATCCGACGCCACCTCCATCCCTCGATCACTCACCGCCGCCGCAGCGCTCAGATTCGTCGCCGCCTCTATATCCCTCGATTGCTCAGCACCGTCGATCAAATTCGATCCGAGCAACGCGACCGCGGCCGTTGGCGATGACACCGGTATGGACGGACAGGCAGTCGGATGCCATTTGGGAAGAACCTCCGTCAACCGGATCACAGTCTACACGGTGCTGGATGTCAGGTGCGTTGAGCAGAAACTTCATGCAGCCTGCGCGGCTGCACCGGTTGAGCGATGCCTAATTGGCACATGCAAGCAAACAAGAATCTTGTGTATTTGGAACTGAAGGTGCGAATATTTCACACAATAACAATTGCATTGGCCGGTTGGGCATAAATAGGTTTGGGTTACAACCAAGGAGAAGAGTTTGAATCTAATACGGAGAAGAGATTACATCAATCCTGGTCATGCCTAAAATAGCTAACCGGCCATATGAGTTGCCGTGCCGTATACAATTCCAATTCCAATTCTAACACTCCCCCGCAGTCGATACGGAAGAAGGATGAACGTTGAGACTGGATCGAAACTCCGAAAAAATGGATGTCGGTAATCCCTTGGTGAAGATGTCCGCATACTGAGAAGATGTAGGTACATGAAGAACGCGGACCTGACCAAGGGCGACTCGCTCGCGAACGAAGTGTAGATCAATCTCGACATGCTTGGTCCGTTGATGCTGAACCGGATTGGTGGAGAGGTAAACGGCACTGATGTTGTCACAGTAAACAACTGTAGCCCGATGAAGTGGAGAGTGGAGCTCGGCTAGAAGTTGGCGTAACCAGCTTGCCTCGGCAACGCCATTGGCCACAGCACGGTACTCAGCCTCTGCACTGGATCGCGAGACAGTGTGCTGCCGCTTAGAGGACCAGGAGATGAGATTGTCACCGAGGAAAGCACCATAGCCAGATGTTGACTTGCGTGTGTCAGGACAATCTGCCCAGTCAGCATCGGTGTAGACAACCAAAGTATCTGGAGAAGTCCGGTGTAGCAGAAGTCCGTGGTCGAGCGTGCCACGGAGATAACGAAGAATGCGCTTCACCAGCGCGAGATGAGGTACTCGGGGATCATGCATAAACAGACAGACCTGCTGAACGACATATGCAATGTCGGGGCGCGTGAAAGTCAAGTACTGCAAGGCACCAGCGAGGCTGCGGTAGTGAGTGGCGTCATCAACAGGTTCTCCATCGCTAGAGAGCTTCGAGTGTGTGTCAACTGGAGTACTGCACGGCTTACAGTCTGACATGCCAGCACGCTCAAGTATCTCGAGAATGTAATGGCGCTGAGAAAGATGCATGGATCCATGCTGTCTGGTCACGGACAATCCCAGGAAGTGATGAAGCGGTCCAAGGTCTTTCATGGAGAACTCCTGCTGAAGATCAGTGATCGTCCGACGAAGGAGAGCAGGCGAAGAGGCTGTGAGTATGATGTCGTCCACGTAGAGTAACAAATAGACAGTGTCTGCGCCGCGGCGATGAATGAATAATGATGTATCTGACTTGGCTTCAACAAACCCCAAAGAAAGAAGATGTGTAGCAAAACGACTGTACCACGCACGGGGGCCCTGTTTGAGCCCGTAGAGAGACTTGTTGAGGCGGCAGACATAGTCAAGATGTGCCGGATCAACAAAACCAGAAGGCTGCACACAATAGACTGTCTCGGAGAGTGTCCCATGGAGGAATGCGTTCTTCACATCAAGTTGGTGGACGGGCCAGTCACGGGAGAGAGCCAGAGTCAGGACGACCCGAATAGTTGCCGGTTTGACAACCGGACTAAAAGTTTCGTCGAAGTCAATGCCCGGGCGCTGCGTAAAGCCTCGGAGGACCCTCCGAGCCTTGTAGCGATCAAGAGACCCATCAGGATGGAGTTTGTGGCGAAAGACCCACTTGCCAGTCACAATGTTGACGCCGGTCGGCTGAGGAAGTAGATCCCAAGTATTGTTCGCTTTAAGAGCGTCAAACTCTTCGGTGACTGGTCCAACCGGTCGGCAGGCTCACAGTGTGTGAGGGCAGACCAGTCACAGATGCTGGGATAGGCTCTTGTGGCGGCAGATCCAGCAATGTGGCCGGGCTGGCTCCGCTGGCAGCGACCTGTGGCGGAAAGCCAACAGGGGCAGCAGGACCAGACCGGAAAGTACCTGCAGAGACACGCGGCCCAATGGGCAGCGGAGAGCAATCCATATCCAATAAAAAATCGAGGTTAGCAGCAGCAGGCGGTGACACGACCGCCACATCAGCAAAGGGAAACGAGTTCTCGTCGAAAGTGACATGACGAGAAATAATGACTCGATTGGAGCTCATATCCAGACACCGGTAACCTTTGTGCTCAGAAGAGTAGCCAAGAAAGACACACAGCGTGGATCGCGGTGAAAGTTTGTTGGCAATGGTGGCGGAAAGATTTGGGTAACAACGACAACCAAAAACTCGAAGGTGATCATAGGAGGGTAGAGAGCCGTACAAGGCAAAGTGTGGGGTGGAAAACTGGAGTGTTTTGGTGGGATGGCGATTGATGAGATAGGTGGCTGTGTGAAGAGCTTCAACCCAGTACTGGGACGGCATGCTAGCTTCAATGAGAAGAGTGCGAACGACATTATTAATGGTTCGGATAGCACGCTCAGCCTTGCCGTTCTGCTGAGATGTATATGGGCACGACATGTGGAGTGCGATGCCGTGAGTAAGAAAGAACGAGCGAGCGGAGAGGTTGTCAAACTCACGCCCGTTGTCACACTGGATGGATTTAATAGTGGTGCCGAACTGATTGTGGACATACGCAAAAAAGTTCGAAAGGGTGGGAAAGGTTTCCGACTTTAAGCGTAGGGGAAACGTCCAAAAGAAATGTGAACAATCATCAAGAACCACTAAGTAATATTTGTAACCGGAGACGCTAGCGACAGGAGAGGTCCAAAGGTCACAATGAATTAGAGCAAAATTCTGAGTAGCACGAGAACTAGAAGAGGAAAACGGCAAACGAACATGTCGACCGAGTTGACATGCATGGCAAAGTGTATCAATGGTGCTTTTATTACATGAGATAGCTGTGGAGCTAGCTAGATGGTGTAGAGCTTCGGCGCCAAGATGACCAAGACGACGGTGCTAGAGGGTGGAACTAGTGGCGACCAGGGCATGTGGACTGGGTGGGGACGGCAGCAGCGGGTAAAGGTCTCCAGTGCTATTGCACCTGACGATCTCGCTCTTGGTGCGAAGATCCTTCACAGAAAAATCATATGGGTCAAACTCAACAGAACAGTTATTGTCGATGGTAAAACGACGAACGGAGATTAAGTTCTTGATGATTTGAGGTGTAACTAACACATTACGAAGAGTGAAAGGACCATGCATAGCAGGGATATTTGTGGAACCAACAGAGGTGATGGGAATCAAGGAACCATTGCCAACTATTATACTGGAAGGAGATGTATTGGAGGGAGAATAAGAGGTGGAAAGATTACCGGCGTCCGATGTCATATGACTGGTAGCACCAGAGTCCATATACCAGCTGGGTGTCGAAGGAGGAGTCAGATGCATTGTGCTGAATGCATTGGCTAAAGCAGCCTGGTCCCAGCCATCGGGACTGCCGTGGCCACCCGATGCAGGGGAAAAACCGTGGCCACCCGATGCAGGAGAAAAGGTGGGCAGACCAGGGGCGTAGCCGAGCAGACCAGGCGCTCCGCCTGTGGACGCAGCACCAAATCCGTAGGGCGCGCTAGAAGGCAGGAGGTCGTAGCCGGGCGGGAAGCCGACGAATCCGGTGTTGGCGGTGAGGGCGTGCGGCGCGTGCTGGTGGAGCGACTGGCGCGGAGCCGGAGGACGGGGCGCACCGGCAGGCCAGACCTGCACAGTACCCGTCCACGGGTTGAAGAAAGACGGCGGCCAACCGCCGTGCGGCGCGCTGGGCTTTCCATCGCCGGAGGAGGACGGCGGCCACCCGCCTTGCGGCGCGCTGGACTTCCCGTCACCACTGCTGTTGTTGTAGTTGTTGCGACGGCGACGGTTATTCGGCCGATTGCCGCCGGCCATAGTCGATCCGCCGCCGCTGCCGGTGAAGTGACCCCGCGGGGCACCCGGTGCGCCGGACTCACCATCAGTGGTGGTGCGAGCGCCATGGTTGCTGGTGGAGAGAAGAGCAGTCGATGGCGTAGAAGCCTTATCGTTGAGGGTGATTTCCTCGAGGAGGAGGTCGTTGCGGACAGCGTCAAACGATGGGAACGGCTTCTGCCGCTTGAGGAGGGCCGCCATGTGAGTGAATCTTTCGTTGAGACCACGCAAGGTGGCTAAAACCAGAGTGCGGTCGAGGATGGGTTCACCAAGACTGCCGAGCTGATCTGCCATTGTTTTGAGTTTGCGACAGTAATCAGAGATTGAAAGATCACCTTGGATAAAAGTCCGAAATTCTGTGTCGAGGATCATGGCGCGGGTCTCCTTGTTGCCGACGAACATGTCCTCAAGGGCAAGCCAAATGTCCCGGCTGGTGGCTTGTCGGGTGGTATCGCTGGGAGTCATGACGCTCTCAAGAAGATTGGCAGAGATGGTGCCGAAAATCCAAGAGACGACGACGCAATCCAGACGATGCCAAGATGCGACGTCGGGGAAAGTCTTGTCGGAGAGAACATGATCGGTGAGCGCATACTTGCCGAGGGTGATGAGATGAAGACCACGCCACTTCGGGTAGGAGGTGGAACCGACTTCAAGAACGATGGGAACTGAAGCCCGGATGTTGGAGACGGCGACCGCCTGGACATGAAGGTTGGCGACGAGAAGGGCGTCAGCTTCGGCTTCCCGGCGGCGACGCACTTCCTCGTCATGCTCAGTCTCTAGGAGGCGGCGTTCGGCGGCTGCGATGTCAGCGACGCGACGCTGTTCTTCGTCAGCGCGGCGCTGATCTTCCAGGGCGCGCCGATCGGCTTCCCTGCGGAGGACCTCGATCTCCTGGCGGAGGCGGTCAAGCTCGGAGGAATCTCCCATGGAGACGAGCAAAGAGGCGGTAGCTAGATTGGTTTGCGGAAGCGGAAGGTCACAGGAGCGACGCTATCTGATACCATGAAGGTGCGAATATTTCACACAATAACAATTGCATTGGCCGGTTGGGCATAAATAGGTTTGGGTTACAACCAAGGAGAAGAGTTTGAATCTAATACGGAGAAGAGATTACATCAATCCTGGTCATGCCTAAAATAGCTAACCGGCCATATGAGTTGCCGTGCCGTATACAATTCCAATTCCAATTCTAACAGGAACTCGTGGTTGCATGCATGGCCAATTCACTTTTTCCTGCGTCAGTGATTAATTGCATGCACAAGCATAAGAACTTGCAGTTGTACTTGTACATGTCTATTATATACGATTTTATTAGGAGAGATGCACAAATTCTTAGCCAACACATGAATATTATGTGGAATATTAAGGTTGTCCTGGATCGTGGTCTGCTAAGTCACAAAGTTCCGACTGGGCACGCGACCGTCCATGTACCATTGCGCGCAGTGACAAACCATATGCACGATGACGCCGGAAACGGAGGAGACGCTGGCGTGCGGTGACACCGGCCAGAAACGATTTTGCCATGAAGCATCACAATGCATGGAACGGTTCCCGTCGGCCAATGTCTACTTGATATCCCTAGAATTATCAAAATTCCTACATGTTAAAGAAGATGGAGGGCAGGGATGAGATATTTCAGCCGAGGTGTAAAAATTTTTCACACCATTTGCAACCTGGGTGATAGGTATTTCTCATTTAACATCTAGCATTGACTCTGGATTCTCTCTCATTTTTATACTAGCTAGGAATCGACTACACTTTTTAATTAGGTTGCTATCTATATTTCTTACAACTTAGGGCCAGTTTGGATGTGTAGCATTTTTGGAGTCTTCAAAGTACATAGTATCTCAAAGGTACTATAGTATCAAAAACTTTTGAGTTCAGATGCAATAAAAATTTAAGGTGTTCGGATGCAAATAGAAATTAAAAAACCTAGAATCCCATATACAACATTATTTTTGGATTGTTAATTAAAAGATCTACTCTGACGTTTATAAAACAAAGTTATGTTGCTCGACCACTTGAAACTGTAATACTGTTTTATCCTAATGGACATCATAGATCATTATTCATGTTGGGCAGCCTTGCATTTTTCACATTAATGCAAAAATGGTCGTGTGCCCATATGTTCATCTCTGGATTCCGTACATTTCCATTTTGTAATATTTATCCTTTTTCTAATCTAGAAGTATTAAGTCCACTTACCTTCCTCAAGCACTTACCAGAGGCCAATCTCATCGTCGCTCCAGACTACTTCAAGAATGGCCATTGTCTCTTTCATTCCCAATCCTCCAGATCAGGGAGGAGGGGGAGGTGGCATGGATGAGGGCGGCGCCGACAGGGGATGGGAAGGCAGTGGCGCAACGTCGGCTGGGTATTTTCAAATATGTTTATTTTTCTTAGATTTGAATTGTATGTTTGAATATTTGGCCGAATTTTTCCGAAAATATTCCGAAATTTTCGGTTTTCGGCTTTGTCATTGGTTCCGATATTTTTTTCACTGAAATTGTTTTTCCTGATTGCAACTAAGCAAATGCTGATGGTTGAATCTTTCCCAACAGAACACTTGATTCCACAAGCTTCTCTCTGAGCATATCCTCTAGTTGAGGCTTGTCTGATGGCGGATTAAACCATCCAAGGAGAACTTCCAGAATTGGTGTGTCAAATTATCAGCAAGTACACTTGAGTGTTACTGGATTTAATTCAGCCTAAAAAATGGAGATGTCAATTGAAACTCTAACAAATAGCAGCGGAAAGGGACAGCAAGCATATATAAGATCATAATGCTATAATATATGCATCAAGAAACGAGATTTTCTTCAATCACCAAAAATAAAAAGACATGAAATTTGGCGAGATTTGCCATTACTGCTGCAAGCTAGCTTTCTGCATGATGATCTATACCTATTGAAGAAATTTTTCATGAGAACCCTAACCAATTAGGTTGTTATCAGTTTTCACAGAAAAATTAAGCGTTAATATTTTCAAACATGTCTGTAAACGCTGGCAAGTTTTCATAAATTCATATTTTAAATACACCCAAAATTATGGGAAAGGCACCCACTCTAACAAACAAAAACAATAGAAACAAAGGAGTTTACTTATAGCAGATCTTAAAGTTTATTTACAAATGAAATAGGGCAACAATATCATAATTGCTAGCTGCTGTGCTATTCAAAATGTCCAGGACATTGATCAGTTACAATATTTCTGCTGATATATACCAAAATACCCAGAAGTAAGTCATATTCTCACTGCTCTAATTAGTCATGACAAAATTGAGTAACTGAAATTAAAAATTATGCAACCATAGCATGGATAACATGAATATATCGCACACATGATAGTCAAATCAACTGTTTAGACAAAATACTTGTAGGCTAACTAACTAAAAGAACAATTGCATCGCAAAAAAACAATTCATACAGAAATTGGTGAGTAACCCATGTTCAGCCTATCCTATTATTTTAACCGCTCTAGCTAGATATTTTGAACCCTAATTATCTTCTCTCTTAAATTGTTACAGTAGAAGGAATAATTCTCTGGACAGGTGAACATAACAATTCATCACCTGCAGCCACAATGGTGCCGATCTGCTAACTAAAGCTAGTGTAGATGCCACAGCCTCCGCATCAAGAATCTTTGCAAAAAAAAAAACATGTTTTCTCAGCCTTTTTTTTAAATACTTAATACATACAACAAACCAAATGCAGATGTTCAAAACATCTTCTTCCAATACTTCAGTCACGGTAAATATTAGTTGAGACTATATAGTATTTAGAGGGTTACAATTATAGCAAAGTTTAGAGTAGTATTTATTGTCTAATTTTAGACTGAATATATATAGAATAATAGGATGCCATGAAATCACAAATGACGTATTCCGCGAATATGTTGCTTGCTCATGCTCAGGCACTGCATAGCCCTTTGATTTCTTATTATTTCCTGATTGGCGCAGACGTATTTTTGAAGTGACACACAAATACACAACCATGAAAGTGAGACAACACAGAAACCTGCACAGTGCGTTAATCCTGTGAATATGGGTTTATGAAACCATCTATACATGATTTGATGTCATTCGTATTACTGAGCTCACTTTGCAAGTTAGTTCAGAATATAGGTTCAAACAATAAAAAAGTACTCATGGCAACCTTCGTATGGAGGGTAAAGAAAGAACGGCTGATCTCAGCCTATATAGTTACATCAAATGTGTTGCAATACATAGTTGGAATGTCTAGCAAGGTTGAAAAATGACATCAAGCTATCATGACCTAAAAAAAACCATTATAACAATATAAGAGCTGTTTTTATGACTATAAACTAGCCATATTTATTATTAGACTAGGATGGGCGCACTAGATTTTGGGGAACTTGCATACACTCTCCAAAAGTTCTACTACTAAATTAGGGCACTTTCTTTTGAGGCGCTCGTACTCTTGGCTGGCTATCACCTTATCCATTCTGTTTGGAGAGACCATAAACTTGAGGCAAGCATCTCTGAGATTTTTGCACTGATGCTGATCAGCTAGGGCTAATGTTGTTGCTACTGTCTCTACGTCAAGACTCTTGCAAAGAATACTCTCGCATATGAGCTTCAGTCTTTCTATTGCATACCGATCAGCAGCACCGAGTAAGTGGCGAAGAACCTCTTTCTTATCAGTGTCATCAAAATCATCCAAATTAGGCAGTGAGTCAGTGTAGATAAAGTGAAGCAGAGCCCTAAAAGCATCCGGCTCCATTTCTTCCACGGTTATGCATGATGCCTCTTTCTCCAGCATTAGGCCACACAGCTCCGCCTTAAGGACAGGGGACCGTGCTGCGAGCACAATCTTATGTGCAGGAAAAGTCTCGCCTTTGACAAGGAAAGTGACATCAGCTCCTTCCTTTGACTCTAGCAACATTCCGAAAGCCTTTGACAACTCTGACGGTGGTAATTTCATTTCAGGTGACACTAGTTCAGGTTCTATTACTATTGGATCTTTCACAATAATGATGAAACACTCAATCATGAGGCGATCAAACATTAAAAACTCTGATCCTTCCAACACGCTTCTTTCCATGAACTTTTCCATGCCAAAGACGCTTCTCCTAATGCTCTCCGAACTCAGTACTTTTGTCTTGACAGTCCACTTCCATTCTGATGCATGAGCCAGGGTAACCAATCTGAAGCCAACAGATGCCCTCACCTTGACATTTTGGCTCATAAGCTCAAAGAACACTGAGATGTATTGTTGACTATTACGGTTGATTCCATCGGGGTAGTATCTTATTGACCAATCAAACCCACCGATGTTGAAGGCTTTTGACCTAACGAACTGGCCAACACCAATTCCCTTGTGCAGGCTGTAGTCAGCAATATGGAAGTAGTGCCGGCCGCGCACATAGGGGGCGGTGCAAGTCGAAATTGTAGTTGCAATCTCCATACCGAGTATCAGATGTCTGCAGTTCAAACAACATTAGATTGGTATGGAAACCTGCTCCTTCAAAGAAAATACGGAGAAAGATGTATATATACTAGGGAATTTGCTTCAGTACTCTACACTACAAAAATGTTTGATGGTTTTTTAAGCACAGGAAGTGTATGGATTTGCTATAATAATGAGTCATTTTATTCTTGTTTCATTTTGCTGTAATTAATACATGAAGGGTACCAATTGATCGTCGTGCTAATCACGACAACTTTCCCGATCTGTGGTTTACTTCATCTTCATGTTGAGCAACCATGTCGTGCTAGTCATCTAGTACTTAGATCTGTTTGTACTTGGATGTAAGTACTGATACATATGCATACGCCTATCAGGTTTCATTGTTGCTGACCTACAGGGTGTGAGTAATTGCTAAGGAAAATGGCAATGGGGAATTTATGTTATCATCTCAATAACACAATACTGATATGTGAAGTTCCTGGAACAAATGAAGAATGCTTGATGTGATTATAAGTTTTAAGAAGAGATTGATTAATTATATTATTTTTATCTGGGCTCTGTTAGGACTTGGATCAAATTAACCGGTCATTTCCTTTTAGTAACTAAGGAGTTAGCCCTTGATCTCAGTTACTTTTGGTGGGTCAAATTTACCCAGTGGCAAAGCCAGTAATGAAATTGAGGGTGGGCTAAACTATTTATAGGTCTAAACTAAGTTGATATAAAATCAGTCTTTTATTCTTATAAAATTTCAAATTTATATAGAAAGTATAAATTGGATAGAGACAAACAATGAAAAATAGAGAAATAGAAAGTAGGTATCTCGATAATAGAAAGCGACATGAGTGCGAAGTAGCGATAAGTCACCTATGTATAAAACATATCAAAATTAATGATATAATAGAAAATTATGAATGACAACGAAAATTTAGATCATATGAAACATACTAGAATTAAGCTAATTTGAATCATGAGACAATAGAAACAAAAGGCTGCATCTTTTTCCGCACTCTATTCAATGTTTTTATCATTTTCACGACAGGGGGCTTGGCAACGGTAGTGGCTTTGGGGCACGTGCAGGACCACATCATCACGGAGTGGTGGCCAAGGGAGAAGATCAACCAGAGATTCATCGAGATCTCCACCGTCATCCCCGAACTCAAGAAGGTTCACATATATTTCACTTTCTTTCTTTCTTCTTCTTTTTCTTTGATTGATTATCTCTTCTTTAATTTTATGATTTTCACTACTCCTCCTCCTCTTTAATTTTATGATTTATATATATTATTTCACTTTCTTTTTTTTCTTTGATTGATTGATTAGCTCTTCTTTAATTTTATGATTATCACTTCTCCTCCTCCTCCTCCTCCTCCTCCTCCTCCTCGTCTTCTTTAATTTTATGCTTGTTGTTAATCTTTCCATCAAGAAGAGCTAGCTTCTTTTTGAATTTTTAATCTCTTTCTTTCTCTTTCTATTAATTTTTGCTATGTATAAAGTTACCACCGGGGGTGGTGAGGCTCAAGTCTCACTAAGCTCCCCCGGTGGCTACGCCCTGAATTTACCCATACCTAATTCTAAGAACATCACTTCAAAACTTAAACATTTTCTCTCTAAATGGACTACTGAAGCAAATATATAAAGAAATTAAGAATGCTTGATGTGATTACAAGTTTTAAGAAGAGATTGATTAAGTATATTATTTTTATCTGGGCTTTGTTAGGACTTGGATCAAATTAACCGGCCATTTGTTTTTAGTAGATAAGGAGTTAGCCCTCGATCTCAGTTACTTTTGGTGGGTCAAATTTACCCATACCTAATACTAAGTACATCTCTTTAAAACTTAAAACATTTTCTCTCTAAATGGACTACTGAAGCAAATACCACATACAGTACATGTCGTGCTAGTCACTTAGATCTTATCGTATATAATAGAACCAGAATAACACAAGTACTGATATAGTGACCTACAACGTGAGAATATTTGCTACCGAAATTTAAGCTATTAACATTATATGTTTTATCCCTTCTTGTTTTGGATGTATGAAATTCGTGGAACAACGAATGCTCTGTGTGATTGGAAATTTGAATAAGATATCCTAGTCTTCTTTTACATATATAAGGCATTGGCGACAGTTCATCTACGTTGGGCCAAATCTACCCCATCTATATATATGCTAAATATTTTACATTCACATCTGTAAACTTTCCCCGTAAAAATTTACTGAAAGAAATCCAGAATATAGTAGAGAGAGAAAGTCGAGGCATACCTTTAGATCAAATCACCAAGAGGGAGGCAGCAGCGAAATGAAGATCGATGGTGTAATAGAGATAGAGGTTGTGCCAGAAAAACTAAGAGGAGACCTGTATTTATATGCTAATCAAACGGAGCAGCTCATGCACCAAAAATGGTGTGTGCTGCTATTGACACGTGGAACCGAAGGTCGCATGGCGCCACCACTCAGCCACATAAAGCCAGCCACTGCATGAGTTGGATTATATTGTCCCGGCTCAACCAATTAATAACGAAGTATCAATTTGATACTGTTTAATGTCATAATAATTACTTCCTGATTTCCTCATCTCACATTAGTGAGATGTGCCACTAATTCATCATCTGTGTGAATCTTTATAAATGGGAGGTAAGATGCTACTTTAAATCTTAGCCCTTCATTGCTGAGCGAAAATCGGTTGCTTCTCCATAAAAAAAAGGAAGTAATTAATGTTGGCTAAACGAAGAAACAATGCGTCTTCATATGACGAGAAGATGAAATTAATGTGTAGCCATTCAAAGGGAGCAGCCATGCATGCATGCATGTGTAGCTTGAAATATTAACTTAGGTTATTAAATTTAAGAAAAAATATTAACTTTTGGTTATTAACTTTAAAAGAAATTGAATTTTGTAGGTAGAACACCATGATAATAATTTGTATTAAAAAACTGTTACAACTACAATTGTAACACCCTATCCCAAAATCCACTTAATACCTAGCCCACCTGTGGGGGTGAACCCACCCACACATAGCACACAGTTTATACTTTCGTCCTAGCTTCGTGTAAAAGGTTAACGCAAAGGTACTATGTTTAAATCCATCAGACATTATATACTATTATAACTCACTTTAAATAAGCAATGTTGGACTAACCCCACCACTACAATTCCACATGGGCCACATAGGCCACCACACTATTGGATCTGGGTATTACAGCAACTAACATTACATCTAAATGTATCAAAAACATTATTTTATACATACAAAAATGTGGGCAGTAGTTTAATGTGCTTTTCAAACAATTGGTTGAGCTGGTTCAAAATGAAAAAGAATATTCTTAAATTCATCTATATGTTTTTCTATTCTTACTTATGCATTTGAATTTTTAGCGTGCATTCATTCAACTTTCTATGTACCAATAACACTTCACATGGAACACACAAATCAGCACTAATTCATCAACTCTAGCATGTTAACCATCTTAAAAAGTTCTCTCACGTTAACTCGTTCGAAATATCTGGCACAATTTGATGCCCATCCTCCAATATTAGTGTCTTGGTAAAACATTTCCATGAAAAGAAATTGCACATTCCAAGTTTTTTATTTCCATATATACTACTCTCTCCATTTCACTATATTTCACTACTACATAGAAGGCTATACTGGACGTCTTATCGCAGACGGTTATTGGAATCCTTCAGTGTTGTAATTATCACAAACGATTTCACAAGCGTGACCGTCTGTGTTACTAGTAATGATTAGAACCGTCTGTGATACATAATTATCACAGACAGTTTCTTGTTAAGGATTGTCTATAAATTATCACAGATGGTTCATATTAAAAATCGTCTATGACTTCTGCAATTATTGCAAACAGTTTTTACTAAGAACTATCTGTGATAGTTTACAGATACTTCCAACCAAAAATTACATATAATAATTGCAGACATCATAAACAGTTTTTAATCCTAACTGTCTATGATAATTCACAAATGATTCTTAACAAGAACCGTATGTGATATCCGATATATCCCAGATGGTTATTTTTAAAAACCATCTATGATAATAAACTTATATATATATATATATATGTATATATATATATATATATATGTATATATATATATATATGTATATATATATATATATATGTATATATATATATATATATATATATATATATATGTATATATATATATATATATATATATATATATATATATATATATATATATAGGACGAGTGTTTCATGCACCCAGGTGCCTAGGCACCCATATCAATACCCGTTGATTTGCTTTGAGATTCGCAACGTTTGATGTGGGTATCTTCGTATACCCATAAAAAAGTATATTTGAGATGTCAAACTCCGAAAAAAATTAAATTTAACTTTAGTTTAATTAGTTTGAACTATTTTTATGGTAGATACTCACTGTAGTCGCATTGAACTCAAAAGTAGTTCAAACTAGTTTGAACTGAGTTCAAAACTTACTTACCATAAATATATCAAAGGTATAAAACATTTTCATACCCAAACTCAAAAAAATTATCAATCATACACATGTATCCGAACGGCTCTTGATGTGGGTGCCTAGGCACCTAGGTGCCTTATGTAATTTTCCTATATATAGGACGAGTGTTTCATGCACCCAGGTGCCTAGGCACCCATATCAATACCCGTTGATTTGCTTTGAGATTCGCAACGTTTGATGTGGGTATCTTCGTATACCCATAAAAAAAGTATATTTGAGATGTCAAACTCCGAAAAAAATTAAATTTAACTTTAGTTTAATTAGTTTGAACTATTTTTATGGTAGATACTCACTGTAGTCGCATTGAACTCAAAAGTAGTTCCACCCACCTCTAATATACCACCTAAACAAACTTGAAATACTCCTTTATCACTTTAGGTATACTCATATTCTAATTATAAGATACTCCAATGTGAACCACACGAAAAAATTACAAGGAAGTCTATAGTTTTTAGCGTATTTTATAAATACCTTTATATACGTACATAAAAAGGAATATGTCAAAAAAAATATTCATACCACCTCTGAAAAATTGTTCATACCACCTATATAGTCTTAAATACTCGTATACTACACGTACATACTCTCCGTTACGCGAGATACTACCTATGTTGTGAGAAACGATATAGTGTGTAATTACACCTGGGAGTAGAAAAGAGGCTTCCTATATATATATATACACACCCGGGAGTGAAAACCTAACTCACTGTATTCCTGTGCATACTTAGGTTTTCCAACACACCCGTATGCCTTCTTAGCTCCCCCCTTCTTCACCTCTGGCACCGCCACCTCCTCCTTGGCTCTCTGTCACGTGGCTCCTCCTCTCAGCTCCCCATCACCGTCGCCTTCTCCTTGGCTCCCCATCGCGCGGCTCCTCCTCCCAGCTCCCTATCATTGTCACCTCCTCCCGTTGCGCGGTAATCTATGTAGCTTGTTGTGTGCATTTAGGATATGTAGTCGACACTAACACATTTGCCATCCTTTTCTATTCCTATTGCACTTTCTCACTTGAGAATATTATTGTAGTTTGGAAGAGTTGTTTGGGAATAATATTGCGAAGCAAGGAAACCCAATTAGTTTCACGTTTTCCAATCGGCCAAGCTCAAGGTGTGCATCATGTGCATGCCTACATTGATTCATTTGGGATTCCTTTGTTAATAAAAGGCAAATAAAAATAGAATATTTGATATGCATAGAGAATACAACTTGAAAAATAAAATGTTACATGAATGTCACTACTATTTATAAACTGGAATCATAGGATTGGTCCAACATTAGTATGAATAGGGTTTTGCTTTATGTCAAGTATGTCCTTGAAGCTATGACATTCCTAATATTCACTTTAATATAATTCTAGATGATTATCACTCTATGATCAAGATTCTATAAACATAGTTGATTTATCAATTTTAAGTATAGAAGCATACTAGTGTGATTTAATTTGCTATGCTCAGATTGTAGTATGTATTGATGATCAGACCAAAGAAACAACTAAGCTAGAGGGCTGAGGTATATCGAAAATGCCTAAGAGCCGAATGACCATCATGAAGGTCATTCGAGATCAGAGAGCGGCTTCTCTTTTGACACTAAGATAGTAAACTATACTACATAAAGTCACAACTTACAACTAACTTGTTCTTGATATACATGAATGATGCTTATATATTTCATGTTAATACTAACATAGTCTTGTACACCCCACAATTTAAATAAGCTAGAGACAAAATCAGATCCCATATTACACATGACAGCTAAAACTATGTCATCGGAATAGTAGTTATTTTAAAATACCCTTCCAATGAGATCTTCTAACAATAATATATGCTAAAATGAGAAAAAGAGACCCAATTGTCCACAAATTCTTTTGAAAAATAATCAGACTGCTCATGTTGGTATTTCTCAACAACTATAAGAGGAATATTAAAGTATTGTACACTTGGGGTTTAAAGGGCATGAAGCAAATCACACACACTGGTGTCAGGTTATATGAAGTAGGCTATGACTAGCTAAAAAACAGAAAAAATTTCTATATATAGAGCGAACTATCACTGACAGTTTTGTTGTATAAACCATCTATGAACGCCTACTATTATAGATGGTTCTGTGTACCAACCATCTATAATAGTTGATCTTCGCAGACGGTTCTCGAGATGAACCGTCTATGATGTGACTTATCACAGACGTCTTAAAAACCGTCTGTGATAATTACCTGTTATTATAGACGTAATAAATCAAACAGTTCAAAGATCGTCTGTGATGCAGTTTAGAATCATCTGTGATGACCCTATGTATGGTGATATTTGTCCATAGCCTCAGGAGTATATGTTTCAAAATATTTATCCAGAGAGAATAAAGAATGTAGTCATTGTACTTTTTCATTCTGTACTTATACTTAAATATTTTAGAAGTAATTAAATGGTTGTGGTATATCACTTAATAGGGGTATGAATGGTCATTTCTTTTTTCTTAGATTTTGTGCTTTTTTGTCTGTGCGCATCAACGGTTGGCAGGGTTGCGGATAAATATGGTAAAATAGGGGGAGTAAATGTCCAAATAAAAGTACATTAGTGATCATTTAATAGTCGGTGACCTTTTACCTAGGAGATACCTATGAGTAGGGCTGTAAACGAGCTGAGCTCGAGTGAGCTTGGCCTTACAGGCTCGACCTCGGTAGAAACTCGAGCCGAGCTCGAGTTGGGGTTCGAGCTTGGACTTGGGCTCGAGCTCGGCTCGTTGAAGCTCGATAACAATTAAAATAATTTATTATGCACTATTTTTCAATAATAAGAAAATTTTAAGTTCGAGCCCGGCTCTAGTAAACTCGATAATAGTCAAAATAATCCAAATATACACTAATTTTCAACAGTAAGAAAAGTTCGAGCTCGAGTTCGATTCGAGTAAACTCGGTAAGAATTAATATGTATTACTATTTAAGCTCGAATCGGGGCTCGTAAACTATTCAAGTTCGGCTCGGTAAAACTCATGAGCTCGAGATCAAGCTCGAGTTCGGCTTGTTTAAAGTTCGAACCGAGCTCGAATCGAGCCTAGAACGAACCGAACTCGAGTAGCTCGCGAGCTTCGAGTTTTTTTTACAGCCCTACCTATGAAGTAATAGGTCACCATATCCATTTTGAGATCCCTATCCCTAGGTCGCAGTATTCAATTTAAGCCCTAACAGGATGTACGGTCCAAAATAGTTTAAGCGTATCTTAAAACAAATCAATGTTTCAAGTGGTATAGTGTTGTTTCGCATGGTAGGGAACTCCAATGCGTAGACACTCGTGGAAACATAAGGGAGCGATCCATCCACCCCTTATGATGGATTATCTTGCAAAGTTTGTTGGATCAGCTGTCAGGGCCGGTCTTGGACATACACAGCAGAGACAACCACCTAGGACTCATGAAAATCAGGCCTTAGCTTATGTATATAAACCTATATGTAACTTATTTAGACTCATAGTTAGAAGAATTAACTGAAGTATATAACGGTACAGGCTCATATTGTTAACTTCTAGGCAGCCACTAGCAACAACAAAAAGAAGACAATTAGCAACTATACTGAGAACTTATCTAGGCAACCCAAGTGTCCAGCACAATTTGAAATTAAACATCTCATTTGTCATGTCACAGGTGACTAAACAAACAAATGCTTGCTCATAAGATCGATGCCTAGCTCGTCTCAACTAGCTTGCATCTTATTTACTTGCTAATTAAACTGGGAATTTGAAAACCAGTGATTTCATAGATATTTGAATTCTTCAGTTCAAGTATACAAAGAAAATTTTTGATTTAAGATTGGTAGCCTAGAACTCTAGATTTTTAGTGCATGTGGTTGTGTTTAGTGACTAACAGAAAGTTCCGTATCAATTGAAAGATTAAAGATTTTTTTGAAGGTTGGTCCTTTTGTCTTTTAGTGTGGTGATAACTACTTAAGTTATATGTCTCGACTAAATGAAAAATATCATAAAATAGTTTTTTTATGTGGTTTCATTCCTGAAGGGCGTACTTGGAACATATAAATTTCACAAGAAACACCGTAAATTTCTCAAGATTCAAATGGGGCCTTTAAGTTATATGTCTCTTGCAACTTACAAGGGAATTTTATAATGTATAATCTTGCTTATACAGTAGGATGTTGGTTATCTAGGATTATTTGTACTTATTATTGGTACACAGTAAATTTTAATCATAAAAGTATCTGATCAAACTAAATAAAAATGAGGTTTTTAAAATATAAGAAACATTCTAAGACCTTCACTTTCGTCTCATCTGAAGGCCTCTAAAATATTAGAAATGGCCCTGCCAGCTGTAGCCGTACACCTCGAAGGTACCGGACCTGACGATCGAGCACGCTCTCGCCAAGACCCCTGTGCCGGCTGTACCCGGCCGGAGATCTCGAACAGATGCGTGCCTCTTGTACCGCATTCACGGTGCTTGACGTCGTCTTCGACGGCGCCGGTGAGGAGTTGGCCACCGGGAGGCTTAAGGAAAGAAAGTATGGACCCCATGATTGGTGGCACAGATATGTACGTCCGTGCCACATTTATGTATCGATCGATTCAGACGTAGATACCCAGATATCCTCGTCCGTGCCACATTTATGTATCGATCGATTCAGACGTGACCTAACCTTGCACGCACGCTTAACAATATGCACGTATTTTAACCTGGCACGTCTCCATCTGTATTTAATCTTTCAGAGTCTTCTACAATTATCTTTCTGCAATTCATGATTCAACATAACAATTCATTGGAGCACAACAAATAACCATCAAGATCGTATGTGCATACATATCTAGATGAGGCAACGTGCCAATATTAATTTGTATCGATCATGAAGCGCAAACATAGAAATCTATGCATGCATACATACCCAGTCGGAGTTATAGAGATGATCACATAATCTCCTCATCTTCTGTAAAACCACTGTAGGCATTACAATATTATAGACAATTTCTGCATATAATATTCTTTATGTCATATATAGATAACACTAAAGATAGTCCATACAATATGTTGTCTTTTTTTGCATGTCTCTATAAACAACTTCTTAATGACATAATATGTCTTATTTATCGTGTTACAGTCGACTACTGCATAAGAAACAGTCCAATTCTCTATAGTAGAGATTAGATACAAATCGGTATCAAATCAGTTTGTTTCCTTATTTAAGTTATTCCAGAGATATGTCTATATATGTACTATAAATATTAACCTCAAGGTTGTGATGAAGTAGAGAATAGAGAGAAAATTATTCCAAAGCTTCTATGTTCTCTCGCGTGTGTTTCTTTGATGTATTAGTGGCTGCGTGCATTCCTAGGGTGGAAACCAACAAGTGGTATCAGAGCCAAAGGACCATGCGAAAGTAGATATCGAGGCGTACACAATCTGAATCACCGACTTGACACTTTGACGGAGGTGTTGTTGATGGGGTGATGGCAAAAAGGATAGCAGTATTTTGTTGTAATATCTATTGCTTAAATGGAGCCACTATGATGAATTGTCATTGAAAATACGTGTCAACTTGTAGGCACAAGGCATGTGGGACATTGTAACAAAAGATAATGTCGATGACCAAAGGGATAGAATGGCCCTCGCTACCATCAATCAAAGTGTACTAGAGGACGTGCTCCTGATGTTGGCTAAGAAGTACTCCACTAAGGATGTGTGGGAGACACTTAGGATGATGCACATCGGTACAGATTGCGTCAAGGTGGGAAGATCCAAATCTTAAGGAGTAACTACGAGGTGATTCGCACTAAGGAAAGCGAGCCGATGGATGATTTCATCATGAAGCTAACAACGATCGCTAATGGCATCCGAGCATTGGGTGAGCAGGTGGAGGAGGCCACCATCGTCCACAAATTTCTTCGAGCGGTTCCAAAAAAATTCTTATCATGTCGATCGAGCAATTTAACAACCTAAATACCATATCCATTGAGGAGTTGGTCGGCTGCCTTAAAACCTATGAGGAGAGGATTCGAAGCTACTACGATGGGGAGCAACAGCAGCATCTGTTGCTCACGCACTCAGAGTGGATGGCACACATAAAGAAGAATAGGGAGGGGAATTTCCTTTGACTCGAAGAGATGTGGTGGTAGCGGCGGCAAAAGTAAGGGTGACCATGATGACTCCTCTCCATTAGCTGAAGCCAACTGTAGCTCTGTAGGTGGCAAACATAAAAGCAAGATTAAATGCTTTAAATGTGATGTTTATAGTCACTATACATCTGATTGTTATAAACCTCACCGCAATCGTGATCGGGATGAGGAAGCTAATCTCAAAAAGCACAGGACAATAACCCTGCCCTACTTCTTTCCATGTGTGTGGAGGCACGTGACATGGTGCTAATGAACAAGGAGAAGGTGATGCCAAGGCTGCATATTGATGGCGAGGTGCATCTCGTGTCCAACGAGTGATACCTGGACAACAGTGCTAGCAACCAGATAATGGGTCAGCGGTCCATGTTCAATGAGCTAGATGAAATCTCTACAAACAGGTTCGATTTGGTGATGAATCCATAGTGGAGATCAAGAGGAAGGGGTCAATCCTTTTCCGATGCAAAAATGACAACAACGTGTACTATTTGAGGTATATTTCATACCGAGTCTTTGCAACAACATCATTAGCCTTGGGTAGCTTGTAGAAGAAGGTTAAAGGGTGGTTTTGTACCATGCATGGCTGTGGGTCTACAAGCATAGCAACAGACTCCTCATGAACATAAAAAGACCCAATAACGGGCTATATAAGATTTTGCTGGAGACAGGAAACCTAGTGTGTCTAACAGTCAGTTTGGAGGTGATGTGACGATGGCCCTATCTTCCGAGAGGTACTGATAAGTCGATTGTGGAGATCTCGACGTTGATGATCCAAAGGCTCCGACCAAAACAGATCGAACCCCTCGCAATCACTACACCACTGCTCCGTTGGTTATCAACCGTGCCGAACACGATTGACCTCGCCAAGAAGGCTATCTCCTGCAAGCGAATCGAGAACACAAGCAAGAGAGTACAAGATGCAATCTGAAATTGCGAATAAATATTAAGTTCACAAGTTGGGGTCTCACAAACCGATGAACGGCGAAACTGTTCAAAGACAGATTAATCTAAGCAAAACCCCAGGAAAACTAAAGGGGTGCAGCCTCCTTAAATAGGGGAGGGAAAAGCCGCACTTATCTAATGACAAGGGATATGGTACTATTCGCGGTTACTGTTCACGCGGCCGTGCTACTGTTCACGTGAACAGTACCGGCCCAAATAGCCCAAATTACAAGGCCCTCGGCCCACTTTGACTCGGACTGGAAAAGTGACGTGACTTGTTTCGCAATTTCTGATCTGCTCGGATGGAGTTTGGATGTGAGACCAGATCCATCTGAAAGTAGACTCCAAGAGCTTTCCAATGAGTACTCACGGGCCCTGAGAAGCCTTCTGGATCAAAAGTTATGGCCATTTGAAATTGACCTGTCAGGCTGAATCCGAATTGATCTGGAGGCCGAATTGGATTCCAAAACCTGTCCAACTTGAACCCTTGCTTCAATTGGTTCCAAAGTGATGTGATGCTACAAATAGATATATTTTCATCATTAGATAGCATCATATTCTCATTTAAAATATGTTGAAGTTGAAGAAACGAATTCACCTTTAGTTCATTCTTAATATTGGCCGCTATGGTTGTACGTGTTGGTAGCGTGGTCACATCATCCTCCCCTTCTTGATGGAAAACCGTACTCGGTTTTAACATATGTGTAGTGTCACGTATTGCATGATCTTGATCATAAATCTTGGTGTATGATAACAAACGCAACAAACTCTCATTATGTAATATCATAAGTTCTTTATCAAATAAAGTAAAATCTCTTTGAAACGAGCTCACCTCATAATTTAAGTGATGTGTAGGAGCTCTTGTAATTGTAACAACAAGTAGAGCAAATATGGTTGTATCCATAGGGTTCATGTTCTTATCATCCTCCCCTTCTTTCAAACAAAGCCGTCCTCGGCTTTTGATAAGCTGAAAATATGGTAACAAAGAAGCCAAGGTGTATGCATGGTATATGTATATGTCATCCGTTTTAACAGTTCTTCGTTGTTGCACAATTAATGTTATAAAACAGCAGCGATCATAAAAGCTCATTGTATTATTAACCCAAGAGTAATCATATATGTTAATGAGCAATTCAAAATTTCTCACACAATAATTATTGCAACTTGTTTTGCAAATGTAAGTGAAGCATTTATGCAATTCAAATCTTTGAATTTGTAAACTTGTAGTGGTGGCACATATGGGCAAAACTACAAGTTTTGGAATCAAGCAAAGTTCATCTATATAATCATATCTCAAACGAACAATAGCAAATTCATCTAGTAAGATTGAAGAGCTTTGTATGTTCGGCCATAATTCATCATCTTTATTCAGATTGTCTATACTAGATGGTGCAAAAAGAGATGAACACATAGGCATTGAATGAGTACTAAATTTTACTTCCCTCGCACATTCAACATGATTCAGCATACAAGAATTGTTGTCCCAAACAACAAGTTTCAATTCATCCATGTGATCGCAAGTTATGCATATTCGATATACAAGAAATTGATTTTCCACACCATAATCTCCAATCAAATTAAACTTATATCCAGGGGTGTAGGTACTAAATAAGAATTTCGAACATGCAAATTCAGAAACTTTCTCCATAGCATGTGACACTTTCATAGGTAGATCCAACATGATGTAACACAATGAATTAGCAGGAGAAATTCTAGTCAAAACTTCCTTATGTGTTATTAATTCGACATGTGCAAAATTATGAGAATTTAGATCAGCACATGGTTCGTTTAAGTCAACACAAGGAACATCAAAAGATTGCACTATAGTAGGTATATACTCACAAGGTTGCTCTATGTCTTGTTGTAGCACCAAATCAGTACCGTGAGCGATGATAGCACCATGTTCATTACCTTTTTGGCTCTCCTCAGATGATGTAAGTGCATCCATCTCCTTATCTTCATTCTCAACCAATGGGGTCAGTGATTCAATCAACTTATGCTCCTCTTTGGCATGGTTCTCAATTACATAACCACCATCTTCTGTCGCAATGTACGCCCGCTGACTTGTGCAATCTCTCATGACATGGCCCATCCCTTTACAACGGTGGCACACAATGCCCGTCGTACGGCCCGTGGAAGCAACCGATGAAGAGCTCTGTGCTGGTGCTTGCACACTAGTAGATTCGCTCGGCTCGGGTGCGCGTGATGGTGGCGGCGGTGCTGCTGAACGCGCCCTACTCACAGAGGCGGCAGCAGCTCGACAAATAGGAGGTGGGGCTATCTTGGCTTGCCCAGGCATTGATCTCGATGTAGACGTACCTTCAAAGTTGCTCCTTGTCCTTTGTTGCCTACCCTGTAATTCTTTTTCTGCCAAACAAGCAAGCTGGAACAACTGGTTGATAGTAGTAAAATCTTTATAATAAACAATGTCCTGAATTTCACGCTGTAACCCCCCGTAAAAACGACAAATCTTATCCACCTCATCTTCTACAACATTACAACGCAACATGCCTATTTGTAGTTCTTGATAATATTCCTCGACAGATTTATTACCTTGGTCTAAGCACTGCAATTTCTTATGCATTTCATGTTTAAAAGCAGGAGGAACAAATCTAGCACGCATATCTTCTTTTAACCGCTCCCATGTATCAGGTTGTAAGCGCATGGTACCCAGGTCATTCCACCAGATAATAGCAAAGTCCTTAAACTCACTAGTAGCTTGTCTAACTCTATGTTGCTCAGGAACCAAGTGAGAATTAAACTTCTGCTCTACCGTCATCTCCCAATCAAGATATATTTCAGCATCATAAAGACCAGAAAAAGATGGAATGGTAAACTTGACTTTAGCAAATGGGTCATGATTAGAACGATCATTGTGGTGCTGAAAATTATTACCTCCCATACCGTGACGGTTTTGATGTAGGCGGTGTCGTGGGCGTCCATCTTGGACAGCAAATGAAGCACTGGCGTCGCGGTTTTGTCTCTCATTATCATCTCCCTTTAAAACACACACTTGATCATCAGACGACCCACCTGTCATGGTTAGTAGAAAACAAAAGACAACACAAAGGTATTATCCCTATCCACTACTAGGTGGTGGAAGGTGGAATCACACATTCTCAAGCGTCTTACCACACTCTTACAAGTGTTCTTATCAATGCAGCAGGTGGTACAACCGGTGGCTGGTTCGTGACACCGTGTCAAGCGTGGGTACGATTGCAAGAGAGAACCTGTTCTGATCAAGAGTAGGTGTAGCTTGGAAGGCACAATATGGTAGCAATGGAGAACAACCAGTTAATTTCAGAATTGCATAGAATTGAATTATAGTCCGTATCTAGCACTTAGCCTATATTGCTGATCAACCAAGAGTGGAAAAAGGCTAAAAACAAGTGTATGGCAATGTGTGGGAGTGGTAAATACAAGATAATTCAATCCAATGCAATCTGGAATTGAGGAACACAAGGATTGACCCAAAACTGAAAACTGAAGATTTCTGTCCACTGGATAGTATGTCGGTATTTTGGCCGTAACTTTTTGTCAGATGCCTCTTTTTCACTGATTCTTTTTTTCTATGTTTTCTGACGGCTTTTTGTACAGATTTTCTTTTGGGGCCAACTTCAGAAACCCGACACAGAAATTCGCACAAAAATCACAATTGCAGACTGTTGCAGATTCAGAACAGATAATTGGGCCAACTTTCACCGCATATATCTCTTAACTGGCTTGCTGGAATGACGTGAAATTTTACAGATAGATGGATAAGATATTTTTGAATCTAATGGCGGTGGTCCCACTCAAAAATAATCTCGGAATCAAAAGATACGGCGTTTTTGGTGGCGGCTGCAGAGAAAGGAAGAGGCAGCCGAATTTGGAAATTAGGGTTTGGGGTGGGGAATTTTTCTTTTGTTTGGATTTTTAAGGGAACAAGGATATGACCAGCAACTAGACAATGCTAATATGGACACAAATTCAATTTAGCAAACCAAAACTAACAGATTGAAAGGCACAACGGGGTTTGGACAGCGGAATTAATTCTTTTTGTGGGGCAATTTTTTTTTCTGGACTATAGGAAATAAAAACCAATCTACTAACTAGGGATACAAGAATTACCTCACGGGCAACCGTTGCTCTGATACCAACTGATGTGACGATGGCCCTATCTTCCGAGAGGTACTGATAAGTCGATTGTGGAGATCTCGACGTTGATGATCCAAAGGCTCCGACCAAAACAGATCGAACCCCTCGCAATCACTACACCACTGCTCCGTTGGTTATCAACCGTGCCGAACACGATTGACCTCGCCAAGAAGGCTATCTCCTGCAAGCGAATCGAGAACACAAGCAAGAGAGTACAAGATGCAATCTAAAATTGCGAATAAATATTAAGTTCACAAGTTGGGGTCTCACAAACCGATGAACGGCGAAACTGTTCAAAGACAGATTAATCTAAGCAAAACCCCAGGAAAACTAAAGGGGTGCAGCCTCCTTAAATAGGGGAGGGAAAAGCCGCACTTATCTAATGACAAGGGATATGGTACTATTCGCGGTTACTGTTCACGCGGCCGTGCTACTGTTCACGTGAACAGTACCGGCCCAAATAGCCCAAATTACAAGGCCCTCGGCCCACTTTGACTCGGACTGGAAAAGTGACGTGACTTGTTTCGTAATTTCTGATCTGCTCGGATGGAGTTTGGACGTGAGACCAGATCCATCTGAAAGTAGACTCCAAGAGCTTTCCAACGAGTACTCACGGGCCCTGAGAAGCCTTCTGGATCAAAAGTTATGGCCATTTGAAATTGACCTGTCAGGCTGAATCCGAATTGATCTGGAGGCCGAATTGGATTCCAAAACCTGTCCAACTTGAACCCTTGCTTCAATTGGTTCCAAAGTGATGTGATGCTACAAATAGATATATTTTCATCATTAGATAGCATCATATTCTCATTTAAAATATGTTGAAGTTGAAGAAACGAATTCACCTTTAGTTCATTCTTAATATTGGCCGCTATGGTTGTACGTGTTGGTAGCGTGGTCACATCAGGAGGAGCCTACATGATAGTGGCACATATGGTTAGGGCATGTTAACTTTCATGCCCTAAAGTAGATGGAAGAGAAGGAGATGGTGCTAGGCTTGCCCAAGATTGACCACCCAATGCAACTGTGTGAAGATTGTTTAGTGGCCAAGCAAACTAGAAGTCGGTTCCACCACAGGCACATCATCAAGCGAGAAGCCACTAGAACTTGTACACATGGATTTATACGGGCCCATAACTCTATATACATGTTCTAGAAACAAGTACTTCATACTCTTCATTGATGATCTTTGCAGACACATGTGGGTGCACATGTTGAAGTCCAACCATGAGGGTCTCGACACATTCAAGAAGTACAAAGTGCTCGTCGAGAATGAGCATGGGCTCAAGGTGAAGGTCCTTAGATCAGATCATGAAGGTGAGTTTCTATCATACAAATTCATCACATTCTATGACGCCAAGGGATAGCGCGACACTTTATGACACCCACCATACTCACTACAACATAATGGTGTTGTGGAACGCCATAATTGTATTATGTTGTCCATAGTGAGGAGTTTACTCAAGAGCAAGCATGTACCTACAGCAGTGTGGGGGGTATGACAGGTGGTGTACCTCCTTAACTATGTGCCAATCAATGCTCTAAATGGGGTCACATCGTATGAAGCATGGATTGGAAAGAAGCCACGCGTCAAGCACTTGTGAGTGTTTGGGTGCGTCACGCACACCAAGGTGGTAAAGCCACACTCGAAGAAACTTGATGACTGTAGCACTGCCATGGTGTACCTCTGCATGGAGCCTGGCAGCAAGGCTCACTAACTTTATGATCCTTAACAAGTGAAACTCCACATTAGCCATGATATGGTGTTTGGAGGAAAGGAATGGGCGTGGAATGACAACATCACTGATGATGTAACTAACATTCCTTGGACTACCTTAATTGTCTTTGGTAACATAGGAGTAGATGAGATGGGCCTCAATGAGTGGCAGTAGGAGGCTATCCCACATGACCCCATAGAAGTGGGTTCATCGGGCACGACCGTTTGGCTCGTCAGGCATGGTGATGTTGAACGCTAATCCATGGCATGGAGGAGCCAGAAAGCACAGGTATGTTGACACTGGATACACAAGTAGCCACATGAGGTGGAATTGGCACATGCCTATCTCACCTATTTTAGTAGATGACGAGAGTAGACCTCGCAGATATTGAAACCTCGATGACATCAATGCCACGTCCAAGGAGATTGAGGGTGTGGACGAGTTGTGCCTCCTAGCTATAGAAAAGCTAGCGGATTATTGCAAGGCTGCATGAGAACATTGGTAGGAGGTGATGAAGAGCAAGCTTAAGGCCATTAAGAAGAACAAGACTTGGAATCTCACTGAGTTGCCGCTTGGTCCTAAACCCATTGGGCTCAAGTGGGTGTACAAACTAAAGAAAGACTCGGCTTGCAACATCATGAGGTACAAGGCAAGGCTAGTTACCAAGGGGTATGTGCAGTGGCACAGGATTGACTTTGATGAGGTGTTAGCTCCTGTGACACGGCTCGAGATGGTAAGACTTCTACTTGCCCTTGCAACACAAAGTGGATGGGAAGTCCACCACTTGGACATCAAGTCGATGTTCTTGAATGGTGACCTCCAAGAGGAGGTATATGTCACTCAGTTGGAAGGATTGATCAAAGAAGGAGAGGAGCACAAGCCCTCAAAAGCGCTTTACGGACTACGTAAAGCTCTGAGAGCATGGAAAATTAGGCTAAGAGTTGAACAAAGGGTTTATAAAGTGACTGCAAGAACAAGTTGTCTACAAGAGGTGTAATGAAGGAGAGGTGCTTGTTGTTGGTGTATATGTAGATGATCTCACTGTCACCGGCACAAGTACACATGAAAGTGAGAAAATCAAGCACCAGATGAAGAGGGAATTCGAGATGAGTGATTTGAATTGTAGGATCGTATGGCTCAAACCACAGCCAAATGGGCATAGACCAAAAACACTCAGAAAACTCCCCCTCAATTCTTGTTCAAATTATTCAAAATTTTCCAAACTCGAAACTCCCTCCCCCTTTCTTCTGGTCTAATTCTCCCCTATCTTCTAATCTCTCCCCCTTTGGCAATGAAATCATCAAGGGCTGCAGAGAGAGGATAATTCTAAAATGGAGCCATGAGGGTAAAAATCAGGAAGCTTTGTTGATTATACAAGTCATTTTGCGTTGAATTAAGAATTTGACCAAGCCATCTTTTTGAGCAGAGCTACCTCGATCATATGAAGTTATGTACTATAAAGCACTATCATAACTAGTCTTTAGCATGATTAAGAAAATTAGATTAATGACAGGCATTACGACCACGACCAAATAGATCTATAAAGAGCACAAAGAGATACCACACCAAAAAGTCAAAACCTAAAAATGAAGCAAACATTGAAATCTAGGTGAACTAGCAGTCTAAAAAAGCAACCTATTGCTCCACACTCAAATCTTTTAAGCATGTAGCATACTTGAAGTATACTTCTTTTCATAATGCCATCTTGTAACATTTATTTTAAATGGTGGCATGCTTAAAGCATATTTCTTTTCACTTATGCACTTATTGTGTTTTTTCTTTTTATTTAACTATGGCATGTTTGAATCATGCATCTTTTCACCTTGTCTCTTTTTCATTTTTTTTCCTTTTCAATAACATGCCAATTGAGTGTTCATAAAAAGATTGCAATATGAAACATATGAGCCTCATACACAAGATTTAAAATAAGACTCACAATCAAGCTTATCCTTTTAGATAAAGCATACATCTTTTCAACTTGTCTTTTTTTACATTTTTTCCTTCTCAATAACATGCCAACTGAGTGTTCATAAAAAGATTGAAATATGAAACATACGAGCCTCATATACAAGATTTAAAATAAGGCTCACAATCAAGCTAATCCTTTTATATGAACATCCCAAAGTGCTAGCTATAATCACTTTAGTCAAGGCCTTTTTCCAAGTCATATTTTAGTTTAAGTATGACATTTTGATTACCACTTGTTACGACCATGACTACATACTAGATGATTAAATATGATAAAGACAGCTCTACCACTCATTTAATTTTAAAGACTTGGTCTTAATATATTATTTGATAAGTATAATAAATAAAGATTTCAAAATTTTTAACCAACAAGCCACCCTCAGAATAATCCCAAAGAAAACAACACACCCAACTCACTTCTCAACCGATCACAAGGAGAAGAATCAAGCAGTTAAGAGCGAAAATGAGCAATCTGAGAAGGAACTCAAAGACCACTTGTAGGATAACATTACCTTTTCCACATGGTCTAACCAGAAGATTAAACTCTTGAATTCCATCAAAGGGGGTGAAGAACCATCAAGTATTGCAGTCAAACAATGATGTAAATGACTAGAACCAAATCAAGAGCATGTTCTCCATCTCACGTTAACTGGTCTTGCATCACAAAAAGTGTTAGTCTCACAGTACTGGGGTTAGTGAAATAAGATTTAGGAATCCATTACTGTGACACACGATGAGCAGGACAAGCGACAAGCAATGATAAATATTTAAGTGAAAAATTAGCCTCTACAAGTTTTCAACCAGATAGTTGTTGAAAAGCCAATTCGACCACGGGATGGTCCGATCGCCTCTGTAAAATAGGCCTGATCGACAATAGGTCTGATAGAGTACAACTCGCTAGTCGAAACACTAGTCATTGGAATGATGGTCAAATTTCTAGTTGGTCTGACTGACGTGACGGTCGACCAGTCCAGTTGAGTAGAACACACTGGTCGATGAAACGCTGGTCGAAACACCGATCCAACCATGCTTTTCTGACCATGTGAGAAAACTAGTATGACCGGTCCTGTTACAAAAAAAATTCCCAATCCTGCAGAAGGTTGATTAAAGTGAGCAAAGTGACAATCTACAGATGATTGATTAGAAGGAGCAAAAGCATGCACTGATAAGGATTTAAGTGAAGCATTAGCATTTGACATATTTTGACCATTTAGGCATTGAAAAGTAGGTTTGACCACTCTAATTCCTCTATGAGAGATAGTTGGTCGAACATCTAGTCTAGCTTTGCTTGTACTACTAATTGTGTAATGTGCCAATTAACTTGCAGGGAAACGAGGAGAGGGCGACGGAGTGATGACTGGAGGGGCACATAGCATCTATGGACAGACATGTGGCATGACTAGGCGAACACAGAGATTGTGGATGAGCCATGATCGTACGACCTCAATACGTACACTATGTACCTTGCATAGTACATTCCACACACCCACAGCATGCTTATTGGGCTAGCCCCACAGTGTCCAGTAGAGGTCATGCACGAGGTCGCTGTACGGGCATGTCCAGATCGTCATCGAGCAGCATGGCACGATGAGACGGTATGAGATTACTCTAACTATACCCTATGCGGCAACGCGTTTTAACTTATTTGTTTCCCTGTAGTATGATCGCCAGCATCGTATCTACGACAAGGCTGCTCAGGCTCTCCACTGTGAGCGGGCCAACTTGATTGATAACCTACTCGCTGCAATGCGCAACATCTACGATGACGCAAGGTCTACGATCAGGACCATCAGTTGTGGTCAGCACAGAGATGACACCGTTCTATGATGCGGTCATGGAGGACAGCATGCAGCATCACCCTCCCCAGCACCGTCGTTAGCACTGCCCACAGAACCATCGTCCACACGTCCATCACAGTCCAGTAGTCATCCCAGCTATGCTTGCTTGTCCTCCATGCGCCTCGACCTGGCGGTACGATAGTTGCCAACTATTTGTTAATCCACTCAATTGACATTTATCTCTCACTACTGCTTTTCCTTGCAGCACTTGCGATAGGATAGCAGCTTTCTACAGCCATCGTCATCATAGAGGGCGATGTAGGACCGAACGTTCTCGCCGGGCCGATGGGGGCTCTCTCCTAACAGCGACCCCGACATGTCGCAGCCACCAGAGGAGGTGTTTCCCACGTTCGCGCATGGCATTCAGTCCGGCTTACATGAGTGACACGAGCGGTTCGGGCAGGCCTACCTAGGGTACACCGCGCAGGAGTACATGTGTGATTTGCCTACGGGATCATCATTCGAATAGCCGCATACACTAGTATGCAGTAACATAGTAAATAGAACATGTGTGCATGCATCGACGCACTAAAGCATCGCAAAAAAATGCAGGTTTGCATAGAGCAACTTAGACACGAAGGCCATGGTCTGTTGTCTGCACTTCAGACTACCCAGATAAATGCCTTATGATAGTACTATGCATTACAAACATCGCAGTGCATGGCCTAATCTGGCTATACCATCTGAATAGGATGTATACCCCTCTTTGACTGAATGGCTGAGCTCCATTTTCAGCCATCCATTGCAACTCTCCACGGAGTTCTCCGTAGCACCGCCTTGGATGCAGGCCTTGTAGTACGACCTTCGAGACGCACCACATTCCCCTTGCAGGTTCACCTTCTCCGAGGATCACAAACGTCGTCAGAGGAAGCGGCGGCCAGATGCACAATGAGTTTACGTATTTCAACTTTTGTACTGTCACGTTGTTACCTACAATCATTTGTACAATGTACGTATGTGTAATGCAATCCATGCCACCTTGTGCAAATAATAATCTTCTCAGTGGAATGTGCTTCAGAAATTCTTTTACCAATAAGAAAGGCATCATTCAAATACGACGAGGATGTACATCTCTCATACAAAGCACCACACGTACCAACGTGAATGAAAACAACGCTTCAAGCACTACAGCTTCACGATAATAATAAACACAAAAAAGAAATTGCACATAGCATTAAATTAATCTTCCACCCCAGTCTATCGAAACGATGCCGCATCTCCAATGGGTCGCTACCCCCATGACAACTCTCTCATGCGGAACAATGCCAGGCCTAGTGCCCATTTCATCCTCCCACACCCAGAATCGACAACCGCCTGGGCCTTCCTACAATTCCATGAGAAGAAGATTTTGTAACATACCTGCACAATTTGAACTAACCCAAAACAAGCTGACTCACCAAGTAAAAAGGGCACTGTAGTAGTGCCGCCCCGGATTCGCAGTCGTCTGTGATGTCTTACGTCTCACAAGCATATTGCATTTTAGGCAAATCACCACGGGTGACGATGAAGAGGCACTGAGTTGACTCATATCGACGTCCGGGGGAGTGAGCACCAAAGCAAGGTACACAGACTGGGAACAAATAATTCATGAGGTGAGGGAGAACAATGCAGGGGAGTAGGTGAGGAATGACTCCCTCTTATAGGCTAAGTGTAGGGTCAACCTTACGCACTGAGAACACCAAATGAGATAGCGTTATGCACTGACAACACCAAACAACATATGCATTACACATACGTAAATCATCGAAAGTAGTACAGGTAACAACACAAATGAAAACCACACTCACAATGCTACACCTTGAACACAACAACGAACACCAAAAAGAAAATAGTACACAAT
Organism: Dendrocalamus latiflorus; assembly: GCA_017311315.1. Taxonomy (NCBI): domain Eukaryota; kingdom Viridiplantae; phylum Streptophyta; class Magnoliopsida; order Poales; family Poaceae; genus Dendrocalamus; species Dendrocalamus latiflorus. The sequence continues at coordinate 6,806,288 of CM029628.1, forward strand.
ATTAAGTTAATCATTCTCTCGAGTCTACATCACACAATGTGTGCCTACTGGTAGAAGGTGTCTTGCGCTACCCACATGGAGTGTTCCAGAGGGGGCCGCCTCGGACATAGCTGGCCGTCGTTGTAGTGGCACGCACATATGTAGCCAGGGTTCGTACAGTAGCATGTGAGATCATGCGAGCTTCCTATGTTGACGACCTCCTCGTTGCCCCTCTTGTGCTGCATCTGTTGGCGGATGTCAGTGTTCGCCTCATTGAGAGTGTCGATTCATGCCTCCAACTCTAAGATTTTCTCTCATAACGTATCCACGTACCTCACAATATAGCGTTCATGCGGAGGATCGATCCAGCGGACGAAGTCGCATTTCGCCATCTGCTGGAAAGGATGGTTAACATGGAGGCTCTATTAGCAATAAGGAAAATATACTTATTAGCAATTTGTACCCCGGAGTGTGGGTATCGGAAGAAACATCGCCTGCCATCGTAATGGCCTTCCACGATCTGCACGACCACATCCTCCTTGTGTCTACATTTCGGCCAAACTGGTTGACCATGCCTATTTGGCATTAAGCAGTAGTTAGGACCGAAGTCCTCCCTCCTTTCCATGGGAAGGTCTTCCTTTGGTGACCCCGCTCCGACTGGCCCCTCGGCAGCTGCCATGGTATGTTACTGCATGATGGAGAAGATACTCCTTCGTTCGATTCACAGGGTCAACTAATCCTACTTTCATGGGGTGCGTCGTGCATTTCGTATCAAACGAGACAGCTTAGTGAGTGATCAGACCAGACGGGGTACCTTTACGCAGTGCCAACATCAAGAATAGGGTGCAGCTTTACACAATGACAAGTTAAGAGGTGACAGTTTTGCGCAGTGACAAGAACAAAGGGCCACCTTTATGTTGTCACAAGTCCAGACTGGGGCATCTTTGCGTAGTGACAAGACCAAAGGGGCAGCTTTACGCAGTGACAAGACCAGACGGGGTCAGCTTTGCATAGCGACAAAACCAAAGAGGTAGCTTTACATAGTGACAAGACCAGACAGAGCATCTTTGCGCAGTGCCAAGACCAAAGGGGCAACTTCACGCCGTGACAAGACTAGACGGGGGCAGCTTTCCACAATGACAAGACTAAAGGGCCACCTTTATGCAGTGACAAGACCAGACAGGGGTAGGTTTGCGCAATGAGAAGACCAAAGGGTGCACCTTTGCGCAATGACAACACTTTGTCTTGCTAGGTACTTTTCAGAAACACAAGATGCAGCAGCTTTGCACAGTGACAAGACCAAAGGGACAGCTTTGCACAGTGACAAGACCAAAGGGACAGCTTTGCACAGTGACAAGACCAAAGGGGCAGTTTTGCGTAGTGACAAGACTAAAGGGGGCAACTTTGCACAGTGACAAAAACCAAAGGGGCAGTTTTACGCAGTGATAAGACCAAAGGGGCACTTTTGTGCAGCGATAAGACCAAAGGGGCAGTTTTACACAGTGACAAGACTAGACGGGGGTAGCTTTGCACAGTGAGAAAACCATATGGGGGCAGTGCAATGAAAACACTCTGCCTCGCCAAGGACTTTTCAGAAAAACAAGATGCACCAGCTTTGCGCAGTGACAAGACCAAAGGGGGTAGCTTTGCAAAGTGACATGAAATAACTCACATCATGCCAACCCTTTAGCTTATAAAATGAGGTGGAATAGATCTGTGAGTGAACACTACACAACCAAAAACTACACCGTACCTTCCTTCATCACCTCGGGATGGACAAGAGGCAGAAGAAGTAATGAGACAAGATGATGAATTGAAGCAATAGGAGGAGACCCATGGCCTAGCAAGATCTGCTATAGCCCACGACAAATAAGCAAGGGCTGCTGCGGCTCGGGCCGAACAAGCGGGGTGTGCTAGGAGGTCACACCCCCCTAACGACGCCCCCGTAGGAGCATGTACGTACTAAGACGCAACCCATCTGTTGGTGCAGAGACCTATACAGATTCTTCAAGTCTAAGCAGCGGCTCAGCCTCGGCATGCGTTAATGGGGTTGTGTGAACTACTCCTGTGACTATCTTGACTGCCGTTTCGACATGATCAGCTATCAACAGCCGGTAAGGACCACTTACAATGTGTTCCCCTACTATTTCTCATTTTAAGTACACAATAACAAGCTCTCTCGTCTACCTGCAGTCCCTGGAACTGCTATGTGGCTACCGCAAGTGAATCGACCTGGAGATCCACCCACATGACTAGTAGACTCTCAACTATGAGGAGTGGAATGACAAAAGTGCATGCCAGATCCGCGAGGAAGAGCGCCGCAATGACAAGCAAACCAAGCGTATATGTCGGGAGACAAAAGCTCATCTCGAGGCATACACACGCAATAGGAAGTGCAAGAAAAAAAGGAAAATGGTAGCCAAGGCCAAAGAGGAATCCGAGGATTTCAACACCAAGCTCGCAAGGAATAGAAAATGGCTCCGATCTACGCAGTAGGTTAGGCCGTTCTGCACTAGTCCCATGAATGTTGAATTTATTTCCATGCCAAGAAGGCACATATGTATCGTACAACTACTTCAGTTTGTTGCATCGTGCGTGATGCTGATTCTTATGCATGTAACCAAATCCTATGCACCGTGTTGTTCCCACATTTATTATGAAATCTATTTTAATTAACAACATCAAATCTCGTCATCTTTTTACATTCAATTCTTCACGTGCCCAATATCACTTTCCTTCTTACTTAAAAATCGTTCATATCCCAGCCTTCCTCACAAAATTTTGCATGAAATTTCTTATACTACAACAACATATGATGATCGCAAAATATCATTGTGAATCAAACATATTTTTTACCATTCACAATGTGCGAAAATCACAAATAGATCAATCATTATATCACACTATAAATTACCTCCGTACATACGAGTCATTGAGGCCTCAATCGTCCCCACAAAAAATCTGCCAAAAATTTCCCGCACTACAACAACACACGGCGATCACAATATGTTACTGTTAGTCTAACATATTTCATACCATTGAGAATCTACGAAAATCACAAACGGACTAGCCTACCTACATTGTTTGCCCTTTTATTTCAAAAAAATAATAATCTAAAAAAAGATTTCCTACATGTATTATCTACACAACGTGAGGAGTTTTCAAAATATTTTGCACCTCGTTTTCTATATTACAAAATTTGTGCATACTCTACACATAAATAAATTACAGATGAAAATTTTTAATGTTTATAAGTACAAAAAAGTTACACAAGCAAGTAAACAAGACTCCACACACGGATCATTATTTTTAAACCTCATTTCCTATATCTAAAAATTATTACATTTTGAATATATTTCCATAAATAAATAGAAAATTTGTATTTATCATGGGAGATTATTACACCAACAAACGCAGGGAGCAACCCAACAAAAATTCATGCACAATAGCATCGTGCGGTACCCGACCACACAATAACAAAATCATGCGGTTGTGGACTGCACGACTGCTGTAGCAGGTGAATTGTGCGGTGGGGGACAACACGACTACTATAGCAGGGAAATTGTGTGGTCGGGGACCGCACAGTCTCGCTATCGTGCGCTCCCCGACCGCACGATTAACACGTGTCACGCTGCCATAGTGCCGCGGTCGGGGAGGGGCTAAAAATGAAATTGCGGTGATTTGAGAACTAGATTTGGTATTCGCGTAATTAACACTGCCAGATTTTTACCAAAATTCTGCCAAATTGTCAATCTCATATACAATTCTTGTACTCCACAAACATTACAGAAATGGAGACATATATTGGAGAGTAATGGTGATATATACGACAACATACTTACCTCCAGAACAGTGCTAGATAAACAAATCATATTGCAGTCATGTGCACAGAGAGACGAGCTAATTAAGAAATCATGCAAGCTTCTTCAAGTTAGTGCTTCTACAGATCCATTCAATGATCGTAGTAGCAGTTTGTGCTTCAAGCAAGCATTTTTCAGTATGTGATTTATCTGAATGTGAGCGGGGATATCATATTCAATATAACATTTTCACTGAAAATGGTCTGCATAATTTATATCTGCAGCAAAGAAGACAATAGAACCGTACTATTCGTCCGTGCCCGCACAAGTACCATTGGCACATGCATAGTAATTAATCTACTTTACGTGCAAAGCCGCAAAGATGAAACGATGATAGCTCTTAAGATACCTGCAGTGCAGTCGATCCAATTGATTTGGCAATGTCAAGTGGTGAATAGCTGACTTATTTGCACAATTTGTTCTTCATTTAATTGAGCCTAAATCAAATAAAGGTTGATCAAAAGCTCAAAGGTCTAGAGCATGCAGACCTCGAGTTGCATCAGGAGAAAAGCGAGAAGCTAAACTGAAAACAAAACAAATATAGGAACAGAGTTGTTGACACAAGTAACGCTCATGTAGTTTAAGTATGTACTTATATAACACGAGCAATGGAGTCTTAGTCAGCAGTTTTATAGAAAATTTTAGCAAAGGACAACTTTACCTCCTTGAAATATATTTTCCTCCTACAGTATCTGTTTCCATCCAATACCAGTGAGCCTTATTAAGTTGGAAAAGAAACTGCAAAACCGTACTAGTAGTTGTCTCAGTTGCAGACTTGCAGCTCCCATTAGTTCCTGAAGTGCGCAAATATGAAGAGCGGGGAAGTGCACAAGGAGAGACACACAACAATAACATTGGTACCCGTGATAAAAAGTTGTGGAGATATGGTTTCAAATTGGTACTTCTTTTAGTACTTTCCAGATTACCCATAGAGTAAATTCATCCAAAATTAGCGAGCAAGAAATATATACATGCATCGAAGAGGCAATTAGTTAAACAGCTAGCATGTGAGAGATAAGCAGGAATGTACCAACCTAAAAGGCTGTAATACCCTAAAAATTAATTCTTAAGGATTTTTGTATAATTATAAAAAAGAATATGAAAAAACGGGATGCTGAAATTTAAAAGATAGTTGGTTTCGTGAAATGAGTTATGTGGAGAGAGAGTTAGATTAGTATTCGTACCGTGATAAAACGTGTCCAACTAAGGAGATAAGAAAAGTTATGGGAAAAAATAGAGCTAGCTCCGCCGGCGCCGTCTATCCTCACGGCAGATTTGGTCGTGCGTTGGCCATCGCTTTCACGGGGGGAGGCCAGCCGCTGTGCGCCACGCGTGGGACGGGTCCAAGCTCGCGCAGCAGTGATCCGGCAGCTGTCGGCCGTGGCCTTGTTTGCCGTGCGCGGGGGAAGTGGAGATCGGCTGCCGCGCGTGTCTACTGCTGTGCTGCCAACGCCTGGCGTGAGCAGCAGTGCCAGCGAGGTAAATTGTTTAGCTTTGCTTGTTCCTTTGTGTAGGTATATGAGTTTTTGCACAGTGCGACTAGAAGTTGTTTCATGGTTTGGATGGGCGTCCTGCTTGTGGAACAGTAGCACTCGACGAGTTCCAGCGATGAAAAGTGGGAAACAATCTTCACGCTTTGTATTGGTTTCTTTGAGTTTCAACAGTAGCATTGACTAGAAGATAAAGTTTGTGTTGTGCTTGTTTATGCCAGTTTTCAACAGTAGCCATATGGGGATTGATTAGTATTGCTTCGTACACGTTTGTGATAGTTTTTGCAGAGAGGCTAGATGGGAAATTTGGCAAGTGATTATAGGGGAAAATTAGATAATAGATCAGTTTAGTATGTTATAATTTATACGATTATTTTGAGGTCTGTATGATCATAATTTGAAAATTCTATCTACTAAAAAATTGTAGAGGGTGTCATTATCTTTCAGTAGTATTTTGGTTCATGTCAATCGGATAAATAAATTGTGAGTTATGAATTTTATAGTCCTGCTGTCTGATAAGGTTGTTGTGTTTTAGACAGTATATGTTAACATTTAGATTAAAAATAGTAAATGGACTAATTTGAGAATTTTTACACATGAATATTGTAGATAATTCCTTAAGGTTTTCAGAGAATTTAAGAACACAATTTTTAGATGAGTAACTTAAAAGATATGGATTTTGGGGTGCTATTGTCTAGTACCGTGTTGCTGTGGGATACAGTCGTGGAAAAACGTTAATTTGACAAACTTAATGCCAGAATTAAATTTTAGGAATAACTAGAAAATGATAGGAAATTTACTTTAGGTTTCTAAAATGTCACTATTTAATACATTTGCACTCGTGGATTACAAGTTATAGAATTAATATGTCTGCTGTCCAGAAGATAAGAGATCTATCTTCTAGGTTAAAAACGGGGATATAGTTGGTTTAATCTGAAGATTTGGCCAACTAAGAAAATGTAGAAAGTTTTGTATAGATTCCAAAACTGATATGGTTTGCTACTTTACGATGGGGGAATTGGGAGTTATGAAATTTTGAATACCGGGACGACAAGGGAGATTGTCTGGTAAAAGAAGAAAAGGGGGATTTGCGAAGCGTGTAGGAGCGTTGTTGATTTCTTGATGAATTGTAATGTTGTGGCATTAATTGAGATTGAATATTTACTATAGGAGGAGCAGCTTCGGGTGTGTTGGCACCTTCAAATCCTTCCTGTCGGCGCAATTAGGAAAAAGGCAAGTGCATGGTCGAATGGTATTCAAGTGTTTGAGCTTGTTGTTTGTCTATGCAATTACTTGCCATGATGATTCGTATGATAATACTTATTCTTAAATTTCTCATATGTTTATGGTTACATTGATGAATATGGCAATTGCTTAACATTGTTGATTAACTAATAAAAAGAGATAATCATTGCATTACATGTTAAGCAATCATGATACATAGTGTTGAGCTGAGACCTTGTATGAAAAAGGACAGAACGACCCTGTATGAAAAAGGACAGGGCCAGGCATATGATAAAGAGTTGACTTGAGACCCTGTATGAAAAAGGATAGGGCAAATGTGTGTCATCGATAGGTGAACACCTAGCTATACTGGTATATGCAGAAGAGGGTTTTAAGTCTTGAGTATTGCATTCATGGAAAAAGAGACTTGTGTATGGAACTTGATGATAATTAGCATGTGAAGATGGGTTAATTGTGAATTAAAATGATATGTTAAAGTGATGCTTACCTTGTTTATTATTCTACTTTGTACTTACTGAGTCCTGGATTCACTCTTTTTTATTTGTTGTTTTTAGGTGATCGTCATAGGTGACATGCATGGGACGAAGTAGCACATGGATATTTGCACTTTATAACCCTTCAGTTCACTTAGCAATATATCACTTTTGATCATGAACATTTTGGTTTCATTCATTGTAGTAATTGGTTAAATCATGGATTTCCTTATCTTCTTATAGACCGTATTGTTGCTAGATGATGTATTACTTAGTTCAATGTCATTTATGTTGTTTCTGGTAATTTTTGGTTCGCGTTAAGTTAAATTTATGGTTTATCATGCTGCTGAAATTATGTTTAATTTCATGTAGAATGTTGATTCTTGTTATCTAGTAGTCTTCAATATTCGTTTAGTGGTTTTTATCTGGTAGCGATAGTGAGTATAGGTGACATTTTGGGCTTTTGTTAATCTAGAGTGTTACCAAGGCAGTTATGCTCTTGCGGATGTGGAGGCTAACCTTCTCATTTGCCTCAGATTACTAAAACACTAGTTGATTGCCCATGCATTGTAATGGAAATATGAACTTTACCCAGTAATCCTAAATACAGTGTAAATTCATACGAAAGAGCAACCAATGCAAGTTTTACACCTAGCTTTCTCTTTGCATGTACACTGCACACACACAAGAAAAAAGGCTAACGCCATGCTAGATTATGTCAAATTTATAAATAGCCATGTCAATTGCAAAATAATATAGTTTGAAAATCTTTACCTTAAGAATCATGAGTAGGACGAGAAGGATATGCAAACCAGCCAATCCTCGAGCTCAACTTCCCTATCTTTTTCACTAAAATGGAAGGAAATGTCAATAATAAAAGCTATTACATACTACATAGGTAGAACCACCCAAGAAAGCTAACAGAGAATGAAACTAACTTTGTTGGACTTGGACATTCGTCCCTAGAGTTTGCATCAAGGAAACACGGTCTAGAAGTTGAAAAACTCTATGACTTACACCTGATGCTTTCATTACAGTTGAAGAAATCTTAATTTCCCAATATTAGCACAAAGAAATGGAGTACAAAACAACGACCAAAGTATCAGACACTAAGAAATCTTCAAGAATGTATGAACAACAAGATTGGGTAGACTATATTGAATAAATTTTTTAAGATTCTCTAAAATTGTTCAATAATTATTGGAACTGATGGCAACAATGCCTCCACTTTTGCAGGAGAAACTAAAAGGCACCATCGTACACAAAACTAGATAAATCAAATCATACCACAAGCAGATATTTGGTCAGACATTTCAATGTCAAAGACCCTTTTGGCCACCTTTTGTACTATAATTTCACAATAAAACACACCTTTTCCATCTTTCAATTCTATAAAGCTAACGTGTTTCTATTTTCTTTGGCTCAACAGCTTGTATTCCTCCATTTACCAGTCATGATGCTGAGATTCATTGTTTATCATGTCCAAGCACTGAATAATGGCTAGATGCTACAAAAAGAACTTAATAGTGTCTAATATTCACCGTTAATCATGTCTAACCATTTCGCTGCACTCCAATTTGTTATTCAGCAAACACCAGTGTAGTGCCAAAAAGGTCAACCATGCAACCATAATGCTCTTCCCATGGCGAGAGCCTATATGAATTTTTCATCAACTCAAACAACTAACGGCCTTCTTGCTTTAAACCAGAGTAGCAGCATGCACCAAGGATGGTTATAAAGGTGATTTCATTGGGGGGCAAGCCTGAAGCAACCATCCTATCAAAGTACTCAAGAGCTTCCCTGCCATGACAATGCAATATAAACCCATTGATCAACACATTCCAGGAGGACACATTCTTTGAGGGTTATCTTATGGAAGATGGAGTCTCCAAGCACCTACACTTTGCATACATATCAACCATTGAAGTCCCCACATGAACATCCCACTCAATGCCCTTATGGTCTATATACTCATGCACCCACCTCCCAGATTGAGCATGTCCAAGCTTGCACAATCTGAGAGGACAGTGGAAAGAATAACCATGTTCAACTTCACCCCTAATGTCTACATCGCATTGAACACCTCCAATGCCTTGCTCGGACGCTTGCACTGCACCAAACCACTTACCAAAACTATCCAAGAAACAATATCCCTCATCGAAAGCTTGTTAAATACCCACCTTGCAAGATCCAATTTCTCATACTTGACATACATATCTAACATTGCATTCCCAACAATGATGTATAACTCCCACTCCCGCTTGAGATATCACCCATGCACAACCTTCCCAGTCCGCACCAACCCCAGCCTCGCCAATGTCCCCTCGTTCGGCATAACGTCCATCTCACCAAATACCCTGAGAGCCTCTGTGATCCACCCTCCCTTGATGAACGCAAACACCAGTGTAGTCCATAACATGACATCCCACTCTGCCATTTCATAGAACACCCTCCTCGCATCGTCGCACTCATCGCATGCGTTGTAGAACATGACCAGCTCATTCCAAATGGTCAAGGGCCCCAGGAACCCAGCCTTCATCGTGACTACGTGCGCCTAGCAGCCCTCACAGAGGCCACTAAGCCATGCCTTGGGCACCGTAGGGAGTGTGTACCTTTCGAGCCACGCAGTGGTGCCTAAGGCAAGGAGTGCGAAGGCATGGAAGCCTGCGGAGGGTTCGTCGATGAAGGTGAGGTGGGAGATGAAGGCGTTGAATGGGTGTGCACTGTGGAGGATGGGGTAGGGGCAGAGGCGAAGTAGCACCCTGGGGTGAGGTGCCTAGCAAAATGTGCGAGGAGGATGGGGGAAAGAGGAATCAAAGTGAATGAGGGCAAAATGTGAATCATTTTTTTTAGAGGGAGGGGAAAGAACGTAGTTCTCACCTACTTACTCTTTTAAGTAATAGAAATATTGGGACGTGCATTGTCACCTTGAAATAATATTTTGAGGCTAACACTCTGCGTGACAAAATAATTTTGACTTTTTTAGTCAAGCAACTTTGATTGCCTCAAAGCCCTTATTATTTTGTAGTTTCACACCCTTATTATTTTGTACTTTCAGTTTCAACTTGATCTGTCACTTCTCTTCCCGTACACCCTCTATGATCAGGATTCACAAGCAAAAGCCCAATTGCATATACAGTTATGCATGCATAGATTTCATGAAACTGACTTTCAAATGGCAAATAACTTCGATAATTATTAACTCGGAACTTTCTTAGGTCAATCAAACATTTTGGTAAGCATACTTCCCCGGTAGATTCTGAAAACAACACCATAGATTCTTTCCATTATGGGTGCAGGAATGCAACAATTAATAATTAGTATTATAAGCTTTATTACTAGTGCATCATTTACAGCTCTGTTACACTTTTGTTGCTTCAGAAGCTCGGATTTTTCCAAAAGTGAATAATGAGATATCAAAGTTTTATCTAGCGTAACCTGCACAACATATAAAGACATACAGAAGCTCCAGAACTTCACTAGCGTTGTTCGTTGTTCAGATTTTGTACAAACTGCTGAGAACACCGAAGAAGAGGCCTTGTACTGTAGCTTATCTGACAACAACTTCTCTCGTGCACAAAAACCAAGAGCTATATATCATTGTTTGAACGCCATCAATCAATCAGGGCATTGTACAAGTGCATCGATTGAATTTTGAGTTTTTGACCGCATAGTTTTTGTACCACAAGCACAGGTTTTTCTGAAAAGTGTGTCCTAAGGATTCAATAATGTTTTACATGCCACCATATTTAAAGACACCAACTGGTAACGAAAGTGTAACCAGATCTCTATATTCTAACAAAGATGTGAACAAGATTTTGATATAGTTATAAACATGTTCTCTTCTTTTAAGATAGTGTACAATTAGCACTATGATAAAATCAAAATTAAATATATAAGTTAGCTCTATGATATGCAAAGCAACTTGGTACTATAATGTTGATATTTGCTAATGTTTCATCACGTTTCACAATTAATGTGGCCATGGTGGCACTGATGATTTATGTTAGACTGGCTAATCACTCACTGCTTTGAGAAATTAAAAGGGAACACAATAAAATGTTATAGAAGTAAAATGTTTTGCTTAGTAAGCATATCAAAATATGTTAGAGAAAACTAGCGAGCCAGTGTAGATTAATACATAGGTTGAACCAATCACCACATGCAAGACAAGCACTTTGCAAAACCGATCCTTCTCCTCCAAAAGATCTCTGAAAACTGAAGAACAGACAACTTCATCTTATGAGGTTATGTATCAACTAAGCTAACTATTCATAAGTTGGTTGAGGATGACCGCACATATAGTTAAAAAAAATAATGGTCAAAAGTGTGTAGTGGAGACTATCAATGTCCAAAACAACAAGCAGAAGAGAATGAAGAGTTCAATGGGGCAGGCCTTGGGCTCTAGCACACATAAGTATACAATGACCAATTAGAAAAGGGAACAAAGCTACTGGTCTCAAAAACAGTGTATCTTAAGTACACAATGAATTTGTTAAAGTTGAACTACATGTACAAACATAATGCAATAGTACAAATACAATATTTTCTGTTCCTGACCCAACAGTACACTACGCTCTGATAGCAAACTCCAGATATGAAGGAAGTGGTGTAAACCAATTACTATATCGTGCACCATTTTAAGATTTGTTTTTCACTCAGCCAAAAGAAGTGACTTGACTTTTTTTTACACAAGGTCGACACATAAATCATGCATTTCTCCATATAAACAAAAATAAGCTAAAAAGACTATGCATATATGGTTTGAGGAATGCTGTTGGTTATCAGTACTCAGTAGTACATGAATTTATTGCATAACCAGGTATACACGTGATTGCAGAATCAGTTGGATATTGGGATTGATTATTCTGCAACTCTGCTTATCTTTTAGGCTTTAGTTTCCATAACTTCTGATAAACCAAGGTACTTTGAAATGATGGTGATATAGACTAACTAGTAAACTAGCTGATACGTATAGGTGACCTAATCTTCACGGTACGAACAATGGTGTTTTCCCCTTTTCTCCCTTGTGGCTATTGCTTCAAGAGGCCTTCTTCTTCCTTGTGGTTATGGTGGCAGCAAGCAACCTCCCTTCTTGCGACAACAAAGGAACTTAGGATTTCGGCCCCTTTCACTCCTTGCGGTCACAATTGAATTAGGGTTTCAACTAGGAGGGTATTTCCCAATCAATTAGCAGCCCTTCTTCTTCCTTTTTCTTGCACCAAGTGTAGATGAAAGGTAGGGCTGCAATGTACCAATCAACAACAATGTTGCTGATTAGAAGCATTCAACTAGGAACTCTCCAAATCGTGAGTATTGTTCATGAATTAAAGAGAGGAATCGTATAGATTCAATAGTGACTTGAGATCAGCAACTAAGCTCTCAATCCATGGGATCGTAGCAAACCCTAATCGGAAAGCTCTCATGCAATCACAAGCACATAAGTTTGCACCACAAACATTGTGACTTCTGTAGCTTCTCTCAAAACAATCTGATCTAGTCTAAGGTACAATGGGGTATGCCCCTGGCCTTATATTGGTGTCTCAAGGCATGGCCATACACACACACGCATGCACGGCAATGGGCTAAGCCCAACTCAAACTCTAACCCACATATTCCACTCGAACTCTCCTAGATAACTGACTCCACTTCTTCTAAAAAATTGGACTCCTCAAATAAACCAGCATGGTTTTTGTGAGGACTCCCTAAAACCAGATACATCCAATCACAAGATTCAGCCAACTCCTAAACAACTCGGATGCAACAAATCAGGAAATAATGCAACAAGATGGAAACCAGTTAACTCAAGTTGGCAATTCAGATTGGATTCCGTTTTGATGGCCGATCCCTATCCAGATTGATCGCACATAGAATCCTGGCTTCTTCTTCCCTTGCACATGGCTTGGCTTGAGTTTGGTTTCTGGCTCCTCATGTGATCCATCTTTCTTCTGGCTCTTCTCTTTGGCTCAGTCTCCTAGCTATGCATGGCAAAGCAATTGAGGCCCAATCAGATTGATGTTTCTTTCTTCACGCACAAGAAATAATTCCCTTGCTTTGTTTGATTTGTTTTCCTAGCTTAGTACCCTTTCTTGGCTCAGCCTTTCTTTCTTCATGCACAAGAAATAACTTCCTTAGCTTCACATGGCAATCACATGCACCAAGCCCCCATACGACTCCCCTCTCCATGCACTCAATCAGATTGATCCTCATGCACCCCCTTGGATCATGTGATCCCCCATGTGGCCGAACGCATGGAACTATCTCATGTGCCTCATTGACTAGCCCTTGCGTCCCTTTGCCGGCCTCCCTCTCCTCCCTCTTAGCCAAAGCTTGCTTCTGCTTTTATTTACACAAAACAACACCATATTGTAATGTAATTTTAGATTATAATGCTGAAGCACAACTCAAAGTAGAATGGCACACTTCGCCACATTAGATGGTGAGTGCAAAATCACATTAACCTAAAAACCTAGATGTATCCTTGGCTATTAAGACAGTAGTGCTCATTTGAAGTGCACATATCCTTGGCTTGCCACCATATCCTTCATCCTATTCGAAGAGTTGATGGTTGAGAGTCTCAACATCCCTAGGTCAGTTAAACCAAGTCTGAAGTTATTTTTGCCTTAGCTTGCTTTGTAAGTGAAATCAAACGCTTAACGACCAATGGCTAGTGCATTAATTACATTTTTAGCCTTTGATTGCACAGTTCTTGTTCCAAAAGCTCATATTTTTTCAGAAGTACCAACTAAAAAGAAACTATCTGGTTACTAAAACTTGAAGTAGATATTTACCTTGTGACAAAAAAATGTGAGCGGAATCCTACTGGGAAAATGCATTGTAATAGCCTTGTGATAATCTACTCAACATCATGACTAAGGAATTGTGTAGAGCAACGAGCAGATCATCTCTTCTGGGTAAAGTGGACAAACTTTACAGAGTAAAAACTATTCGAATAGCCGTACCCACGGTCAAGGGTGGACATGGGAACTTAACCGGATATAGTTCTATTTTAAAATCTTTGTGGGTGGAGTTGGAAAAGTGAAGGGTAATGGAAAGCCCTGATTTGTGTTGCCCTGGGTATCACCCCAGTGATAAAGTAAGCGGTTATAATGCTAAAAGGTTAGCATATGGTGCAGAAGCCATGTAACGGTGGATGGAATCTGTATCGCTATTATTATTGCATTCTTTCACACATTATGTTTTAGTTCAAACTGCTAGGTCCTAGAAAATTTCTATGTACCATATTTTAAATGTAATTTATGGCAAATAAAATAACCCGAGCCTTTCCTTGATAAGCCATGCATGTTACCTATTTGCATTCTGTGTATTGGCTTGCGGAGCACGGTGGTTTGTGCTCACCCTCGCTTAGTCAATTAATTCAGAATCAGGAGTCAAATCGCTACACTTCAGCAATACACCTAGGCATGATGATGGAGAAGATGAAGGTGTTAAGAACTAGGTCGCAAACCCCCAGTTGGCCGCCTGTGGGCATGTCCTGAGGGTCCCACCTGTGTGCTTCGTTTCCGCTGCTGCATTTTAATGATTTCGGCCTAAGCGGCCCAAGAGTAAGTCTACTTTTATATTTACGCTTCCGCATGATATGTATTTGATGTTCAGTACTGTATCTATGAGCACTATCTACTGATCCAGGAAATAATGCGGTAGAATCACAAAGGATTCCAGATTATAAAATCTGGGTCCGACAGAACGCGAGTAGGCAACGTGCTCCAGCCAACTAAGCAAGGCTCAATTCTCACTTGAAATGCTTTTGCTCAAATTGAGATCCTGTAACTTACTGAAGCAAAGTCAAAGAATAACGGTACCATAACTTTGGATGATTTGTAGCTGTCGGATCACAAATGAACAACCCAGATATGATAGAGTTGGGGGATCCACTTCGCTTTTGCTCCTGGGCGGTAGGGACAGCCCAAAATTCCAAAAACTAGTATAATTATTATAAAATCATCATTTAAGTATTTTTAGATTTTTTAGAATTTCCCACATTTCTAGAAATTAATTTGCATTTTCAGCAGCTGAAAATGAATTTCTAAAATTTATTAAAACTGTACCAGAGCCTGGAAGCAATTTATTTGGGCCCTAAATATTCTAAAGTGCATTCCAAAAAAATTCATGAATTTTGAAGTTGATTTGCTCATTTTTAAAATTCAAACTTGATTTCTACAATTAAATCAATTAGAAACCCAAATTTAAATTCCTTTTCGCCTGTAGGCCGAATTCCTTCCCTTGCCCTAGCCCATTGCTATTCTCCTAGCTCCAGCCCACACACCGAGCTGCCTTCATGTTTTCGTCTTCTCCGTGTGAAAGCACCTTTCTCCGAATACGTTTTATCTCTCATCGTCTCCTTCACTCTCTCTATCACGCGGGCCCGTGACCCACCCGTTAGGCATCTTCTTCCACCACCCACCGCGCCACAGTACCTTGTGCTAGTGCCACACCAAGTACACCGCGACAAGCTTTCTACCAAAGCTGTTGTACCTGTCACTGTGCTAGTAGTGTCTCTGTAGCCCTTTTATCGCCTGTGCGCCTACACGAGCCATCCCGTTAGCCGCAACATTCGTGAACGTCATGCTCATGTTGCCACTTAGGAGCACCTCCAAGCGAAAATCTTCATGCTCCACCTATTTAAGCCCGTTTGAGCTCACCTGTCTTCACCATTGCTCGTCATCTCCATATTGCCCCTTGGCCAAGTCTCTCTTCCACTGGTTTGCCCAGAACACCCTCATTGTCCATAGCTCTGGTGCGCACCACCGTCACGCTTCGTTGAGCTCATCTTCTGTTCTGGTAAGCTCAGAGCCATCTCTTCCGTGTCATCTTGTGCCTTAATTTGAATTTGGTGCAGCAAGCCATTAGGGATCCTTCTTCATCCTCGACACCGGTCACCATCACCGCCGCCTCGATTCTATCACTTTGATGAGCCAAAGACCCCACTATGGTTATTTTTACCATCCTCTGACACCTCTAAACATGTTATCGTGCTCTGTTGTAGACCGTTCTCGCTGTAGTGAGCTGACACCATGGAGGCCATCACCACCGCCTTAGTTCACTGCCATCCGGCCACCTCAACACCTCCCTGTCATTGCCGTCCTCAGCATCGTCTTTCTAGTGAGCTGTTGATGCTTATGCACTATTTGTCTTAGCCTAGAGTAGTAGGTTTTATCACCGCCACCATAGCTTTATGCTACACCGCCATAAGGTTTAGCTACTGGCCTACCTACAATGACCTTGGTCCCCGTGCTACCGTCTTTAGTATCATGCTGGACCTAGGAAGCCATAGTACATGTGCTCCTTTGCCCTTTGGTTTCACCTTTTCGCCTCTATCACCGTTCGCCGGACTTCACCACCACTTCACATCACCGAGAGCCCACCTCCAACCACCCCTCTAGTCGCCAACCCCACCAATGGACTCCCCATGAGCCCCTCTACCTGTCTCTGACCTTGCCATAGCCTCTCCAACCCTCCCTTGTTCACTGGTGAGTTCGCTGACAACCTCATCTGAGAGCGCCGCCATGCCACTGTATTGTGTCACTGACAAGTGGACCCACTGGAAGAATAGTTTAACCTAATTAATCTCAATTAAACCTAATGAGTCTATGATGTGTGGGCCTGAATGGATTAATCAAGTTAAAATTATAACTTAAACCAGTTTTAAATAATGAGTCACTGTCATATAGACCTTATATGTCAGTCATTTTAGAAATTAAAAAAACCCTGACAAGTATAAGCCTAATGACACAATAAACCCATAATTTACTTTAGGAAGAAAAAAATCCTACGCAGTGTTTTCTTTTTCCAGCACTTTTCAATCCAAACCAAATTAAAATGCATGTAACTTTTGCATATGAACTCCAAATTGAATAATTTTTGTCTCTAAAATTATGCACTTTCATATTCTACAAAAATATTTAGAATTTCTCTCTATTTAAATTTATTTGACTTTTATTTGTGATATTTGGCATTTACCAACTTGATACCAATGTTCAAAAAACTTCATCAATGAGTCAGAGCAAGATCAAGAGTTTAAAAAGCAAGGCAAGCACCTCTTTTGATCATTTTGATCACATATTTAATGTTATGTATGTTGTATCCAAAACTATTATGCATGTGCGTAATTTTGGTAAAAACCGCTATATTGGTAATGTTATTAGTTATGTCCAATTGTTGCATTAAACCCCACCTTGATAAATTGTCCCTTTGCTGTTGTCACCCTAGCATTAATATCCACTATGGGTAAAATATGGAACTTAGAGATTAAATGAAGTACTTGATGTTTAACCATGCTCATAACGGTATTAGATGTGCTAGGTTGAAAATGGGTCAAAATATTCAAAAAATGGAGATACTTGAGATTTGGTCCAAAGGGGTTACCTCTATTATTTTGGTTAGAAAATAAAATCAAAACATGTTTTGGACTTGGGCGAGTGGTTGTAGAGACCAGTGCATTGTGCACGAGACTGGGGTTTGTGAATGTCTCGCCCGGGTCACTAAGGACCAATCCATATTGTTCCATAAACCTAAGTACATCCGTACAACCATATGCAAGCATGGAAAGGGCTTCGCATAATAAGTTACTAGGGTTAACAACTTCACCGCATATGGTAGATTGTAGGTGGGCTAGTGCAGGCATGGAAAGTATCCATGTTCGGAGGGATCTTATCTAGAAGGAAGGTTTACCAGCACACCATATGAGTCTTAGAAAGCTAGAGGGCACTCCCTGTCCTAAGAAGAAAATCATTGCATGGTGGTTATTAGGACCGGTGATGTTAATACTTTATCATGAACTCTCAATTCAGGTGTCGATGGTATCGTGTGACATGTTTAACATGGCGGGATGTTTATATCGTATGGGTAAAGTATAGAACCTCTGCAAAGTGTAAATCTATTCGAATAACCATGTCCCCTGTTATAGACAAAGCTTGGTGAAGTCCCACAAAAAATAGCTTTATATTTTACAAAATGGTTCCAGAAAGGTATGGATGGAAAATCTATGCACAATGTGTTCGACAAGGTTATTGCCACTGTTTCGAAATCCTAAGGCAGCAAGCCTCTTGTTCTAAATTATGCTATTTATGCTTTATTGTTAGTTGCTTATTAAAGTTAAATGCTCTTATAACTTTCGTTTGCAATCTACTACTCGTTATCTTAATTGAAAGCATGTTTCACAAATTAAACTAGACTAGATAGCTACCTTTGACTCAGCCTGCATATTATATAACTTTGCTTTAAAGTCTTACGGAGTACAATTTTCATACTCACCATTGCTTGTTGAACATGTTCAGAAGATGGAGAAGAAGATCCATCTTGCGATTACTATTACGTAGCTAGTTTTGGTGATGAGGACATTGATTTCTAGGGTTCTACCCTAGTCAGTTGCCTGTGGTTGGGTTGAGACAAATTTGCTAGTTTTTTGTGCCTCTTTTATCTTTGCTTTTGCTAAATTATTTTTATTGTATGTTCTATTTGGCCAGTTAACCCAAGTGTTGTAAACTTCGCCATCTAGGCTTATGTTCGATTGCTACCTATATATACTACCATGTTTTAAATTTACTGTGTATGAATATGATATGAATGTTGTTGAATATGTGCTAACCACTGATTATGGGACTAGTACGGTAAACATATAGGGTTCATAATACAAATTCCAGGTCCCTACAAAATCTCCTTTCAGGGTAGGGATGCGGGTATGGCTAGCAGGGGTATAAACGAGATGGATTTTTCCTGCTTGATCCGGAGTCAGATCTAGTCGGGCCCAGATTCAGGAAGGGATTTGACTATCCAGCCGGATCCAAGACAGAATTCGGATAGTTGAATCCGGATTTGGGGTTGAATTCAGAGCATGCAATATCCAGCAAATCTAGGATGGGACCTGGATATCGGGATTTTTTTCCTTGCTGGATATCTGGCAATAATCTCATCTTTCCATCTTGGCCAAGCCCACTCCATTCTAATAACTACCAAAGTAGCTAAACCTAGTCTTAGTGTCTCACTTCATGACTTCCTCTCACCAGTGACATGAGGTAGCGCCGACTCGCTGTTCGCCAGGAGCCACAACCGCCGGAGAGGGACAATCGAAAGAGGAGCCTCTCCAGTGGCTGTTAGCATCACCGTCCCCTCTCCTGTCACTATTACTATCACCGTCCCTTCTCCATCTGCCAAGATCTGCCACACCATGGTGGCCTCTTTGCTCTCCAGCAGCCACTGGGATCTACTCTCTGCAGCCACTCTGCTCTCCAGCAGCCACCGCGATAGCTTGATGAGAGAGCTTGGCCACTTCTCCCTCACCTTCTCCTCTCTCTCTCTCTCTCACTCAAACTCTCTCGATTTGGCTACAGCTCCCGATCTAGATGTCACGTTCTTGGAGAGTGGTGATGATCTGTATGTCTTCATGAGTCATGACTTCATCGTTGTAGTCTGGTAGCTAGCATTGGCAACAGAAATAGGCCAGTGGCCCAATTGCCTATATATTTCTCTTTCTTTTTCTTTATTTTTGCTGTTATATTTGTTTTATACTTTTTGATGCTATATGTAATACACGTATACATGAACAAAGATGAAGTCATAGAAGCCTAAAACTAAACATGGTTATCACTCATGTTGAAATGACGATGGTATGGTTCAACTTATATTTCTTTCTATATACACATACTATCTATTT
This sequence comes from Dendrocalamus latiflorus, assembly GCA_017311315.1. Lineage (NCBI taxonomy): Eukaryota > Viridiplantae > Streptophyta > Magnoliopsida > Poales > Poaceae > Dendrocalamus > Dendrocalamus latiflorus. Next base: position 6,826,008 of record CM029628.1, read on the forward strand.
TTATCTGTTTTCGACTCGAATCTGTCCTGTGCCCGTATCCTGAATAACCCAATTTGTATCGTTTTTGGCTTGCCCATATCTGACTTTGAATCCAAGAAAATATAAGTTAGGATACAAGAAGAGCAATATCCGTCTGTATATGGCCTGTTTTCACCCTTAATGGCTGGATGACAATCCTCTAAGGAAAGCATAATGCAATTAGCAACCAGACGTTCGATCTAGGTGCTAGCTCCATATGCTATGCTTAATATGCACATGAGTGCCTTCCCACCATCTGATTCTCCCCTACAAAATGCACCACATCCACCATCTATTTCTTCCTCGCACTTACTTGTGAGGCGCCATGGCGTGGCCAAAGACAACGACACTATCTCTAAGCAGGAGGTAGTGGCTTGCCACCGGCGGCCAATCCCAGTGTCTGGGTGTCGGTGGGAGTGACACATCTGGCAGGCAAGGCTAGCACGGTGCACTTCCGACAGCCATTGCTGTGATGCCCTATTCTTGTGGCTGCAGGAGAAGGAATAGATAGAGCAATAATGATGGCGATAGTGGAGCTTGAACGCCGCTGCTATGTGAAGGAACGCGCGTAGGCTACGATAGCAGAAAATAAAAATTTCTACCGCGCACACCAGGACATCATGCTAAGAAGGGATCATAGATCGTTACCACTAGACGCGCAGCGCAGCGGAAGAAGAGTTGGAGAAGCCGATCCAACCACGCGCGTCGAGGTAGTAGTGGAAGTAGCCGATCGTCCCGAACAGATCGTCTCCTCCACGCGATCAACCACACCACGAGCAGATCCAATCTGTAGTTTGTTGATGCCGATCAACGCCGCAACGAGCAGCGCCTCCACCGGTATCCACACGTCCGGGGCTGGAACTCCGATCGCGAGTGTACCAGCACTCGCGAGCGGCTAGGGTTTGGCTCGGGAGGTGGCGGCTAGGGTTTTGTTCGGGAGGAACATATGCGTCCATCCCTCAGCCCCCCCCGCCTCCAAATATATAGACCTCCTCACTTGGGCCTCGTGGACCGAGGCCCAATAGGAGTCTATCCGGATCTCTATCCGAATTGAGCCCACATCCGAATCACATTCGAATTAGTGTTCCAACCCGTTAAGTGTGCGACCCTGTAGGTTCACGTATACTTGGTCGCGACCCGGAAACACCTTTCCGGTCACCCTGTTAATAGCGGCCTCTAGCAAGACATATTAACCCCAAAGTATACGTAAAGATCATATCGGCTGAACCTGTAATGTTCTCATGTACGAATCCTTTTGCCTCACGATATAGATTAAGCTCAAGGCGAGACCTGTGTCATCCTCTTAATGGCTCAATCACTCTCTCGATTCCGTGATGGATTATAAACTTGTGATTGACTCCTCAATCACATTGGCATGGCCATGCACTTTCATAATCCATTACATCGAGGGGCCCAGAGATATCTCTCCCATAAGGAGGGGCAAATTCTATCTTGATCATTCACATCCCACTACATGTTTCATAGCAAACCCGAAGACTACTTTTATGACTACCCAGTTACGGAGTAGTGGTTAGTAGTCCCAAAATAGGCTACTACGCATGTTGGGAACCATGATGATCTCAAGTCTAACGATTCTACATAAACACTACTTGAGACCAACTAATGACACATGGAATCTCTGCAGTGTCTCATGGCGGGTCTATCCAACATATGTTCACTAACACATGTCCATATTATTGATTTGGTATCTCCATACCATGATCCATGAGACATGATCATCAATCAATACATATGCTGATCTTTGAATCATATATGTTCCTCATATGATATATGATCAGGGATCATTTAGAAATAGCAACATTTTGGCATTAAGAGTCTCATGAATAAGTCACATACTCATTGATCAATAATGATAATGTCTATTTCAAGGAACAAAGCAATGTATCATAAACATAGTATGTGATATATTCAACATCTCCATGTTGCCTCTAGGGCATATCACCAACAGTCTCCCACTTGCACTAGAGTCAACCATGTAGGTATCTAATACCCATTGCCCTAGTGTGAGCCTCATGCTTTGGCTGGGGAAGCGGCTTTGTCAACGGATCTGCAATGTTCAAATCCGTTTGTACTTTGCATATCTTCACATCGCCTCTCTCCACAATCTCGCGGATGAGATGAAATCGCCGTAGAATGTGCTTGGACTTCTGGTGCGATCTAGGCTCCTTGGCTTGCGCAATGGCCCCACTATTGTCACAGTAGAGGTCCATTGGGCTGGAGGCACTAGCCACCACACCAAGCTCAGAAACAAATTTCTTGATCCAAACAGCCTCTTTAGCAGCTTCAGAAGCTGCTATGTACTCGGCCTCTGTTGTAGAATCAGCAACCGTCTCCTGCTTGGAACTCTTCCAGCTCACCGCACCGCCATTCAGGCAGAACACAAATCCAGATTGCGATCTAAAATCATCTTTGTCAGTTTGGAAGCTAGCATCGGTGTAACCATTTACAACGAGCTCTTCCTCACCCCCATAGACGAGGAACACATCTTTAGTTCTTCTCAAGTACTTCAAGATGTTCTTTACGGCAATCCAGTGACTTTCACCTGGATCTGACTGGTATCTACTTGTAGCACTTAAAGCATACGAGACATCTGGACGTGTACAAAGCATGGCATACATAATGGATCCCATAGCCGAAGCATATGGAATCGCATTCATTTTATCCCGCTCATCAGGTGTACTAGGACACTGACTCTTGCTAAGATGTATACCATGTGACATAGGTAGGAAGCCTTTCTTGGAATCCTGCATGTTGAACCTTTTCAACACCTTATCAATGTACGTATCTTGGCTTAATCCAATTAGCCTTCTTGATCTATCCCTATAGATCTTGATGCCCAGAATATATGCCGCCTCTCCTAAGTCTTTCATAGAGAAACTATTTTTCAATGAAGACTTAACAGATTCGAGCATAGGAATGTCATTTCCGATCAGTAATATGTCATCCACATATAAGACCAGAAACACGAGTGCGCTCCCACTAGCCTTTTTGTAAACACAAGGCTCTTCTTCGTTCTTGATGAAACCAAACCCTTTGATTACTTCATCAAAACGAATGTTCCAACTCCGAGATGCCTGCTTTAATCCATAAATGGATCTTTGCAGCTTGCATATCTTTCCAGCTGATTGCGGATCGACAAAACCCGTGGGCTGTGTCATGTACACATCCTCACTCAGATTTCCATTAAGGAAAGCTGTTTTGACATCCATTTGCCATATTTCATAGTCGAAATATGCAGCAATCGCTAGAATGATCCGAATAGACTTTATCATTGCGACGGGCGAAAAAGTTTCATCATAATCAACACCTTGAATTTGTTTGAAACCTTTGGCCACCAATCGCGCTTTATAGATGTGAACATTTCCATCTATGTCTATCTTTTTCTTGAAAATCCATTTGCACTCAATGGTTTTAACACCATCAGGTGGATCAACCAAGTTCCAAACATGATTACTGTGCATGGATTCAATTTCGGATCTCATGGCTTCAAGCCATTTCTCAGAGTCTGGTCCCACCATCGCTTCTTCATAGGTCTTAGGCTCATCGTTGTCTAACAACAATATGTCCCGTTGTTGAGTAGTCAAGAACATGTACCTTTCAGGTGCACGACGTGACCTCTCTGACCTACGTGGTGCCGGTGTGTCCACAACAGGTTCTTCAACAGTTTGTTCATCCTGTTGTGGTTCTGTAGGAGCTGAAACGTTTTCAGGTGTTTCCCGAATTTCTTCAAGTTGCACCATGCTCCCACTATCCCTTCTTGAGAGAAACTCTTTCTCTAAGAAGACACCATGCCGGGCGACAAACACTTTGCCTTCTCCTTGATTATAGAAGTAATATCCTTTTGTTTCCTTAGGATACCCGATAAAGAAGCATTTATCATATTTAGGACTGAGCTTATCAGATTGTAAACGTTTTACATAAGCCTCACATCCCCAAATCTTAAGAAAAGACAAGCTAGGACGTTGTCCTGTCCACATCTCATATGGTGTCTTTTCTACTGATTTTGATGGAACCCTGTTTAGTGTGAAAGCGGCTGTTTCAAGAGCGTACCCCCAAAAAGACAACGGAAGATCACTTTGGCTCATCATGGAGCGCACCATATCTAATAAGGTGCGATTTCTCCGTTCAGATACCCCATTCCATTGAGGTGTTCCTGGCGGAGTCAATTGTGGAACAATTCCACAATCCTTCAGATGATTGCCAAACTCATGGCTCAAATACTCGCCTCCACGATCAGATCGTAGAAACTTGATTGTCTTGCCTAAATGATTTTGCACTTCATTTTGGAATTCTTTGAACTTTTCAAAGGATTCGGACTTATGCTTCATCAGGTAGATATACCCATATCTACTAAAATCATCAGTGAAAGTTATGAAGTACTGAAAACCACCTCTGGCTGTTGAGCTCATTGGTCCACATACATCAGAATGTACGAGTGCCAATAAGTCACTTGCCCGTTCACCTTGACCGGTGAAAGGTGCCTTTGTCATCTTGCCAAGTAAACAAGATTCGCATGTCTCAAATGATTCAAAATCAAATGAGTGCAGAATACCATCTCTATGGAGCTTCTCCATGCGTTTCTCATTTATGTGACCTAAGCGACAGTGCCAAATGAACGTGGGATTCAAATCATTCGAACGTTGCCTCTTTGCATTAATGTTATAGACCGGTGACTCTTCAAGAGTAAGAACATATAACCCATTCACCAATGGAGTATGACAATAGAACATATCTTTGAAATAAAGAGAACAACCATTGTTCACAGATCTAAAGTCATAACCTTCTGCTTGCAAACATGAAGCAGAAATAATGTTCTTGGAAAGAGATGGAACACAATAACAATTATTCAATTCCAAAACTAATCCTGAAGGTAAAGACAATGGCATGGTGCCAACAGCGACCGCAGCAACTTTTGCTCCATTGCCAACGCGAAGATCCACTTCGCTCCTCCTCAAACTTCTACTTCTTCTTAGCCCCTGCAACGATTTGCAAAGGTGAGCAACCGATCCGGTATCAAATACCCAAGAATCAGTGGATGAAGTAGCAAGATTGATCTCTATAACATTTATACCTGGAGAGGAAGTCGTACTTCCCTTCTTCTTCTCAAGATCCTCCAAGTACTTTGGGCAGTTCCTTTTCCAATGACCTGATTGCTTACAGTAGTAACAATCTGCATTAGGAGCAGCGCCCTTCTTGACTTGCTTGGCCTTAGAACTGCTCGCGATCTCATCGGGAGCTAACTTTCTTTTGACCGCGCCTTTCTTGACATTGGGCTTGCCCTTGCCTTTCTGCATCATCATCACATGATTGCTGCTTTTCTTAATGCTTTCCTCGGCAGCTTTTAGCATCCCATGCAACTCTGCCAAGGTCTTATCCATGTTGTTCATGTGATAGTTCAGTATGAATGGCTCAAAGCTCGGGGGGAGTGACTGGAGAATCACATCAGTAGCCAACTCTTGGCTAAGGGGAAAACCAAGCTTTTCCAGACTCTCAATGTAGCCAATCATCTTAATCACATGAGGGCTGACGGGATTCCCTTCTGCAAGCCTGCACGCAAACAAGGACTTTGAAGTGTTGAACCTCTCAGCCCTTGCTTGGTTCTCAAACATACCACGCAACCCCACAATGATATTGTAGGCATCTGTGTTCTCATATTGCTTCTGAAGCTCAGAGGACATTGTGGCAAGCATGAGACAGCTCACATCAAGGTAATCATTCGTTTGCTTCTCATAAGCTCTCCGTGCAGCCGCAGTAGCATTATCAGGCAAGTCATCAGGATAATGAGACTCAAGGACATACTCCTTGCGCTCTTGCTTGAGAACAATTCTCAAGTTGCGATACCAATCCATAAAGTTCGTTCCATTGAGTTTTTCTTTCTCAAGAATAGATCGCAAATTAAAAGAACTGGATGCGGCATTAGTTGACATGATCTACAACAAAGAATATGCAAAGTTTAGCACTATGTTTATGTTCATCTTTTATTAAACAATTTAACAAAAGACTCCCACTATGTGTTTTGCAACAAAACTCCCTCTAAGTTACATAGTGGGTCAAGAACCTCATTTCACTAATTCCTAGTGAGCTTTGGCATCACGGCTAGAAAACTAGTGACATGGGTAAGCAACACCTTGCTAATCACATCCCTATGTGACTCTTGCTTGTTGGGTGACATCAACATGCCCCGGCCCCAATCTATGCCCCAAGGTCCAAAACTGTTTTGATAACCTTGTTAAGTAAACCAAATGCTTCCGCATGTAGATGTCCGACATCTACCCCAAATAATGATGATAACCGACGGCACTCTACTTTGGTAGACCTACCATGCGGTGATCATTATCTTTTGGTGCAACATATGGAAGGGCATGAACACCTAATTTTATGAGGGATTCTATCCTACCAAAGCAACATATGACAAAAACATTGCATAAGAATAAGATAGATAATATCACAGATAAACACATTTAACTGTGAAGTAGTATGGCCCAAACAAATGGTGATCTCCATCTCCATGTAGGTGTAGACGATCTCCATCCTCCACATCACTCCTTTAGGCCACCATGCTTGAAAGCTTGTAACCTCAAAACTAGGCTACTACCTATAATAGCTAGAAATTGAAGATTACAAAGATAGATTCAAGCATTAAGGTCGACACGCAGGTCGTTAAATACAATATAGACAGCTAACAATAGCTGAAATAATCATGACACGCAGGCCATGAACGAATGTTACATGCATCACATACATCTCATACATTCCAATAAGATATAGGGCCATACTATTCACGTCATTCTCTGCAAAAACAAGTTAGACGTAGAATCGTATTCTACCTAACGATGTGAACCCAAGACGCTATACAAGGCGGGTACGCACGGCGGTCCCGCTGGCCGGTCAGCGGGCGGGGGGTCGAGGGGGGGGCCGCCCCCCGCGGGTTTCAGGGCAGCGCCCTGAACACCCTACGAAATTTACAGATCCAATCTATGAAATCGCAATGGAAAAACTATTCGGCACAACCACCTTATGCCGATCCGAGACATTCTCTAGGATGCTAGTTTTTCCACTGGGCCGAGGCCATCAGATCCGTAACCTACTAGTATTCGGCATAACCACCTTATGCCGATCCGAGACAATCTCTAGGGCACTAGTATTCCCACTGGCCCGAGGCTATCAGATTCGTATCCTACTAGTATTCGACATAACCACCTTATGCCGATCCGAGACAATCTCTAGGGCACTAGTAGTGATACAATCTGCGCCTCATCCAACCCCTATTCACCGATTGATCTCATCAACCCGTGCTACCATCGATTCATCACATGAACCGACTGATCTAGACTGTAATAGATCCAATCTACTACAACCGCATATCATCATATGCGCTGATCCAGATCGCAAACTAAGCAAGATGGCTCTGATACCACTGAAGGAACGCGCGTAGGCTACGATAGCAGAAAATAAAAATTTCTACCGCGCACACCAGGACATCATGCTAAGAAGGGATCATAGATCGTTACCACTAGACGCGCAGCGCAGCGGAAGAAGAGTTGGAGAAGCCGATCCAACCACGCGCGTCGAGGTAGTAGTGGAAGTAGCCGATCGTCCCGAACAGATCGTCTCCTCCACGCGATCAACCACACCACGAGCAGATCCAATCTGTAGTTTGTTGATGCCGATCAACGCCGCAACGAGCAGCGCCTCCACCGGTATCCACACGTCCGGGGCTGGAACTCCGATCGCGAGTGTACCAGCACTCGCGAGCGGCTAGGGTTTGGCTCGGGAGGTGGCGGCTAGGGTTTTGTTCGGGAGGAACATATGCGTCCATCCCTCAGCCCCCCCCGCCTCCAAATATATAGACCTCCTCACTTGGGCCTCGTGGACCGAGGCCCAATAGGAGTCTATCCGGATCTCTATCCGAATTGAGCCCACATCCGAATCACATTCGAATTAGTGTTCCAACCCGTTAAGTGTGCGACCCTGTAGGTTCACGTATACTTGGTCGCGACCCGGAAACACCTTTCCGGTCACCCTGTTAATAGCGGCCTCTAGCAAGACATATTAACCCCAAAGTATACGTAAAGATCATATCGGCTGAACCTGTAATGTTCTCATGTACGAATCCTTTTGCCTCACGATATAGATTAAGCTCAAGGCGAGACCTGTGTCATCCTCTTAATGGCTCAATCACTCTCTCGATTCCGTGATGGATTATAAACTTGTGATTGACTCCTCAATCACATTGGCATGGCCATGCACTTTCATAATCCATTACATCGAGGGGCCCAGAGATATCTCTCCCATAAGGAGGGGCAAATTCTATCTTGATCATTCACATCCCACTACATGTTTCATAGCAAACCCGAAGACTACTTTTATGACTACCCAGTTACGGAGTAGTGGTTAGTAGTCCCAAAATAGGCTACTACGCATGTTGGGAACCATGATGATCTCAAGTCTAACGATTCTACATAAACACTACTTGAGACCAACTAATGACACATGGAATCTCTGCAGTGTCTCATGGCGGGTCTATCCAACATATGTTCACTAACACATGTCCATATTATTGATTTGGTATCTCCATACCATGATCCATGAGACATGATCATCAATCAATACATATGCTGATCTTTGAATCATATATGTTCCTCATATGATATATGATCAGGGATCATTTAGAAATAGCAACATTTTGGCATTAAGAGTCTCATGAATAAGTCACATACTCATTGATCAATAATGATAATGTCTATTTCAAGGAACAAAGCAATGTATCATAAACATAGTATGTGATATATTCAACATCTCCATGTTGCCTCTAGGGCATATCACCAACACTATGGCCTCAATCGACGCCTACTCCATATGTAATATTTTAAAAAAAACAAACAAATCTGTAAAAAAAAGATGTTTTAGCCCTACAACCGTCTGAACATGCACAAGCAACAATAAAAAAACTTCTGCAACATCTCAAAATAACATATTGCAACAACCCATTTTAACAAAAAAAATGTGCCAACAAAATAGTTGTTCAGTTGTAACCAAAAAGATACGATCTTGTGCAAGAAATCAGCCCAACTGCAAGATTTTTTGCTACAATATCTAAGAAAGAGACATTGCTATAAAAAAAATACTTCTTGTAACAATGGAGGAAGCAAGCTATAACAATTAAAAAAACGATTGCGATGAGGGAGAAGCGTGCTATTAGTGGTGAAGACCAAACTCACTGGAGGAGGAAGAGGTCATGAGTTTGCTGTCTTGTCTTCGGTAGGCCTAGATTTGACTTGCTGATGTCACCCCTCCACCTCGTCGTCGGTCATGCTGTTGTATCCTCCTGCCACCATTCGGCCACCCTGGAGGCAGGAGTGCTCAGCTTAACCCCGATTGGCAGCTGCAGAGGGCGCACTAGTGCAGTCCGCACTTGGCTGTGCATGGGGAGAGAGGCTCAGCGATGGCGCTCAGGTAGAGCAGAGCTTGCTGAAGAGTGGGTGGTAGAGAAGTGTCAGTATCTTTTTTGTTGCTCACTCGATGAGGTGATGTGGGAGGATTTTTATCTAGGGTAACTAACATGCACAACATATAAAGACTTCCAAAAACATGTTAAGAATGAGATGTTTCGATGAGGTAACAAAAATGTTGTCCTTGTTTACAATACCGTAACATCAAAATTATAGCTTGCAATGATGTTGCTTTCCTCAACAACACACTAATCGCTAATGTACTGTTGCTATTTGCTTATGTAGCATAAAATGGATGTGGCATTATGCAATGCTGACTCTGATCTGAGAATGGCTAATTACTAATTGTTTTTGAGAAAAGATCGATGCAGCAGTAAATATATTTTTTATGGCGATGGCTGTGGTACAAACACCTTTCAGCTGACAATGTTCTAGGATGAATAGTGGATGGTGAGAAAAATGCTGCAAAGCGCATACAATGTAAACAAACATATGCACTATGGTCATTCCTATTCTTTATACTCAAATAAAGTTTGAGGCTAATTCTTTGAAACAATAATGTGGATGGTGAGGACGTTAATTGCGCATTACTCCATCGGCAAAATATGTAGTGGAAACCATCTTTTGGTGAAAACATGAAAACTGCCATCCGATTCAAATCTAACGGTTGAGATATCCCCATCTCTCTCCCTCTCTCTCCACCATCTCTCTTCTTCGTCACCGTCCACCGGCCGACAGCTCCGCCATCCCCTCCCCGAGCAGACACCGCTGGTGAGCCATGACACTGCTGGAGGGAGCTGTCACCGCCAGCGGCTCGACGCATCTGGCCGAGGTGAGGAGCAGTAGACGGATGCGTCGCGGTGGAGCTCAGGGTGGCGCGGCGGACGGTGGCGGTGCCGAGCGCAGTGAACATGGGCATGAGGTGGCTCATAGGTTGAGAGAGAGAGAGAGAGAGAGCAGGGAGGGAGATGAGGGGCGAGAGAGGGGGTGAGAGATGAGGAAAGGATGGGCAAATCTCAGCCTTAGGATTTGAATCGGGCGGCGGTTTCCGTGATTCCACTCAAATTTGAGTTTCCGCTATATATTTTCCTCAGAAGTTCAGAATAAGTAACTTCGGTCCAACCGGCTGCAAGTCCTATCTAGCTTGGAACAGAGATCCATCACTAGGGTGTCCACAACATGCCATATGATGAAAGAGCGATCGACTGCCCTGATTAACCTCCATCCAATTTTGTTCACCATCACATTGGTTATTCAGATTCAGTAACAACAGCTAGAACAATGAAGAAGAGTCCCTTGTACCTGTAGCTCATCTGACAACTAAGAGCTGTCCAAACATTACCTGAACACTACCAATCAATCAGAGCATTGTAAAAATCTGTTAGCAATGGCATCTTAGGAATAAGACAGACCTCTCCATGTTATATTCAGTTTAAATCACCTCACAAACAAAAAACTTCAAAGCAAGTTAGCAACTAGATATCTCGCCTTCCCTTGCCACAGCTATGACCGTGAGTGAAAAACTTACTGCATATGAAATTAACATGAATAGACCTGAAGAGCATGTGACCTTTAAGCGATGAAATAACTTTTAATTGATGGTCACTAATCTCAGCATCCTTGGGTCAATTAGACCAAATCTGAAGTCATTGTAACTAAGCTTGTTCTCTTGACTAAAATATAGAGCTTACAGACCAAGTACAAGTGGATCAATGCCATTTTAAGTTTATGGCTGCACAAGTTTTGTTCCCAAAGCTCAGATATTTCATTTTTCTGAAAGTGTACCCTAAGGATTCAAAGTTTTACCTGCCACCAAATTAAAAAGAAACCATCTGGTAACAGAAGTATGAACAAGGTCTCCATACTGTAACAAAGATGTTAACAAGATCTTGATATCGTAGCAAAAATACTCTGCTCATTCAAATAGTGTATAATTAGCAAAACTGTTAGCGAGCTTGTCTCCTGCCTGTACTCCTCTCGGGTCCTGTTATCGGTCCGGCACGGAAGTATCTCCGGACAGCACTCCCAGCCGGGATTTTTACTTGCCTCGCATAGTGCTACATGCACGCCCAGCGGGATTGCGCTTGCCTTGCATGGCACTGCATGCAAGCCCAACGCCGGGATTCACGCGTATACGTAATCTCGCCCAACCGACTCTTTGTCCTATCGTCTGAGGCTTTATATTGTAATGCAAACCTTTGGGTAATATATCAAAAAGGGTATTGATAAATATCATCCGGATGTTTTCTTTCTAACTATCATCCAAATTTATGACTGTTGGATTAGAGATCTAAGGGCCACAAATTCTCCCCACCCCCTCCAAAAAAAATTCTCCCCCCTCTAAAAAAAGAGACCGTTGGATCTCTAATTCAATGGTCCAAAATTTGGATGATTGTTGGGAAGAAAACATCCGGATGATATCTATACACACCCTATACAAAAACTATTACGCGTGAATCATCTCCGCTATCATGGTATCACGAGACTTTTTCTCCTGTGACCTACTGCTTCCGCTACCCAAACTCTGACCGCAGCCGCCGCTCCCATCCATGGCCGACTCCAATGCCTCTGCTGCCGCTGTCCCCGACGGCGAGCGTGCCGCCGTCATCGCGCGCGAGCACGTTGCCGCCCAGCAGCGTGAGGCCGAGGCCGAGGCCGCCAAGGAACGAGCGGCCGCTGCTACCCACGATCGCGCTCGGGAGGCTGCCGCCGCTAGAGATCGTGAGCGCGCGATCCTCACCAGCGCCGCCGCCGCCAAGGCTGCTTCCGACGCCCAGGCCCGTGTGCGTGCCGCCGCCGCCGCGCTTGAACGGGAGCGCGCGGCCGCCGACGCCTTGGAGTGCAAGGCTGCTACAGCGCGTCAACGCACCTCTCTCGGGGAGACCAACGATGTTGTGCTCTCCAACGACGACGACACCCCTGAGGACGCCGCCAACGCATCCTACGAGACCATTGCCGTGGCCAATCTCCATGCTCAGGCTGCCGGTGTCCAGAACATCCGGGCTCTTGTGCCCGTTGTGCTTGACTTGATGTCGCCTCATTATCATAAGTGGCGTGATCTGGTCCTCCTCACTCTTGGCTGGTATTCACTCGCCGATCACGTGACCACCGACGCCGCCCTCCCTGACATTCCCGCTTGGCACCGCATGGATTGCATTGTATTGTCGTGGATCTACGGCACCGTCTCCCCCGAGCTTATGGAGGTCATCCGCGTCCGTGGCAACACCGCGCGCACTGCGTGGCTCGGCATCGAGCATCAGTGATGCGGATCCACTAGCAAGCTAGCTGAACCCCGTTGCTTTGGCCCTGATCTTTCACGATACGCCTTGTTGGATGCCCTCTCCAAGATAAGCCTTCTCCCACGCACACTGCAGCACGTGAACAAAGGGTAGAGAAACCGAAGTTTCAGCGAGTAGAATCCAACACCACAATTGGATTGAACACACCAAGAGCAATTCCTCGATGGAAATCTCAAGAACACGCCAACAATGGCCACCAAACCATGGTGATTTTCTGGTTTCTATTTCTCCAATCAAAGTCTCGCGCGTCTCTCCGGACAGCTCGTGCAGCATCTAATGAAATTGCCATAACTTTGTGTAGGAAGCTCCAAATCAAGTGCCGTTTGATTCATTGGAAAATAGACTTCATTAGCTTTCCAAATATGTCTTTTGTGCACGTTAAAAACCTCAAAATTGATATTCAAAGCTTCTTGAACATTGTGCACAGAACTGCAAGCACTAACCAAAGTTGTAGTGCTACTTGGTGCCACATCAATCAGTTTCTAGGAAATCGCGAGACCCGCGCTCTATATCTCGACGCCAAATTCCGCAACTTCATGCAGGGTGATCTCTCTGTTACGGATTACTGCCGAAAAATGAAGAGCATGGTGGACGCTCTTGCCGACCTCGGCGAGTACATTCCTGACCGCACTCTAGTCTTGAATGTCCTCCATGGATTGAGCAGCAAATTCGCCTACATGACTCCTCACTTCAAGCGGCAACGCCTGTTCCCGACCTTCCACGAAGTGCGCGATGATCTCCTCCTCGAGGAGTTGACGATGTCGACTACATCTTCACCGTCGTCCACCGCCCTCGTCGCCACGGCGCTCCACAACACCAAGGGCTCCAGCAGCTCTTCTGCCCCAAAGGGGCATCCTCGGGCGCCCAGACGCAACCCTCCGGGCAGTTCAGCTCAGGCTCAGGATCTGGCCGCCGTCGTCGCCGCGGTAGTGGCAACAGCGGAGGAAAAAATGCCGGCACCAGCACCGGCCAGCCCACTACGCCCTGGCCGTCGTTCTACAATCCATGGACTGGCACCATACAGATGTGGCCCGGTCCACCGACTGCTCCCAGCGGATCGCAGCCCCGCGCTCGGCCGTCCATGCCCGCTGGCGTGCAGCTCTCTAGCGCAGGTATACAACCACCGCAGGCACTCCTTGCTGCGCCAGGGCCCTACGGTCTCCCCCTAGTGCCGCAGCAGCAGCTCGGGCTGCCTCCTCCAGTACCAGGCGCTCTGCCCGCCCCGACGCCTCCGCCATCCTTGCCATGGACGCCTTGGTCTGGTGCTTCCTGGGATCAGCATGCGCTTGCCAATGCGTTCAGCATTGTGTCCCTCAACTCCCCCTCTACCACTGAGTGGGTTATGGACTCCGGTGCTTCCTCGCATATGACACCCGACACTGGTAACATATCCTCATTTCACCCATCACGTTCCATACTTCCTTCATCCATCGTTGTTGGCAATGGGTCTACCTTCCCTGTCCCTACAATTCTGCCTGTAACCAATGCTCATCGCATGGTCACGTGCGGGAAAACAGGGTTCCGTGTGCCTACTGATCCGCTGAGTCTTCACACCGATGTCATGTCATCGATCCCGAAGACATATCGTAGCGCCCTTGCCGATACCAACTGGCGCGCTGCGATGACCGAGGAGTTCAACGCCCTTCAGGCGAACCGCACCTGGGACCTTGTCACTTGTCCTCCCGGAGTCAATATTGTGACAGGAAAATGGGTCTTCCGGCACAAGTTCAAAGTCAATGGCACGCTAGATCGCTACAAGGCTCGATGGGTTCTTCGCGGCTTTACTCAGCGACTAGGCATTGACTATGATGAGACCTTTAGCCCGGTTGTGAAGCCCGCGACCGTCTGCACTGTGCTGTCCCTCGCCTTGTCTCGAGACTGGCCTGTTCATCAACTGGATGTCAAGAATGCTTTCTTGCACGGGACTCTGTCAGAGACGGTCTACTGCTCCCAGCCCACTGGCTTCGTTGATTCTTCACATCCTGATTGGGTCTGCCGTCTCAACAAGTCCCTGTATGGTCTTAAGCAGGCTCCGCGTGCCTGGTACAGCCGCTTCGCCTCCCACTTGATCAGTCTGGATTTTGTGGAGGCCAAGTCTGACACTTCACTGTTCATCTTCCGTCGAGACACTGACACAGTATATCTATTACTCTATGTGGACAACATAATCTTGACTGCGTCCTCTCCAGCTTTGCTCCGTCAGACCATCACTGCCCTGCAGCGTGAGTTTGCTATGAAGGACCTTGGTGAATTGCACCATTTCTTGGGTGTTTCAGTTCAGTGGTGCTTGCCTGGGTTGTTTCTCTCACAACGGCAGTATACGCTAGATATATTGGAGCGTGCAGGTATGGCTGACTGCAAACCATGCAGCACGCCTGTCAACACTCTGCGAGCTTGTCTCCTGCCTGTACTCCTCTCGGGTCCTGTTATCGGTCCGGCACGGAAGTATCTCCGGACAGCACTCCCAGCCGGGATTTTTACTTGCCTCGCATAGTGCTACATGCACGCCCAGCGGGATTGCGCTTGCCTTGCATGGCACTGCATGCAAGCCCAATGCCGGGATTCACGCGTATACGTAATCTCGCCCAACCGACTCTTTGTCCTATCGTCTGAGGCTTTATATTGTAATGCAAACCTTTGGGTAATATATACAAAAACGATTACGCGTGAATCATCTCCGCTATCAAGTACGATACCAATTATGGTTCTCAACGACTTGATACTATATTGCTGCTAATTTCTGATGTTTCAACAGTTCACAATGGGTTCGACCTGGCGGTGCTGCTGATTGATGTTAGACTTGCCAATTACTCACTGCTTTGAGAAATTAAAAAAGGAAAACTTACAGCAGTAAATGTATTGCTTAGTAAGAAGATCAAAACATTTTAGAGAAAACTAGTGAAATAGTGTAGATTCATATATAAATTGACCCAATCACCACATACAAGAGAAACATTTTGCAAAACTTACTTGTCTCCCTCCAAAAGATATCTGAACACTAAATGACAAGATATCATCTAAGGTGGCTATGTATCAACTAAAGTAACTATTCAGTACTTAACCGAGGATCAGCATACTAAATTTTGCGAGACTTAGTAGCTTTCTCCCACATATCTACAAAGACAGCAGGACATGCTCTTTTGAGGTGCACATACCCTTTGGTTGCCACCACATCATCCAGCCTATTCGAAGAGTTCATATATTCAACGCAAGCATCTTTGAGATTGCTGCAATTATGCTGGTCAGCTAGAGCTAGAGTCGTAGCCACAGACTCAACATCAAGACTCTTGCAAAGAATGCCTTCGCAAATCAGCTTCAGCCTTTCCATGGCATACCTATCTGCAGCCACAAGCAAGTGCTTAATCATTTCTTTCCTCTCATCGCCATCGAGATCACTCATGGCAGGCAACGAATCAGTGTAGATGAAGTGAAGCAGTGCCCTGAAAACAGCGGACTGCATGTCTTCAATGGTTATGTATTCTCTTTTGTTGTCCCCAATTGGCCCGTAGAGCTCTGCCCTGAAGACCGGTGATCGCGCTGCGAGCACAATCTTATGGGCAGGGAAAACCTCCTCTTCAACCTTGAAAGTCACATCCATTCCCTCCGCAGCGTCCAGCAGCAATTTTCCAAGATTATCCAACAAGTTTGAGGGCGGCACCTCGGCTTCAGGGGTCATGGCGATCTCTACCACCAGTGGTTTCTTGATAACAGTGAGATCGCACTCGATCACAAGGCGGTCGTCCCGCAGGTACGACGATGCTTCCAGGTCACTCTTGTTCATGAACCTGCCGTAGCAAGTGAACTCGTTAACCGTGGAAGTGAACACTTTCGGCGTCGCCGTGGAGAACATCAACGAGGACAGCCCGGTGGCCTGGTCAACCAGCCTGAAATCGTAGAGCGCCCTCACGCCAGTGGCTTTGCTCTTAAGCAGGAGGCAGACGGAGAAGTATCCTCTGCTGTCCTCCCCGTGATCCCCGTCGGGGTAGTAGAGGATGTGCCAGTCGTAGCCGCCGACGACGAAGGGGGCGGACAAGATGAACTTGCCGACGCCGAGGCCCTTGTGCAGGCTGTATCCGGTGATCTCGAACGCGTGTGTGGCCCGTGCCGTATCCGGGGTGCACCTCGACGCCGTCCTCGTTCTTGGCCTCTCGGACACCGCCATTCCGGGGGAGAAATCAAGGGCGGCGGCAACAGGAGCGGCCGCCAGGCGATCTGGGAAAAATAAGGGCGGCGACGGTAGCAGCTATGTTGCTAGCTAGCTAGGTGGATGACTCGGTGAGTGACCAATCAAGGCTGGACATGTTTCCAACTCTGATGGGCCGGCTCGCTTTTATTGAGCTTGTCCGTGACCGAGACGGATTGCTAACCATGCCGTTGCCCAGCAACCACCGATTAAAAGGAGGATTACGCCCCGTTTTCCGATTCGGCTTCTAACTTCCAGTTTATTTTTCACTATTCTAAATTTCGTTTTTTTCTAATTTTTTTATATATTTTTAGGCTTTTTTACCGATTCTTTTTTTCCCGTATTCGTTTGTATTATACGTACTAGGCTAACCCTTTTCTCTATTTTTTAATTTTTTTAAATTTAATTATGCCAAATAAGCCACCACCAGCTATAGTGTAATTTCAGTTAACTACAGTAAAATTCAGCCATAAGTCACAATAATTTAGCCTAACCGAGCACCACCTACATCTCTCCCTCTCTCCTTTTAAAAAAAGAGTGCTAGGGACGCCCATATGACTAGATACGTACAATCATTAAAAAAATTTGGCTCTCGAAATCTTACTTAGTATTTGCCAGAACACACCGCGAAGTTATCAATCAGTTGATGATGGATACAACAAATTTATGATCATTTGGCATAACACACCGTGTTCATTATAATAAAATCAATATATCGTTTTTTTTATTCAAGAAAGAGGAGCGTAAAATATCTAATTTGCCCTGGCAAAAAGAAAACCTCAAAAGAAAAACTGAAAAGTCTCTCCCTCTGATCTGCCGGAGGTGGACGGCTTATCAACACCATTTTGTTTCAGCCGTTATTGGCCGATATATACTGTACCGGCATCTCAATCGGCACAAAGTATCCCTATATACTGTACCGAACTTAATACCGGCTCGATACCAGTCAATACAGGTCATACCGGTGAAATTGGTAATATCATCTATTGAACTATATGTTATATTTGATAGTACTGCTATGTATTTAGAATAATATTATAACATGTGGTATGCATATAATTAAACAAATACATACATGTAAATATGTATACTCATATTATATTAAATTGGAAACGATACGCCAGTACGAACCAGTACCGAAATATACCATTCTAAGAACCAAATTAGTAAAGCGTCCGGAACGGTATTGACAAGTGTGGGGTGGACCCATATGCAAGAGTTACAAACCTAATTCTACCTTTAGAGATGTTGGGTTTGTTCTTTTACACTACGACTTTAATAGTGATTACTAAAACAAACCAAAATCAAAAGTTAACTGAAAAGCTAAAAAGAACAAAGTCATTAAGGGGTGGCTTAGGTGGTGCACGTAAGGAATGGAGGGGTGACATTGAGGCCACGGCCATCACAAAAAATGGGTTGGTGAGGTAAACTCATTGGTGGTGTCGGTTTAGGGCAAGACATAATTGGCATCAGCAATGCTTCAGGTGAAGGCTGTAGTGGTGGTATGATAGACAGGAGCTTCAATCGAGCACGTCAAAACATGGAGTAGGGAGATGGGATGCTCTGCTTTGAGGCAATTATATGTTGGAGTTTTTGGGCTTTGCCCATTCGATATTCCAAATAAATCCTAGAAAATCCCAAAAGCTCACTCATGCATGGTGGAAGGTGGGAAGTTTAGTACCATATTGCTAGTCTAGGTGGGAATAGACTAATTTATATAGTGGAGTTGGTCTTACCTAGTTAAAGCAAGTAAAAGATCACACGCGCTCGCTCTCCTCGCCACGCCATGGATTGGCAGCTTCTTTTTGCACCTGAAAACTATGCATACAATTTAGAAATTGAAAGTTATAATTACGTTGTTTAAATTGGCTTTTGTGGCACGCATTAACCACGATTAAAACAGTGTAATGACAATAATGATGGTAGTTTCTTCTGATGAGGTGGACTCTATAAAGGAGATCTCTCCTCTCAAAATTGAAATAAGCCTCCCTTCCCATTTCCTCTATGTTGTGCAGCCTCGGATTCTCCATCCCTTCTTTAGCGTGCACCGATGTGGGGAGAGCAGTGTCTCTGAAGCCGGCGTCTCTCACGATCCTGCATGGGTTTGGGACGAATCAGGTTTTTGGGAAGCATTCGCACAACTACTCACGACTTACGACCACGACTGCTACTCCATTTACAAATACGTCTACTACAGCACTCTTACGAGTATGATCTCCGACCTCTTCGGTACTCGGACGCTCCGACCGATACGGTACTCAGATCAGACTCTACCACGAACTACACTGGAGCAATTCTCTGTAAGTTGCAAGAATATCATTCAATTTCGCTAGGCCTTGTTTCCTGGATATTTGTCCTGCGACGATGTTGATGCCTACTTCTGTTAGTAGCATTCTTGTTCTAAACTTTATCTTGTTAGTGCATATATATGAGATAGATATTTATAGTTACAAATATGTCTAGTACATATGCCGCTGATTCAATTATTGTTTTAGGAATTATAATAATCTCAAAAGTGCACATATTTCTAATAATCCAGAAACTTGATAGGCACTTTGTGATGGCTGGTTTTGTCGAGGAAATGAAATCGGAGAAATTCACTGGAGTGAATTTGTGGAGATGGCAAACAAGGGTCCAATTGTGGTTCTCGACTATGGATGTATTTTGGGTCATGGTACCAGGTCCTGTAGGACCAGGTACTACTACACAACAAACAGAGTACGACACGGCTACGGCAATATTTGACAGGTGCATTCTAAGCATGTTGTCAGACCAGCTTTGTGACGTATATATGCACATGAAGAACGCTGTGGATCTGTGGCATGCACTTGAACATAATTTCACTGCCTCAGATGCTGGACATGAATTTTATGTCATGGAGCAATATCATGATTACAAATGGTTGATAAACATTCTGTAGTCAAGCAGGCTCGTGAACTCCAATTCATTGTGAGGGAACTCGCCGTCATTGGTTATCAATTACCTGACAAATTTATGGCTGGGGCATTATTGCCAAATTACTGCCAACCTGGAGGAATTTTGCCACGTCTTTGAAACACATCTCTGGTTGCCAGTCTTGATGTTGAAGAGAAAGGCTCGGGCAAAGGATGCTGATGGACCATGTGGAGGTGATCACATGTGAGTGATGAGTAATTGACATTGGTTTATGTTAGTCGAGTTTGGTTTGAGGGTTTGGAGTCGAGTCGTTGCGTGGCGCAAATGGACTCGGTCAGACTTGGTCAAACTTAGTCGTATGGGATTAGGACGCTGATTCTTTGATTCGACAGGTTTGGACTTCGTCATGGTAAGTATGATGTTATTTACGCTTTCATTTATCGAGCGGTGCTATTTGACGTGTTTCTTGTCTGTGTGACTGCAGGATGTCGGAGCAGAGCTGTGGTGAGACACGAGGTGACCGGACTAGACACAGGGAGGTGTCGAGGTCAGAACGGTCAGATGTGTCGAAGACGGCGGAGATTCGACGTGGTTGCGAGTCGTGGACGACAAGGAGCGCGGAAGCT
The DNA here is from genome assembly GCA_017311315.1 of Dendrocalamus latiflorus. Taxonomy (NCBI): domain Eukaryota; kingdom Viridiplantae; phylum Streptophyta; class Magnoliopsida; order Poales; family Poaceae; genus Dendrocalamus; species Dendrocalamus latiflorus. The sequence goes on from CM029628.1 coordinate 6,846,502, forward strand.
TCCCGGAAGGTGCAGGAGGGGCGAAACGGGAATTTCGCGAGGCTGCACAAGCGGGAGCGGGCTCCGTTGGATTTAGCGGGCGTAACGGGGTGAAGACCCGTTAGCCAGAGGCTATAAATAGAGGTTGGTGGCTGCATGCCCATGTATGGATTTTGGAGGGAACTAGGGTTTACACTAGTCAAAAGAGGCTTTGGGAGGTTGGTTTCTCCTTTGCTCTTTAGTGGTTGGAGGGTTGGTGTATACAGCAGGGCTGTGTCCCCTCTGTGGTTGTTATCTTCGATGCCTTCCTGAGTCTCCAGTAGAGTATAGCATGTAGGGCATGTGTGAGTTCTTGAGTTGAGACGGGATAGGAGAGGATTGAGTGGAGAGTCTTGTAATCATTTTCTTGTCCTAATGTCCAGTGGTATCGGGACGTATCTGTATTCCATTTGCTTCAATGAATGAAATCTCAGAAGTTTGATTCCCGTTCTCCTCTCTGTTCTTCGTTTTCTTTTTTGAGTGATTTCTGGACTTTTTGAGTTTTGAATTGTTTTTTGTTGGGAAGGCCCAAAATGGGTTGCTCTAGGTTGGGATGTTGCTCCAAGATCATTTGATCGAATTCCCATGAGCTAACTCCATTTTGATCTCAGTTTTTCTCTCTTGCCCTCCTCTGTTCTTCATTTGCTGCAATCTGCAGCCCCTTCACCTCCCTTTGTCGTTCAGTTTTGGGCAACAAAGTATCTCTCGGCCAGCTGCATTTCCTCTCTTGTTCAGCTTCAAAATCTGCACTCAGTATGCAGTTTGCACTTGTTTTTGTTCCCTTTTTGTGGGCTGCAGTGCAGGTTTCCTTTGGTCTTTGTTTACTGCAGTTTGGCAGTAAGTTTGTCTCCTTTTTGTGCTCTTCTCGGTAGATCTTTTCCCCAGTAATCAAGCCTCCTCTTGGGCAGCTGTTTCATTCAGTTTTGTGCTGAAATCTTTTCAGTTTTCTGCAGATTTCAGCACCCAGTTTTCAACTCTTTATTCTGTCCAAAAGAAGGCTCAACAAGTGTGCAATTTCAGATTTACAGTCCGTTTTTCAGCAGGATGCAGTTTTTAATTTTTGTTTGGTTTTACAATTCTCAGTAAACGGAAATGTTCAGTTTTTCAGATTTATTGTTCAGTTTTCAGAGGCTTTTCATCCCTGCAGTCCTTATGCGCTCTCTATCCTGAATTTCCCGTGTGCTTGAGTCATTGTTTTCATCACAGCTTATATAGCTTTTGGTGAGAAGAATCAAGTGAACACTCTAAGGGGAACAAAGTATTTTTTTAAAAAAAAAGAGAGCGACATTCACCCCCCCCCCTCTGTCGCCATTTCGGTCCAACAATTGGTATCAGAGCCGGTTAGCTCTAATTCATAGATCTTAACCGGTCTCAAGAGCCATGGCGACGGACAAGTACTCGACCAAGCCGCCGATCTTTGATGGCATCGATTACCCCTTCTGGAAGAGCCGAATGGAGACATACATCCAAGCTCAGGGGTACGCCATCTGGCGCAAGGTCAAGGTTCGGTTTGTTGTTCCTGCCGATGAGAACATCAATGCCGGGAACATGGCTGATGTTGAGGCGAACGCTAAGGCAAGGAACATCATTATCCAGGGCCTGAGTCGTAGCGAGTTTGACCGCATATTTCATCTTTCGTCCGCCTTCGATATCCGGGAGACCCTCGATGCATACCATGAGGGCACCACCCAGATTAAGATGGTGCGACAGGACCAGTTCAAGCGAGATTACAACAAGTTTGAAATGCTCGCTGGCGAGTCCCTTGATGAGTGTTTTGCGCGTTTTCATAAGATCTTGAGCAACCTCCGAGCGGTCGGTCTCACATACCCCGACTCGGACAACGCTCGTCAGATGCTCGCTGCACTCGACCTTCGTGTTTGGGAGATGAAGGTGACTACCATCAAGGACACCACGGACCTCTCGACTTTGACGCTTGACGCGCTGTACTCGCGCCTCAAGACGCACGAGATTGAAATTGTCTCTCGTAAGTCGAAGTCTCAGTCGATGGCTTTAGTTACCGATCCCACCTTGGCTTCTGGTCACTCTTCTGATTCGCTTTGCGGTTTCTCCCTTGCTGCTCTATGTGACGTAACTGATGATCAGTTAGAGCAGCTCGAGGATGAGCAACTGGCCCTCCTAGCTCGGAAGTTTTCCCATGCTTACAAGAGGAGGAGGGACAGAAAGAGGGGAGGACCCGTGATTTGCTTCGAGTGTGGTGGCCCCAACCACATTCGAGCAAACTGCCCTAAGCTGGAGAAGGGCAAAGCTGACTACGGCGGTTCGGGCAAGAACGACTACACCGACAAGAACCGCAACAAGAAGACTCCAGCGCACCCTCAAGGCAAGAAGAAGTTCCGCGACTTCGGGAAGGCCAAGAAGCTCTTCCACCGCGTCCTCACCGCGTTCTACGACCTCGACCTCAGCGAGGTAGAGGGATGGAGCGACGACGACGGGACGGGTGATCAAGATCCCAAGAGCGGCAACGACTTCTCCGGCATGTGCTTCATGGCCCTCGAGGGCGAACTGAGCGACAGCGAGCTGTACTCCGACTCGGACGAGGTATGCCCCACCTACGACCAGCTCAATCATGCTTTTCTTAAGCTAGGTGGTTTTCATGCTAGAGCTAGGGCTAGGTGTACTGAGTTAGAGAAGGAAGTAGATAGATTGTCACTAGAGATTATTGCTCTTACATCTGCTCCTCCTAGTGATGATTGTGATACATGCTCTGCTTTGTTGGGTGATTTGGAGACGTTAAGGACCTCGCATGATAGTTTGTCCTCCGAACTTGATATTGTTAAGGTGGAGAATCTTAGTCTCTTGGCTGAACTAGAAATGAGTAGGATTGCTTCTACTTCATCTATTCCTGTTGAGACTATTGCTTGCACCTCATGTGAGGATAAGGACAATGCTTTTAGAGATCTTTACACCATGCTGTTAGATCTGCCCGAGTCTTGTGAAAACTGCAATAAATTGAAGATGAACCTAAAACGGGCAGATCACAAGATTGCTGAGTTGCGTGCTTCATTGTTTGAGCCCATTGATTCATGTTTGAACTGTCCTAAGTTAACTGCTGAACTTGAATCTGTTTCAAAACAGTTTCAAGAAATGATTGACACTAATAGGAAAATGGCTCAATTCGCGACTAAGGATCCTGTTAGCTCATCATGCATTAGCTGTGATAAACTAAAACTTGAATTCGTTGCTTTGAATGACAAATGTGTGAAGCTAACTAAGGATCAACTAGTGAAGGCACCAACAAATTGTGATGTGATTGCTGTTGAGGGAGAGAAGCCCCAGGGTAAGGTCGAGACGCTTAGCGACGTGAACCAACCTGCTAGCAGTAGGACTGTCCCTTCCGAGTCGGCTGTGCGTGCACAAGCCATTCTTACCTCTGCTGTTGGTTCTTCATCTGCTCCCTTACCTGCTGCTGTTCCCTCTTCCCCCTGCTCTTCTTGCACCTCTCTCTTTCGGGAGTGTCAGTACCTTATGAATACCCTCGAGAGATTTGTAGGCGGCAAGAAGAAGCTCAATCTTATTCTAGACCAATCCAAGATTTGCAAGTTCAATCAGGGTCTAGGATATGATTTCTATGAGGATATGAGGAAGCATCCACCTGCCGTGCTTCGACCCATAGCACCAGGTGTGATCGAGACTGAGCCCATGACCGAGAAAGTCCAATTTAAGTCAGCGGGCTATGTCCAGGGGATCTCTGACAGCAAAGTGATTCCACCTGCTGCTTCGGCCTCTCAGAAGCCGGAGCTCTCTCGTGCTACTTCCACCTCTCAAAAGGTGAAGTACCACTGCACCTTCTGTCAGAGGGATGGACACACAGTCGATCGATGCTTCAGGCGCGCCAAGATTGCGCGTAGAGACTGTGCTGAGGCACTTAGGCGTATTCAGGGTCAGCCCCAGACTCTGAGTGCACCTAAGGCCGGCACGAGGTCCAGGACTATTTTTCTTGATGGGTTTGGGCAGCATCGAGGACTTGGTTTTTCTGAGTCTTCTGGTTTTCGTTCTCATGCTGCTCTTGGTCATGACTTCCGCCGTCCTGAGGGTACATCTCGTTTCCCCCGTCGAGACAGTTACCCACGGCGTGATCAGCGTGTTGTTGGTACTCTGACTCGCTTCCCCGTAGCAGTCGGACCCAGCAACAGCTTCAGGTCTACTCGTAGACCATCTGCTTTTCTGAGTGACAGAGAGCGTAGGGTAGCTAGAGGTCAGTCGTGTGTGGCTACTTCTGCTACTCGACGTGTTGTTCAGTATTGGGTGCCAAAATCACTCTTGATTTACCCCAGTACTGAGACTTTACTCTCTGTTTGACTCAGGCTCGCCGGGCTGGGAAGGGAGAGGTTTGGCTTGTAGACTCCGGGTGTTCTCGACACATGACCGGAGACTCACGTTGGTTCTCTTCCCTAGCCCGTGCTCCAGGTGATGAGACGATCACCTTCGGAGACGCTTCGTCTGGGCGCGTCATCGCCAAAGGTACAGTGCGCGTTAATGATTCGTTTCTTTTGAGAGATGTTGCCTTGGTTAGTAAGCTGCGGTATAATTTGCTTTCGGTTTCTCAGCTTACCGATGACGGTTATGAGGTGAGCTTTAAGAAAAACGCTTGCAAAATCCTTGATTCTTCGGGTAGTCTGGTTTGCGGGATTTCTCGTTATGGGAGGATCTTTCGTGCTGATTTTTCTGAGTCTTCTGGTGATCCTCTCTGGTGTTTAGTTGCTTCTGAGTCCCGTGACTTGACTTTCTGGCATAGGAGACTTGGTCATATCGGATTTGACCATTTGACCCGAGTTAGCGGCCACGATCTCATTCGTGGTCTGCCGAAACTCAAAATGGTCAAAGATCTTGTTTATGCTCCATGCTGGCACGGCAAGATGGTTGCCGCTTCTCACCCTCCGGTCACAGTTACGATGACCGATGCACCGGGACAGCTGCTCCACATGGACACCGTTGGGCCAGCTCGAGTGCATTCAGCAGGAGGGAAGTGGTATGTTCTTGTCGTGGTCGATGACTTCTCGATGTATTATTGGGTGTTTTTCTTAGCCTCGAAGGATGAGACGTTTACACATTTCCGAGGTCTTTTCAGTAGGCTTTCTGTTGAGCTCCCGGGTGCCTTACGAGCGATCCGCAGTGACACATTAACGTAAAGGTACTATGTTTAAACTCATCAGACATTATATACTATTATAACTCACTTTAAATAAGCAATGTTGGACTAACCCCACCACTACAATTCCACATGGGCCACACAGGCCACCACACTATTGGATCTGGGTATTACAGCAACTACACACATTACAGCTAAATGTATCAAAAACATTATTTTATACATACAAAAATGTGGGCAGTAGTTTAATGTGCTTTTTAAACAATTGGTTGAGCTGGTTCAAAATGAAAAAAAATATTCTTAAATTCATCTATATGTTTTTGTATTCTTACTTATGCATTTGAATTTTTAGCGTGCATTCATTCAACTTTCTATGTACCAATAACACTTCACATGGAACACGCAAATCAGCACTAATTCATCAACTCTAGCATGTTAACCATCTTAAAAAATTCTCTCACGTTAACTCGTTTGAAATATCTGGCACAATTTGATGCCCATCCTCCAATTTGATGCACGAAAAATGTTTCAGGTGCAATGAGAAGTTGTATCCTGGCCATGAACAACATTGTAAATTGAACAAGCAGGTAAGGGCTATGGTCACCCAATAGGAAGAAGATGAAGATGAGCAGGAGGAAGCACAAGAAGGAGACCGCAATGTAGCTTGCCAATCTGACAATGACGCAGATGATTTCGGAGAATCCCCACTACAACTATCTATACATGTTGTCCAAGGTACTAGCTCGGCAGACCAAACTTTTACACTCATTGTGCATATGGGAAAGTGCAAGGGTACTGCTTTGGTTGACAGTGGGTGTAGTGCTACTTTTATTGACACTGAGTTTGCTATCAAAACTTCATGTCAAATCCATAATAACCCTGCTATAAGAGTTATAGTCGCTAATGGGGACATATTGTGGAGCAAAGCCAACTGCAATAAATGCAAGTATAATATCTATCTGAAAGGGTATGACTTTATTCTGGGAGCTGATTGGATATACACTCATAGTCCAATTGGGCTCGAGACTAGAGAATTTTCTGTCACTCATTATGGTCAGAACAAGGTGGTGTTCAAGGATGAAACCCATAGAAAACTGCATAGTTCTAGTAGAGAAACTACAGAAGTTGACGACAAAAGGAGTAGTAGGTCCAGTGGTATATGCTTGCAGAGACGGTGAGGAGAATGAGAACAATAGCATTATTCCTACAAACATCAGCAGGCTACTGAAAAGATACCTACGCGTATTTGAAGAGCCAAAGGAATTACCTCCCGCTATAAATTGTGATCACGCAATTTCTCTGCTACCTGGAGTCGAACCAGTGAATCAAAAAAACCATATAGATTGCCTCATTATCAGAAAAATGCTATGGAAGGTATTATCAAACAATTGCTTAAGCCAAAAACCATTAGACCAAGTGTCAGCCTCTACTCCTCCCCAACAATATTGTAAAAGAAAAAGGATGGAACCTTGTAACATCCCAAAATTTGTCGCCTTTAAAAATTAATTCCAAAGTAATTATTTAAAATTTTTGAGATTTTAATTGGATTTTATTTGGATTATTTGTGTAATACTGGAAGAAAATCTCAAAACTCCAATTCCAACCAAAAATTACAAATTCAAATTCCAATTCTGAAAATTAAAATTCAAATCCAATCTCTAGAAAAATATCCGTTCTATTTTTCTGAGTCCAACTATTTTTTTTCTTGACACTTCTCTCTATCTCTAAAAAAACATCCCAAGAGGTCACCCATCCCAATTCTCCTCTTCAGTTTTTCAGTTTCTAACCTTTCAAGTCTAGAAACCGAGATTGAATCAATTCAGCTGAATTAAAGTCGTTTCTCTCATTCTTGTCCTATAAATAGGTGCCGCACCTCATGTTCTATCCCTTTGCAAGCCTTTAGCCATCCCCTCTCACCACACAAAGCACCAGTGAAGCCTCAAACTAAGCCATGTATCGGCCTCCTCCCTCCACCATGCCATCTTTTACTCCGGTGAGCTTTTCTAATTTTTTGTTCACGTCAGATCATGTTCTAGCCTTTAGGAAACTCATCCACCAAGTTAATTTGATTTTTGTTTAGCCAATCAACGGGATTCGAGATTTTTCCAAGAATAGCCAATTTCACTTTCCGCCATTGATTCGTCGCCTCCAGTGAGTTTTAGCCCATGCCATCACCACTACCAGATTTGTCTGATCGCGTTCTACATGGTGCTCCCCATGTTTTCCCCGAAAACCTACCATAAGTTAGTAGCCACCTATGCCTAGCCATGGCCACCTAGGACACTTTGCGTTTTCATCTATCCGGTGATGTTCTTTTCAATCCTTCTGCGTCAAAATGTATTCTACCTTTCCATATAGCTACCTTCTAAGTAGAATTCATTTCCTTCTCCGAGCACCGAGATATCGAGTTTTTCCTTTTTTTTCCCACCATCGTTGTTCAATCATCATTTATGTCATCTCTGGTGAGTCCCAAGCTTAGCTGATCACTTCCCTAGTTTCACCATGCTGGTTCTAGCCCGTGCTCACGCTCTCCATCGCCAACCACTACCAGAGCACCTCAGCCCTTGAAGCTCACCCATAGTCGCCGCCCCTTGCACCGTTTCGGCCACCACGTCGCATCTCCGGCCGTGCTGCCACTTTCCACATGTTCATCGGGTCCCTAGTAACCCATTTTGTCCATCCCCCATGCATGCCTCCCGCCCTTCCCCTCGCCGGTGCAAGCCATGGCCAGATCCACCCCTTGTTCAAGCCATGCACATGCTTTTCTTTGCTTCATCTATTTGGCCTTGGGTTTGTGTCAAAAGTAGGCACTTAACCTAGTGGTGAAGCTTCTGCTTGGGAAACTTGAGGTCTTGTGTTCAAATCTTGAAAAATGTAAATTGTTTTCCCAAGGTTAGCTCTTCATTTGTTTTGCCTAGAACCAATGACAAGTGGGCCCCCCTGTCATTGACCATCAAAAATTCCAAAATTCTAGCAAAATGAAGATTCCAGGGAATATTCTCTCGTTTGGAATTTTCTTGAATTTTCATTCCATTCGATCTTCCGGAAACCCGTTCTCCGTCGTTCGAACTCCAAATCCAGTGATTCGAGTTTTTAAATTCATCTAAAATCCTAATCTAACTTTTAGTATATATTTTTTATTTTTTATTTTATTTGTATTTACTTATTTGTGTTTCTTGTTTTGCGTGTAGAACTCGACGTCGCCGAAGAAATTCTCAACCTGCAACAAGGTCCAATCAACATCCAAGAAGGCAATTCTCCTTCAATCATTTTGTACCTATGTTTACCAAAATTATTTTATTATTTTAAATTTAAATGCATTGCTATGTTACATAAAATAATAACTTCTGTCTTAAGGATATTAGTTAATCCAATAATTGTTATACCCTTATTTGATGTTGACAACCATATATCTTTATCGCCCTAGGCTTTCCTTGTCTCAGTGTTGAGATTATAATATTATTTGATAATTTTAGAATGGTAGAATTGCTTAGACATGCTAGTCGATCAGTATAACCCTACAGGGTGGAAAATTGTTATCGTATGCTTTAACCATTTTTATTCAAATAACTTTATGGAAATAGGTATTGTCACTATTTTTAAAGTAAAATAAAATGATAAAAATAATTTTAGACTTGGATGGATAGTAAGATTGGGTTGATACGGATGCAGCACGAGATCTTGTATTGTGAATATACCACCCTAGTCAATTAAGAACCAACGCTTGTGATTGTCCAAAATGAGCACTATCATACAACCACAGGTCTATATAGATATGACCTGGCTAATTAATTTGCAATGGTTTAGCTTAGAATCTGCCGGTGATATGAGTGGATGTCGAATGGAAACAGTTGTTCCACATGGCGCAAGAAGGGGTTTCTGACTGGGTGGATGGAACCCTCCAGCGGTGAAATCTTATTTGAATAGTTGTGTCCCCTGTTATAGACAAATCTTAGTGAAGTCGCACAAAAAAATAGCTTTATATTTGACAAAATGGTTCCAGGAAGGTATGGATGGAAAATCTATGCACAATGTGTTCAACAAGGTTATTGCCACTGTTTCGAAATCCTAGGGCAGCAAGCTTCTTGTTCTAAATTATGCTATTTATGCTTTATTATTAGTTGCTTATTAAATTTAAATGCTCTTATAACTTTCGTTTACTCGTTATCTTAATTGAAAGCATGTTTGATAAATTAAACTAGACTAGATAACTACCTTTGGCTCAACCTACATATTATATAACTTTGCTTTAAAGTCTTGTGGAGTACAATTTTCATACTCACCTTTGCTTATTGAACATGTTCAGAGGATGGAGAAGAAGATCCATCTTGCGATTACTATTACGCAACTGGTTTTGGCGATGAGGACATTGATTTCTAGGGTTTTGCCCTAGCCCAGTCTCAGCCTGTGGATGGGTTGAGACATATTTGCTGGTTTTTTGTGCCTCTTTTATCTTTGCTTCCGCTGAATTATTTTTATTGTATGTTCTATTTTGTCGGTTAACCCAAGTGTTGTAAACTTCGCGCTTCTAGGCTTATGTTCGATTGCTACCTATATATACTACCTTGTTTTAAATTTATTATGTATGAATATGATATGAATGTTATTGAATATGTGCTAGCCACTAATCATGGGACTAGTACGGTAAACATATAGGGTTCAGAATGCAAATTTCAGGTCCCTACAAAATCTCCTTTCAGGGTAGGGATGTTGGTATGGCTAGCAGGGGTAGAAACGGGATGGATTTTTCCCTCTTGATCTGGAGGCGGATCCAGTTGGGCCCAGATTCAGGAAGGGATTTGACTATCCAGCCGGATCCGAGATAGGATTCTGATAGTTGAATCCGGATTTGGGGTTGAATTCAGAGCATGCAATATCCAGCAAATCTGGGATATGACCTGGATATTGGTATGTTTTTCCTTGCTGGATATCTGGCAATAATCTCATCTTTCCATCTTGGACAAGCCCAGCCCATTCTAATAACTACCTAAGTAGCTAATCCTAGTCTTAGTGTCTCACTTCCTGACTTCCTCTCACGGTGTCACTATAACATCCCAAAAATTTTGAATTTGGAATTGTAAAGTCCTCGAATTATTTTGGAATATAAATTCTCGATATTTCAATTTTAATGGTATTCTTTTGAATTCTTGGTTGAGGTTCCAACATTGGAAGAAAAAAACATGAAGAATAAAACTAATAGAAAAATCATGACGGAAATGTGAAGATAATAGAAATTTGGAATTTGAAATCAAATATGAAAAGATGATGCATCAATTATGGTAGGAAAGTTAGGAATAGAGGGAGGTAGAAAAGTTAAGTCAAAAATTAAGAATTATTAATCGAACCAAAGATTCAAAATTTTGTCAAATGAAAAGAGGAAGGGTACAGTTAGAATAAAAATTTGAAATTTGCTTCGGGCCTAGTAATAATAAAAATACCAACTATAATAGAAGGGGGGAGATAAATATGTATATACATACACCATAATAATAATATAAAATATCATTATAAAGATAGTGATGAAGAAATCGATGTAAAGAAATAAACCAATAAAAATATACATAAATATGTAAATACATAGGAATATCTATGTATATATATATACATAATAATAATAATAACAAAAAAAGAAAAAAAATGGGCCTTCTCGTCCTGGCCTGAGCTGGCCTAGGCCGGCCCGCTTCCCTTCTTCCTCCTCTGCCCCCTCGCTAAATTCGGCCAAGGCCGACGCTCCCCTTGCCTCGCCAGGACGTCACCATAGCCCGCCTCTCCACGGCACCTCCTTCGGACCGATGGTCGCTGGCGCCTCCGAGCGCACGTCACCGGGACCCACCACCCGTCCCGTCGAAGTCCTGCTCCTGCGTCACCGCTTGGCCGCCATCACATCTACCGTCTCGTCTTCCTCGTCGCACGGCCGAGGGACACAAAACTGCCGCGCCGTGCTGCTTGCGTCGTCCACAGGTGCCATCGTGCTGCCAGGACCATGGCCTACCATGTGCACATCGCCCTTGAGTCAGCTCGCGTCATGCTTGGCCACCCCGTCCCGTCGCCCGAGCTGTAGCCATGTCGCCGTCGAGACCAGCCTTGCCCCACGCACATTGCCTGACCTTTTCCGAGGCTATATATTCCCACCGACGCTTCCAGCAACATCGCCACACTCTACTCCATCCTCTCCCCCAACTAATCGGCATTCCCGAGCCTCTAGCTTCGCTGGCAGCTTCTTCTCCCCCAAAGTCAGCCGACGAGCACACCGCCGCCTAGTGCCGCCGGGGTCCAATTCCTCCGCCCCGTAGCATCCTTGGAGCAACGTGAGGCCATCCCCCTCCTCGGTCGGGCTCTTCCCCACCTCTCCTTCACCGGCACCGAGCGCTTCCCCTACTCGCTGCCACCTCACGTCGCCGAACCTCCAGCGCCTCTCTCAAGCCTCCCCGATCGCCGAGGTAGCCTTCTTACCTCGCCGAGATGCTTCCCCAACTCACAATCGGGCTCTAACGCCGTGTACCGCCACGCTCGCCCTTCCCCTGCTCCGCCACTGCCTATGGGAGGCGCCGGCCGCCGCTCCAGCCAAATTGGCCGGCGAGGCCCCGCCGGTGGGTAGGCGCAGGCATGAGCAACGCATTTTGCGGATGCTCATGTCCGGTTGCCGCTTCCTCCACCAATGGATAGCCCGCTGTGGGTTGGCCAGGAGAAGCCATGTGGCAGTAATTACTGTTAGGACATAATTAATGCTAATGATGGTGATTAATGCTAACTAACATGTGGGCCATGCAATTAATTAAATAGAAACTGGACCCCACCTGTCATAGGCACACAGAAAAGAGAATAAAAAAATAAAAGAAAAGTTAAAAATCTGCTGTGGGCCCCACCTGTCAGGTTTTTGTTATTTTCTAGATTTATTTAAACTGAGAACTTTAAAAGGGCATAACTTATTCATTTTACCTCGAAATTGAGTGCAAATTTCTAAATTTATCTAAATTCAAGATCTATCCAATGTAGCTGAAACCATAATTTTTGAAGCTCATTTGAAATTTTGGTGAGAATTTGTTTGGTTTGCTAATTTTTATCCAAATTTTCACGCAATGTAAAAATACCGTATGAGGCCCAGGAAGAAGAAGCTGAAGCCAAAGCAACCCTCGGAGATTAAGACCAAGATAACTATGACCAAGACAAGTCAATACTTTGATCATATTGAATCTACATTTTCTGCAAATTAATTCAGTTTTAAATTATCCAATTTGCATGCTATTATTTTTTGTGTAAATTTATGTTGATTTACCGCTTCTAGTTATATACCCCTTTATTAACTTCCTAGTAATACTCTCATTTGGAACACTGGAATATCTGAGCTTTGTCACCTTAGTGAAAAATTACAATGATACAGATTTCAAAAATAAGTCCGTAATTATATGACACTGCTTAGTACTGCCTAGATATTCGAGGGCACCAAAATGCCTCAAGCATCACTTTTAATCATGAGAAACTGATTTGGGAAGTCATTGATGGAAATTACTGATATATTTTGACATGATTATTTTATGCTCCCAAAAACCTCAACTTGCTTAAATATCTGGGCGGATGGTACGGGGGCTGGTGTGTCGTGCAGTAGAAGCACGTTGTGTGAATTGTGGTAGAACCGCCTAGATACCGCTAAGGACTGAATCTTGTCATGACCTCCTGTGTAAAAAGTACAACCACAAGTCTACAAATTGCAACTTGGCTAAGTAAATCTATCGAAATCCCTGGACTCATCTCACCGGTAGTGGATAGGAGTGGATGTTGCAAGGGCAAGAGGAGACCTAAAGGGACACCGAGAGGTGAGTGAAGTTTCCCAGTCATACTAGCGTTGTGGAGAGTGGATTCCGAATGCGCTAGTATGCGTGGTGAACATGTCGTGCAACATGTGGGACCTACCGCAAGTGAGAGCAGCCCATAGGGTGAGATGAAAAAAGGGGCCAGATATTTTGAAAAGTTACCGTGATGGTCTACTCAACCACATGACAAAGGAATTGTGTGGAGCAACGAGCGGATTATCTCTTGTGGTGAAAGTGTACAAACTCTACAGAGTCAAAACTATTCGAATAGCCGTGCCCACGGTCAAGAGTGGACATTGGAACTTAACTAGATATAGTTCTATTTCAAAAAGAAACTTTGTGGGTGAAATTAGAAAAGTAGAGGGCAGTGGAAAGCCCTGATTTGTGTTGCCCTAGGTGTCGTCCCAGTGATATGACAAGCGGCTATAACGTTGAAAATTTAGCATAAGGTGCAGAAGCCATGTAACGGTGGATGGTATCTGAATCACTAGTATTATTGCATTTTTTCACGCACTATGTTTTAATTTAATATGCTAGGTCATAGGCAATTTCTAAGTAATATATTTAAAAGCAATTTCTGACAAATAAAATAACCCGAGCCTTTCCTTGATAAGCCATGCATGTTATTTACTGCATTCTTTGTATTGGCTCGTGGAGCACGGTGGATTTGTGCTCACCCTCGCATTACCAAAATTAGATACAGGAACCTAAGACCACTACGATTATGAAGATACCCCTGTCTCAGATGGAGGAGCCAACGAAGGAATCTAGGACGACACTCTTGATTTAGGATCCTAAACAAGTAGACTCAATGGAGATTGTGTGCACATATATTATCTAAGTCTGGGTAATATATGTCGCGCACATTTACCCCTAGTCGCTTGATTGTGGATTATGGTCTTACCGCTGCTTTTGCTTCCATTGTTATTTGTGTAGTTTAAACATTTGGCATGTTCGGTCCTTATGTAAACTGTCATCCGACGCGGTGTAATTTAAACTCTGGTCTGTAATATTATGGTTTAGTTTGTTTCATGCGATGTATAAAATGATGCAGCAATGTACCTATGAGCACTATCTACTGATTCAGGGAATAGTGTGGTGTTTCACAAGGGATTCTGGGTTAAAAAATCCGGATCCGACAATCACCCAGCCACCACACACCATGACATGAGGCAGCACCAACTCGCTGTTCGCTAGGAGCCATAGCCATCGGAGAGGGACAATCAGAAGAGGAGCCTCTCTAGTGGCCGTCAGCATCACCGTCCCCTCTCCTGTCGCTGTTAGTATCACCATCCCTTCTCCATCTGCCAAGATCTGCCACCACGGTGGCCTCTTCGCTCTCTAGCAGCCATTGGGATCTGCTCTCAGTGGCCTCTCTACTCTCCAACATCCACCGGCGATAGCTCGATGAGGGCGCTTAGCTGCTTCTTCCTCACCTCCTCCTTCTATCTCTCTCTCTCTCTGTCTCAGTCCATCTCTCTCTCTCTCTCTCACTCGAACTCTCTCGATTTGGCTACACCTCCCAATCTAGATGTCACGTTCTTGGAGAGTGGCGATGATTTGTATATCTTCGTGAGTCATGACTTCATCATGGTAGCCGAGTAGCTAGCGTTGGTAACGGAAATAGGCCAGTGGCCCTATTGCCCATATATTTCTCTTTCATTTTCTTTATTTTTTGCTGTTATATTTGTTTTATACTTTTTGATGCTATATGTAATACATGTATACATGAACAAAGATGAAGTCATAGAAGCCTAAAACTGAACATGGTTATCGCTCATGTTGAAATGACGATGGTATGGTTCAACTTATATTTCTTTCTATATACACATACTATCTATTTTTATCTATTTTCAACCCGAATCTGTCCCGTGCCCCAATCCCGAATAACCCAAATTTGTATCGTATTTGGCTTGCCCATATCTAACTCTGAATCCAAGAAACAAATATGAGTTAAGATACAAGAAGAGCAATATTCGTCCGTATATGGCCCGTTTTCACCCTTGATGGTTAGATGACAATCCTCTAAGGAAAACATAACGTGATTAGCAACCAAATGTTCAATCTAGGCGCTAGCTCCATATGCTATGCTTTGCCATTACATATGCACATGAGTGCCTTCCCACCGTCCGATTCTCCCATACAAAATGCATCGCATCCACCCACTATTTCTTCCTTGCACTTACTCGTGAGGCGACATGGCGTGGCTAGAGGCAACGACACTATCTCTAAGCAGGAGGCAGCGGCTTGCCACCGGCAGCCAATCCCAGTGTCTTGTTGTCGGTGGGAGTGACACATCTGGCGGGCAAGGCTAGCATGGTGTACTTCCGACAACCACTGCTGTGATGCACTATTCTTGTGGCTGCAAGAGAAGGAATAGATAGAGCAATAATGATGGCGTTGGTGGAGCTCAAACGTCGCTGCTAAGGCCACAGACAACGCCTACTCCATGTGTAATTTTTTTAAAAAAAAGCAACAAATCTATAAAAAAGATGTTGCAACTCTACAACAGTTTGAAGATGCACATGCAACAATAAAAAAACTCATGCAACATCTCAAAATAACATGTTGCAACAACCCATTGTAACAAAAAAAATGTGCCAACAAAATAATTGTCCTGTTGTAACCAAAAAGATACTCTTGTGCAAGAAATCAGCCCAACTGCAAGATTTTTTTTGCTACTATATCCAACAAAGAGACATTGCAACAAAAAAAATACTTCTTGTAACGATGGAGGAAGCGAGCTATAACAATTAAAAAAATGATTGCAACGAGGGAGAAGAGTGCTATTAGTGGTGAAGATCAAACTCGTTAGAGGAAGAGGCCATGAGTTTGCTATCTTGTCTTCGGTAGGCCCAAATTTGACTTGCCGATGTCACCCCTCCATCTTGTCGCCTGTCATGCTACTGAATCCTCCTGCCACCGTTCGGCCACACTTGGCCACCCCGGAGGTAGGAGTGCTCAGCTTAACCCCAATTGGCGGCTGCAGAGGGCGTGCTAGTGCAGTCCGCACTTGGCTGTGCATGGGGGAGAGAGGCTCAGCGATGGCGCTCGGGTAGAGCAGAGCTTGCTGAAGAGTGGGTGGTAGAGAAGTGTCAGTATCTTTTTTGTTGCTCACTCGATGAGGTGATGTGGGAGGATTTTTATCTAGGGTAACTAACATGCACAACATATAAAGACTTCCAAAAACATGTTAAGAATGAGATGATTCGATGAGGTAAGAAAAATGTTGTCCTGGTTTACAATACCATAACATCAAAATTATAGCTTGCAATGATATTGCTTTCCTCAACAACACACTAATCACTAATGTATTGTTGCTATTTGCTTATGTAGCATAAAATGGATGTGGCCATTATGCAATGCTGACTCTGATCTGAGAATGGCTAATTACTAATTGTTTTGAGAAAAGATCGATGTAGCAGTAAATATATTTTTTATGGCGATGGCTGTGGTACAAACACCTTTCAGCTGACAATGTTCTAGGATGAATAGTGGATGGTGAGAAAAATGCTGTAAAGCGCATACAATATAAACAAACATATGCACTATGGTCACTCCTATTCTTTATACTCAAATAAAGTTTGAGGCTAATTCTTTGAAACAATAATGTGGATGGTGAGGACGTTGCGCATTGCTCCCTCGGCAAAATATGTAGTGGAAACCATCTTTTGGTGAAAACATGAAAACTGCCATCCAATTCAAATCTAACGGTTGAGATATCCCCATCTCTCTCCCTCTCTCTCCACCATCTCTCTTCTTCGTCACCGTCCACCGCCCGACAGCTCCGCCATCCCCTCCCCGAGCAGACACCGCTGGTGAGCCATGACACTGCTGGAGGGAGCTGTCACCGCCAGCGACTTGACGCATCTGACCGAGGTGAGGAGCAGTAGACGGATGCGTCGCGGTGGAGCTCAGGGTGGTGCGGCGGACAGTGGCAGTGCCGAGCGCAGTGAACATGGGCGTGAGGTGGCTCATAGGTTGAGAGAGAGAGAGAGAGCAGGGAGGGAGATGAGGGGCGAGAGATGGGGTGAGAGATGAGGAAAGGATGGGCAAATCTCAGCCTTAGGATTTGAATCGGGCGGCGGTTTCCGTGATTCCACTCAAATTTGAGTTTCCGCTATATATTTTCCTCAGAAGATCAGAATAAGTAACTTCGGTCCAACCAGCTGCAAGTCCTGTCTAGCTTGGAACAGAGATCCATCACTGGGGTGTCCACAACATGCCATATGATGAAAGAGTGATCGACTACCTTGATTAACCTCCATCCAATTTTATTCACCATAACATTGGTTATTCAGATTCAGTAACAACAGCTCAGAACACTGAAGAAGAGTCCCTTGTACCTGTAGCTCATCTGACAACTAAGAGCTGTCCAAACATTACCTGAACGCTACCAATCAATCAGGGCATTGTAGAAATCTGTGAGCAATGGCATCTTAGGAATAAGACAGACCTCTCCATGTTATATTCAGTTTAAATCACCTCACAAACAAAAAACTTCAAAGCAAGTTAGCAACTAGATATCTGCCTTCCCTTGCCACAGCTATGACCGTGAGTGAAAAACTTATTGCATATGAAATTAACATGTATAGACCTGAAGAGCATGTGACCTTTAAGTGATGAAATAACTTTAACTGATGGTCACTAATCTCAACATCCTTGGGTCAATTAGACCAAATCTGATGTCATTGTAACTAAGCTAGTTCTCTTGACTAAAATATAGAGCTTAGAGACCAAGTACAAGTGGATCAATGCCATTTTTCTAAAAGTGTACCCTAAGGATTTAAAGTTTTACCTGCCACCAAATTAAAAAGAAACCATCTAGTAACAAAAGTATGAACAAGGTCTCCATAATGTAACAAAGATGTTAACAAGATCTTGATATCATAACAAAAATACTCTGCTCATTCAAATAGTGTATAATTAGCAGTACGATACTAATTATGGTGCTCAATGACTTGATACTGTTAGACCATGTGGCTAGATCTTGGATATTTTGATGATGAATAATTGACAATGGTTAATTTATTATGATGAATAATTGGTGATTTTGTTTAGCGTTGTTATGCGAGTTGTGTCACGTGTGTACGGACTGATGTTGGTCAAGTTAGGACGAACTTGTGCCGGAAAAATATTCTTTGGTCTTTGCATGTGCAGATTGAGCATGGAGGCGATCATGGTCGGTGACGAGAAGGACCGGGACTAGGATGGGGAGATCTGAGGTCCAGACGGTCGAGGATGTCATGCGAGATGGTCGGGCTCATGTTTGGGGCGCATAAAGAACAGAGATGGATGATACGTGTTGGAGCTATGGTGGTATGGTCCGGAGGCTACAACACGTGGTGGATGATGCGTGGAGAAGCTACAGGAGGTGCGGTCCTTGAGGCTTCGACACGTGATGAGTTGGAGAAGTTAGAATTTTGGAAAAACCCGTGTTAGGAAGGGTTTCGGGTCCCTTATTTGTTGGAATTAAATTAGAATTCGTGGGCTTAGGATAAGCCCAGGTTTTGAGCCCTAGACTATAAATAGAGGTGGGGTTAGAGGCTAACCCCGTGGCTTTTGGAAGAGACTAATTTCGTCCTAAGGTTTAAGGGTATCAGGAGGACACTTTGTAGCCACCATGATTCAGAAATAATAGATCTATTCTGAAAAAAATAGCAGACAGCGGCTGTGAAAGCCATGATCGAGCGAAAGAAAAACAGAAGAAAAAATATAGAGCGACGACCGGTACGAAAAAGTTGACTGATGGATAATTCAAGCGTGCATGCATGAATACATTGAGAGTGCTGATCGATAGATGAGCTCATGCATGGAATTGATGAAAAAAAGGTTTGTGCTGGCGGTACGTTTTTCCTGCGCATGTTTTTTGGTATTGTCTCGTCATCTCGGCTTTCTGGATTGCTGTCTCGCGTGCAGAGTAGATTTTTCTCGGTCGTTAGGACTTATTGATCAGGCAATGCATGCATGCGGATGATGCTTTGAGCCAAGTAAATCTAGTCATCAAGTATTGATCAGGCAGTGAGAGGTAATTAGGGAACTGCATGCTTTAGATGGAAGTTGGACGTGATGTTGGAATTCATTGACTGCTTGGCACGATTGATGAATTAGTTTTTTTTTTATTTTGCTATTTTTTCTGCATTTATTTTTTCTGTGTTGGGAGGGTAAAAATCAGAAAACAACAGATTAAAGAAAAGTTTCCGCTATACGCTGCAATCATTCACCTCTCTCTGATTGCCATCGACGATCCTACATATACTATATTGCTGTTATTTTCTCATGTTTCATCAGTTCACAATGGGTTTGACCTGGCGGTGCTGCTGATTGATGTTAGACTTGCCAATTACTCACTGCTTTGAGAAATTAAAAAAAGGAAAATTTACAACAGTAAATGTATTGCTTAGTAAGCAGATCAAAACATTTTAGAGAAAACTAGTGAAATAGTGTAGATTCATATATAAATTGACCCAATCACCACATACAAGACAAACATTTTGCAAAACTTACTTGTTTCCCTCCAAAAGATATCTGAAAACTAAATGACAAGATAGGTTCATCTAAGGTGGCTATGTATCAACTAAAGTAACTATTCAGTACTTAATCCAGGATCAGCATAATAAATTTTGCGAGACTTAGTAGCTTTCTCCCACATATCTACAAAGACAGCAGGACATGCTCTTTTGAGGTGCACATACCCTTTGGTTGCCACCACATCTTCCAGCCTATTCGAAGAGTTCATATATTCAACGCAAGCATCTTTGAGATTGCTGCAATTATGCTGGTCAGCTAGAGCTAGAGTCGTAGCCACAGACTCAACATCAAGACTCTTGCAAAGAATGCCTTCGCAAATCAGCTTCAGCCTTTCCATGGCATACCTATCTGCAGCCACAAGCAAGTGCTTAATCATTTCTTTCCTCTCATCACCATCAAGATCACTCATGGCAGGCAACGAATCAGTGTAGATGAAGTGAAGCAGTGCCCTGAAAACAGCGGGCTGCATGTCTTCAATGGTTATGTATTCTCTTTTGTTGTCCCCAATTGGCCCGTAGAGCTCTGCCCTGAAGACCGGTGATCGCACTGCGAGCACAATCTTATGGGCAGGGAAAGCCTCCCCTTCAACCTTGAAAGTCACATCCATTCCCTCCGCAGCGTCCAGCAGCAATTTTCCAAGATTATCCGACAAGTTTGAGGGCGGCACCTCGGCTTCAGGGGTCATGGCGATCTCTACCACCTGTGCTTGCTTGATAACAGTGAGATCGCACTCGATCACAAGGCGGTCGTCCCGCAGGTACGACGATGCTTCCAGGTCACTCTTGTTCATGAACCTACCGTAGTAAGTGTTTTCTACAACGCCGGTGAACTCGTTAACCCTGGTGCTGAACACTTTCGGCGTCGCCGTGGAGAACATCAACGAGGACAGCCCGGTGGCCTGGTCAACCAGCCTGAAATCGTACAGCGCCCTCACGCCAGTGGCTTCGCTCTTAAGCACGAGGCAGACGGAGAAGTATCCTCTGCCGTCCTGCCCGCGATTCCCGTCGGGGTAGTAGAGGATGTGCCAGTCGTAGCCGCCGACGTCGAAGGGGGCGGACAAGATGAACTTGCCGACGCCGAGGCCCTTGTGCAGGCTGTATCCGGTGATCTCGAACGCGTGCGTGGCCCGTGCCGTATCCCGGGTGCTCCTCGACGCCGTCCTCGTTCTTGGCCTCTCGGACACCGCCATTCCGGGGGAGAAATCAAGGGCGGCGGCAACAGGAGCGGCCGCCAGGCGATCTGGGAAAAATAAGGGCGGCGACGGTAGCAGCTATGTTGCTAGCTAGCTAGGTGGATGAGTCGGTGAGTGAACCAATCAAGGCTGGACATGTTTCCAACTCTGATGGGCCGGCTCGCTTTTATTGACCTTGTCCGTGACCGAGACGGATGGCTAACCATGCCGTTGCCCAGCAACCACCGATTAAAAGGAGGATTACGCCCCGTTTTCCGCTTCGGCTTCTAACTTCCAGTTTATTTCCATTATTTCTAAATTTTATCTTTTTCTAATTTTTTAGATTTTCTTAAATTTTTTACCGATTCTTTTTTTCGTATTCGTTTGCATTACACGTACTGGGCTAACCCATTTTTTCTATTTTTATTTTTTTTAAATTTAATTATGCCAAATAAGCCACTGCCAACTACAGTGTAATTTCAGTCAGCTACAATAAAATTCAGCCATAAGCCACAATAATTTAGCCTAACCGAGCACCACCTACATCTCTCCCTCTCTCCTTTTTAAAAAAGAGTGCTAGGGACGCCCATATGACTAGATACGTACAATCATTAAAAAAATTGGCTCTCGAAATCTTACTTAGTATTTGCCAGAACACACTGCCAAGTTATCAATCAGTTGATGATGGATTACAACAATTTATGATCATTTGGCATAACACACCGTGTTCATTGGCAATGGGTACCTATAACCCGAAACCCGATGGGCAATTACCCCATTAGGGTACATATATGGGTTAAAGTGTCTACCCATGGGTCTACTAATGGAGAAAAATAGGACCCAATGGGTACGCGGGTGTGGGTATGGTTTGACACTACCCATACCCATTACCCAATGGATACCCGAGTATTTATGGGCCATCTATTTGTAGCCCAGCCCACACAACAAATAATTATATTTGGCCCAGCCCAATAGATGTAAACTAAAACCCTAAACCCTATTCCCCAGACGGCCGCCAGACCCCAATTCCCCATTTCACAGCCTCCAAGCTGTTCGGGGCTTCGGGCGCCCTCCAAGCCGCCGCCGCCGCCCTCCAAGCCGTTCGGCGCCACTGCCCCCCTCGCCGTTCGGCGCCGCCGCCCTCCAAGCCATCCTCGCCACCCTCTGCCAAGCTGCCGCCGCCGCACTCTGCCAAGCCGCTGCCGTCACCCATCTGCCAAGCCGCCGTCGCCCATCTGCCAAGCCGCCGACGCCCATGGCGGCACTCTCCGGCTCGACGAACGACGACAGTCGGTGAAGCTTCCTCGCCTCCTTTAACCCTTGTTTCCATTGCAGGAAGCTTAATACTAACCCTAGTCACCACTATAATGTTGGATTGGGTTATGCATTGGTATGCTTATGCACTCTTTAATTTAAATGGTGATCTTGTTGTTTAGGTGATTTGATCCTTAATCTTGTATATCATGTCTCGGGTATGGGTCACCCGCCGGGTTTATTTCACCTGCGCGGGTATGGGTTTGGGGGAAATGTTGTACCCGCCTGTGTTATTGGGTCCTCCAACGGGGATATTTTTGCTTAATGGAGGTGGGTTTGGGGTGGTGAAACCCAATGGGTATAGACCCATTGCCATCTTTACTTGTCCGTGACCGAGACGGATGTCTAACCATGCCGTTGCCCAGCAACCACCGATTAAAAGGAGGATTACGCCCCGTTTTCCGCTTCGGCTTCTAACTTCCAGTTTATTTTCCATTATTTCTAAATTTTGTCTTTTTTTAATTTTTTAGATTTTCTTGAGTTTTTTACCGATTCTTTTTTTTCCGTATTCGTTTGCATTACACGTACTGGGCTAACCCGTTTTTTCTATTTTTATTTTTTTTTAAATTTAATTATGCCAAATAAGCCACTGCCAACTACAGTGTAATTTCAGTCAGCTACAATAAAATTCAGCCATAAGCCACAATAATTTAGCCTAACCGAGCACCACCTACATCTCTCCCTCTCTCCTTTTTAAAAAAGAGTGCTAGGGACGCCCATATGACTAGATACGTACAATCATTAAAAAAATTGGCTCTCGAAATCTTACTTAGTATTTGCCAGAACACACTGCCAAGTTATCAATCAGTTGATGATGGATTACAACAATTTATGATCATTTGGCATAACACACCGTGTTCATTATAATAAAAACAATATATCGTTTTCTGATTCAAGAGAGAGAAGCGTAAAATATCAAATTTGCCCTGGCAAAAAGAAAACCTCAAAAGAAAAACTGAAAAGTCTCTCCCTCTGATCTGCCGGAGGTGGACGGCTTATCAAAACCATTTTGTTTCGGCCGTTATTGGCCGATATATACTGTACCGGCATCTCAATCGGCACAAAGTACCCCTATATACTGTATCGGTCTTAATACCGGCTCGATACCAGTCAATACAGGTCATACCGGTGAAATTAATGATATCATGTATTGAACTATATATTATATTTGATAGTACTGCTATGTATTTAGAATAATATTATAACAGGTAGTATGCATATAATTAAACAAATACATACATGTAAATATGTATACTCATATTATTATATTAAATTGGAAACGATACGCCAGTACGAACTAGTACCGAAATATACCATTCTAAGAACCAAACTAGTAAAGCGTCCGGAACGGTATTGACAAGTATGGGGTGGACCCATATGCAAGAGTTACAAACCTAATTCTACCTTTAGAGATGTTGGGTCTGTTCTTTTACACTGCAGCTTTAATAATGATTACTAAAACAAACCAAAATCAAAAGTTAACTGAAAAGCTAAAAAAGAACAAAGCCATTAAGGGGTGGCTTAGGTGGTGCACGTAAGGAATGGAGGGGTGACATTGAGGCCACGACCATCACAAAAAATGGGTTGGTGAGGTAAACTCATTGGTGGTGTAGGTTTAGGGCGATACACAATTGGCATTAGCAATGCTTCAGGTGAAGGCTGTAGTGGTGCTATGATAGACGGGAGCTTCAACCGAGCATGTCAAAACATGGAGTAGGGAGATGGGATGCTCTGCTTTGAGGCAATTATATGTTGGAGTTTTTGGGCTTTGCCCATTCGATATTCCAAATAAATCCTAGAAAATCCCAAAAGCTCACTCATGCATGGTGGAAGGTGGGAAGTTTAGTACCATATTGCTAGTCTAGGTGGGAATAGACTAATTTATATAGTGGAGTTGGTCTTACCTAGTTAAAGCAAGTAAAAAAAGATCACACGCACTCGCTCTCCTCGCCATGCCATGGATTGGCAGCTTCTTTTTGCACCTGAAAACTATGCATACAATTTAGAAATTGAAAGTTAGAATCACGTTGTTTAAATTGGCTTTCGTGGCACGCATTAACCACGATTAAAACAGTGTAATGACAATAATGATGGTAGTTTCTTCTGATGAGGTGGACTCTATAAAGGAGATCTCTCCTCTCAAAATTGAAATAAGCCTTCCTTCCCATTTCCTCTATGTTGTGCAGCCCCAGATTCTCCATCCCTTCTTTAGCATGCACCGATGTGGAGAGAGTAGTGTCTCTGAAGCTGGCGTCTCTCACGATCCAGCATGGGTTTGGGATGAATCAAGTTTTTGGGAAGCATTCGCACAACTACTCACGACTTACGACCACGACTGCTACTCGATTTACGAGTACGTCTACTACAACACTCTTACGAGTATGATCTTCGACCTCTTCGGTACTCGGACGCTCCGACCGATACGGTACTCGGATCAGACTCTACCACGAACTACATTGGAGCGATTCTCTGTAAGTTGCAAGAATATCATTCAATTTCGCTAGACCTTGTTTCCTGGATATTTGTCCTACGACGATGTTGATGCCTACTTCTGTTAGTAGCATTCTTGTTCTAGACTTTATCTTGTTAGTGCATATATATGAGATAGATATTTATAGTTACAAATATGTCTAGTACATATGCCGCTGATTTAATTATTGTTTTAGGAATTATAATAATCTCAAAAGTGTGCATATTTCTAATAATCCAGAAACTTGATAGGCACTTTGTGATGGCTGGTTTTGTCGAGGAAATGAAACCGGAGAAATTCACTAGAGTGAATTTGTGGAGATGGCAGGCAAGGGTCCAATTGTGGCTCTCGGCTATGGATATATTTTGGGTCATGGTACCAGGTCCTGTAGGACCAAGTACTACTACACAACAAACAGAGTACGACACGGCTACGACAATATTTGACAGGTGCATTCTAAGCATGTTGTCAGACCAGCTTTGTGATGTATATATGCACATGAAGAACGCTGCGGATCTGTGGCATGCACTTGAACATAATTTCACTGCCTTAGATGCTGGACATGAATTGTATGTCATGGAGCAATATCATGATTACAAAAGGGTGATAAACATTCTGTAGTCAAGCAGGCTCGTGAACTCCAATTCATTGTGAGGGAACTCGCCGACATTGGTTGTCAATTACCTGAGAAATTTATGGCTGGGGCATTATTGCCAAATCACCTCCAACCTGGAGGAATTTCGCCACATCTTTGAAACACATCTCTGGTTGCCAGTCTTGATGTTGAAGAGAAAGGCTCGGGCAAAGATGCGACACCAATGGTGCAAGAGGGATAGTCTAGAGCGAACATCATGCATCAGATTGACAAAGGAAAAAAGCAAGGTTGTTTCGACCACCAATTTCAAAAGAACCAACAACAGTAAGAAGAAAGTGAACATGAAGGATATTATTTGCTTTGTTTGTGGCGAGACTAGTCATTGGGCTAAGAAATGCCGCAAATTGATGGGCAAGAAAATTCATCCAATGCAGAAGAAATCTGCTAATGTGATTATTGGCGAAGCCAAAGCATCTGGGTATGGTAATTTACCATGTATCTTTTCGACATGTCAATCTACTGATTGGTGGATTGATACATGGGCTAATATTCATGTAGGCGCTGATGCATCTATGTTTTATTCTTAACAGGTCGCACAGGGTTCTTCTGTCCTAATTGGGAATGGGTCACATGTTTTTGTTATTGGTGTTGGTATGGTAGATCTGAAGTTCACTTCAGAAAAGATCATGTGCTTGAAGAACGTACAACATGCTCCTACAATAAATAAGAACCTCATCAGTGGTTCCCTTCTATGTCGAGAAGGCTTCAAGTTTGTCTTTGACTCAAATAAAGTAGTCGTCTCAAAATTTGGACTCTTTATTGGAAAAGATTATGAATGCGGAGGCTTGTCCCATTTTTCCCTTTCAGATTTTTGTAATAAGGTTGTGAGCTATATTTATGCTCTATGAATGGTGTGAGGCCAATATATAGCACTCACATTTATGTCATATAAATTTTGGTTGTATGTCTTAGCTTTCCAGTTTAAATTTAATTCCAAACTTTTCCATAGTCAAAGGTTCCAAATGCCAAATTTGTGTACAAGCGAAGCAACCTCGAAAGCCTCACAAGGCTGTGAAAGAAAGAAATTCGACAAAATTGGAACTCATACATTTAGACTTGTATGAGATGAATGGTATACTGACAAAGGTAGGGAAAAGATATTTCATGATTTTAATTGATGATGCCACTAGATATAGTTATGTGTATTTGTTGAAAACAAAGGATGAGGTATTAGACTACTTTAAAACTTATAAGGCTGAAGTTGAGAATCAATTAGATAGAAAGATTAAAAGAAGATCAAGCCCTACGGTGTCTTAAGGGGATCGATAGAGCTAGACGATGAAGAAGCCAATAACTAGGTCGCGAACCCCAGTTGGTTGCCTGTGGGTAAGTCCTGAGGGTCCCACTGTGTGAAGTTTCCGCTGCTGCATTTCATTGATTTCGGCCTGATCGTCCCATTAGTAAGTTGTTACTGTATTATCTACACTTCTGCGTGATATGTTTTTGATATTCAGTAATGTATCTGTAAGCACTATCTAATGTCCAGGGAATAGTGCGGTGGAATTACAGAGGATTCCGGATTGTTAAATCCTGATATTGTAAAAAATAGTTGTGCTGATTTGACATAGTGAATAAATAGCACTGTGATAAATTAAAATTGAATAGTAGCAAAAATTCACAATGGACGTGTCCATGGTGGCGCTACTGATTGTTAACTGGCTAATCACTCACATCATTGAGAAATTAAAGAGGATAGAAAAGGAAATTTTATAACATTAAATGCATGCTTAGTAAGAAGCTCAAAACATCTAAGAGAAAACTAGAGAGCTAGTAGATTTGTACATAGGTTGAGGCAATGACCACAATCAAGACAAACATTTTAAAACACCTACACTTTACTTTCTCCAACATATCTACTAAGACAACCGGGCATGCTCTTTTGAGGTGCACGTACCCTTGACTTGCCACCACATCCTCCATTCTATTTGAAGAGTAGATAAATTCAATGCACGCATCATTGAGATTGCTGCAATGATGCTGGTCAGCAAGAGCCAATGTGGTCACCACGGTCTCAACATCAAGACTCTTGCAAAGGAGGCCTTCACAAATCAGCTTCGACCTTTCCATGGCATACCTATATGCAGCCACAAGCAAGTGCTTAATCATTTCTTTCCTCTCGTCGCCGTTGAGATCACGGCGGTTTCCGCCACTCGTGTTTGCTCTGCTCGAGAACAGTGACATCACACTCGATCACGAGGCAGTCGTCCCGCAGGTACGCCGACGCATCCAGCTCGCTGCTCTTCATGAACCTGGCCTTGCCGCAGACCGGGTATTCTTTAATCGTTGTGCTTAACAGGAAAGGCGTCGTCACGGAGTACAGCAACGACGACAGCCCGGTGGCCTGATCGACCACCAGCCTCAGATCAAAGAGCGCCCTCA
Organism: Dendrocalamus latiflorus; assembly: GCA_017311315.1. Classification (NCBI taxonomy): domain Eukaryota; kingdom Viridiplantae; phylum Streptophyta; class Magnoliopsida; order Poales; family Poaceae; genus Dendrocalamus; species Dendrocalamus latiflorus. Next base: position 6,873,961 of record CM029628.1, read on the forward strand.
CGCCAGTAGCTGCGCTCGTGAGCTCGAGGTAGAAGGAGACGTAGTCTTTGCTGTCCTCCTCCTCCCCGCTGTCGGGGTAGCAGAGGATACGACAGTCGTTGCCGCCGACGGCGAAGGGGGTGGACCAGATGAACTCGCCGGCGCCGAGGCCCTTGTGTAGGCTGTAACCAGTGATCTCGAACGCGTGCGAGGCCCACGCCGTCTCTGGGGTGAACCCTGACGCCGTCCTCGTTCTTGGCCTTGGCGGTGGGGTTTGTGGGGGTGAAATCAAGGGCGGCGATGATGGCAGCGATGGCCGATGGGGAAAGGCTGAAACAACCGAAGATTTGCAAAAACCAAAATTGGATTTGAATTTCTATTTTTCTTTTGCTCTCTTCCTCCCTAGCCTTAATCCACACCAATCTTGAAGCAAAGCATCCTTTAATCCTCGCCATTGCTGCCTTGAACGGGTGAGATTGGGCGGCACTGTTGTCGGTACGACAAATGTCGCCACCGCCGATATTTCCCGCCGCCCGGTCGTTTCTTCGTTCCCAAGCCGTCCCGGCCTCTCCCGCAGCTTCAAGTCTCCGCAAGCCTATCCCCGCCCATCAGCCCACCGTACTACCTCGCCTGCCCCACCCTAACCGTCTCTGGTACGGCTAATTTGCGTGGCAGCGCCGCCGCCGCTCGCGCGCCCAGTTGCTGCTCCCTTCCTGCCCCTTCCTCTCACGGCCGACAGCAGCCCCCTCTGACACCCTTGACCGCCGCTCTGCATTGCCCATGACAGCTGCAGCCGCACGGGAAACCTCGAGCCATCCCGGCTTCTCCCGAAACCGCCACCGCAGCCCTGATATTTTTCCCTCTCCGGTGAACCGCCATTCCCGGCCTATTTAAAGCACTCCCGACCCTCTCAAATGGAGCATCACTCCTCTCCAAAGCTCACTGAACACCCTGGTGCCCCGGCCATCCCCTCCATTGCCGGTAATTGAGAAAATCCCCAATTCGGAGCCCTAGCGCAATGTCGGTCCTCCCCATCTCCACTTTCCAATTGCATTCGCCTATAGTTCCACCATAATGCTAGAAACCTTCCCCGACCATTGCCCTAACCTCCCAAAGCTCCCTCTCCCCCGGCACCGTTCACCCCTTCTCCGCCAAAAGCGTCCACCGTGGCCAGCCCTTATCCGACCTCCAGAGCTTCGGCCAACTCTCCCCTAACCCTACCCAGACCCCAGTGAAGCTCAAGAACCAAACCAATGGCCCCGAGAAGCCCCCAATCCCCTGTAATTTTAAAATAGCCGCAAAAGAGGAGGAGCTTGCCGCCGGCGATTGCCGCCTCCGCCGGATCTCCAACCACCAAAAATGGATTCCCCTCCCTGCCACGAACCCAACCATACCCTCCGCCACCGTCGGAAGTCATCCCTCCGCCGCCGGTAGCCGCCGCCCGCTCCTCTATTCCTCTGTGCGCGCGCGTGCTGAGGGAAGAAGACGAACAGTGCGTGCCCAACCGCACCGTCCGTCTCGGCTGAGTCAAGTCGCTTCGCCCGCACCCGTTCCAACCGGCCGAGCCCAACCGACGCGGTCAGACCAAACCCACTCGTCCGAGCCCGTTAAACAATGCCGAACCCGATGAATAGTAACCGACCGAGCCTGATGAATAGTACTTGACCCGAACCCAAAAATGCATGTTTATACTCCCTAGAACCGTTTCGAGCCCGCCAACCCAAATCCAAAGCCCATTTCCCCATATAGCCCTCCTATAAGCCCAAAACCCCTTTTATTTGGAGTTTTCCGGATTTTCTTTATTCTTTTATTTTCTTTATTCCTAGCTCATTCCTTCGGGCATGGAATTAATATTTTGCTTGTATTGCGTTAGCTTCCGGAGTCAAGATTTCGCAGGAGCCGGAAGGAGAGGTGCAAGCTCCAGAGCTAGAAGGTTACGAACTTGTTGAAATAATAAATCCACAAGGCATGTCACATGTCATTGATCATATTGAACCTACATTCCGTTAATTATTTATTTATCAGTATTTTCATTATGTTATTTGTGCACTGTTATTTTATATACAGTGAATGTTTAGAATGACATGATATTAGTTAATGTCCTACCACCCGAAAAGCCCTGTTTAATTTGATGGCCACATTCACCTTGACAAGACTTAGTAGTATTAAAAAGTACTATTAATGTAATCACCGTAGGTTAGGAAACTCAACAATCTTTCATTACTAGTCATGATACTTTGCTGATAGAATTTCAAAAAGTAAATCTAGGATGAGCCAATATCACGGGGTGCCACAAGATGGTTTAAGCCCATGATCTTATCCTAGGGTGAAAGTTTGGCAATGCCGCGAGCACTGGGATGAAAATATAAGGACTAGACCCTTATGCCAAGTAAAGAACATAGCAACCGCTCAACCACAAGCGTTGACTTGTCAAACCTGGTTTTAGTAGCTGCTCAAATCTATCGAATATCTACTATATGGATTTAATATACTGTCCCAAAAAGGGAACAACCGGCGCAAAGAGGTGATATGGAAAACCATAATTCACAACGGTAGACCCGCTCTGTCAAGGCCGCCGTATTCCATGACAGAGGGTTCATAGTCTATCGGGTAGAGGCTACATAAAGAGATGAGTAGTGAAACAACCTTGTTTTCTTAACTCTGTCGCGGAAGTTGAGGAATCTTGTGGGTAAAGTTGGGCAGCACTGCAGAGTCATTTACAAAAGTATTCGAATACACCATGCTTCCAGTATATGAAGCTATGTTTAATGGGTGATTCCAACAGCAAAGCATAAGTAGATTTGGAATGGTTTTGGAAATGTGAAGGTGTGTTAATCAAGTTTGGAAAACCCCCAAATACCTTAAGAAGTTTATGATTTGATATTTTATGTTTAAAAGCAAAGTGTTTACAAATAAAATTGCATCCACTTAAAATAATGAACTATACCCTGTTCCATGAAAATCTCTTGCATGTAGTTAAATAGTGTTTCCCATGTGACTTGTTGAGTACAGTTGATTGTACTCACGCTTGCTAAAATCATAAACAGATGACGTCGGTCAAGAAAGTGAAGAAGCTTTTCAAGACGACGTTGAGCTATACGAAGTAGACGACGCTTGGTACTAGGGTTTAGTTCTACACTCAGGCCTGCCTGTGGAATCTTTTGGTAATGTAACTTTGGGTTGTACGCCCCTTTATGTAAAACTTGGCTGATAAGCCTTAATTTTATAATAAAATCGCTTTTGTCTTTAAGCTTGTCTTGGCAATGTTATACACTCGATGGATGTACTCGCAGCTGAGCAGTCCTGGGGAGTTGCTAGGGTTTCATAACACTCCCAGAAATGGGGGTGTTACAGAGTGGTATCAGAGCCAGCTCGCTTGACTGTAGGATAAAACCCTAAGTGACTAGGAATGTTTACAAATTCTAATTTGAAAATATCAAAAGAATTTACATAAAATATAAGTATTACTGCTGTCTCCCCTCTCCTAAATGCTATCTCATCTATCCTAGAATTTTTATTTGGTTCGATTTTGTTTTTGAAAAAGGTTTTGCGTCTATCCTTCTCTAATTCAAAATATACATTGTGTAGTGGTGTAGATCGCATTAAAATAGAAGTGACCCTTTAGTAGAAGTTTCTTTTGTGTGTAACACGAGCTGTAATATGTACCTCGTATGTATGGTATATGTTCAGTTTGTAAAGATAAATGAAAACTATGTTGTTTGTTATCTCATAATTTGTTTGCAACTAATATCTAATATCTTGTCTCTTTCAAAATTCTATCTTCCTCAATTCGTCTTGACTCGTCTTGTTCAATCTACTCTCATCTTTCACTCTGAATCTTTGCTCATCTATCTAATCTTGTTAAAAATCGCTGCAGAACCAATTCCAAAACCCAAGCGGTTAAGATGGCAGGAAATGGATCTCATGGCCAAGGTAGCCCACGAGCAGAGGAAATTAATCGGAGCGGCGCAGCAGAAGCACAACAGGCCCATAACCCACAGGCCAGTTGGGCAGATGTTCTGGCAAAAATGGAACAAAACCGATTCCAAGCTGAGCTACATCAAATGAAAATGATAGAGCAACAAACACGAATTTTGGAACAGATAGCAATGACAAGAAGCACATCAGAATCCACTACCAATCATGGAGGAACACAAATCACGTCCAAGTGGTCAGACTTTCTTAAGACAAGACCTCCGACTTTCTCATCCTCTTCAGACCCAATAGTAGCAGATGATTGGATTAGAGACATAGAAAGAAAATTGAATACGGTGCAGTGTACGGAAAAGGAAAAGACTTTGTATGCCTCTCATCAATTGCAAGGACCAGCCGCTACATGGTGGATGAATTATCAAATTATGCGAGAAAACCAAGAAGTACTATGGAAAGAATTTGAAGAGTCATTCCGCCAAGCCCACATTCCCACTGGACTTGTAGAAGCAAAGCGACGAGAATTTCTCGCACTCAAGCAAAAAGGAACAGTAATGGAATATCTTCACCAATTTAATCATCTTGCTCGGTATGCTCAAGACTAGGGATGAAAACGGTCGGAAACGGTCGAAAAACTCCTCAACCGTTTTCTACTTCTACATTTGAATACGAAAACGAAAGCGAAAGCGGTAAAGCCGGACACGAAAACGAACGCGAACTTACGGAATATCGAGAATTTCGAAAACGAACCAATTCGAGCGAAATTATGTCGAACACGGTCGGTATACGAAAATTCAATACGGAATACCGACCTGTAGGACCAAGTGCATAACAATTAACAAGTGACCAAGTGCATAACAATTAACAAGTGACCAAGTACATAACAATTACCAAGTGCATGATCAAGTTCAAGTGCATATAATAATTAACAAGTGCATGACCCTTGGTCTTAAGTATTAACACAATAGCCGACACAAATACAAATACAATACAAGTCTAGAACAAGCAATTAACAGCTAGCAGAACATCTATAGTTCATCAGCATCATCCATGAGGTCAGGATCGCTTTCCATATCTTTTGCTTCCTCATTGTCCTCCTCAGAGTCCTCATCCCCCTCCTTGTCCTTTTCCTACAAGTTTGCAAAGTGAATTAAAATTAGATGTAGCAATAGCATATTTCAGAGCAAGCAGTCAATAAACATACACATACCTCAATTTTCAGTTTAGCCACAACATTAGCCAAAGCCTCAACCTCAAGATCACTCACAATTGATCCAACCATTTTAGAATCTGAACAAAAAAATTTGGTATTCCGTATTTAGAACCGTATTTACAATACGGTATATTCCGAATAAAATGTAGAAAAGTAGAAAACGGTCGGAAAACGTCTAAACCGTTTCCGCTCCGTTTTCGAATTTGGTATTCCGTATTTCGAACCGAATTCGAATTTGTCCGAAAATACGAATTCGATCGGGTCAAATGTAGAAAACGATGCGGTTCGGTACGGGATATTTCCGTTCCGTTTTCATCCCTACTCAAGACGATGTCAAAAATGAGGAAAAGAAGATGGAGCGATTTAAAGAAGGATTGCAAATGTCCCTAAAATATCACATTTCAGCGATGGACTTTAAAGATTTACCTAGCATGGTGAATAAGTTAATTGTGTCCGAAGAAGCAAGAAATAAATTAAGGAATGCCCGAAAGAGAAAGAAAGAGCAAGAAGAGGCGTCATCAAAGGCACCCAAAAAGAGAATGGTATTATTACCGAAGACTAGAAGCCGACAAAATCAGCAAGTGATGTTCACACCAAGACCTCAGCAAACTACTACTCCAAGCTCACAGTATAATGTTCTCCAACCTACAGCAACACAGTGTCATATTTGTGGAGAAAACCATTACTATCGAAATTGCCCAAACAAGGGGAACGCATGTTTCCATTGCGGACAAGCCGGTCATTTCAAATATCAATGCCCTAATAGTGGACTGCCTTCTGAAGTGGCAAAAGCCAAAGTTAAGGCTGAAGCTCAATCAACCAATCCGCAACAAACTGCACCTGCACCACCATCAACTGGAACATCAACAGGCGTGCAAGTAGGAAAAGGGAAACCGAAGATCATTCAGGGAAAAATAAATTATATCTCGAATTCAGGAGAAACAGGAGCCACCAATGTTATCATGGGTACGTTTACTTAAAGCCCTCATCAGTTTTAATTGATCCTAGAGTTATACAATTGTGGGAAACAGGTGCTATACACTACTCTACAAAAGTCCTAAACTTCTCAAGACTTGAAAATAATAGGAATATCACTTTGAGCATGTTAACCTTGGGCATAATAAGAAATAGAATTGTCAAGACATCACCAAATGCAATGGCATACTAGTACAGTGGATAAAACAACTTGGGAATAAAGAATTGCATATGCAGCGAAAATTTTCCAACCCGTTCCCCAAATCTCGAGGTCGAGATTTTTTTAAGGGGGGTAGGTTGAAACAACCGAAGATTTGCAAAAACCAAAATTGGATTTGAATTTCTGTTTTTCTTTTGCTCTCTTCCTCCCTAGCCTTAATCCACACCAATCTTGAAGCAAAGCATCCTTTAATCCTCGCCATTGCTGCCTTGAACGGGTGAGATTAGGCGGCATTGTTGTCGGTTCGATAAATATCGCCGATGCCGATATTTCCCGCCGCCCAGTCGTTTCTTCGTTCCCAAGCCGTCCCGGCCTCTCCCGCAGCTTCAAGTCTCCGCCAGCCTGTCCCCGCCCGTCAGCTTACCGTACTACCTCACCTGCCCCGCCCTGACCGTCTCTGGTATGGCTAATTTGCGTGGCAGCGCCGCCGCCGCCGCTCGCGCGCCCCAGCTTCTGCTCCCTTCCCGCCCCTTCCTCTCACGGCCGACAGCAGCCCCCTCTGACACCCTTGACCGCCGCTCTGCATTGCCCATGACAGCTGCAGCCGCACGGGAAACCTCGAGCCATCCCGGCCTCTCCCGAAACCGCCACCGCAGCCCTGATATTTTTCCCTATCTGGTGAACCGCCATTCCCAGCCTATTTAAAGCACTCCCGACCCTCTCAAATGGAGCATCACTCCTCTCCAAAGCTCACTGAACACCCTGGAGCCCCGGCCATCCCCTCCATTGCTGGTAATTGAGAAAATCCCCAATTCGGAGCCTTAGCGCAATGTCGGTCCTCCCCATCTCCACTTTCCAATTGCATTCGCCTATAGTTCCACCATAATGCTAGAAACCTTCCCCGACCATTGCCCTAACCTCCCAAAGCTCCCTCTCCCCCGGCACCGTTCACCCCTTCTCCGCCGAAAGCATCCACCATGGCCAGCCCTTATCCGACCTCCAGAGCTTCGGCCAACTCTCCCCTAACCCTACCCAAATCCCAATGAAGCTCAAGAACCAAACCAATGGCCCCGAGAAGCCCCCAATCCCCTGTAATTTTAAAATAGCCGCAAAAGAGAAGGAGCTTGCCGCCGGCGATTGCCGCCTCCGCCGGATCTCCAACCACTAAAAATGGATTCCCCTCCCAGCCACGAACCCAACCATACCCTCCGCCACCGTCGGAAGTCATCCCTCCGCTGCTGGTAGCCGCCGCCCGCTCCTCTGTTCCTCTGCGCGCACGCGTGCTGAGGGAAGAAGACGAACAGTGCACGCCCGACCGCACCGCTCCGTCTCGGCTGAGTCAAGTCGCTTCGCATGCACCCGTTCCAACCGGCCGAGCCCAACCTATGCGGTCAGACCAAACCCACTCGTCTGAGCCCGTTAAACAGTGTCGAACCTGATGAATAGTAACCGACCGAGCCCGATGAACAGTACTTGACCCGAACCCAAAAATGCATGTTTATACTCCCTAGAACCGTTTCGAGCCCGCCAACCCAAATCCAAAGCCCATTTCCCCATATAGCCCTCCTATAAGCCCAAAACCCCTTTTATTTGGAGTTTTCCGGATTTTCTTTATTCTTTTATTTTCTTTATTCCTAGCTCATTCCTTCAAGCATGGAATTAATATTTTGCTTGTATTGCGTTAGCTTCCGGAGTCAAGATTTCGCAGGAGCCGGAAGAAGAGGTGCAAGCTCCAGAGCTAGAAGGTTACGAACTTGTTGAAATAATAAATCCGCAAGGCAAGTCACATGTCATTGATCATATTGAACCTACATTCCGTTAATTATTTATTTATCAGTATTTTCATTATGCTATTTGTGCTCTGTTATTTTATATACAGTGAATGTTTAGAATGACATGATATTAGTTAATGTCCTACCACCCGAAAGTCCTGTTTAATTTGATGGCCACATTCACCTTGACAAGACTTAGTAGTATTAAAAAGTACTATTAATGTAATCACCGTAGGTTAGGAAACTCAACAATATTTCATTACTAGTCATGATACTTTGCTGATAGAATTTCAAAAAGTAAATCTAGGATGAGCCAATATCACGGGGTGCCACAAGATGGTTTAAGCCCATGATCTTATCCTAGGGTGAAAGTTTGGCAGTGCCGTGTCGGGACCCCGGATTTCCGAATCCGGACCCTCTGTGTATTACAGCACTAGTCCCAGATCAAAGCTAGTGCACACAATTAAACAGAATGGAAAACATCACCAACAACGATTTATTACAATAATTAAGAGCAACTCCAAGAGATTAACCAAAAGAAGTATCTAAATTTAGTGATTTAGCTATTGTCTAAAATGAATCTCACCCAAAAAAACAAGACTACTCCAACAGACTATCTAAACTAGAGGGCGCGCGGTGGGTCGCTGTCAGACCCGGATTTTTCATCCGGAGTCCTCTGTGATTCCACCGCACTAATCCCTGGATCAGTAGTTAGTGCACACAGATTACAGTTCTGATTATCAAAGTTCATATCATGCGGAAGCGTAAATATAATAGTACACTTACTCATGGGCCGATTAGGCCGAAATCAATAAATTGCAGCAGCGGAAGAACGAAGCACACAGGTGGGACCTTCAGGACATGCCCACAGGCAGCCAACTGGAGGTTCGCGACCTAGCCCTTGACATCTTCATCTTCTTGACCAGCTTGTCCAATCTTGTTGCTGAAGCGAGGTGATTTGATTTCCTGATTCTGAATTTTGTCGCAAAAGCGAGCATGAGCACTCCGACCCCGTGCTCCGCGAGCCAATACACAGAATGCAAATAAATAGTATGCATGGCTTAACAAAGGAGAGGCTCGGGCTATTTTATTTTGCGTAGAGTACTTTTGAATACAATTAATTAAAAATCCCTAAGACCTAGCAGTTTGAACCAAATCATAATGTACAAGGAAATGCATTATTAATATTGATTCAGATTCCATCCACCGTTACATGGCATCTGCACCATATAGCAATTTTTTCAGCGTTATAGCCGCTTAACTTACCACTGGGACGACACCCAGGACAATTCCAAACCATGGCAGTCCTTCGCCCTTCAAGTTTCCATTCCCAGTTTCCAATGTTTTTAAAACAGAACTATATCCAGTTAAGTTCCCATGTCTGCCCATGACCGTGGGCACGGCTATTCGAATAGTTTTGACTCTGCAGAGTTTGTACACTTTCACCATAAGAGACAATCAACTCGTTGCCCCACACGATTCCTTAGACGTGTGGTCGAGCAGACCATCACAGTGACTTTTCAAAGTATCTAGTCCTTTCTCCCATCTCACCTTATGGGTAATCTCCCATTTGCGATGGGCCCCATCTGTTTGCACGGGATGTTTCTCACTACTACTAGCGTACGGGCTTCCCTCCCCTCTGCGCTAGCACGACTGAGAAACTTCACCCCTCACTGGTGTCCCTTCAGGCCCCCTTGCCATAGCATAACCCCATCAATCCACTACCAGTGAGATGAGTCCGGGATTTCGATAAGTTTACTTAGCCAAGTTGTATTTTACAGACTTGTGGTTGTACTGTTTTACACGGGTTGACATGACAAGATTCAGTCCTTAGTATTATCTGAGCGGTTCTACCACACTCCACAATTTTGTGCATTCCTTCGCACCACATACCAGCCCCCAAACCATCCGCTCAGATATTAAAGCAAATTGAGAGTTTTTGGGAATATAAAATAACCATATCCAACATACACCAGTCATTATCACCATGACTGCCCAACCAACTTTTCTCATGATTAAAAAGTGATGCTTGGGCGCTCTCGCGCCCATGAGTACCTAAACAATACTACGCATGGCATACAATTACGGACTTATTTTCGAAAGCGTATTATTATTATTTTTGTTAGGGCGACAAGGTTCTCGACTTCAAATATTCCAACGGAGGGGTAATATTAATTCAAGGCACACAATGGAATATAACTAGAGTCTAAAATTAACATGTATTTGCATATAAATAACCGCATGCAATTTGATAATTTAAAGCAAAGTAATTTGCAGAAATGTAGGTTCAACATGATCAAAGTATTGACTCGCCTGGCGCGGTTTACCGCTGTCTTGAGCTCACACAATGCTTTCTCTTGAGCTTTTGGTCTCTATCTTCACTTCGAGCTTGATCTCGCTTGATCCATTGAATCTTCACGACTCCCGATTTCTAATTACGTGACAAACGACTGAATCCAAATAAAGCAAATAACTTAAAAAGATCCAAATAAATCCGAATAAACTCAATTTAGTTTTATTACGAGTTAATGGGTGATTTGATGAGTTGAGGCAAGGTTGGTAATAGCATACGATAACTTGATCTTTCTATTAATAATTTCTTTGTATTATTTTGTTATTTATCAAGGAAGTTCCATGAGTCATGTTAGACCTATAGACTGGTGCAGGAGTTCAATGTACAAATTCTATCTTTAGGGTATGCATTCCTTGCAACTCAGGTTATGGTAAGGCAAACTGGACTGATGGATGAGATCTGTACTTATTCTATAAATCTTTTAGTCGAAGGTATTATAACATTTGGATATCTTTATTAAGTTTTTAGACTAATCTCTGATATATGCTTTCACTATTAATTAGATTAAGATAAATAGCAAGGGCTCAATATTTATTCTTATATGGTAATTAATTAAAATTTAAATCTCTAACTATCTCATTTTCATATTTTATGTATCTTCATTCATAGCTAGGCTAAATTTAAGTTGAATTAGGATCCACTCATATGGGTCCTAACTTGTTGTATATGCAATTATGCTCAATACTATTATTACTAAAGCTAGTGTTAAGATTTAATTAATGGCACTATTATTAGCTTGCTCATACTTTAGCTACTATTACGCTTAACTTTATTTCTAATTTTAGTTTAAGCTTAGCAATTTGCGCAAGGCTTGATATGTATCATTTTATGTGACCCTAATTACATGGCATAGCTCAATTTGAATTAGTATTCATTTGGGGTACAACTTCTAGCTTGTTATTCCATGCTTGACGTTATTAGCTGTTAAACCTAACTGTAGGGTTTATTTACGGGCACCATTATCTTATTATCTATGCTTTAGTTATTGTCAAACTTAGCTTTATTTATTTATTTATCTATAACGGCTGGTTATGATAATTATTAATCATACATTCTAATTTTCATGCAAGGGTAATCTTTATTAAATTCAGGACATTTAATCAAAGTCATAATGCCTTTGTCAATATCTTTAATTAATAATAAATATTTTAAATAATTAATCCAACCATAAATTCAATCATATATGAGCTATTTCAAATTTAAATATTTAAATAATCTCATTTACATTCTACTTGAATTTTATTAGTTTCTCTAAATTATTCCCTAATTTTTCATGATTTTTATCAATTAAAATGAGCTACAAAAAGTAGAATAAAAATGTGGAAAGAAGGGTGCTGTCGGCCAGATTTGAACCCGGGACCTGTGTGGTAACGAGCGGTGCGGCTATCCAACTGGGCAACGGCCCTCATGTGAACGAGAAAGGGGTGGGTGTTATTTATGAGGTGTGCGCGCGGGGATGGCTCGAAGCAGAGCAGGCCGGCGTTGCTCGGTGCGGGCTTGACCGGCGGCAGGCGGCGGCCGGGGAGGCTAGGGCAGCCGGCAAAGTGGAGCCGCAAGGAAGTAAGGTGGCTAGTGGGGAGGTGGCGCGGCCCGGAATGGCGGCGAGGTGGGCAGGCGGTGGAGCTAAGCGGCCGGCGGTGGAGGGGGAACGGTGCGGCGGCGCCGGAGCTAAGGAGGAAGGGGAATAGGGGAAGCACGAGCTGGAGGAGGGTATTAGTAACCTCACCGTGCGGTTGGCCGAGCCATAGGGGCGCCGAGGTGGGCCGGCGGCGGAGGCCATGGGCGGCGCGGGGAGGTCACCGTGGCGGGAGTTGCTCGGGCGACGAGAGGCCCGGGCGGCGGTTGGGGAAGCATCACGGTGCCAAGGGGGTGCTCCCACCGCGACGAATCGAACTGCTTCGCGTCGAGTTGGAGACGGCGGCTAAAATGGCGGTTTTGGCCGGCGGCGAGGAAGAACGGCCGCGCGGCGAGCTCGAGCCACCGGAGTCCAATTACTCGCGGGAGGAGGGAGAGGGATTCCGGGGGCTCGCCGTGACGCGGTTGGTTTGCGTGGGCTCTGCCGGAGTGGCTGGGGTGGCGTGGAGGCGCGACGGCCAGTGCGGAGCAGAGAGGAGGCAAACGCGCGGAGAGTTTCTTATGGTCACGGGAAGGCTATGGAAACGGTGGGCGCGCAAGGGAAACCGGGGGCGACGGGGGAAATCGGTGGGCGAGGGCTTGGTGCATGGCTGCCACGCGGAAGGAGAGAGCTGAGCGCAGGGGGATGCCTGCGACGGGACGGAGCAGCGCGGGAAAAAGAGGGGGGCGGCAGCAGGGCCAGGGTGGCGCTGACAGGGGCGGCGGCGACCACCGGTCCGGACGCAGGCGCGGCGCGGGCCGGGCTGCGGGGACGAGCGAGCGCGGAGCTGCGTCGGTGGGCAAGGGCGGCTGCGGCCCAGTGAGAATGAGCGAGAGCAGGGGATCGAGGGAGGAAGAAAGGGGAACAGGTGCGGCCGGTTGGGCTGGTTCGGCCGGCCGCAAGGCCCTTTTTTTGTATATATATGTATATTTCTTTTATGTTTATTTTTGTGTATATACATATACATTTTTATGTTTGGCTATAAGCTCTTTGTGCCATTATTTCTAAAAATGAAATTCGATGTTTTAATTCAAGTGTCTCTCTTTCTTTTATGGATCATCTTTTTAGATTCGAATTTATAATCTTGAGTTTTCATTATTTGGATATTCACCTTTTTGGTATTACTAATGTTTGTCTTTGTCTTTTATGAATTTCTTAAATTTTTAGAACCTCAATCAAAGTCAAGAAAACTCCATGCAATCCAAATTCCAATAGAATATATTGCAAAAATAATTCAAGAAATTCAGATTTTCAAAATTTAAATTTTTGGGATGTTACAGTCGCGTACGCGCGGGAATGGGGCGCAGCGTGCGGGAAGGAAACGCCGACCGCGCCAAGAGGCTGGATGGTGAGCGAGGTAGGCTATCTAAAAATAGAGAGCGAAGGAGGAGGGATGGAGAGCTGCTAAATTTGGAGAGTCATTTACAGAGTCTATTGGAGACGTTTTTTCTCCAATAATAGCCAAATTTACCTTTAGAAAATGATTTAGCTCTTCTCTTGGAGTTGCTCTAAGAGTACTGACCACAAGGTCTCATTATTACAAGAGAGGTTTAAGACCTCGCACACATGAACACAGCGGAAGCAAGAGATAAATCGATGACGACCCATCAATACGCCACAGGCAATTGACTGGGGAAGCGCGACCTAGTTCTCCGGGAAGAATCCATCACAGCCGCAGGCGAAGCAGTAGTCGTAGTCACCTTCTTGAGCTTCAACTTCCTCTGGGATTTATTTTTAAGTGTAGCATGTGAGTACATAAAGTACTCCGCAAGTCTTGGGAAAGATGCAATAGATGCAAGGCTTAACAAAGGAAGGCTATATGGTTCTTTTGCATAAAGCAGAGTTTTAGTTTTCATTACTACTAATCATTTTTGAAGGCATCAAGTTAACAAATAAATGTTTTAACAGAACTAACATTAACTTAATAGTGAAGGTTCCATCCACCAACACTAACTTAAACAACTTGAACAAGTTTAATACTGCGGGTTACATCTACCCTCTCTGGCTCCAACTGCCGGGATACCCTTCCGAGAGTTCCCTCCACTCTCGGAATACAAATTTTTGATTTTAAAACCAAAACCAGAAATCTACCATGTGAATGCATTCCTTGCCCGCCCTTGACCGTGGGCACGGCTATTCGAATAGTTTTACACTCTGCAGAGGTTGTACAACTTTACCCACAAGAGATAAATTATCCTAAAAGTCAACACGCTTCCTTTGGCATGAGACCCAGATAAAATATCACAAAGCCTTTACCTTACTTTAATCTAGCTAGATACCACCCGCTGAGGTTTCACCGCAGGTAGGCTAACTGCTCGAACCGAAGCCCCCTCTTGCGCCATATGAGTACAGTAAATCCCTGTCCCTCACTGTGGATAACCAGTCCATCCCTGGCACCCACTTTCCACTGGTGGCACCTAAACTAGACTATCATAAGTTAGTCAGCTAGGTCGTACCCATATAGACTTGTGGTTGTACGGTTAATACTCAGTCTGGACAAACACAAGCGTCGGTCCTTAATTGACTAGGGTGGAACATACACTTAACATGATCTCGTGCTTGCTGCACCAACCCAAACCAACCATCCACCCTAATCTAAACCAACTTCCACATTTCATTTTATTTTAAAAGATCAGTGGCAACTCCAATTACCACTACATTTGTAAACACAAGGGTATTTCAACAAATCATAATTTCCCAATTTTCAAACTGTCAAAGGTATTAATTAGCAAGACTAAGCATTATACTACCAATCTACTATTCGCAAAGATTAATAATAATCTCATTATTGAGACAAAGGAATTCTAGGGTGACAAGGTACATGGCAATCAATGTCAAATGAGGGCATAACAAAGTTGGAATAACTAATTCCTAAGGATTTGAACTAGTGGTTTTATGTAAGTAGCAATGCACATAATTTAAAATATTTAAAACATTTCAAAAGCATGGGTTCAAGATGATCAAAGGAGACTTGCCTTCTTGCAGGGTTTCTGGGTCTTCCTGTTGAGGAGTGGAGAGGTCTTCTTCAACATTGGATTCTACGCACGAAAAGACAGCGCAACAAAGCAAATAAATACAAATAAAAATTCAAATAAACTCAAAAATTCAAATAGAGGCCATAGTTGGATAGATCTTGATTTTAGATGAATTTAGAAATTTGAATGGCTGAATTTGGAGTTAAAATGAGAAAGTTCTGCTTGTTTGAAGTTTTCAGTTTGAATAAATCCAGAAATTAAGAAATTTCTGACAGGTGGGGCCCACTGGGATTATTAAATTTTTAATCTTTATTTTTATTCTGGGAGAATGACAGGTGGGACCCACAGGTCAGTGAGTCCACAGGGAGCTGTCCCTGACATGTGGGACCCACTGGCCAGTGAGCCCACTGGCTCAGCCTCTGACACGTGGGACCCACTGGACTCCGGGCCCACTTGTCAGTGACCAGCACAGAGGGGTGGGGCCCAGTCGACAGTGGCCCGCAAGGACAGCTGTCGCTGACGGGTGGGGCCCACTTGTCAGCGCGGTTTAATTGAGAAAAACTCAACCTCAGCGTGCGGAGCCGAGGGCTCGAACGCGCGCTGAGGGAGTCGGGGGAAGGGAGAGCGAGCGGTGATAGCCAAGTGAGCGGGGAGGCGTTGCCTACCCAATATGGGTAGGTAACCCTCTTGAGGGATACCTTCTGGAAGTCCGGGCAGAGGTGGTCGGAGGCGACGGCGCCGGCGGCGAGGGAGGGCCGGAGAGGTTCGGGCGGTGCGTGATATGCAATCCCGGAGCAGAGGGGGTTCGGTTGGAGGGGTCGGTGGGGTGCGGCGACGAGCGGGGACGGCCGGCGACGAGGGAACGGCGGAGCTGGCTCGGGTCCTCCGGCACGATGGCGTTCCGGCGGCGGGAAGAGGTGGCCGAGGGGTCGGGGAGACTCGCACGGGCACGGGGGTGCTCGGGGTGGCGGCGGCGAGCTTCGGGGAGGTCCGAGGCGGCGGGGAAAGCTCGCCGGAGTGCGGCGGAGCTCGGAGAGAGGGGAGCTCGACTACGGGGTGCTTCGGGGCTCCGGGAGAGAGGTGGAGGGCGCTGGGAGGTGGTGCGGGGAGAGGCGGAGGCCGAGGGGCTATTTATAGGGACGGAGGAGGGGACACGGGAGCGCAATTGCTCGCCGGTGTGTCGGCCGGAAAAAGGAAGGTTCGGGGAGAAACGGGAAAGAGGGGGCGCCAATGGAAGGGAGGCGAGGGGGATCGGGGATTCGGTCGTGGCGGCGTCCGGGACTTCCAATACCGGAGGGACGGGGAAAGGAAAGGCGGGATCCGGCGCGGTCTCGGTCGGCCGGCGAAAAAGGAAAGAGGAGGAAGAGAAAGGAAGGAGGCGCTCCGCGGGGACGACGGATCCAACAGGTGGGTCCCGCGCGCAGTGAGAGAGAGGAGGGGGTGGCCTGGCGGCGCGGATGGCTGCCGCGCGACCCAGAGGCAGATCGGGCGGCCGAGAGCGAGCGAAGCGGGGACGGCCGAGATGAGGCGGGTTGTACACGCGTCACCCAAAGAGGAGGGGAAGGCGGGATGGGACGAGTGGCAGAGATGGCGGCGACGTGGGCGGGATCCACCCGTCCACGTGGCGGCCGGAGGGGAGGATTGGGATTTTTATTTTTTTTATAATTTGATTTTGATTTTCAGAAAAGGCTAGAAAATTATTTAGGCCTCAGAAAAATATAAAAATACCTCCAAAAATTCCAGAAAAATTCACAGAAGCTTCTAGGGATATTTTGGACTGAATAAAGTTATTTCCAACTACTGTTGATATTTAATTTTCATATTTTAAGTTACTTTTTAAATTCTAAAAATAGGTTTTAAATTCCAAAAAATTCAGAAAAACCAAATAAAAGCCAAGTAAAATCCAATTACCTTAAAATAAATATTTTGAATTTAAATTTTTCAAAAAGCCAAATTTTGGGATGTTACATGCCGCGAGCACTGGGATGAAAATATAAGGACTAGACCCTTATGCCAAGTAAAAACATAGCAACCGCTTAACCACAAGCGTTGACTTGTCAAACCTGGTTTTAGTAGCTGCTCAAATCGATTGAATATCTACTATATGCATTTAATATACTGTCCCAAAAAGGGAACAACCGGCGCAAAGAGGTGATACGGAAAACCATAATTCACAACGGTAGACCCGCTCTGTCAAGGCCGCCGTATTCCATGACAGAGGGTTCATAGTCTATCGGGTAGAGGCTACATAAAGAGATGAGCAGTGAAACAACCTTGTTTTCTTAACTCTGTCACGGGAGTTGAGGAATCTTGTGGGTAAAGTTGGGCAGCTCTGCGAAGTCATTTACAAAAGTATTCGAATACACCGTGCTTCCGGTATATGAAGCTATGTTTAATGGGTGATTACGTATGTCCAATTGTTGCATTAAACCCCACCTTGATAAATTGTCCCCTTGTTGTTGTCACCGTAGCATTAATATCCACTATGGGTAAAATATGGAACTTAGAGATTAAATGAAGTACTTGATGTTTAACCATGCTCATAACGATATTCAAAAAATGGAGATACTTGAGATTTGGTCCAAAGGGGCTACCCTATTATTTTGGTTAGAAAATAAAATAAAAAACATGTTTTGGAGTTGGGCGAGTGGTTGTAGAGACCGGTGCATTGTGCACGAGACTGGGGTTTGTGAATGTCTCACCCGGATCACTAAGGACCAATCCATATTGTTCCATAAACCTAAGTACAGCCGTACAAACATACGTGTTTTTATGGGAAGGGCTTAGCATAAGAAGTTACTAGGGTTAACAACTTCACCGCAGATGGTAGATTGTAGGTGATTTTTGGGCTAGTGCGAGCATGGAGAGTATCCATATTCAAAGGGATCTTATCTCGAAGGAAGGTTTACGCACACCATATGAGTCTTCGGAAGCTAGAGGGCACTCCTTGTCCTAAGAAGGAAATCATAGCATGGTGGTTGTTAGGACCAGTAATGTAAATGCTTCATCATGAACTCTCAAATCAGGTGTTGATGGTATCGTGTGACATGTTTAACATGATGGGATGTTTATGTCGTATGGGTAAAGTATAGAACCTCTACAGAGTGTAAATCTATTCGAATAGCCATGTCCCATGTTATAGACAAAGCTTGGTGAAGTCCCACAAAAAATAGCTTTATATTTTACAAAATGGTTCCAGGAAGGTATGGATGGAAAATCTATGCATAATGTGTTCGGCAAGGTTATTGCCACTGTTTCGAAATCCTAGGGCAGCAAGCCTCTTGTTCTAAATTACGTTATTTATGCTTTATTATTAGTTTCTTATTAAATTTAAATGCTCTTATAACTTTCACTTGCAATCTATTGCTCGTTATCTTAATTGAAAGCATGTTTTATAAATTAAACTAGACTAGATAGCTACCTTTGACTCAGCCTGCATATTATATAACTTTGCTTTAAAGTTTTGTGGAGTACAATTTTTATACTCACCGTTGCTTGTTGAACATGTTCAAAGGATGGAGAAGAAGATCCATCTTGTGATTACTATTACGTAGCTAGTTTTAGCAATGAGGATGTTGATTTCTAGGGTTCTGCCTTAGTTAGTTGCCTGTGGATGGGTTGAGACATATTTACTAGTTTTTGGTGCCTCTTTTATTTTTACTTCCAATGAATTATTTTTATTGTATGTTCTATTTGGCCAGTTAACCCAAGTGTTGTAAACTTCGTCGTCTAGGCTTATGTTCGATTGCTACCTATATATGCTACCTTGTTTTAAATTTACTGTGTATGAATATGATATGAATGTTGTTGAATATATGCTAACCACTGATTATGGGACTAGTACGGTAAACATATAGGGTTCAGAATGCAAATTTCAGTTCCCTACAAAATCTCCTTTCAGGGTAGGGATGCTGGTATGGCTAATAGGGGTATAAACGAGATGGATTTTCCCACATGATCCAGAGTTGGATCTAGTCGGGCCCAGATTCAGGAAGGGATTTGACTATCCAGCCGGATCCAAGATATATTTTGGATAGTTGAATCCGGATTTGGGGTCGAATTCAGAGCATGCAATATCTAGCAAATCTGGGATGGGACCTGGATATCAAGATTTTTTTCCTTGATGGATATCTGGCAATAATCTCATCTTTCCATCTTGTCCAAGCCTAGCCCATTCTAATAATACCTAAGTAGCTAAACCTAGTCTTAGTGTCTAACTTCCTGACTTCCTCTCACGGTGTCACCCAGCCGCCACACACCATGACATGAGGTAGCGCCGACACACTGTTCGCCGGGAGCCACAGCCGCCGGAGGGGGACAATCAGAAGAGGAGCCTCTCCAGTGGCTGTTAGCATCACCGTCCCCTCTCCTATCACTGTTACTATCACCGTCCCTTCTCCATCTGCCACGATCTGCCACCATGGTAGCATCTTCGCTCTCCAGCAGCCACTGGGATATGCTCTCGCGGCCTCTCCGCTCTCCAGCAGCCACTGGCGATAGCTCGATGAGGGAGCTTCGCTGCTTCTCCCTCACCTCCTCCTCCTCTCTCTCTCACTCGAACTCTCTCGATTTGGCTACACCTCCCGATCTAGATGTCACGTTCTTGGAGAGTGGCGATGATCTGTATGTCTTCATGAGTCATGACTTCATCGTTGTAGTCTGGTAGCTAGCATTGGCAACGGAAATAGGCCAGTAATTGCCTATATATTTCTCTTTCTTTTTCTTTATTTTTATTGTTATATTTGTTTTATACTTTTTGATGCTATATGTAATACACGAATACATGAACAAAGATGAAGTCATAGAAGCCTAAAACTGAACATGGTTATCACTCATGTAGAAATGATGATGGTATGGTTCAACTTATATTTCTTTCTATATACACATACTATCTATTTTTATCTGTTTTCGACTCGAATCTGTCCTGTGCCCGTATCCTGAATAACCCAATTTGTATCGTTTTTGGCTTGCCCATATCTGACTTTGAATCCAAGAAAAATGTAAGTTAGGATACAAGAGGAGCAATATCCGTCTGTATGTGGCCTGTTTTCACCCTTAATGGCTAGATGACAATCCTCTAAGGAAAGCATAATGCAATTAGCAAATAGACATTCGATCTAGGTGCTAGCTCCATATGCTATGCTTTGCCATTACATATGCACATGAGTGCCTTCCCACCATCCGATTCTCCCCTACAAAATGCACCGCATCCACCATCTATTTCTTCCTCGCACTTACTTGTGAGGTGCCATGGCATGGCCAAAGGCAACGACACTATCTCTAAGCAGGAGGCAGTGGCTTGCCACCGGCGGCCAATCCCAGTGTCTGGGTGTCGGTGGGAGTGACACATCTGGCAGGCAAGGCTAGCACGGTGCACTTCCGACAGCCATTGCTGCGATGCCCTATTCTTGTGGCTGCAGGAGAAGGAATAGATAGAGCAATAATGATGGTGATAGTGGAGCTTGAACGCCGCTGCTATGGCCTCAATCGACGCCTACTCCATATGTAATATTTTTTAAAAAACAAACAAATCTATAAAAAAAGATGTTTTAGCCCTACAACAGTCTGAACATGCACATGCAACAATAAAAAACTTCTGCAACATCTCAAAATAACATATTGCAACAACCCATTGTAACAAAAAAAATGTGCCAACAAAATAGTTGTCCAGTTGTAACCAAAAAGATACTCTTGTGCAAGAAATCAGCCCAACTGCAAGATTTTTTTTTTGCTACTATATCTAAGATAGAGACATTGCTACAAAAAAATACTTCTTGTAACAATGGAGGAAGCAGGCTATAACAATTAAAAAAACGATTGCAATGAGGGAGAAGTGTGCTATTAGTGGTGAAGACCAAACTCACTGGAGGAGGAAGAGGCCATGAGTTTGCTGTCTTGTCTTTGGTAGGCCTAGATTTGACTTGACGATGTCACCCCTCCACCTCGTCGCCGGTCATGCTGCCGAATCCTCCTGCCACTATTCGGCCACACCTGGTCACCCCGAAGGCAGGAGTGCTCAGCTTAACCCCGATTGGCAGCTGCAGAGGGCGCACTAGTGCAGTCCGCACTTGGCTGTGCATGGGGAGAGAGGCCCAGCGATGGCGCTCGCGTAGAGCCGAGCTTGCTGAAGAGTGGGTGGTAGAGAAGTGTCAGTATCTTTTTTGTTGCTCACTCGATGAGGTGATGTGGGAGGATTTTTATCTAGGGTAACTAACATGCACAACATATAAAGACTTCCAAAAACATGTTAAGAATGAGATGTTTCGATGAGGTAACAAAAATGTTGTCCTGGTTTACAATACCATAACATCAAAATTATAGCTTGCAATGATGTTGCTTTCCTCAACAACACACTAATCACTAATATATAGCACAAAATGGATGTGCTCATTATGCAATGCTGACTCTGATCTCAGAATGGCTAATTACTAATTGTTTTGAGAAAAGATTGTTGCAGCAGTAAATATATTTTTTATGGCGATGGCTATGGTACAAACACCTTTCAGCTGACAGTGTTCTAGGATGAATAGTGGATGGTGAGAAAAATGCTGCAAAGCGCATACAATATAAACAAACATATGCACAATGGTCACTCCTATTCTTTATACTCAAATAAAGTTTGAGGCTAATTCTTTAAAACAATAATGTGGATGGTGAGGACGTTGCGCATTGCTCCATCGGCAAAATATGTAGTGGAAACCATCTTTAGGTGAAAACATGAAAACTGCCATCCGATTCAAATCTAATGGTTGAGATATCCCCATCTCTCTCCTCCTCTCTCCACCATCTCTCTTCTTCGTCATCGTCCACCGGCCAACAGCTCCGCCATCCCCTCCCCGAGCAGACACCAAAGGTGAGCCATGACACTGCTGGAGGGAGCCATCGCCGCCGGTGGCTCGGCGCAGCTGACCGAGGTGAGGAGCAGTAGACAGACGCGTCGCAGCGGAGCTCAGGGTGGTACGACGGACGACGTCAGTGCCGAGTGCAGTGAACATGGGCGTGAGGCGGCTCGTTGGCCGAGCGAGAGAGAGCCGGAGGGAGATGAGGGGCGAGAGATGGGGGTGAGAGATGAGGAAAGGGTGGGCAAATCTCAGCCTTAGGATTTGAATCGGGCGGTGGTTTCCATGATTCCACTCAAATTTGAGTTTCCACTACATATTTTCCTCAGAAGTTCAGAATAAGTAACTTCGGTCCAACCAGCAGCAAGTCCTGTCTAGCTTGGAACAGAGATCCATCACTGGGGTGTCCACAACATGCCATATGATGAAAGAGTAATCGACTGCCCTGATTAACCTCCATCCAATTTTGTTCACCATCACATTGGTTATTCAGATTCAGTAACAACAGCTCAGAACACTGAAGAAGAGTCCCTTGTACCTGTAGCTCATCTGACAACTAAGAGCCGTCCAAACATTACCTGAACACTACCAATCAATCAGGGCATTGTAGAAATCTGTGAGCAATGGCATCTTAGGAATAAGACAGACCTCTCCATGTTATATTCAGTTTAAATCACCTCACAAACAAAAAAATTCAAAGCAAGTTAGCAACTAGATATCTCGCCTTCCCTTGCCACAGCTATGGCCGTGAGTGAAAAACATATTGCATATGAAATTAACATGTATAGACCTGAAGAGCATGTGGCCTTTAAGTGATGAAATAACTTTAACTGATGGTCACCAATCTCAACATCCTTGGGTCAAATAGACCAAATCTGAAGTCATTGTAATTAAGCTTGTTCTCTTGACTAAAATATAGAGCTTAGAGACCGAGTACAAGTGGATCAATGCCATTTTAAGTTTATGGCTGCACAATTTTTGTTCCCAAAGCTCAGATATTTCATTTTTCTAAAAGTGTACCCTAAGGATTCAAAGTTTTACCTGCCACCAAATTAAAAAGAAACCATCTGGTAACAGAAGTATGAACAAGGTCTCCATACTGTAACAAAGATGTTAACAAGATCTTGATATCGTAGCAAAAATACTCTGCTCATTCAAATAGTGTATAATTAGCAGTATGATACCAATAATGGTGCTCAACGACTTGATACTATATTGCTGCTATTTTCTCATGTTTCATCAGTTCACAATGGGTTCGACCTGGCGGTGCTGCTGATTGATGTTAGACTTGCCAATTACTCACTGCTTTGAGAAATAAAAAAAAGGAAAACTTACAACAGTAAATGTATTGCTTAGCAAGCAGATCAAAACTTTTAGAGAAAACTAGTGAAATAGTGTAGATTCATATATAAATTGACCCAATCACCACATACAAGACAAACATTTTGCGAAACTTGTCTCCCTCCAAAAGATATCTGAAAACTAAATGACAAGATAGGTTCATCTGAGGTGGCTATGTATCGACTAAAGTAACTATTCAGTACTTAATCCAGGATCAGCATACTAAATTTTGCGAGACTTAGTAGCTTTCTCCCACATATCTACAAAGACAGCAGGACATGCTCTTTTGAGGTGCACATACCCTTTGGTTGCCACCACATCATCCAGCCTATTCAAAGAGTTCATATATTCAACGCAAGCATCTTTGAGATTGCTGCAATTATGCTGGTCAGCTAGAGCTAGAGTCATAGCCACAGACTCAACATCAAGACTCTTGCAAAGAATGCCTTCGCAAAGCAGCTTCAGCCTTTCCATGGCATACCTATCTGCAGCCACAAGCAAGTGCTTAATCATCTCTTTCCTCTCATCACCATCGAGATCACTCATAGCAGGCAACGAATCAGTGTAGATGAAGTGAAGCAGTGCCCTGAAAACAGCGGGCTGCATGTCTTCAATGGTTATGTATTCTCTTTTGTTGTCCCCAATTGGCCCGTAGAGCTGTGCCCTGAACACCGGTGATCGCACTGCGAGCACAATCTTATGAGCAGGGAAAACCTCCCCTTCAACCTTGAAAGTCACATCCATTCCCTCCGCAGCCTCCAGCAGCAATTTTCCAAGATTATCCGACAAGTTTGAGGGCGGCACCTCGGCTTCAGGGGTCATGGCGATCTCTACCACCTGTGGTTGCCTGATAACAGTGAGATCGCACTCGATCACAAGGCGGTCGTCCCGCAGGTACGACGATGCTTCCAGGTCACTCTTCTTCATGAACCTGGAGATGCCATTGCAAGGGTTTTCTACAACGCCGGTGAACTCGTTAACCCTGGTGCTGAACACTTTCGGCGTCGCCGTGGAGAACATCAACGAGGACAGCCCGGTGGCCTGGTCAACCAGCCTGAAATCGAAGAGCGCCCTCACGCCAGTGGCTTTGCTCTTCAGCAGGAGGTAGACGGAGAAGTAGTCTCTGCAGCCCTCCCCGCGATTCCCATCGGGGTAGTAGAGGATGCGCCAGTCGTAGCCGCCGACGGCGAAGGGGGCGGACAAGATGAACTTGCCGACGCCGAGGCCCTTGTGCAGGCTGTATCCGGTGATCTCGAACGCATGCGTGGCCCGTGCCGTCTCCGGAGTGCACCTCGACGCCGTCCTCGTTCTTGGCCTCTGGGACGCCGCCATTCTGGGTGGGGTTTGGGGGGGGGGGGGGAATCAAGGGCGGCGGCAACGGGAGCGGCCGCCAGGCGATCTGGGAGAAATCAAGGGCGGCGACGGTGGCAGCTATGGGAGCGGTGCGGTGGCGATAGGAACGACGCCTGGCGGCGATGGGTGTGGGATGGGGGGCGGCGGCGCAATCAGATCGAGAGACGAGGACAAAGTGTAGGCGAGGCCCACTCAAATCGCTTTTGTTCTTGGGACGGCCCAAATCTTCGTTCAGTTTTAGCCTGCTAGAGCGATAGGATGCCGGTATGACTTAGATACTTAGAAAACTGGGCCCATGGTCAAGAGTCCTGATATATCTGGGCACCTTACCATAGACTATAAATAGAGAGTCATACCCTCTCATTATGTACGCATGAAAGAAAAGCAATAAAGAAAGACCGGGAGTTCTCTCTGTGTGTTCAATCTATTCTTCTGTGATTCTGTGATTGATTCGTTCTTGTTCTAAACAGAGGAATCGCTCGGACTGGTCGCCAGCGACGGTTCCTCAACATGTTATCAGCACGACTTCGCTCCGGTGAACGAGGTAATCATCGAAGCACAGATTGAATTTTCTAGATTGCTTTTTGAATCTGTATTTTCTTTTCGCGTTCTGGATTGAAATTCTACAGTGCAAATCCGCCCTAATCTACCGCGAGCAGACTTGAAGTCGCCGGCACAATGCCGATCGGTAGATTGTGAAACGGGGTAGATGTTGATTGCACTGTAGAACGATGCAAATCCGCCCCAAATCTATCGCGAGCAGATCTGAAATCGCCGGCACAATGTCGATGGTGGATTACGAAACGGGGTAGATGTTGATTGCATCGTAGATTGGTAACGGAAATTTTTGCATAGTTTTGTTTGAATCTGCAAGAACACTGCATAAGAAAAGAAATTATGCATCTGTTTTTTCTGTTTGAGTTTGCATGCCTACTGCACGAATAGAAAAAAAATTTGGAGCGGGCGGCCTTGCATGGCCGCCACATGCGAGGCTGCTGTCGGCTTGCCGCCAACCAGCACTGCCCGAAGCACAGACCGACCTCGGCTCCGCGCCCAAAGCGCCGGCCGCTGCCCCTGCACGGACGGCCGTTCGGTCTGCCGCCGCCACGCGTGGAAGGCCGCCCGCATGCGTGCCGACACCGCCGGCCCGTGGATGCACCCTCGGTTCCACACCCGCACACGCGCCGCGTCGATGCTCCGGTTACTGCGCCCGCATGCGCATCTGTCGCCCGGACCGCGTTGGCTTCCGCGTCACCGCCCCGCAGTGCGCTCCACAAGAAGTCGTCGCGCCTCGGCCCTCCAACTGCCGCCCGTATGCGGCCGTCTACGCCCGATCCTCGCGCCCGCGCCTGTACGCGTCGGCGCCGCAGAGCCGGCCTCGCGTGCCACTTCTCCGTCGGCCGCATCCTCCCGCCGCGCCCGCAAGCGCCTACGCGCCGCCGCTGGCTTTCCCCGCCTTGGCTTCGCCGCACCTGGAGTTGCCCGAGCCCGCTGGGACCACCGCGCGCGCCCCTTGACCCGCCGTCAGCCGCGCCCCTTCGCCGGCCTGTAGCTGGCCTTCGCCGGCGCCCGCGCCCGCAAGCGCCTGCGCACCGCCGCCAGCTTCTCCCCGTCTGCCGCGCTGCCTCTGCCTCGCGCTGGTCCCACTGCCGAATCACCGCCCTGGCCCCGCACCGGCCTCCGCCGGCCTCCCCGCCCCTCCGCCGCGCCCCGCATGGCGCTACTCCCGCGCGTCGTCTCGTCGTTGGTCGGCCACCACCCGCGCTCGCTCGACTGCCGCGCCGCCACCCGGAGCCGGCAGCCGGCCCGCCCGCGCCCGCTCGGGCTGCTAAGACCGCCGCCGCCGTCACTGATGAGGGGAAACCCTAGAAGCTCCTCTTGTTTGTACTGGCCGGTAGGCCTTTTGGGCCAATCGGGGCGAGATGGTTGGTGGCCGCTCGTGGGGGAAGGAATGAGATGGGCCGCAGGTGGGGGGAAAGGAGATGGGCCGCCGGTGGGGGAAGGAATGAGATGGGCCGCAGGTGGGGGGAAAGGAGATGGGCCGCGGGTGGGGGAAGGAATGAGATGGGCCGCAGGTGGGGGGAAAGGAGATGGCTGGGTTGGGCTAAAAAGAAAGCCCGGCCGGAGGAGAGGGAGGCAATTTTGCAAAAAGGGCCCGAGAATTTTAGAAATTACCGAAAGGCCCTAAAACTTGCATCTAAGTCCAGAATTTTGCAAAAGGGGTCTCGGTAGTTCCGAAAATTGCCGATAGGTCCTCAAATTTACGAGTGGGTCCAGAATTTTGCAGAAAACCCCTCGGTAAATCAGAAAATTACGCGAATTTTCTCTGAACTGAAAATTTTGCGTAAAAACCCTCTGGAATTGCAGAATTTGCTGAAATTTCATATTTTAGCATAAAAGGGCCTCGAGAATCTGAATTTTGTATTATTTTTAGCATTTGAAGCTTATTTATTTATGCCATTACTGTTTTATGTATTTTCTGTATTTATTTACTGTTTTGGTTAATTGTAATTACTGAAAATTGCTTTTAATCGTTGAATTAGCAGTAAAATGTATAGAAAATGCATAGAAAATTTTGAAATATTGCAAGAACATTTTGTACCATTTATTTACCCGCAGTGAATTGTTCCGTGCATGTCTACTAGCAGTAGACTTATACACATTTAGATGGCTGGCATCACGAACTGGGAGTTCGAGGAGCTGGCCCAGCATGGCCAAAAACTATCTGACGTAGGCATCCGATGTCGAGATTGTACTTGGAGCCAGGAAGCTCTGCGCGACTATTGGGATTGGCGGACTGAATGACACCCAACCTACGCCTAAAGAGAATGATCAGGCACTTCATTTTCTCAGGCACCACTTCTGCCTCACTCTCAAGAATGAGTACATGGTAGAGAATAGCGTGCTAGTACTCTGGACCGCACCCAAGAAGCAAGTTTGAGAGGCTAAAGTACACCATTCTTCCTCAAGCAGAGTAGGAGTGGATCAGACTGAGGTTTGCCGACTTTAAGACAGTCGGAGAATACAATTCTGCCTTGCACAGGATTTGTACCTAAATACAGAAGATTGAGAAACCCTATCCACCTTCCACCCCAACACAGTATAATCCGCACGCAATTATCGTCAAAATAGGCTACGAGGAATACGCCGAATTGATTGATATGATGCAAGTTGCGGAGGCTCAGGACAAAGTTCTCCGTAAGAACTACGTCACTTGGCCACCTGGGAGCTCCGTTGGCCGTGAAGCCAACGCCGGGAGCAACAAGGCGCGAAAGCCCTTGATAAAGAAAAGGGGAAGGAAGGGTAAGGCCGCAGCCCAAAAAGGCAAATCAGATGCTCCACGTAAGAATAAGGCTATCAAGCCAAAACAGGATGGCAAAGGGCACATGAAGCGCACTCTGCATCGGTTGAGGGGGAGCGTTCTGAGCAGCTACCCGTGCTAATGGTGTTTGAGACCATTACAACAGCAGCACCTCTCTCGACCTAGAAGCAGCCACCGCTATGATTTCTCTTGAAGAGAACGTCACCCCCAAGAAATAGCAGAAGAAGTCTAGTGCACTGAATGCATTTTGACTTTAATTGTCATTTATTTTGTGTGGAAGTATATGTTAGAATTTGCATGGATGGTACTTAAGAATTGTTATCTTCTCGTGATGGTTGGATGATATTTGAAGAATTCATTCATTTATTCAGTTTATGATGGCATGATATGTTCTGATTTTGGTGTATTTATTTATGTGTTAATTGCCTTCTCATGCATATTAATAAAATACCCTATATTAGAACACGTGTGGCGCCTATTAAGGAAGTGTGCTTAGCTAGCAGCGGCACAATGAATACCATCTTAAGAGAGACTAAGTATTTTCAGTCGATTCGTAAAAGCACTGGCAACCTTACGACAATCGCCGGAAGCGTTGCATGTATAATTGGTTCCGGAAGAGCCACATGGGCACAACTTTGGTCATTGAAGAAGCCTTACCCAAAATCGACTAGAACTCTCCTAAGTTTTAAGAATATCCGCGCAAATGGTTTCCACGTTGAGACTGAAGAAGAGTACGGTAAGGAATACCTGCTCATTACGAAGCGCGAAGCGAATAGAAAAGGGTATTACAAAATCTTCCTGGGCTATATTATACCAAAATTAAGGCGCCTACAGCGTACACTATTCTGAAAACAGTATTTAGAAGCTCTGAATTGTTCTGTCTCTGGCATGACAGATTAGGCCACCCAAGTCTTAGAATGATGAGAAACATAATAAATAACTCGCATGGGCATAATATTAATGAAAAGAATTTCCCGAATCATGAAGATTTTGTGTGCCCTGCATGTGCCACCGGGAAACTAATAACTAGACCCTCCACTCTGAAAGTGAAGGATGAAGTCCCTGCATTCCTGGAACGCATCCAGGGAGACATTTGCGGTCCCATTCAACCCGTCTCAGGGCCATTTAAGTATTTCATGGTGCTCATTGACGCTTATTAGAAGTGGTCATATGTGGGTTTTATTGTCCACAAGGAACCACGACTTTGCAAAATTGATCTCGCAGATCATTCGCATCAGAAATGTGTTTTCTGAACATCACATCAAGTCCATTAGAATGGACAACGCCAACAAATTTACTTCAAAGGCATCTGATGATTATTGCATGGTGATGAGAATTGCAGTTGAGCATTCGGTACCGCATGTCTATACCCAGAATGGTTTGGCAGAGGCTTTAATTAAAAGAATTATTGCCCGACCCTCTTGCATAATTGAAATCTAGCAGCTACATGTTGGGGACACGCAGTTCTGCATGCAGCGAATCTCATCAATTTTAGACCTTCGGCCTACAACATCTATTCACCTATGCAACTAGCGCAAGGGTCACCACCTAAATTTTCCCAACATTAGGGGGAGGAAATCAACCCCTTGATAAAGAATGTCAGGAAATTACGTGGCAAGCCTGGGGAATCCATGCAGATGACCCGCGCACTAGAGAAGTCCAGAAGACATTACATGGCAAGCCGCGGGAATTCATGCAGATGACCCGCGTATTAGTGAAGCAAATAGAGAAGTCCAGAAGACAATAGAAGTCTAGAAGACAATTGATTTGCAAGCATTAGCAAATCAGCTGCCTGATCACTTTAGTGATTTGAAGAGCACGACTAAGTCGCATGTGCCTGCACGCACTGCACCGGAGAGGGTTGAAATACCAAAGAAAATTGAAGGTATCCCTAATCTCGTCCAGAGGCCTCAGAAAAAAAAATAAAGGGACGAGAACTCCGGTTCCTCGAATCCTTAGTAACCGGGGACGCCTGGTGAAAAAGGATAAGAGGGATTTATCACAGCCGATCATTGAAGTCCCCCAGAATGAGAAGGGGAGCCAGTTGAGACCTGGCACGAGTATGACACCTTCAGAAAAGGGCATACCGGATCTGAATATCCCCATCGGCATGGATGTGTGCGCACACATCGGAGCCGAAAAACTAAAGAGACTTGCCACCGTAATTGAAAGAAGCGATGCGCAAGGTGAAGCTCCAGAAGAAGCAACTCATGAAGAAATAGCTATAAATTATGTGCACACGGGAGAGTCCCTGAATAGGACAACAACTAATATTGATATCTACTTCGCAAAGAAAATTGCCACCATCATTGATCTTGATCCCGAGCCTGCATCGCTCGCTGAATGTAAGAAAAGATCAGATTGGGAAGATTGGAAGAAGGCAATAGCAACTGAATTGCTATCTCTGAACAAAAGAGAGGTGTTTGGGCCCGTATGCCGCACGCCGCCCCACATACACCCCGTTGGGCACAAGTGGGTATTTGTTCGAAAGAGAAATGAAAGAAATGAAGTAGTGAGATACAAAGCAAGGCTGGTAGCCCAAGGTTTCACTCAACGTCCTGGAGTTATTATGAAGAAACCTCCTCCCTAGTCATGAGTGGAATTACCTTTAGATATTTGATCTCAATGGTAGTGAACTTGAACTTAGGAATGAAATTGATGAATGTTGTGACTCATACCTTTACGGTAACTTGGATTCGGAGATTTACATGAAAGTCCCTGAAGGAATCCTCTCCCGAACCAAGACAGAGCAAATAGAAATCTATACAGTGTGAAACTTAGAAAGTCACTGTATGGACTGAAACAATCTGGAAGAATGTGGTATAATCGCTTAAGCGACTTTCTCTGCAAGAAAGGTTACACGAACAATGAAGACTGTCCTTGTGTATTTATACGGCGATCCCAGAATGGATTCTATATAATCTCTGTGTATGTAAATGATCTGAACATCATCAGGACAGTTGTCGGGCCCCCGGATTACAAACCCGGACCCTCTGTGTATTACTGCACTAGTCCCAGATCACAGCTAGTGCACACAGTTAAACAGAAATGATTCATGACCAACATCGTATTTATTACAATTATAAAGAGTACTGACCACCAGGTCTCATTATTACAATTGAGGTTTCAAGACCTCGCACAATCCAAACACAGCGGAAGCAAAGAAAACTCAAAGCAGACCCATCAATATGCCACAGGCAGTTGACTGGGGAAGCGCGACCTAGTCCTCCGGAAAGAATCCGTCACAGCCACAGACGAAGCAGTAGTTGTAGTCTCCTTCTTGAGCTTCGTATTCTTCTGAGATTTATTTTTGAGAGCAACGCGTGAGTACATAAAGTACTCCGCAAGTCTTGGGAAAAATGCATAGATGCAAGGCATAACAAAGGAAGGCCATATGGTTCTTTTACACAAAGCAATATTTTAAAATTCAATTACTACTAATTATTTTCGAAGGCATCAATTTAATAAAGTAAATGTTTTAGCAGAAACTATCAATAATTTTCTAGTGAAGGTTCCAACTACCAACACTAGCTAACCAATTACCATTGGTCAAGTTTTAAACTGCGGGTTCCATCCACCCTCTCTGGCTCCATCCGCCAGGATACCCTTCCGAGAGTTCCCTCCACTCTCGGAATACAAAACTTTAATTTTTAAAAACCAAAACTAGAAATCTACCATGTGAATGCATTCTTTGCCCGCCCTTGACCGTGGGCACGGCTATTCGAATAGTTTTACACTCTGCAGAGGCTGTACAACTTTACCCACAAGAGATAAATTATCCTAAAAGTCAACACGCTTCCTTTGGCATGAGACCCAGATAAAATATCACAAAGCCTTTACCTTACTCTAATCTAGCTAGATACCACCCGCTGAGGTTTCACCGCAGGTAGGCTAACCGCCCGAACCGAAGCCCCCTCTTGCGCCATATGAGTACAGTAAATCCCTGTCCCTCACTGTGAATAACCAGTCCATCCCTGGCATCCACTTTCCACTAGTGGCACCTAAACTAGACTATCGTAAGTTAGTCAGCTAGGTCGTACCCATATAGACTTGGGGTTGTACGGTTAATGCTCAGTCTGGACAAACACAAGCGTCGGTCCTTAATTGACTAGGGTGGAACATACACATTACAAGATCTCGTGCTTCCTGCACCAATCCAAACTAACCATCCACCCTAATCTAAACCAATTTTCACATTTTAGTTTATTTTAAAAGAACAGTGGCAACTCCAATTACCACTAAATTTATAAACACAAGGTTCTACAATAAGTCATAATTTCCCATTTCAAAATTATAACAAGATTAAATAGCAAGGCTAAGCATGATACTACCGTTCTTATATTAGCAAAGATTAAATAATAATCTCGTTATTGAGACAAGGGCAATCCTAATGTTACAAAGGTACATGATATTCAAATTCAATTGAGGGTATAACAACATTTGGTTTAACTAATTCGCTACGACAAAATTAGGGTTCTATGTAAATAGCGATGCACATAAATTTAAAATAATTTAAAACATTTCATAATCATGGGTTCAAAATGATCAAAGGAGACTTGCCTTCCTGGACGCTGGTTGGGTCTTCTTGCTGCGACTCGACGAGTTCCTCGGCGACGGCGGAATCTACGCGCGAAAAGACGGACAAACAAAACAAATAAATTCAACCAAAATTTAAATAAAATTCAAAAATTCAAAAAGAGTGCATATTTGGATAGTTTATGATTTTAGAAAAATTTAGAAATTTGAACGGCTCAAATCGGAGTTAAAATGAGAAAGTTATGGCTTCCGGAAGATTAAATGGGAGGGAAAAAGGAAAATGCCGATTTCGGGAATTATTTTTGTACTGGAAAATACTAATTATGACGTCATCAAAATTCGAATTTGCTGAGCGGGAAAGTGTATTTGAATGACGGGTGGGTCCGGTCTACCGTGGACCGAACCCACGGACCACGGGCCTTGCCGACGTGGCGCACCGGCCACATGGCGCCACGCCGCAGTGAGGTGGCGGCCACGCGGGCGGCCACGTGGGCGAGGCCGGCCACGCGGGCGGCGCGTACGGGAGGCGCACGGGAGATGGCCGGCCGGCCTCGCCGGCGGCCGGCGGCCGGAGGTGGGGGAAGCGGCGAGCGGCGGCGGGTGAAGGGGGGGGTCGGCGGCGGCTTACCGGCGGCGGCGACGGGAGGCGGGGCAGTGAGGGTGGCCGGCGCTAGGAGGCGGCGGCGAGGTCGGTTGGGGGCGGCGGTGAAGCCACGGGAGGCGGCCGGCGGGAGGGGAAGAGGAGGGGCGGTGGGAGGCGGTGTCGAGGGAGGCCGGGAGGGGGTATTTATAGGGCAATGGGAGGAGGGGAGGCCGGCCATTTGGAGCTCGCCGGAGTAATTGCAAACCTTGAATAGGGGGCGAAATTTAAGGGGGAAACGGCCGGGGAATGGAGGTAATTGATTTGGCATCCGTTACCATGTTTTATTCGGGAATTAAAGCGAAGGAAACGGCCGAATTCAAAGCTCTATTTTCGGGTTAATGGAGGTGGAGAGAGAGGGTTGGAGGAGGAAGAAGAAGAGGTAGAAGAAGGATATGACAAGGGGGCCCCATGTGTCATAGAGAGGGTGAAATGGTGAAGGGGTACGGGCCGTCGGATTTGCGACACGTGGCAAGTGAGTGAATGAGAGGCTTTGGATTTTATGAAGGGGTAAGTTGTGGTGGATGGCTAGGATTAAAACGTGGAGAGAGGTGGATTTAATCTGAGGGCGACACGTGGCGGGCTAGGGATAATTTGATTTTTATTTTCGGAATAAATTTCAGAAATTACTAGAAACTTCATAAATACTTCGAAAATTAATATTTAATGCCTAAAAATTCCAGAAAAAAATCATAGAATATTCCTGGAAGTATTTTAGACTTACTAAAAATATTTTTAATTTCAGATTTGAATTTTATAATTTTATAAAATTCTTTTTAACTTTTAAAATTGATTTTAAATTCCAGAAAATTCTCAAAAATTACTTAAAAATTTAGGGAAGGCTAGGAAAAATAAAATAAACTCTTTGGCTTTAACAAAATATTTTAAATACATTTTCTTGCTTTAAAATTTTAAATAAAATCCAAATAAATCCGAATAAATCCAGATAAATCCAAATA
Source organism: Dendrocalamus latiflorus (assembly GCA_017311315.1). NCBI lineage: Eukaryota > Viridiplantae > Streptophyta > Magnoliopsida > Poales > Poaceae > Dendrocalamus > Dendrocalamus latiflorus. The sequence continues at coordinate 6,907,923 of CM029628.1, forward strand.
AGACTCAAATACATTAAAATAATTAATTTAAAATTAAATTTCTCAGAAAACAAATTTTTGGGATGTGACAAACCTACCCCCTTAGAAAGAATCTCGACCCCGAGATTCGGACTGACTGGGAAAAAGATTAGGGAACTCTGCTCTTAGATCTTCTTCACGCTCCCAAGTTGCTTCCGATTCCGAGTGATTGCTCCACTGTACTTTACAGAACTTGATAACCTTGTTTCTGGTTCGACGCTCTGCTTCATCCAAAATTTTGACTGGATACTCTGGATAAGTTAAATCCTCTTTTATCTCAACCTCATCTAAGGACATCTGCTCTTCTGGCACTCTGAGACACTTCCTTAACTGAGACACGTGGAAGACGTCGTGCACTTTTGTCAACTGGGGTGGAAGCTTCAGCTGATAAGCGACTTCTCCCCTTTTAGCTAAAACAGGGAATGGTCCGATGAATCTAGGAGCAAGCTTGCCACTGACTCCAAAACGTCGCATTCCTTTGAGAGGCGAAACCTTCAGATATACATGATCTCCAGATACAAATTCTAACGCTCTTCTGCGATTATCCGCATAGCTCTTCTGTCTTGTTTGTGCTGTTTTTAACCTGTCCTGAATCAGACGAACTTGCTCTTCTGCTTGCTTCAGTACATCTGGTCCAAACACTTGCCCTTCTCCGGTTTCTTTCCAATACAATGGTGTCCTGCATTTTCTACCATACAATGCTTCAAAAGGAGACATTTGCAAGCTGGATTGATAACTATTATTATATGAAAATTCTGCATAAGGCAAACTTCGATCCCAACTGGTCTTATTAGCCAAGGCACATGCTCTTAACATGTCTTCCAGTATTTGATTTACTCTCTCAGTTTGACCATCTGTCTGGGGATGATAAGCCGTACTGAAATTTAAATTGGTACCCAATAGCCCATGTAGCTTTTGCCAAAATCTTGAAGTGAATTGAGTTCCACGATCTGACACAATCTTCCTTGGAATTCCATGCAAACACACAATTCTTGACATATACAGCTCAGCGAGTCTGTCTCCAGAATAGGTCGTCTTTACCGGAATGAAATGAGCGACTTTTGTCAGACGGTCCACAATAACCCAAATTGAATCATACCCTGATTTTGTTCTCGGCAATCCAGTTATAAAATCCATACCAATTTCTTCCCATTTCCACTCGGGTATCTGCAAAGGTTGTAATAATCCAGCAGGTCTCTGATGTTCCGCTTTGATCCGCTGGCACACATCACACAAAGCGACATATTCAGCAATCTCCCTTTTCATACTCGACCACCAATACCTTTCTTTGAGATCTTGGTACATCTTTGTACTTCCTGGGTGAATTGAATATCCAGATTCATGGGCTTCTTTCAGAATTAACTCTTTTATCTCTTGCTTTTCGGGTACAATAATTCTTTTCCCGAACCAAATGATACCTTCCTCATCCTCTGAAAATTCTGATGCTTTTCCTTTCTTCATATTTTCTTTGATTTCCTTGACATACTTGTCTTCTCCTTGAGCTGCCTTGATCATCTCTACTAGAGTTGGTTGAACCTCCAAGGTAGCCAAGAATCCTCCCTCTACTACTTCCAAGTTGAGCCGCTGGAATTCTTCCTGTAGTGCGGGCATACTGTCCTTGATCCACAGCTTATTGCAGTAACTCTTTCTGCTCAATGCATCAGCTACCACATTGGCCTTGCCTGGATGATAATGTATCCCAATATCATAATCCTTTATTAGCTCAAGCCATCTCCTTTGCCTCATATTGAGATCAGGTTGGGTAAATATATACTTTAGACTTTTGTGATCCGTGTAAATCTCACAGCGGTTACCGATCAAATAATGCCTCCATATTTTTAAAGCATGCACTACGGCAGCTAGCTCTAAATCATGAGTGGGATAATTCTCCTCATGGGGTCGCAATTGCCTTGAAGCATAGGCTACTACCTTTCTTTCTTGCATCAAAACACAGCCTAATCCCTGCCTTGACGCATCACAGAAGACTTCAAAGTCTTTTCTAATATCCGGGAGTGTTAGCACTGGTGCAGAAGTTAGCCTTTTCTTTAACTCTTGAAAACTATCCTCACATGCTTTACTCCATTCAAACTTCTTTTCTTTCTTTAGCAACTGAGTAAGAGGTCTTGCAAGCTTGGAGAATCCTTCAATAAAACGACGATAGTAACCAGCCAAGCCCAAAAAGCTTCTGATCTCAGATACTGACTTAGGTTGTGTCCAATTGAGCACATCATTAACTTTATCAGGGTCTACGGACACTCCTCCTGCAGAAATTACATGACCCAGGAAGGCCACTTTCTTCAACCAAAACTCACATTTGCTAAACTTGGCATACAACTGGTGTTCTCTGAGCTTTTCCAAAACTATCCTCAAATGTTCTGCATGCTCTTCCTCATTCTTGGAATATATCAAAATGTCATCAATGAAAACCACCACAAATTTATCCAAATATTCCATGAACACCTTATTCATCAGATTCATGAAATATGCAGGAGCATTGGTTAAGCCAAAAGACATCACCGTATACTCATACAATCCATAGCGAGTAGCAAAAGCTGTCTTTGGTATATCTTCGGGTCTTATCTTCAATTGGTGATAACCTGATCGAAGATCGATCTTTGAGAAGACACATGAACCTTTCAATTGATCAAATAAATCATCTATCCTCGGCAAAGGATACTTGTTCTTAATTGTCACATCATTCAAAGATCTATAGTCCACACACATGCGAAGACTGCCATCTTTCTTCTTCACTAGTAGTACTGGTGCTCCCCAAGGTGAAGAACTTGGTCTAACAAAACCTTTCTCTAGCAACTCTTGAATCTGTTTCTTAACCTCAGCCAGGTCATTTGCGGACATACGATAGGGTCTCTTGGAAATCGGAGCTGTACCAGGTACTAAATTAATAACAAATTCAATTTCTCTGTCCGGCGGCATTCCTGGTAAATCCTCAGGGAATACATCTGGGTACTCATTTACTATAGGCACCTTTTCCAAAGTTATTCCCTTCAAACTGTTCAATCCACACCTATTCTGGGAAGATGTGTTTGACTTATACCTTACTTGGATTCCTTCCGAATTGGTAAGGGTAATGGCACGATCAGCACAATCTATCTGCCCTTTATACTTGGTTAACCAATCCATGCCAAATATTACATCTAGGCTCTTGGAATCTATTATAATAAGATTCGCTAGAAATTTCACTCCATTTATATCTACAGTGGCTCTAGGGCAAACTGTGTTAGTCATCATTTCCTTTCCAGGTGATTGGACTAGCATAGGGTTCTTTAGTAAATTCACACCCCAATTATATCTTTCAACAAAATCTTTAGACACAAAAGAATGTGAAGCTCCAGAATCAAATAATGCTGTTGCAGGAATTGAATTGACAAGAAACTTACCCAGAACTACGTCGGGTGCATCCTGAGCTGCCTCCGCAGTGACATGGTTAAGATGTCCTCTGCTCATCGCCTGCGGAGTCTTTGGAGTTTGAGGCGTTCCCCGGCCTTGACCTGCAGTTGGAGCTCTTGCTGGCGTGGTCCCTAGGTTGAAGCGAACGGGAGTCACAGTTGAGCGCTTCTGGGGACAATTGCTGGCATAATGCCCCATGTTCTTGCAGTTGAAACACTGCACTCCTGCTGCTGAAGTCCTGTTCTGCTGTGGCTGACCACCATTGCCCGGTCGGGGAGCTTGAGGATTGGGACGAGGGGCAGCAAATGGAGTCCTTGGCGCACTTGAATCTGAGGGCTTATGGAACTGGAGCGTGGTGGGGCGAAATCGAGAACCGCTTGCTCCCTGCTGAGCTTGGAACTTCCTCTTTCGGGTTTCAAACAATTGACGCTGAGCGTCTTCTTGTAGGAAAGCCTTATTCACCATGTGCTGAAAAGTTGGGTAGTCATTTGACACAAGTTGCACCTTAAGATTGGGATCAAGTCCCTGCATGAATCTCCAGATCTTGGTTGCCTCTGACGTGACCTCTTCAGCTGCATACCTGGACAGTTGGGTGAACTTGTTCAGGTATTCGGAAACACTGAGGTTTCCTTGCTGCAGTTGGTAGAACTCCCTTTTCTTCATTTCCATTATTCCCGTAGGAATATGCGCTGTGCGGAAAGCCTCAACAAACTCATCCCAAGTGATGGTTTGTGCATTTTGATGAGCAGCACGATAATTTTCCCACCAATTGGCAGCAACTCCTTTGAGTTGGTGGGCAGCATACAATACTTTTTCTTGGTCATTGCACTGAGCTAGGGTCAACTTCCTCTCTACATCCTTGATCCAATCGTCTGCCTCCAAAGGATCTACTGAACCAGCAAAGGTAGGAGGTCTGGTCCTCATGAACTCTCCTAACTTGGACTGAGGGGCCTGGTTTTGTGCCTGAGGGGCTTGCTGTACTTGGTTCTGGGCCAAGGCTTGTAGAAGCTGCAGTTGCATTGCCATCATCTGCTCCAAATTGGGTGCTTGAGCAGGAGGTGGTGGAATGTTGTCCTCTGGTTGAGCACTGGGGTTACGGCTGCTGCCAGGGTTGCTCCTTGTGTTCACCATCTGAAGCGGTTTCCAAGATTAGCAAAAGATAAGAGGGAAATAGCATAGGTAAGAGAGTAGGGGAAAACTAAACAACATCCCGAACCAACACACAAGAGAGAAACAAGCAACAGCTGAGAAGAAACTTATTCTTGAAATCAAAATAGTTTTAAGAATGGCTGTACCACAAGTGCACAAAGGCTTGGTACAGTCCATCTAACACACCAAAACATAACATAAAGCGTTCTAATAACGTAAACATTTTATTTGGGTGCTACGGACTAAAAACAAAACTACTAATCCTCTCCAAAGACACGCTCCTCAGGGTCCTCCTCGGGGTCCTCCTCCGGATCCTCCTCACGCTCGTTCACATGATGCCGGGAACAATCGCAAGCAGCTGAAGCACGAGGACGGTTACGACTGGAGGCAGTCGAACCCGAACGAGAACGAGAAGGCTTGCGCTTCTTGAGGGTGATGACCGGCGGCGGACTGGGGCGTCGCACCTTCTTGCGTGCTGTCATCCTGATGTGGAGTCCGGAAAGTCGAGCTGGTGCCGGGTTGTTGGGGACGGCAGCTGGTACAGGAGAAGATGGCGTGTAGTCCGCTACGGGTGAAGACGGTGTGTAATCAGCGGTGGGTGAAGACGGCGTGTAGTCAGCTGCGGCCCTGAGACGTCTCAGCTCAAACTCAGCTGCCTGACTCTGGAGAAGCTGTGCGCGAAGTGTGTCCGAATGCTGGTAGCTGGAAGTGAGTAGCATCCGCAACTGTCCGATCTCCTCTAAAGCTCTGGAGTAAGTGACTGCCATCGCCTGGGTCAGCTGCACCTGATGCGACAGTCGAGGATCGTCTGCTGGAATCTCGAAGGGATCTGGATACCTCTGTCCTGCCCTGGGGTTGATGAAGAAGCAGAAGGGAGACTGGTGCACAGCATCCTTGTGCAGATGGCACAACTCATCTATAGCAAGGCGTGCTGCGTCCTGGACTGCGTCATAACAGCGGGACCGAGGGTGCTTGATGGGGTATGTTTGGGACTTGAATTCCCCTTCCCGTGCATACAGGAATACATCCATCGTCCATGAGTCTCGATCCAGGATCCTCGTCTTCCGCCCCCTGAAAATAGGCGGCTGACTGTACTCCAAACACTGCATAAGCTGACGAAGGAGGCTAGCGAATCCTCCAGCATCCTCTCCATGAGAGTAATAGTCCCACGAGGCAACGGATGACGAACCGGCCATCTACAAAGTTTGAAATAAAAGAGAAGATTAGTAAAAAGAATTAGAGAATGAATATAAAGACAAGAACGAGATACTAAGTAAGAAAAGGATAGAAGCAAAGAAGCTTATATATTTTTAATATACTCTTTTTAAGAAAATATGAGTCCTTAAGGTTTTACCATTTCTATTCTAGGTCACGTCCTACAGTCAAATTGGCTCTGATACCACCTCTGTCGGGACCCCGGATTACAAACCCGGACCCTCTGTGTATTACTGCACTAGTCCCAGATCACAGCTAGTGCACACAGTTAAACAGAAATGATTCATGACCAACATCGTATTTATTACAATTATAAAGAGTACTGACCACCAGGTCTCATTATTACAATTGAGGTTTCAAGACCTCGCACAATCCAAACACAGCGGAAGCAAAGAAAACTCAAAGCAGACCCATCAATATGCCACAGGCAGTTGACTGGGGAAGCGCGACCTAGTCCTCCGGAAAGAATCCGTCACAGCCACAGACGAAGCAGTAGTTGTAGTCTCCTTCTTGAGCTTCGTATTCTTCTGAGATTTATTTTTGAGAGCAACGCGTGAGTACATAAAGTACTCCGCAAGTCTTGGGAAAAATGCATAGATGCAAGGCATAACAAAGGAAGGCCATATGGTTCTTTTACACAAAGCAATATTTTAAAATTCAATTACTACTAATTATTTTCGAAGGCATCAATTTAATAAAGTAAATGTTTTAGCAGAAACTATCAATAATTTTCTAGTGAAGGTTCCAACTACCAACACTAGCTAACCAATTACCATTGGTCAAGTTTTAAACTGCGGGTTCCATCCACCCTCTCTGGCTCCATCCGCCAGGATACCCTTCCGAGAGTTCCCTCCACTCTCGGAATACAAAACTTTAATTTTTAAAAACCAAAACTAGAAATCTACCATGTGAATGCATTCTTTGCCCGCCCTTGACCGTGGGCACGGCTATTCGAATAGTTTTACACTCTGCAGAGGTTGTACAACTTTACCCACAAGAGATAAATTATCCTAAAAGTCAACACGCTTCCTTTGGCATGAGACCCAGATAAAATATCACAAAGCCTTTACCTTACTCTAATCTAGCTAGATACCACCCGCTGAGGTTTCACCGCAGGTAGGCTAACCGCCCGAACCGAAGCCCCCTCTTGCGCCATATGAGTACAGTAAATCCCTGTCCCTCACTGTGAATAACCAGTCCATCCCTGGCATCCACTTTCCACTAGTGGCACCTAAACTAGACTATCGTAAGTTAGTCAGCTAGGTCGTACCCATATAGACTTGGGGTTGTACGGTTAATGCTCAGTCTGGACAAACACAAGCGTCGGTCCTTAATTGACTAGGGTGGAACATACACATTACAAGATCTCGTGCTTCCTGCACCAATCCAAACTAACCATCCACCCTAATCTAAACCAATTTTCACATTTTAGTTTATTTTAAAAGAACAGTGGCAACTCCAATTACCACTAAATTTATAAACACAAGGTTCTACAATAAGTCATAATTTCCCATTTCAAAATTATAACAAGATTAAATAGCAAGGCTAAGCATGATACTACCGTTCTTATATTAGCAAAGATTAAATAATAATCTCGTTATTGAGACAAGGGCAATCCTAATGTTACAAAGGTACATGATATTCAAATTCAATTGAGGGTATAACAACATTTGGTTTAACTAATTCGCTACGACAAAATTAGGGTTCTATGTAAATAGCGATGCACATAAATTTAAAATAATTTAAAACATTTCATAATCATGGGTTCAAAATGATCAAAGGAGACTTGCCTTCCTGGACGCTGGTTGGGTCTTCTTGCTGCGACTCGACGAGTTCCTCGGCGACGGCGGAATCTACGCGCGAAAAGACGGACAAACAAAACAAATAAATTCAACCAAAATTTAAATAAAATTCAAAAATTCAAAAAGAGTGCATATTTGGATAGTTTATGATTTTAGAAAAATTTAGAAATTTGAACGGCTCAAATCGGAGTTAAAATGAGAAAGTTATGGCTTCCGGAAGATTAAATGGGAGGGAAAAAGGAAAATGCCGATTTCGGGAATTATTTTTGTACTGGAAAATACTAATTATGACGTCATCAAAATTCGAATTTGCTGAGCGGGAAAGTGTATTTGAATGACGGGTGGGTCCGGTCTACCGTGGACCGAACCCACGGACCACGGGCCTTGCCGACGTGGCGCACCGGCCACATGGCGCCACGCCGCAGTGAGGTGGCGGCCACGCGGGCGGCCACGTGGGCGAGGCCGGCCACGCGGGCGGCGCGTACGGGAGGCGCACGGGAGATGGCCGGCCGGCCTCGCCGGCGGCCGGCGGCCGGAGGTGGGGGAAGCGGCGAGCGGCGGCGGGTGAAGGGGGGGGGTCGGCGGCGGCTTACCGGCGGCGGCGACGGGAGGCGGGGCAGTGAGGGTGGCCGGCGCTAGGAGGCGGCGGCGAGGTCGGTTGGGGGCGGCGGTGAAGCCACGGGAGGCGGCCGGCGGGAGGGGAAGAGGAGGGGCGGTGGGAGGCGGTGTCGAGGGAGGCCGGGAGGGGGTATTTATAGGGCAATGGGAGGAGGGGAGGCCGGCCATTTGGAGCTCGCCGGAGTAATTGCAAACCTTGAATAGGGGGCGAAATTTAAGGGGGAAACGGCCGGGGAATGGAGGTAATTGATTTGGCATCCGTTACCATGTTTTATTCGGGAATTAAAGCGAAGGAAACGGCCGAATTCAAAGCTCTATTTTTGGGTTAATGGAGGTGGAGAGAGAGGGTTGGAGGAGGAAGAAGAAGAGGTAGAAGAAGGATATGACAAGGGGGCCCCATGTGTCATAGAGAGGGTGAAATGGTGAAGGGGTACGGGCCGTCGGATTTGCGACACGTGGCAAGTGAGTGAATGAGAGGCTTTGGATTTTATGAAGGGGTAAGTTGTGGTGGATGGCTAGGATTAAAACGTGGAGAGAGGTGGATTTAATCTGAGGGCGACACGTGGCGGGCTAGGGATAATTTGATTTTTATTTTCGGAATAAATTTCAGAAATTACTAGAAACTTCATAAATACTTCGAAAATTAATATTTAATGCCTAAAAATTCCAGAAAAAAATCATAGAATATTCCTGGAAGTATTTTAGACTTACTAAAAATATTTTTAATTTCAGATTTGAATTTTATAATTTTATAAAATTCTTTTTAACTTTTAAAATTGATTTTAAATTCCAGAAAATTCTCAAAAATTACTTAAAAATTTAGGGAAGGCTAGGAAAAATAAAATAAACTCTTTGGCTTTAACAAAATATTTTAAATACATTTTCTTGCTTTAAAATTTTAAATAAAATCCAAATAAATCCGAATAAATCCAGATAAATCCAAATAAGACTCAAATACATTAAAATAATTAATTTAAAATTAAATTTCTCAGAAAACAAATTTTTGGGATGTGACAACAGTAGAAGACATAAAAGAAGCAAACTCCTATTTGGAGTCAGAATTTGAAATGAAAGATTTAGCAAAACCAAGTTTTGTTTAGGCCTGCAGCTTGAATATGTCCCTGAAGGAATCTTGGTACATCAGTCGACCTACACCCAGAAGGTGCTTGAAAGGTTTGACTTCGAAAAGGCATTTCCCTCGAAAGTACCGATGATCGGTAGGTCTTTACAGCAAGGAAAAGATCCTTTCCGACCTAGGGAAGAGGGGGAGGAAGTCCTGGGACCGGAATTCCCATACTTGAGTGCAGTGGGAGCACGCATGTACTTAGCAAACTGCACTAGACCGGACATTGCATTTGCCGTGAACCTCTTAGCAAGGTACAGTGCAGAGCCCACCAAAAGGCATTGGCAGGGCATAAAGGACATATTCCGACACCTCCAAGGAAACAAGGACCTTGGATTGTTCTACAGAAAGAATCAAGATCTGAACTTGATTGGCTATGCAGATGTTGGGTACCTGTCGGACCCACATACCGCAAAGTCACAAACAGGCTATGTATTCCTGTGTGGTGGAACTGCAATTTTATGAAAATCGTCTAAGCAAAGTCTGGTAGCTACTTCGACGAACCACTCAGAAATTATAGCATTGTATGAAGCCACACGAGAGTGCGCTTGGCTCCGCCGAATGATTCACCACATCCAGCAGTCATGTGGGATGAATATTGTGCAAACCCCCACAATTATCCATGAAGATAATGCAGCTTGCGTTGCACAAGTGCAGACGGGCTATGTAAGCATATCAACCCCAAGTTCCTCTATGCTCATGAATTGCAAAGATGGACAATATTAGAGTACTGCACACTAAGACTTGTTCACTAAGTCACTCCTCGCATCTAGCTTTGAAAGGTGTATGTGAGGAATTGAAATGATGAGATTTAGAAAAGTGCAGAATTCAGGGGGAGAATTCTCTCAAGCCCGTTATTAAATCTTGATCATGAAGATTAAGTACCCAAAGGAATAAAGTCCTGAAGACCAAATGAAATTGGGTGAATTGTACTCTTTTTCCCTTGACGAGTTTTCCATGAAGTTTCTCGACCAAGGTTTTTAATGAGGCAATTCGTGCATCGTAACATCACATGTATCATGTACTCTTTCTCCAAATTTTTCCCACTGGGTTTTTATGGAGTTTTGACGAGGCATGAGCATGTTGGGTGAGTGCCCAAGGGGGAGTGTTAGGAAACTGGACCCATGGCCAAGAGTCCTGATATATCTGGGCACCCCACCGTAGACTATAAATAGAGAGCCATACCCCCTCATTATGTACGCATGAAAAAAAAGTAATAAAGAAAGACCGGGAGTTCTCTCTATCTCTCTGTGTGTTCAATCTATTCTTCTGTGATTGATTCGTTCTTCTTCTAAACAGAGGAATCGCTCGGACTGGTCGCCAGCGACGGTTCCTCAACACGTACAACCATTAAAAAAACTTGGCTCTCGAAACCTTACTTAGTATTTGCCAGAACACACTGCTGAGTTATGATTCAGATGATGAATTTCTCTATGAAGAGCTGGCCCCTAAACATCCGCTTTGTGTTAAAAAATCTTGTCGGGGTATCTGCATCAAAAGACCAAAGAATGCCAATCTCATTCCAGCACTGTGAGGAGAAGGGACAATCGAAGAAAAGACGATTAATAGTTTCTACACTCTGAGAATTGACACTCTGAGAATTGCATAAAACACAATTATCATTGCCAACAATGTTGAAATTCTTCCTCCTTAGCTTATCTTTGGAGTTAAGTCTATTCATTAGGAGAAGCCAAGTGAAGACCTTTTGTTTCATCAAACATCTACACTTCCTGACCAGTGGAAAGACTGATGAAGCTCTTAATTGCTCGAACTATTGAGTGTACCATTTCTACAAGGAGTACAAAGAGTTGCCCCAGATATAGGTCCACTGATCCGGCGTGCCATGGTGAATGATAACTTCATTTGTAAGGCTTGACATCTGCAAATACTCTTGGTATGCTTCCTCCGACAGGAGGAGCTAAAATAGATCATGAGGCTCTTGCAAATGCATGAAGTTTTTGATTGAAATGTCTTGATTACGAGCATAAGAGAACAGTCTCGGGTATTTGATGCAAAGAAGATTGCCATCCCAATAGTCCTTCCAGAATAACATATCTTGACCATTGCCTAGCTTTCCCATTGCAATGCCTCAAAACTGAGTGACACTCTTCATCACATGTTTCCACCAAAATGAGCCACAGGGGCCTGACACATGGGGAACCACATTTGTGTAATCCTTGCACCATACTAATTTAACCTATGGTGTTTCAGCTCTTCCATAAAACTTGTGTAGGTGTTTTATCAACAAACCCTCATTGAGGGCACTTAGATTGAGGACTCCAAGTCTTCCTTTGTTCTTTGCTTTGTAAACTTTGTCCCATGCTGCCAGGGTGTTACAACAAGTTTGAAGATGTAGGACCATATGGCGCAATCAGAACAAGGGGTGAATGATCGCCTCCACTTCTTCCACTTCACTCTTCTGATCGTGGTCGATAACGACTGCTTGAACGACGCTCGTCGCACTGCTTCACTTGCTGCTGTCAACAATGAAAACTCGAATGCTTTGCTACAATCACATATCGTTCAACTACTTGCTATGATCACATCGTTGAGATCTTCCATTGCTCGGCAAACTTTGACTGCTTGAACAGATCAACCACTCGATCAAAAATGAGCTGAAGACAGCACCGCGGTGCACTCAAACAAGATATGTTAGCCAGTCGTCGATGACGCAAGAAAAACAAAGCTTAGAAAAACATGCTGCCAATCAACTTCTTGTGGAATAGATCTGACCTATTATTTCTGAAATAAATTTTTGGCTACAAAGTGCCCTCACAGCACCCCTAAAAACTTCCTCGATGAAAGCCCTAAAGACCAGTTACGTTAGCCCAAGCCTCTCCCTACTTTTGTAGGTCAACGTCTCTAATCGTGTTTGATTCAAATACAAACACAACACCTAATATCTTCCTCAAATCAAGGGACCCAAACCCTTTCCTAACACAAGTTTTATTCAAACTCTACCCTTCCAGCACACGGACTCTATCCGTAACAATCCAAACTCAACATGCGACGAAGCCTCCAGGATATCCCCTCCTGTAGCTCTGTCCGCTTTCCATCCTCAATATCCATGTGCTCCAACGTTAGCCCAACCACCTCGTATGACATCCTCAATCGTCTGGACCTTAGATCTCCCTATCCTAGTCCCGGTCCTCCACGTCACTTATCATGATCATCTCCACGCTCTCCTGCACATGCAAAGACTCAAGAAACGTTTTTCTCGATACAAGCTCTTCCCAGCTTGATTGTCATCTGCACAACAACTCAAAACACCCATGTCCATCCAGAACAAGAGCACAACCATCCATGACCAATCAACCTGGTCATAACCGACACCTGAATAGAAACCTTGCGACTATTGCTCACCGACCATTGAGTACCTAGTCGCTCCGACTAACGAGTATCGACATCGTTCCATCAAGCATCAGCCAAACAACCTGCTAGCCTAACACAAGTACTCAAAGAACTCAAAGATCATAAACGATGAAGCACTCGTTTTGACAACAAAGTCTACGAGTACCGACTGTGATCGTAAAGCCTTACACTACCGAAGACAACGACAGCAGACTACTTGGTCTACGACTATCGACAAGACTACAAAAGATATGACTATAAGAGCACTCATCAAAATCTATGACCATCGAATGCAAAGTCACCGACTATCGACTAGAAAATCCTACAACTATCGAGTACGATCAGTAAAGCCCATGACTAACAAAAACACTAAAGCTACGACCATGTAAAAGTATTGTAACTATGATTACCTTGTGGTCATAGTCGTGTTCGAAGTTGTGCATGGTCGAAGTCAAATTGCCGTGGTTGAAGTTGTGTTGCCATTGTCGAAGTCATGTTGTCGTGGTCAAAGTTGCATTACCGTTGTTGTAGTCGTGTTGCCATGGTCGAAACCGTGCGTGGTCGTAAACAACAACCGTGGTCAAAAAGCCATGACAGCCATGATCGTAAATCCATGCATGGTTGTAAACGACTTGTGGACGAAGTTTGTCGTGGTCATAAACTAGACGGTGTTGAAGCTGGCCGTGGTCAAAAAGTGTTGAAGCCGGCCATGGTAGAAAAGCGTTAAAGCCCATTGAAGCCGGCCAAAACACATGAAGAAACAAAAAACCACTCGAAAAGAACCAGAACCACTTGAACCCAAAAAATCTTTGACTACGATCACCCGATACTTTCACAAACGCAAATTCCAAAGCAATCCAATTTCAATTATTCATCATCATTTTTAATCACAACCATCCACATGGTATAACAATCTCCCCCTTGATAAATACATTGACAACACCTCGAGAAACACTCAAATGAAAGAATTTGCGATATGAAACAACGAGTATCCGAGCCAACTGACCAACCACACAACCAACTTCTAGAGCAAACCCAGAGAACAACTTCCAGAGAAGATCTCCCCCTTTCTTCTACTTTTCTCCCCCTTTGGTAATGAAATTATCAAGGGCTCAAAAGTGGGAATAATTCTAAAAGAAGCCAAGCGAATAGAGATCAAGAAGCTTTTATAGACTATGCAGGTCACTTTGCATTGAATAAATTTTTTGACCAAGCCAACAGTATGAGCAGAGCTATCTAGATCACATAAAATCATATATCATATAGCAAGATGAAAATTAATCTTTTAGCCGAATTAAGCAATTTAGATCAATGATAGGCATCTCATTAATATCTAAACCAATTATAAAGAGCATAATGAGATACCACAATGAAAAGTCAAAACCTAAAATTGAAGCAAACATTAAATCTAGATGGGCTAACAGTCTCATATAACAACCTATTACTCCATACACGATTCTTAGGCATGTGGCATGCTTATAGCATACTTCTTTTTATGATACATGCTTAAAGAAAATTTCTTTTAAATGGTGGCATGCTTGAAGCATACTTCTTTTCATTTGTGTACTATTATGCCTTTTTTTATTTGACCATGGCATGCTTGAAGTATACATCTTTTCAATCTTCTTCTTTTCAATTCTCATTTGACACCATTTGTGTGATATCACTTGGAGAATCTCAATTTTTATAACATACCAATCTGAGTGAACATAAAAGATTACAATATGAACCATGCGAGCCTCATAGTCAAGATTTAAAATAGGATTCACAATTAAGCTAATCTTTTTAGATGAGCATCGCAAAGTACTATCAATAATCAGTCTAGTCAAAGTCTTTTGCCATGTCATGCTTTAATTCAAATGTAGCAACCAAAGCTATGCATCATATGAGGAATATGATACAGAGAGCTCCACTACTCATTTGATTTCAATGGCTTGATCTCAATGAATTATATGACAGGTATAATAAACAAAGCTACTAACACCTCTTCAAACAACAAGCTCCCTTTCAGAATAATCCCATCTCTCTCAGCAAAAGGGCAAAAGAGAAGAAACAAGCAGTTGAGAGAAAAAGATCAATCTGAGAAAGAACTCAAAGACCACTCTTAAAAGACCACTTGGAATGTAGCATTACTTTTTCCACATGGTCTAACTAGAAGATGAAATCTCTCGGGAGCCATCAAAGAAGATGAAGAACCATCAACTGTTCCACCCAAGCAAAAGACTAGAACCCAATCAAGTGCATGTTCTCCATCCCGTATTATCTGATCTTATATCACAGACAATGTCGGCTTCACAGTACTGGGGTTAGTTAGGTAAGCTTTAGGAATCCAGTATTGTGACACACGACGAACAGGAGCAACAGTAGACACTGATAAAGATTTAAGTGAAGCGTAAGCATCTGACAAATTTTGACCAGTCGATCGTTAAGAAACAGGTTTGACCATGGGGCGGTTTGGCCTCCTCATCTGAGGTGATCTAACCACCGATTGGTCTAACCTAGCAGAAAGCACTGGTCTGACCGTCGACCAACTTGGTCGAGTAGAAAGGGCTGGTCAAAGCGCTGTATCGACACTAGAGATGGCAATTGTGCCCGTTTACCCGTGTACCCGTGGGTAAATACCCTAATAGAGTCGGGTATGAGATGTATTTTTTACCCACGGGTATAAAAATGGGGGGAAATCTCTATCCATCGAGTAAACGGGTACGGGTATGGGTTAGCTCTACCCGTACCCGTCTCACCCGTTTACCCGCAAAATAATCTGACAGATGGGCATCCTTAAAAATAAACCCTAACTTGCCTGCCGCCCGCCCCGAAAACTTCGCCCATCGCCCCCGTCTCGCATCTCTGCCCCCCTCTCACACCCGTGAATCCTCGCATCTCCTGCTCTCCACCCCCCCTCTCGCACTCTCGCTGCCCTCGCACGGCCTGCCTCCAGATCCGCTGCCGCCTCCTTCTTCATCCTCATCCTCCGCCCCCACCCGGCCGCCGGCCTCCTCCTCCACCCCCAGATCCAGCGCCTCCTCCTCCTCCTCCTTCATCCGTCTCCTTCCCAGCGCCCCGCTTGCCTCAGTCCTCAGCGCCTCCTCCGCCCCTACGCCGGCCTCACCTCCCCGCGGCGGCGGCACCCCCCATCCATTCCAGCGGAAGACTCGAGAGTCGAGAGAGCACGCACGGCGCACCAGCAGATCTGGCCTCCTGGGCTGCAGATCTGGCGGCCGGGCTGCCGGACTGGGGAGGCGTGGCGGCGGGCCGGCAAGGAGCGGAGGCAGCCAGGCCGGGGAGGGGTGAAGCCAGGTGGAGCTGCGGAGGAGCGGGGGGATGCTCGGCGGCCGCCGGGTGGTTGCGGAGGCGGGGAACGACAGATATATCTGTTTCTTTTTTTTGGTTATGATAGTTATGCAATGTGCTGTTCTCTGTTTTCTTCAATAGAAAAATGCTGCACGCAGCACGCATCTGCCAGTTATATCGTATTTTGATTTCAGATTGGCTGGTGGTCATCAAGAAACTGTCGTTATTGTCACTGCAGAGAAAATACTTCTAGTGCTGTTATCATGGTTATCGAAAATATTGAGAAAATATGTGGTACATGGTACAAATTTTTAGGAGCTTTGAGTACAACTAAAAGGGATGTGATTGGATGAATTGGGGAATCAGCCATTACCGATTAAGCACAATGCACATGAAACATGAATTCTGTAATAGAATATGAACTTGACAATCTTGATATATTTCAGACTATGGTGATAATCTTCTTTTGTTATGGTTTTTCCTAACCGTCTTAGTGATTGAGGTTTATGCTAAGATTCATGGCTGATGGTCATGAGGTACTAAAGGTCATGATTTTTTTTATGCCCATACATAGCTTTTTAATGTAAACCATACCAATCTGCGGATGATTTCCTGAGCTGCTTAAACTGAAAGAACGGTCACCACGTGTGTTTGATCTGCTTTTGGCACTGTTATATGAACACCTGGACGCATAATGTAGAAACAAAGAACTATGGAACAAGGCATATCTATGTTATCCATTGACCTCAATTGTAAGGCTGTGTAAGTATTATCTTGTTTAAGCATAAAACTCTGTATTCTTATGACGAAAATTTCCCAACCATACTTCTCAAAAGAAATTTCCAGTCATGATTGATCTTATGTTGATCCATTTAACTGATGTTTGGATGTGAATCAGCAGTGCATGGGAACTGGTGGTACACGAGAGCTCTTATTACACTTGAAGTGAAATAAAGTTTCAAGCATGCTTGAAAGATTATGTCTATAGGTCGAGATTTGATGTCTTGAGGTGATTTAATCTAGGATTTATCCACATTGTGCCACTGCAATAATACTTGAAATGTATGTATGTATCACGTCCTGTACGAAGTTCAGTCTTAGTGTGTTACCGCAAAGAGCTGTGTTCACATCTGGAAATGTTATGACATGGGTTAGTATGAATCAAATGTGTAAGACACGTGATGTGCTCAGTTCGCAGGTAAACGGGTATGCCCGCAAGCGACGGGTATGGGCGAGGTTTTTTACCCGTGGTCCTTCGCGGGTATGTCCGTGGGCGTAAATCGGGATTGTGGGTACGGGTATGGGCGAGCACTACCCGTACCCGCCGCGTCCGATTGCCATCCCTAATCGACACGGGGACATCCGACCACAGGAAGTCCGACCATGGACCGTCTGACTACAGAGCATCTGTCCATTGGGTGGTTTGACTGCTGCACGACCACGTGTGATCCCCGAGGCCGATCCAACCACATTGAAAGAGCTAGTCAAAAATAGCCTGTCTGACTACATTGCATGGGTCTAGCCACTGACTGGTCTGAGTGAGTAGAGAACTGATTAGAGGGAGCAGAGCCACGGTTTGGAGCTTGCATGGATTCCACTCAAGAACGCTTTCTTAACCTGTCTTTCTTCTCCTTCTTGTCTTTTAGGAAGCAAAATTGAACCAAATGACCATCGCTACCATAGTGAGCACACTTGAACTTGACTTGCTAAGAAGTCGTGTCTATTGATTTTATCGCACTCTCTTTGGTAGAGAAATTCTTTACAATACCAGCAGATTTGAAAGTAATCTGTTTTGGTTCAGATCCTACTATAGGTTTTCCAGGTTCTAAAAGTTTAACAACCTTAGGAAAAATTATTCTTGGCATACTTAACAAAATTAAATCCTAGACCATGTTTCTTCACGCTTGTTTTTGATTGGTCTAGTATCATATTCAAATTATTTTTGCCAAAAGAAAATCTCTCTAAGGTGTCTTTAAGATACTCATTCTCTTTAACCAATGTGGAACATGTTGTGCATTTAACATATTCATCACTAAGACTCTTAGAAGCACTAGACTAAGCCATTTTTTCCTTTTCAGCAAACTCCTTAAGTTGTCTAGTCAAAGCTTGTATTTATATGTTAAGCTTGGGACAGTTCGAGCAAGAGAGAGTCTCATGATAAAGCATATGTTGAATAGACTCCTGAAAAGAGTTAAGCCTAGCTTTAAGCAAATCACATTGAGAGCAAGCTTTAGGTTAGTTAGACTTAGGCCCTGTTTGGGGGAGTTGTAGATTCTGAGTAGCTAGCTGGAGATTCTGAGTAGCTGGCTAGTCTGAGTAGCAATTGGTATGAATAGCTAGCCTGTTTGGCATCCTAGATTCTAGCTGTGCAGCTGGTATCCTGATAGATGTATTGACTGAAATACCCTTATGTGAGTTGATGTCCTGATTATGTATTGATAGAAGAGATATCCATGCTGTAAATTTGTAGTACTTAGTTCAAACATTGAAAAACTAATATTAAAATTTCATGACAATAAATTTGACTCCAAATCATAATTTTAAATATTATGATACCCCTGGTTGTAACATTTTATCTGTATCTGTACACAATTATGAATTTTTTGTCCAAAATTTGTAGGACCATATATACACAAATTATGATTTTTTTGCAAATTTTATGTATACATAAGCCTTTTCAAACTTGCTATATCCTTTATACTTGTGTCAATAATAATGTTACAAGTTAAACTTTGACAAACTATACACGATGTGATACATGAATAAAAGAACAAGATTTTCAGAATCTGTGAGAAGCTAGGCTAATGCTGCTTCTTGGTCCCAGTACAATTGTGCCTTCCCAGATTTTCAGATTCTCAGTAGCTGGCCCAAAAGCTGGACTGTTTGGGAGAGCTTTTGGCTACTAGAAGTAGCTAGCTTGCCTAGAATCCGAAACAAACAGGCCCTTAAGCTTTTCAATTTCATCATGAGCCTATTTTCTTTTCATCACAAGAGCTGTGTGCCAGTTTTAACTCATCAAATTTAGCAGTTATATCACTAAATTGACCCAAGGTTGATGCATTAAATTTTCTTGCAGAAGCCAACACAGAATGTAAAACTTGACAGGACTTACAAGATTCATCATTAGGAATTGAAGCTCTAAGTCTATCGATTCCACAATTTAAATTCTCAACAACAAGGTCATGATTTTTTATTTTCTTTTTTATATTTCTTAAGCTCCTTTGTCAATCTAAGTATAGCATGAGATAAATTTATGTAAGAAGGTTTTACCTCACCAGGATCACTATAGAGATCATCATCGTCGAGATCCTCACTCTTTGCTATAAAGCACATTCCTGTG
Source organism: Dendrocalamus latiflorus (assembly GCA_017311315.1). Classification (NCBI taxonomy): domain Eukaryota; kingdom Viridiplantae; phylum Streptophyta; class Magnoliopsida; order Poales; family Poaceae; genus Dendrocalamus; species Dendrocalamus latiflorus. Next base: position 6,927,238 of record CM029628.1, read on the forward strand.
AAAACTGCATCCTTGACCTTCTTGCCACTATCCTCATCACTTATAGATTCATCATCGCTCAAATCGATTTCCTCATGTGTAGAAATTATTTTGTTGGCTGCCCTGTGATAATTGTGTTTCTTGTTTGGGTCAATCTTGACTTGAGACCGATGATTTGATGTTTTGTCATCCTTGACCTCCTTCCTCATTTTAGGGCAATTTATCTTGATGTGATTTTGCTCACCACATTCATAGCATCTAATTGGACCAACTCTCCATCTTGATATGATATTATTAATTGCCTTGGTTACTCACTTGCAGAGAAGTACAAGCTACTCTTCAGGGATCTCCTCCAATTGTTCATCTGAAACAGAGCATAATGCATGCAAGGAACCAATAGAGGAAATAGAGGAGTCATCAGCTTGATTAATCACTAAACCCAAAGAATTTGACTTGTTTATCCTGGCCAAAACATCAATCTTATGTGTTTTCATCTTTGAATAAAGATAATTCAGAGTGAGTGTTTCCATGCTAACAGAGTGATTGATGGTGGTGACTAACACATTCCAAATAGATATATCCAAAGAATTTAGAATTTGACGAGCATTATCGGAATTAGAATATATGACATCAACAGATTGTAAATCACTAACAATCTTATTAAAGCGGTCAAAAAGAGCATTTACTGATTCTCCTGGTTTTGTCTTAAATTTAGAATACTCCTTTTTGAATTGATTCTGACGCACACCCTTTATAGACTTTGATCCTTCATGGTAATCGAGTAGAGTAGTCCAAATTTATTAGTAGATTTAAGATGAGCGTTCTCACAAACTCATTTCTACCTAAACTTTGCAACAAAATATTTCTAGCCTTAGTGTTTGCCTCTACATCAGCAGTGTTTTCGATGGTAATGACGGAAGTTACTTTAAACGAAGATTTAACTTTTTGCCAAATCAGATTACCTTGAGCTTGTAGAAAGACTTCCATGTGAGTTTTCTAGTAGAGATAATCTGTACCATCAAAGAATGGCGGCTTACCAAAGAACCGTTCCCGAATTGACGCCAATGCAACCGGCCCTGATACCATTTGTAGGACCATATAGCGCTATCAGAGTGGGTGAATGATCACCTCCACTTCTTCTGCTTCGCTCTTCTGATCGTGATCGATAACGACGGCTCGAACAATGCTCGTCGCATAGGTTCGCTTGCAGTCGTCGACAACAAAAACTCGAATGCTTCGCTACGATCACGTATTGCTCGACTGCTCGCTATAATCATGTAGTCGAGATCTCATATCGCTCAGCAAACTTCGATAGCTTGAACAGATCAACCACTCCATCGAAAATGAGCCAAAGAAAGCACCGTGATGCACTCAAACGAGATCTGTTAGCCAGTCACAAATGACACAAGAAAAACGAAGCTAAGAAAGACATGCTGCCAATCAACTTCTTTTGGAATAGATCTGATCTATTGTTTCTATAACAAATTTTTGGCTACAAAGTGCCCTCACGACACCCCTAAAACTTCCTCGACGAAAGCCCTAAAGACCATTTATGTTAGCCTAAGCCTCTTCCAGCTTTTATAGGCCAACATCCCTAATCGTGTTCGTTTCAAAAAAGAACACAACACCTAACCTCTTCCTGAAATCAAAGGACCCGAAACCCTTTCCTAACACGGGTTTTATTTAAACACTACCCTTCTAGCACACGGACTCTATCTGTAACAATTCAAACTCAACACGCGACGAAGCCTCCAGGATATCCCCTCCCATAGCTAAGTCTCACTTTCCATCCTCAATCTCCACGTGCTCCAATGTTAGACCAACCACCTCGTGTGATATTCTCAACCATTTGGACCTTAGATCTCTCTATCCTAGTCCCGGTCCTCCATGTCACTGACCGTGATCGTCTCCATGCTCTCCTGCACATGCAAAGACTAAAGAAACATTTTTCCTAGCACAAGCTCTTCCCAGCTTGACCATCATCAGCACAATAACTCATAACACCCATGTCCATCTAGAACAAGACCAATCAACCTGGTCGTACATGACCAATCATCTCTACGCAATCAAGAAAACAATCTCAGACTACCGACTACGACTGCCAAAAACCATGGCTATCAAAGAAACACTCTTCTGACCACTCAGCACGACCACCGAGCACAACAAGTACTCATAACCAACACCCGATCACAAACCTTACGACTGTCGCTCATCGGCCATTGAGTACCTAGTTGCTCCGACTACTGAGTACCAACATCGTTCCATCAAGCATCAGCCAAACACCCCGCTGGCCTAACACGAGTACTCAAAGTACTCGAAGATCATAAAGAGTGAAACACTCGTTTCAACAACAAAGTCTACAAGTACTGACCATGATCGTAAAGCCTTCGACTACTGAAGACAATGACAGCAGACTGCTTGGTCTACGACTATCAACAAGACTGCAAAAGATACGACTATAAGAGCAGTCAGCAAAATCTACGACCATCGACTATAAAGTCACCGACTATCGACCAGAAAATCCTACGACTATCGTATATGACCAGTAAAGCCCATGACTAACAAAAATACTGAAGCTACGACCATGTAAAAGTACTGTAGCTATGATTACCTCATGGTTGTAGTCGTGTTCGAAGTCATGCATGGTCAAAGTCAAATTGTCGTGGTTGATGTTGTGTTGCCATGGTCAAAGTCGTGTTGCTGTGGTCGAAGTCGCATTACCATGGTCGTAGTTGTGTTTCCATGGTCGAAATCGTGCATGGTCGTAAACAACAACTGTGGTCAAAAAGCCGAGATAATCGTGGTCGTAAATCCATGTGTGGTCGTAAACTAGACGGTGTTGAAGCTGACCATGGTCAAAAAGCATTGAAGCTAGCCATAGTTGAAAAGCGTTGAAGCCCATTGAAGCCGGCCGAAACACTTGAAGAAGCAAAAACCACTCGGAAGGAACCAAAACCACTCGAACCCAAAATCTTTGACTACGATCACTCGATACTTTCACAAATGCAAATTCCAAAGCAATCTAAATGTCAATTATTCATCATCATTTTTAATCATGACCATCCACATGGTCTAATAGAAGATCTGCAGAGCATCTCCAAAGACAATGGTGTCGTGCTTTGTCAATTTGATCGATCACCTTTTTTGGCAATTTAAGCATGCACATGTGATAAATGGACTACATGGAAAGTACCGCATTAACCACAATTAACCTTCCTTAATAAGATAGAAAATTTGTTGTACTGGCAAGTCTTCTTCCACCCTGTCATCTAAGGGTAAAAATCCTTGACCATTGGTCTTGTTGTCCCAACCGGGAGGCCTAAGTAGGTGAAAGGCATGGTTCTAATTTTGCAGCTAAACACACTGGCAAGATTGGCTACTTTGTCAAAGGGGACATTGATGGGAATCATAATTGACTTGTGTAGGTTCACCTTGAGGCCAGTGGAGGTAGAGAAAGTCTATAGAAGTCCCCTTAGATAAAGAAGTTGCCTGGAGCAACCCGACAGGATGATGAGGGTGTCATCTGCATATTGCACCACCAGGAAACCTTCATTTCCTTAGGGCGGAATGGGATGTTTGAGGAGTTCTCTTCTTGCTGCCTCATTGATTATAGATTGAAGAAGGTCAACCCCTAAGACAAACATAAGCAACGAAAGCGGAACTCGTTGTGCTACCCCCCTTTTGCACCAAAAGAAATTTCCAGGTACTCCATTTGTAAGAACCAAAGAATGTCCAAAAGAGATGATACAGGCAATCCAGGACATCCATTTGTTAGGAAAGCCTTTTGCCCTCATAACCACTAAGATCGTTTCATGTTCAGTTGTGTCAAATGCCTTTTCATAGTCCAATTTGAGAATTAGGATTTCTTTTTTACTGTGCTTGCAATGGTAGATGTATTCAAAGGCCCAAGCTAGGCAGTTTTGGATTGTTCTTGTTTTGATGAATCCATACTAATTTGCATGAACTAGGCTCACAATTATTTTTTGAAGCCTATTAGCCAAGAGCTTTGTAAGAAGTTTTAAGACTGAGTTGAGTAGGGAAATTGGTCTAAAGTCATTTAGGGTCTCTAGGTTTAATTTCTTTGGGACAAGAGTAATATAAGAGCCATTAATGCTCTGAATGTTAACCACCTCATTGAAGAAATCTTGACATAAGAAGTAGAAATCATGTCTAATTATATTCCAACACTTACAAATCAACAAACCATTAAATCCGTCCGGTCCATGGGCTTTGTCCTTTGGAAGCATTTTAACCGTATCATCTATCTCTTTCTGAGTGTAAGCAGCCACCAAGTCTAGGAGATGGTGAGAATCTGGCAATAGCTCACTAAAATCAAAGGGCGTTGTGGGTTGGGTAGTTGTTCCCATTCTTAGCTTGATTTCTAGATGGCTGTTGCCTTCTCCTGATGAGAATAAACTGTCATACCATCATCCAAGGTTAAATAGTGAATCAAGTTCCTTCTGTAGTGCTCCATTGCTAGCACATGGAAGTACTTAATATTTTCATCTCCTAATTTCATCCAACGAGAAGTGCAACGCTTCTTCCAATACTTGTGTTGGTAGTTGAGGAGCCTAGAGAAGTTATTCTTAATTACAATTCTAAAGTTTCTTTCCTCAATGTGTAAGCCTATCTGATCTTCCAGATTATCCATAAAAAGAATTATGGTCTGACAATTGTAGATGAGTGTGTTAAGTTGTGAAATGGATTTGCTCCAGTTCTTAAGACCTCTTTAGATATTTTTAAATTTTGCTGTGATTCTGAAGCACTATTAGTTTGCCGAACCGATATATTTCAGAAATGAGCGATAATTTCCATGAACCCTGGGTGCTTTGTCCAGTAGGATTCAAACCTAAAAGGGTTAGATTTGGGAATAACCATGGCGATGTGCACCACATAGGGTGCATGGTTAGAAGTGTCCTTGTGAAGAACATGAATTTCAGAATGAGGAAACAAAATATTCCATTGATCTGTAGTGAAAAAACAGTCTAGCTATTCCAATAAAGGGCCCTCTTGCATATTACTTCAGGTATAGGACCTACCCTTCTCCAGGTATAGGACCTACCCTTCAGGGGTAGCTCAGTGCGACCCAGGTTACGGATAATGCTATTAAGTTAAAATGTCATTCAGATTTTCTCCTGGCTTGTTTCTATTCTGAACAGATCTAATGAAAATGATATCTCCCATTAGGATCCAGTTCTATTGCGTAGGTATGTTAAGATGTAAGAGCCGGTGAATGAACTCTTCTCTCCTTTGCCCCTCACACGGCCCATAAACATTTACGAGAGTCCACTTGTCTGAGTTTTGAACTGATGAGAATTCAATTATTTGACCAAAATGAGTGTTAATTAGAGGGTTTCTAGTGAAAGCTGAACTATTCCAAAGGACAAGCATGTCCCCGGAAGTGCCAATGGAAGGAGAGAAAGTAAATTTGTCTAGATTTTTGAGGCAAAGGTCGAAAATGAAAGAGTGCTCAAAGTTCTCCTTTTTAGTTTCTTGAAGGCAGACGACCAAGCAAGCATCACCTGAAAATTTTCTCTTATGGACCTCAATTTCTTGGGAGAGTTCAGGCCCCTAATATTCCAACAAAGAATCTTCCAGCTTCTAAAGTTTTGCGATGAATTCATTGACAAGTAATGTTCGATGCAAAGACAACAGAATGCAAAGCACTGTTGTCTAGAACTAACAAGCCCAAAAAAACCAAAAGAGTATTGTAGCAAGTCCAACAATACAAGAAGTGAGAAGTGATCCTGCTGTAAAACAAAAGTAAGACTGGTCTATCCAAACCATGTAGCACCCAATGCCTCAGTCGCTCTGTCAACTCCCCAAGGGAAGTTGGCAATGGCGCTGTCCCCAGTCATGCATGAGGGGCATCGGAACCCTAGGAGTCACTGAGGTGCCCTCCTCTAAGACCGAGGTTGAAGAGCAGACTTGTTTATGAAGTTGATCCAGAGTAATTTCCTCCACCCTGGAGGCTTGTGACACTGAAGACTGTGGATGTTCAAAAGCCTACAAAGAGTTGGAGGTATATTGGACTTATGCCTCTTGTTACCAGCAAGCTCAGAGTGTTGAAAACCTGTGGATTGCTTATTCAAGCATGGGCTTCTTCGTAGGTTCTGAACCAAAAGAAGTGCACCTTGCTTGCTCCCTGGACTGGGTTGGTCAACAGGGGAGCATGATGTGGTAGCAGAGTCATCAGATTGTTCAGAAATTTCCTCAACGCAGACGGAGGAAGTGCCCTGATGGCCCGATCCGTGAACAAATTGTACTTAGAAGAATTCCCTGCTGACAGAAGAGCTAATGAGCTGTCAGGAGAAAACTCGTCGGAAGAATCCCAGGGTAGCTGAACCACCAGATCAAAAAAGAGAAACTAGGATCTTTTCAGCCTGAATTTGGGGAACTTTGTGATGGCCTGATGAGGAAAACACGGCCAACCAAAGGAAGAACAAGGCAGTTTGGGGGTAGAGAAGCAACGCAACTCTGGAAGCAGGTAATAGCTTACATGATGAAATGCAGAAAATCATGCCTAGGGGCCTAAAAATCCGTGAATCTATTGGTGAAGGCTAAAGATGAGCAGAGCTGAAGACCGACTAGGATTAATTCAAGATGAGTACTAGCATTTTGTGCTTGAGAAGAATCTTCTTCTTTTTTGTTGAGAATCTGAGTCTAATAGCTCTGCATTACGAATGGGAATTGAGGAGACCGAAGCAAACCATGTCCGGGCTGAACCAGCATTTGCACCATCCCCGCCTCGCTATCATTGACCTCTCCTTATGCACGACTGAGCCAGCCTTGCCCTTCCGGTGCTCCGCGTCGTGCATTGCCAGTCGGTTGTGTCGAGCCAAGCCATGCCACACAACTTTTGACTGGGTGAGCGTCGTCTCTTTCCCTCCTGCATTCCCACCAGCGTACACCATGTCAGCGCTACATTCACTCACACCCTGATGCATGCCATGGGTGGCCTAGCCACATCCCACTATCCCTACTTCACAGAATTTCCCTGTCATTGGCCATAGCTTGCCGGTGAAGCCCTTCTTCCCCAGCTCCGGTCATCGTCGCCCTATCGCTCCGGTGAGATAGGGATCAATTATTTAAGCACAGAGCATCACTAGCACCCTCTAATGCCTTCCCTGTCCATTGATTGAAGTGAGGATCACCATAGCACTCTGGTGTTATGCTTCAACATGCACCGCCATTGGACCACAACGCCGTTCTTCATCAACAATCCCCGAGCCTAACCGACCTCATAGGTAGCCTCATGGTAGTCCATAGATGCTCTCAGCCCTTCGAATTGGCTAGAGTTGCCACCGTTTGCTTAATTGCTGTGTCCTATTCTGCCATCGCTCGGGCTCGCCGCCTGGCACTGCACCGATCAAATTAGCCAGCGAGACTTGACCTGGTGGTGCGCGTGACCATGAAGGTTCCATTTCAAGCATGCTCACGCACCTCCACCCTTTCCCTCGCCGGCGGTGAGCTCCTCTCTCCCCAGCTAGAAGGCGAAGATACTGCAGCACTTGGTTAAGTTTAAACCCATGATTTATTTAACTTAATGACTTGTTTAAATAGCTAATCTATCACTGACTTGTGGGCCCTCGTGCTTAGTTAAGTTAATGAGTCTCTGATGCATGGCCCCATTGTTTAAAAACTCTGTTTAAACTAGTTAAATCCTAGTGAGCCGCTAACATATGGGCCCTAGTTTACTATTTACATAGTAGCTGATCCCACCTATCAGTCATAGTAGATATTTTTAATTAAGAAATAAATAAAAATAAAATAAAATCTCGTGTGTGCCACCTATCAGATAGAGATATTCTCTCTCCCCTTTATTTTCTTGCATTAGTTCAATTCTAAACTTAAAAAAAGCATAACTTATTCATTTTAAGTCTAAATCTGATAAAAAAAATTCTAAATTCATATAATAAGGTGGTAGACCGAATGAGCCTGTCGGTGCTGAGGCCCTTGTGCATGCTTTACCCGGTGATCTCGAACACATGCGTGCACCACACCATCTCCTGGGTGCATCTCGACGTCGTCTCTCTTCTTGGCCTCAGATACCGCCATTAATTCTTGGTGTTTTGTGTGGAGAAACTGAGGGTGGCGGCGGCGAAGGTGTTTTATCTGGCTCTAAACGCGAAAGCCACCCCACAAGTACCTGCTATACCTCACTGACAATGGGACCCACAAGCATTCCCCACTGAGGCACTGACACACTAGCCCGTTGCCCCATCTAGTCTGCTTTTATGCTTATCTTTTCAGTTTTTTAGCTAACTTTTAATTTTGATTTCTATCTATCACTGCTATTAAACAGAGCTACCAATCATAGTTAAAAATCATCAACCGTAGTTCAAAAGAAGAAGGCATAGCAAGGTGTAGCAGAAAACCTCTTTTACAACACACGGTCACACATGGGACACGCTCTCTTATCTCAGTTCTTGTGATTAGCGATGCAACGATGTTTGGTTGGTGCTCTTGATTCCGGAAGTTTATTCGGGAACAGATTAACAACCAAACAAAAAGGTCATTGGCTAATCAAAGATGCGCGCATGAGATATAATTAATAACCGCCGGTTATCAGATGTTTTGGATTTTTTTCATATGAAAATTTTGACTTGAAATTTTTTAATGAGTTTTAGGTAAATCTGAATTTTTTTTGACCGGTATAATATTTTACCGGTACCCACTAATAAGGCCGGTAACCATCAGTTACCGATGTAATTTTGGTGCTAGATTTTTCCCCCAACATAGCCTATGCAGCCCAGCTCCGAATGGCTTCAACTTCTAGGTTTTTTTGGCTTTCGGCTTATTTAAACTAGAAACCATTTAGAATGCATCAGATTTTAATTTTTGGCTTATTTTGTTTTTTCTTTTCTTTTTTCTCTTATTGCTTTACATTGTTTGTGATGATACAACAGGTTTTTATTTTTTTTATTTTTTTTTCTCAGAAAAAGCTAACAACAACTATAGTGCAATTTCACCAAAAGATTTAACAAAAACTAGTTAAAGTACCATCCAAATTTCTGCTAATTATAGATCAGGTGGATTATTATATTAATTTCTCTACTATGATTTTCCGGAGTTCGAACCCGTGACGCAGTTTGTGGATGCCTATTGGGGCCTGTGCGTGAAGGATTCCAAAGCAGCTTGTGATGTTCAATCCTAATTCACTAGGCAGGTGTCCAAATTGCATGCTTCAAGCTTTGCCTCCTGCTCCGAGCCTCTCAATCTTGAATTTTTGGCACATATAGTATAATTTTAACTTGTATTTATAAAAGTAGTCATATACAGGTGGAATTAGCAAAAAAATAGTATTTCTATCACTCCATTACCAGGCGGCAGCGCCTTGGAGCTGACAGCTAGTCCATCGGAGCCCAGCCACTGGGCGGCAGGGGCCCGCCACCTAACCCTCGAGAGGCCGTCAGCCTGCCACCTGCCCACTATGCGGCCACCACCTGCCGCCCCACCACCGGACGGCAGGTGATTAAACCAGCTAATTTGCTAGCTTAATTACCTGTTTGAATTAGTATTGTTTATTTACCGCTTGTTCAAATTTTAAATGTATCAAATTAGCTCAAAAAATTACGAATTTTTTATGTATAGCCTTGCGACATAGCATACTTCGTTGTATAATGTTTTGTCAATTATATCCACTCTGAATGTTACTCAAATATTCATACGATTGTCTTGTTTGTATGAGTTGTTACATATAGCAAATAGGCTCGAAAAATTACGAAATTTTATGTGTAGTCTCCTGACAGAGTCAACCAAATTATTGAATTTTTTATAATTTTATGTGCTATAAATTTGTCATGTTATTTAATGTTAATTTAATCATAATTAGCGATATACAATGCTCATTTTAATTAGCAATTGAAAATAATCAATACGTTTAATTGCATAATTAGGGTTTTAATATGCACTGCTCGTAGAATTTTATAGATATAGCAAATAAGCACAAAAACTTACAGAATTGTTTGTGGAGCTATCCGACGTAGTGTATTTCATTATGTAATTTGCTCGTAATTTTTTTGTTACGAATTTTACTAAAAAACTATTTACATAAATTATTTGTAGAAATTTTTTAATATAGCAGATGAGATGGAAAAATTATAGCAGTGGACTTATTGGTGCAATTTTTTATTAAATTATGCAAGGAGCACATAGAATTTAGATTAGTTTATTACAAAAGATGTTACATAACCTTAGGTGTAGCTTATAGGGTTTGCCAAATAATGACATTATACATGCGCAATATCTACTACTAGGTACAAAAGGAGGGAGGGAGAAAGAAGGTAGTACTACTCCCGACTAAACTAGCATACAACTAACTACTCCACCTGGGGCAGTCCCCTCCTTAGGTAGAGCAGTTCCCCGGGGAGCGGGAGTGACTACAACTGACACCCGGTGACCAGGAGCTGGAGCAAGAACGAGAGTGTGAATGGCGAGGACCTCGACTGCAACCCCTGCCATTTACAGTGGGTGTACACGCTTATGAGCCGTAAGCCTAGTGCGGGGTCCCGGGGTAAAGTGTCGCTGCTACTCCACGGGCGACTAGAGCGGGCAGAGGCAGAAAACGGGTAGCCGGTACTAATGCTGTTGGTGCTGCTACTCGCACTGGTACTGGAGCTGAAACTCACTTTGGGGACGATGGAGTGTAGTGTGCTGCAGCCCAACAATGCTCTAACTTGGTCTCTGCTGCAATCCGCTCTCACTCAAATAATGTGAAAGCGGTCTGCACCTTGGCCAGTTGAGCCCGGAAGACGTCCGAGTGCTAAACAACATCCAGAGCTGCCCTATCTCCTAGAGAGCTCAAAAGTAGGAGTCCGCTAGGACCTGCGTAAGCTGTACCTAGTGGGAAAGTCGGGGGTCGTCCACTAGAGCGAGCTGGAGGTTAGGGTAGGGTGCTCCAGTACGGACAAAGGGGAAGAAGCAGTAAGGAGACTGCAGTATGTCACTCCCGTGCAGTCAGCAAAGCTGAGCTAAAGCAAAGTGTGTTGCATCCTATATGGCATCAGAATAGTCACTCCTGGGGTGTGTGATAGGTATGGTGAGGGGATCAAATCCTCCCTCCCTAGCATACATAAAGGCCTCCATGGTCTAGATGTCATGGTTCAGGACCCTCGTCCTCTACCTCCTAAATATGGGCGGCTGGCTATAACTAAGATGATGCATCAGCTGACACAGTAGTCCAACAAACTCGCCCTCTGCCTCAGCATGAGCGAAGTAGTCCCAGGAACCCACTGAAGAAGATCCGGTCATCTACAATTTTGAACAACAAGAGGTTAGAACTTGTAAAGTATAAAGAAAGTGTGGATGCGATATAATAGTACAAAAAAATGCAATGAGATGGAAAAATTATAGCAATGGACTTAATGGTACAACTTGTTTATTCGATTACGCAAGAAGTACATATAATTGTATAAGAAACGCATCACACCGGATGCGATATGGCTCACTCATCTGAGCTACTACTATCTCCTCACCGCATCTGCCTCCCCGTGCGTGGCCTTGTCTTCCATTGAGCACGAGCAAGTCCTGCAGGGTATGTCAGCCAGTCAGGAGCTTGCGTGTTGGTTCATGGAGGTGTGAAGACTGTTCTGTTTGTTGAGTGGCCGGCAGTGGTCTAGTAGGCTAAGGTACACCAGGCAATGTCTACTGGTAAGTGTCGAGGTGCTCCTATTGAGACATGCCAAATTGAGGACCGCCAGAGATGAGGTCATGAATGAAGGACTCTAGGAATCCCCGATGTGTAGAGGAGCCCTGGCCTTCACCGTACGGTGTGGCAACGATGTCAGAGGAGCTCTGCCCACTGAAGTCTATAAACCCTTTGTACAATGTGAACGACGAGCTCTGCCTTACGTACAGTGTGAATGATGAGCTCTGCCCTACGTACGATGCAAATCCTGGCACCGCATACTGCTCCCTGGAAGCAGCCGAGAGGCCCATATCGTCATCGGTGGATTGGCCGTCACCCCCACGTTGAATTGAAGGCTACAAGATGGAACGATGTTACTCACAATAAATATTCTGGATGTGCAATGTGAATCTTGTACCTCCCGGATGTGCAGCAAAGATGACCGACAGGGAGCGGTAGTCTGTGTAGGGTGTGTGGAGGGTAAATGTGATGCATCCCGATGGCAGACCTACAGTGAGAGAACACCATGATGTTAGCGGAATGTAAGGCATAACAGGAAAACGAAACAAACGTTTATACATAAGTCACCTCCTCATCGATCTGGCATGTGGATGCTTGACAGCTAGTACTACAACGCCAACTAGACTCGGTAGTTCCTAATGGCCGACCAGACTCGCTAGGTTGCGACGACCTAGCAGGTAAGCACGGTGCCCCCACTAGGTGCCCGATGTGCATGGCGTGGTCCGTCGATTGATCGTAGCTCAAGTTGTTCACTATTTTTTTGGACTGTGATAGGATATACTTAAAAGTTTTCTGCAAGCCTGATGGTGTGTCTGGGCTGCTAATGGCGGTTTTGGATGCGCTTGCAATGTGCTGAGCCCGCTCCAACTGAAGTAACATAAGAAACAGGCTTAGTAACGAGTAGTATTAATTTCCTAAATGAAACGAATAGATTTTGAAACTGTCTTACGGTGTCATGGTGCCGCGAAGCACTATGGTGATCAATGGAGTGTTCTAGAATGTCCTCGTGCGTGACCTGCTCCGGGCGATTTGGTGGAGGAATGGTGAGTCTGCCACACGACCAGGGTACATACCACTGTAGGTACTCATCATACATCCGAACGTTGCTCTAATGCTACTCCATTAGGACATCCAGCAGCACCCTTTCTGTCCAGGCCATCGTCCACTCCTGGTGCAGTGGCTGCCAGTCCATACCATGCTGACCCGCCCTCGTTTGCTTGCATTTCCAGAATCATTGATGTTATAGACCAAGACATACATAATGTAAACATTACTTGGATGGAGTTTGACTCACCGGTGTACAGCTCGTGGTAGGAATTTGCCACCCAAAGGGGGCATGACCTGGTACAAACCAAACTATCGCATTACACGCTGTAGCGCGTAAGGCTCCACTATGTACAAGAACACCATATGGCAGGTCATCGCTAATAGGTATGTGTCCTACAGGCATTGCGCGGATAATCCATGCGATGCTACACTCACCACAAACTCTGGAGTCTATGGAGCCTAGATGATGTCGCTATCGTCCAAAGTCTCAAACTCGTTGTACCACAACGAGTAGCACCTGGACGGTCTGTCCTTGGCACAGTGTAGACGAGCACCAGTCCACCAGAAGCCCATAGTGGGCCCGTCTATCGGGTCAACGAGCTTGCCAAATGGGTGCACTGGCCTCACGATAGCCGAACATCCGACAGGGAAGTGCTCCCAAATCCACAGCTACAGGAGCACGTAGCAGACAGCTAGGTTGGGGGAATCACTGATGTGGCACTGGCAAGTGTCACACAACCCTTGATATGTGGCGTATAGGACGGCTAATCCCCAGCTGTATTGAGGCATCTCCCTAACCACCACGTTAGCTAAAGACTCGGTGAGGCAGATGAACTCGAGGTTGCAAATATCACCGTGTGTGGCTACAAACATGCTCCAACCAAATAGTTGAATAAGGTACATGATAAGGTGCGTCCTAACGACCTCAATCGATGCATCCTAAGAGCACATACTGAATTCCTTCAGCCAAGTGTGGGGGACGCCACAAAAATCCTTTAGGATAGCCAATCTGAACCGATACACCAGCCTCTCCTTCCAGTCCACCAGTGCAGGGGCTGTAACAACTGTGTCACCCTAGAGAGGGAGACCGATCAAGAACAAGACGTCCTGAAGAGTGACCGTCATCTTACCCCACCAAAAGTGGAATGTATGTGTCTTGGGCCTCCACCTATCCATCAGTGCCACCTACAGGCTGCCGTCGAGGGTGAACTAGTGTCCGATAGAGATCAGCCTCACAAAGGGCAACAAGCCTGTGGCCCGCAGGATTGGGACGTAGCGATCGTCCAGCTTCCAATGATCCCTCCTCCCTGTAGCTTGAAGAGCAGAGAGCCATCCACGTCCACCGTCATCCATGAGTGGCACTGGTTGTTCTTATCGTAGAACTGTTTGAGAAGCTCCAGTAAAGACATACCTTCCAACAAATGGAATAGACAAAATATGAGTGCGAAGATTGATAATGACAATAAAATACTACAAATTAAAATTTATGACAAAATACATACATACACATGCGATGGAATTAGCTTTTACTAACTTTTTAACACTAATTAATTATAGTTTAAATACCAAGGACATGTTCTTTATCTTTGTCGCCATTTATGCGTAAATGTTGTATCCAATTGATATTGTAGCTTCATATGCTCAAGACAATGATTGGCATTTTTACATATGCTTACTTATAACACCTTAATATTCTAGATGAGTCTATCAATCGTTTTAAGGCTAACGATCCCCTTTTACTTACATTATTACCTGATTTTATTATAACTTGGCATGTGCATGATTAAATAATGGTTCATAATTATGTTATAATCCAATCTTCATTTCTTGTATAGATGATTTAACTAAAATTATATTACATCCTTTTGTGCTTGATTTTTGTATGCTAGCCATATTTCAAGTTGCACTAAAGAATGGGCGGTATGTACAGTTGTTAACTTCATTATTTTATGTGTGAATTTACTTAACAACCTAAGACCAGAGGACCTATTGAGGAATTACTCAATGATGAATCTTCTATTTTAAATCTTGTTATCGCATTGCTTCTCATATGAACTATTTTCTTAAAGATGACTTAAACATACATACACCTGGTCTAATATAGCTTTCTATATCAGTAGGGCTACTAGACAACCAACTAAGATTCTGAAATTTAGGATTTAAGTGTAATATATAATATATGTTCTCTTCTACCATTATGAGAGAATGCATAATTTACCTGTGATTAGAAAACTGGAGGTAAATCACTACGAACTTTAACAAAAAGCTTAAAGACAATTTTATCAGTCTGACACTGCAAGCAAAATAACAAAAAAATCCAAAAAAAGATAGAGAGAGAGCATCTAAGCATAGTTTAGTGCAAATCCACTATGAAATATTATGAGAGCACTGACATTTGAAATTTCTATAACTATGTGCTACCAAGATTAGTACACATACATGCATGCATGCATGCAATGGCAGTACAACACTCTAAATTAAAAATTGCGATAAAATAAATAATTACATAAATATACACATATATGTATGCACACATATCTATTACACAGGAAGTACCTGCTAATACGACTGCTGACCGGCTGTGAAAATTTGTGAGATTGCGAGAGCGACTGCGAGAAAGATTGCGAAAGAGAGGCTACAAGAGCCACTGCGATAGAGCTCTCAATTTATAGTGCGAGCGAGAGTGCACTCGTGCTAACGAAGCATCGATTATGGCAGTAGTGAACTGCGTGTAGGGAGACAAATGCGACGCAAGTGACACTTTCGGTGGTCTGTTCCCTTGTAGCGTATGCACTAGTACTAATTTTTCATATCGGACAAATGTACTTTGGCCCACCCCAGTCATTCTCATACCTAATAATGCAGGTGAAGATAAGCAATAATGCAAGTGAAGACAAGCCTTGTGATGCATAGTGCCAACGCCTGCCGCCCAGTGGCCAGGCAGCAGGTCATTAGTGTTATGAATATTGTGTATATTGATATGAGACCCAAAGGGCCATATATATAGGAGAGTACAAGAGGATATGCCATACAGAGATAAGGCATATATGGAATAGAATACAACTCTATCTCCTTAACACCCCCCCTCAAATGCAAGGCGTATGCAATAACATTGCATTTGAAAAAGGGTTAACACTAAAACAAGATAAATCCGACATCCGAGTCGTGATAAAGTCGTCGTTGCGTGCAGTCTTTGAATAAACTGTCAAATCAAGCCGAAGAGGAATAGATAGAAGCATGACGGCACAGATCGAAGCCTGAGACGGCGGCGGCGCAGTGCACAAAAAGCGCAACGGAGGCGCGGTGCAGAAGAAGCGCGGCGGCCTTAACGGATTTGGATGGACGCAACGGAAGAACTCACGAAAAATAACCAAAGACTGACTAAAAGAAATCAGCCGCAGAAAATCCCACTCCCTCAAAAATCCCTCTCTCTCTCTCTTCACCTCTTCCCACCCGTAACTCCTCCCCTCTCTGTATTTCTTAGGGGAGCCAAGATCCAGAGGCGGCGGCGGCGAAGACGGCCAGATCCGGCCCGGATGCGGCCGGATCCGGGCAGTAGGGGAAGAGCACGGCCGGGGTCACAAAAACCAGAGAGAGGCAGCACCGCGCGGCGACCGTCCTGGCAGAAGAGGCGAGCGGCGGCGGCGGTCCAAGAAGAGGACGGCGGCGGCCTACTCGCCGGATCCGGTGGCGGGTGGCCAGATCCGACGGCGGAGAGGCCGGATCTGGACGGGGCCGCGGTGGAGAGGACCGGATGAGGCCCAGAGACGGTCGGATCTGGGCAAAGAAGAGCCAGCCCGAGCAGAGGGACCACCGCCGGTGCTCGGAGATTCGGCGGCCCAAGATCCATCGGCGTGAGAGCCGGTGCAAGCGACGGCGAGCGACGACGGCCGTGGACGACGGCGGCGGCCAGATCCAGAAGAGGTGAGCGGCGGCGGCGGTCCAAGAGATGGACGGCCGCGGCGGCTCGCCGGGATCCAGGCGCGACGAGATCCGACGGCAGTCCAGCGTCAGCCCAGCGACAATCCGGTGGCGGTGGCCAGCGAACGCGGGCATCTTCAAAAGTACCGTCGGTGGTGCCGTACGGCCGGAGAGCACGGCGGCCTGGAGAGGTGGCCGCCCAACGAGATGGCCGCCCCCGGGAGAGGAGATCGATCCTCCTGGGGGCAGCGGCAACAGCGGAAGTAGATCGGTTAGGGTTTTAACCTAAGCTCTGATACCATGTTATGAATATTGTGTATATTGATATGAGACCCAAAGGGCCATATATATAGGAGAGTACAAGAGGATATGCTATATAGAGATAAGGCATATATGGAATAGAATACAACTCTATCTCCTTAACAATTAGACCATACTAACCGTGTGGTAATCACCTAGAGCCCGCCCACCGGGTGGCAGGCCGCCTAGAGCCCAATGGTCAGGCGGCAAGCTACCTGGGCTTCAGGTGAGACGTGTCTCTCCTACGGTGTTGCCGCCCGGTGGCTGGATGGCAAAAATGATATTTTTGCTATTGTTGGCCACGTACTGTTATTTTTGTAAATACGGGATCAAACAGTGCCATATGTGCCAAAAATTCCCCAACCTTTACTCCTTGTTCTTCTCTAGCCATCGTAACGCAGCATTCCGTAAATATATTTTTCTTAATTATTAAGGCATTGGGTTCTACTTCTGCTGTCCCAGGAGAGAAAAAACATTTCAACTGGTCATTTCCTTCTGAATATTTAAATTGCATGTTTAAAAATAGCATGATCGTATTTTCTTCAAAAAAAATACTTTCATAACACTTAGCTCTTATGAATATTAACATGGAAATTGGTTGGAGTTGCATTTCTTAGAGCATGTTGGAAATACATTTTTCCGTGACCTATTCAATTCAGCACTAACGCAAGTGACAAATAAATTAATGGATATTTCATCTGAAAAAAAATGACTGATATTTCGTCTCAAAAAATAGATCGATGAAAATTAATCCCATGTGTTTTGGTGCAACTAAACCAAGTATGCGGTCATATTCATGCACGTTAGCTTGAAATGCAATTTACTTAGGACAAATGGCGTACAATTCAATCTCAACTACAGTTCAAGTTTCCAACTCATACTTTAGCTAACAAAATTTATGGCTTCAAATCCTCAATGTATAGTTTATCTTCTCTTTTCCTGCATTTCTAAAACCATTTGCCTCCATAACACCATGTAAATTAGGTGTAGATACTATACCGAGTATATATATATATTTTTTGGAAAGAACTAAGCAACGTATTAACATGTGGATTCAAGGCCCATTTACAAGTGAGACGTAACAGAATATTTCTTCAAGAAGAACAGAATTGGTTCTGCTTTCTTTTGGTTATTGAATCTTGAAGGTAGGGTGTGTGGACAAGAGGGCAAGAATTGAAGTACAAATCTATAGCTCATCGAATACAATTAATGTTCTTTCTCTTGACAATTTGTAGAAGAGATAAAATAATACACTAAGCAAAACAGAAGTAGAACAATGGGGCTCTCACAGGAAGAAAAAGGTTGGGAAAATTGCACAGATTTCGTTCCAAAAGATCATATTTTTTTCAAAAGTGAATATGAAGGATTCAAAGTTTTACCTGTCTCCGGATAAACAAAGAAAACATCTGGTAACAAAAAAAATGTGAATTTTCTATAATGTTGCTATGTGCTAAAGTTTCATTACAAGTCGCAATGGATGTGGACATGGTGGCACTACTTGCTGCTTTGAGAAAGGGAAAGAGCAAAGAAAGAAGAAAAATGTAACAGTAAAGTATTGTTTAGTAAGATGATCAAAATATATTAGAGAATACTAGTGAGGTAGCATAGATTCATATATGGGATGAGACATCATCACATACAAGAAAGAGAAAATTGATAATATGCCTTCCAACTAGATGGAAATCTAGAATATACCCTCCTTTAGATTGTAATTGATAATTTACCCTCCTTTAGAGTGTTTAGTTGAGAAAATGCCCTTTTTATACCTTTTCATTAGTTTCTAGTGTATTTCTCTGTATTCCTTCACTTAAAATGACGTATTTACCCCTGAGTACTTAAAATGAGTAGCTTAAAACCAATTTCACAAAACAACTTTATTTGCATCGTAATGATTCCTCCAAAATACAGAGAAAGTTATTTTGTGATTGTACTTAAACAGATTGTATTTTGGAGGAATCATTTTGATGCAAATAAAGTTGTTTTGTGAAATTGGTTTTAAGCTACTCATTTTAAGTACTCAGGGGTAAATACGTCATTTTAAGTGAAGGAATACAGAGAAATACACTAGAAACTAATGAAAAGGTATAAAAAGGGTATTTTCTCAACTAAACACTCTAAAGGAGGGTAAATTATCAATTACAATCTAAAGGAGGGTATATTCTAGATTTCCATCTAGTTGGAGGGCATATTATCAATTTTCTCTACAAGAAATACATTTTGCAAAACCTACTCTTCTCCAAAAGATCTCTGAAAGTTAAATGACATGACAAGTTCACCTTAGGTGGAAATGTGTCAAACCAAACTAACTAATCAGTAGTTAACCCAGGATGAATATACTAGATTTTGCGAGACTTAGCTGCTTTCTCCAATTCCATAAAGCCAGAAGGATATTTTCTTTTGAGTCGCTTATACCCTTGGCTTGCCATCACATCATCTATTCTATTCGGAGAGAGGATAAATTCAACGCAAGCATCTTTGAGCTCGTTGCAGAGAAGCTGCTCAGCCAAAACTAGTGTGGTCGCGACATTGTCAACATTAAGACTCTTGGAAAGGATGCTCTCGCACATCAACTTCATCCTTTCCATCGCATACCTATCTGCAGCAACAAGCAAGTGCTTAACCATTTCTTCTTCATCACCAAGATCGTGCATGGAAGGCAGCGAATCTGTATAGATGAAGTGAAGGAAGGCTTTGAAAACAGCGGGGTGCATATCCTCAATGGCTATGCTCCGAATCCGCCTGTCCCTCATCGGTCCGTAGAGCTCCGCCTTGAAGACCGGCGACCGCATTGCAAGCACAATCTTATGAGCATAAAAAACCTTCCCTTCAACCTTGAATGCAACATCCGCTTCCTCCTTCGTCTCCAGCAACTCTCCAAGACTATCCAACAAGTCCGAGGGTGGCACTTGGATCTCCGAGGTCAACACTGTCTCCACCACCAGTGGTTCCTTGATAACAGTGACATCGCACTCGATCACCAGGCGGTCGTCCTGCAGGTACGCTGACGCTTCCAGCTCGCTCCTCTTCTTGAAACTTCGAGTGCCCCAGACCATGTTTACACCGTGGAACACCGACGGCGACGTCAATCGGGAGAAAACCGACGACGACTGCCCTGTGGCAGGGTTGGCCAGCCTCAAGTCGAATAGCGCCCTTACCTCGGCGTTCTTCGTCAGTAGCTCGAGGTAGACGGAGACGTAGTCTCTGCAGTCCTCCGGGGTGTCCCCGTCGGGGTAGTAGCGGATGCACCAGTCGTGGCCACCGACGGGGAAGGTGGCGGACCTGATGAAATTGCCGGCGCCGAGGCCCTTGTGCAGGCTGTAGTCGGCGACCTCGAACGCGTGCGTGGCCTGCACTGTCACCGAGGAGCACCTCGACGCCGTCTTCGTTTCTGGCCTCTTGGGTGGTGCCATTGTGGGCGTTGTTGTGGGCAGGATTAAGGGCGGCGGCGGCGAGATGGAAATTGTGGGCGGCGTGATCGGCGAGGAGGGTTTGGGCGAGTGAAGAGAGTTGGTGGGCCTTATTAGACCGGAATTTGCTTGCTCGGCCCAGCGGAGCTTTCGGCGATCGTGGCCAACCTAAATTTCCGCTTTCCCGCTCTGGTCGACCGGCCCTAGAACTTATCTGGTTTGCAGCCATATTTCAAGCCTCGTTCGAAAGAACTTAAAATTCTAACTTATAATTTTTAATATTAATTTTTAGTTAAAATTATATTGTAACAACTGTTATTTTTAAATTAATTGATTATAAAATTATAAAATAAAAAACCGTTATATCGTCTAAAATAATGCAAAAGATTCAGGAAAAAACAAAAGCAAAAAAACTAAAATAAAATAAAATTAGAATTGGACGTATTTTAAGTGACTTTTGGCTTCAATAAACTGAAGGCTCAAAAAAATCAGAAGTTAAAGCTATTTAGAGTAGGCCAGTTAGGGTATGATTAGGAAAGCAAATATGAACGTGTGTCCGCTGCACCTACAATTTCAGAAGAAAATTATACGAGAGACGGCTTTGAATTCCTCCACTAGAGACCGTCCTCAGATTTGTGCCATGTGGCATAGCAAGGATCTAAAAGCGTTCTTCTCCAACCCATCCTCTTCCCCATCTGACCCATGTTTTAACCAGTGGAGTACTATTATATCATCACAAGATGACAAAATGCAAATGCATAGTTGAAAAACGCAAGATCCTACTAAGTACTAATCGTAGTAGCTTCTAGATCAACCATCGCTAATAAATATCTTAGAAGCCCGCCACGCTGGATCAATTACAAATATGGATGGAAAAGATTTGGTCCAGTTCATGCACCAGCAATCCAACAATATAAAACAAGAGTCAATCAGTTCGTGCACTAGGAGCTAGGGCTGAAAACGGTCGGAAACGATCGGTAGGAGATCAAATCACTTTCAGTTTCACATTATTTTCTCGAAAACGAAATCGATACGATATTGTCGGAAACGAGAACGACATCGATATCCCGGTAAATTCGGAAACGAAACTATTCGATCAAAAGTGCATCGATAACGATCGAAAATCATGAAAGCGATATCTAAAATACAATAAACACATTACACACCAATCTGCACAGCATGACAATAGCTGTATTGTAGGATCGTCGATGACAATCAGAGGAGGGTGAATAATTGCGACCTATAGCGGAAGCTCGTCTCACAATTCCACTGTTTTTTTATTTATATAAACCTGCAGATCACAAAAGAACACAAAAATATAGCAAAAAGAAGAAATAAAAATAATACTTTTTACCTTGCTCTTTTTACTTTGCTAAATAGTAATTTTCCTTAGTGCTATGCTGACGTTTCCCAGTTGGATGCCTCCTAGTGTATGCAAAAGGTAGAAAACATTACTAGTTGTGTACGTCTCCTGTACACATGAAAAGCAAACCGATTCTTGGACCAAAGATGCAGCACGAGGACCGAGAAACAAAAAAGCTCTTGCTGCTCGCTCTCCGTTGTGCTTCACGATACGAAATCTTTTTGTTTAGCACAACAATCGAGATGCAGCGATTCAGCCCGAGGACATGAAGCTCTTGCTCTGCAAAAATCAAATCATGTGATGCATGTACAGGAACAGCGGACTGCCATCGCGTGAACCGAAATCTTCTAGCAGCACTGCACGCGGACGACAACCGAAGAACAAGGCGTCGCCAAATTGTCTTCAGGATAAAATATGGAACGAGCTGTCGCACCTTTTCTCTGACTACTGCTCTGTCGCACCTTTTCTCTGACTACTGCAGGCGTTCGCGTGGTCCGCTACTGCTCTGTGCTCAGTCGGCGACTCCGCGTGGGGATGACTGATGAGGGGATCGGTAATTATCGACGGTATATTATCGGATAAATACGGTATTTTTCGAAAACGATCGGAAGAGGGCTAAATCGTTTTCGTTTTCATTATCGGATTTTTTTACCGTTTTCGTTTCCGTTTTATCGGTTACCGTCACCGTTTTCGTTTAGGGGGAAAAATCGGTAATTTCTCAAAAACGATTTTCGGTAACCGAGAATTACCGTTTTCGTTTTCAGCCCTACTAGGAGCCAACCGCATCATTGCGCTTGTGACCGTAGGCTGGCCGACTGCAGCGGAGCTGTAGCATGGCTTACCTCTAGATCTGTTGAGCACAATGCCATCGGGGATGGTGACAAGCTGACTCGACGCCATGAACGAGCTAGAGGGCTAGTGGTACCATAGACAACGCCATTGAGGACATCAACGCACAAGGATCGAAGCCGACTGGGCGAACTGGTGGCTACACATGAGCTAGCAGCATGGCACCTCTCTGACTCCGTTGAGATCTAGATCGGGAGGAGAGAGAATAGGAGGAGGATGGGCCGAATTTTTTCTATTTTAATCTTTTTTTTTGAAAATTATTCACATTTAGATTCTTGGTAGTTTTAATTCTGTTTTTAGACCCAGGGGGTCGGCGCCGTGGCCCACGGCACCGAGGTTACACGTCTCAACGCCGTGGCCCAGGGCGCCGAGGTCGCAGGCCCGCACCAGCATGGTGGCCTGTGTGACGCCGACGTGGCAGGGAGCTCGGCGCTGTGGGTCGTGGCGCCGAGCTCGGCGCCGTGGGTCTTGGCGCCGAGCTCGGAGCCGTGGATCGTGGCGCCGAGCTGTGAAAATTCAGAAATGCCGCCGTGACCGGTGGCGCTCCAGCTCGGCGCCTTCAAAATAATCCGTAGCTTTTGGAAACATTCAGAAAATTGATGAACTGTGTGAAACACAATTTTCTGCTTCATTTTTTGAAACATTCATGGAATTCAAAAGAGCTAAAATGGGGCAAGGTAAGAACCTATGTGCCTTAGACTTTTCCATTATATTGCCCATAAGTAATTATGTTGCTACCTCAAATCACATGGTATAATCTGCGAAGTTGAGGATATAGTTTAATGTCTTGTTGTTCTTTTGCAGACATTTATGTGCTTGAAAATGTGAATTTTTTCATGTAATGATTTACAATTTTGAACTGAGTAGGCATGATTTCCCTGTTCTTTTCTATATGCAAACTAATCCATTATGCAGACATTCTTTGGAGCAAGCATGAGTGGGCAACATTATGCACTCTATTAAATTGTAGTTTTGTGAAGCACCGATACGCAATACCGTCATACCGGTAGTCTCAAGTGCAGTCGATACAGCTAGGCAAACACAATACAATGCATAATAATAGGATTACATAGACCGTATATAGCGTGGGGTCTATTACATTTTGTCTACTGGGTGTAGCGTGGTTGTTTCCCCTTTTTATTGGGCCCTGAGGATGTCTCCGCTGCATCATTCTTCCTGTCACTCTTGGTCTTGAGAGCTGCCTCACGAGCTTGAAGCTCTTTCTCCTGACGCTTGATGGCTGCTTCACGCAGACTTAACTGCTCCCGCCTCTTTTGCAGCTCATCCTCCTTGCCCTTCAGACGGATTTGGTCCACCCTCACACGGCGCTCTTTCTCAAGCCGCATCTGTCGTTCCACCTCGCGAGCCTGAGTCATCTTGACAAAGTATTGTCCTTTGTTTTCCACCTCCACTGCCCGGTTATGTGGCCATGCCGGCGACACCTAATCCACCCATTCGATGAACCTGCAAGCCTATGTGTGGCGTGGTAGATGTCATGGATCAAGTTAAAAAACGATAACGAGAAACAAATGATTTAGTTGTCGTCGTTACCACGAAGTCGTCATCCAGGTCTGGACACTTGAAGAACCTACGGCCGTATTTGGCTCGTTGTACTCGATCCGTCCAGACTCCCAACATCGTCCTAAAGCCGCAATGGCACTTCGGGCGCTCATGCCACTCCGGCACTCCAAATGGGTCGAACCTCCAGGAAGACATTGTTGTGTAGTAGTATTGTGATGGCTTGAGGAGGACATGTGGTATGGAAGACATAGGAGGCCTTTATGTAGGCAGGTTATATGGTGCAGTGGGCATAGTCCATGGAGAGGAGGTCGTACGAATCTTTTCGCTTTTTCAGGATTCCAGTTTAGCAATAAATGTTCATATGTAGGCTTTTCAGAGCCTGTAGTCTCGTAATAAATTCATAGTTCGTAGCATTTTCAGTCGTTTGCAGGAAACAGCTCGTAGGCTTTTTCAGGATTCCAGTTTAGCAATAAATGTTCCTATGTAGGCTTTTCAGAGCCTGTAGTCTCGTAATAAATTCATAGTTCGTAGCCTTTTCAGTCGTTTGCAGGAAACAGCTCGTAGGCTTTTTCAGGATTCCAGTTTAGCAATAAATGTTCCTATGTAGGCTTTTCAGAGCCTGTAGTCTCGTAATAAATTCATAGTTCGTAGTCTTTTTAGTCGTTTGCAGGAAACAGCTCGTAGGCTTTTTCAGGATTCCAGTTTAGCAATAAATGTTCCTATGTAGGCTTTTCAGAGCCTGTAGTCTCGTAATAAATTCATAGTTTGTAGCCTTTTTAGTCGTTTGCAGGAAACAGCTCGTAGGCTTTTTCAGGATTCCAGTTTAGCAATAAATATTCCTATGTAGGCTTTTCAGAGCCTTTTCAGTCGTTTGCAGGAAACATAAATTCATTGCAGGAATTATAGAACCACAAAGTACAGACTACGGATTCGAACACAAATATCACATGAATATAACATATACACATATATACAACAAGTAGCTCATTACAAACACATCTTAGTCCAACCACTTACCAAGTGCCTCCTAGGTCATTACAACATGTATACAACGACTTTTAAGCCCAACCACAA
Source organism: Dendrocalamus latiflorus (assembly GCA_017311315.1). Lineage (NCBI taxonomy): Eukaryota > Viridiplantae > Streptophyta > Magnoliopsida > Poales > Poaceae > Dendrocalamus > Dendrocalamus latiflorus. The sequence continues at coordinate 6,952,349 of CM029628.1, forward strand.
GCCTACACATAAGTATCACTGCCTCCTAGCCTTACCCTTACCCTTACCAAGGTCGTCAGTGCCTGGAGTGTAACAGCTAGGCTCGCGGCAGCGTCTGCGTGGTACAGGCTGTGAAGGCTGAGTCGAAGCAGCGTCTATGAGCTGAGACGGGCCTATCTCATCGTAAGTCTGCTGCTCCACCTCGTTGTCGTCGTCGTCCTCACCGCCCTGGGCCGGGAAAGTGTCGCTCCTCGTGGGGGACGAGCTCTGTCCCGTGTACGACCCTCGCCGCGTCGGGTCTACAAGTCGTGACGAAGGCACGTCTACGTCCCTCGCCGCGTCTGTGCAGCAACCACACGACCAGCCGCACGACGTAGCCGACCTGCTAGCCTCTGTCATCCAAAATTTTGTTAACCAACAAGATACGAAGATATTAGGTACTAATTTTGTGAGTGGCTTTGTCGAAGCTTACCTCTAGGAAGCTACGCATCCTGACGTCGCCGACTGTCCTGGAGAAACGCTCTATGTCCTGTACGGACTGCTTCAGGGTGTTGCCCTGCAAACAAGCAAAAGAATGGATAATTTGCTATATGTAGTGGTATTTATGTCTATTGAAAAATAAGCAATGAGATTGAACATTACCACACGGTCCAGAACTGGTGCTATCTCCACCTGCGTCCCAAGTCGAGTAGACTGGTCGTAGGGCGTGTCTTCGTCATCGGAGGACTCAATGTCGGCATAGTCATCTGCCGTCCATTGTCCCTTAAGCTTGGACCGCGTCGCACGCTGGTACCAAACTTGGTACCGCCGGAAGTGCTCGTTGCTGTGCGGCTCGTCGTTGTCGTTCACGTGGTCCTGAAAGTGTCCCCACTCCTCAACGTACACGTGGTGGTGGTGCTCGAAGTCTGTGACCTTCTTCTGTCGCTGACGATCAAATCTGCATGTCACGTAAACCAAACGTTAAATTTAGAAAAAGCTCTGTGCAATTGGAATCCAATGTTAGAATTGAAATTGCATGGCACTTACTTGTGCAAGGCCACAGACGTGGAGAACGGCGCAAGAACCATCCCCTACGGCAGCAAGTATGCCCTGGTGTCTATCAGATATGACACCAACCTCCCTATCAGGGCCGACCACGTGCCTCCGAACGAGCCGCAAGAACCATCCCCAGCTGTCTTTGTTCTCCCTCTCAACCAAAGCAAACACCAAAGGAACCAACGCGTTGTCTGCGTCACAGGAAATGGCTATCAGAAGTGTGCCCTGGTACTTGCCAAGAAGAAACGTACCGTCAATGGAGAAGACGGGACGACAATGCCGAAAGGCCTCGACGGACTTAGCAAAGCACCAGAAAGCACGGAAGAATATCTGCATCCCATCTTGAGTCCATTCGTTCTGTTTCGGGACGTACTCATAATGCATGCCTGGATTAACCGCTTTGATTGCATTGAAGAGTGCTGGCAACTGCAAGTATCCATCTTCCCAATCCCCATATATCATCTTCTAGATGTGTTGCTTTGCCCTCCATGCTTTCCCATACTTTATCTCGTATCCAAATTTCTCCTTAACAATCCCAGCAAGTGTCTTCACCTTCATATTGGGTTCTCCCTTTACTATGTGCCACAGTGACTTTGCTATAATTGTAGAGGTCAACTACCGATGCTTCTGTTTGAGCTTTGCTTCGGCACAAGTGTGTGGGCCAACGATTCTTGTGATCTTGAACTTTCCCGTGTCCTTCTGTTTCCTAGCACAAACCCTCCATTCACATGTTTCCTTCTCGCACACAATTGTGTACCTCTGCTCCACATAAGAATGTCTCACCTTGAATGGCCTTTTACGAATCACTGAATACTCCTGCAGCCACCTTTTCAATGCTGACAAGTCCTCGAACACCATGCCCTTCTCAACTGTCATGCTTGACCCGGTCTCAGAAGCATCTAGCAACTCGTCATCCCTTCCTTCTGCATAAGCCTCATGGGAATGCTTAAGATCGCTGAATTCATGAACTGATGGATCCCGGCCAGGGCAATAACGCCTGATCAGCTCAATATCACTTTCGGTCAGCTCTCCAAAAGGGCGGTCATCATCAGAATCAACGGCCCTTGCGATCTCGTAAGGCTCCAGATCATCCACAATTTGAACATCCACACTGTTGGAGTCCCTGCAGACTTCTTCAACGTTGCCAGATGGAGCAACGGGAGGAACACCCACATTATCAGGAATGTCTCCTGCATCATAAGCACGAAAACGATGGGATTGAGACAAAAGAATGGAATGACGAGAAAAGGCTAAAGTTTTGCTTGACACTTACTGGGATGATTCTGGGTCAAAGGGATCTCCTGAGGGGCCGGCACGACATCATCAGTCCGACATTCAACTCGAACTAGTTGAGAAATCTGAACCTCGTTCGGGGCAGATTGAGCGTCGGGCACCTCAGGCACTTCTTCCACATCTACCGCAAGGTCCGGTAACGGAGGGTCAAAGGGTGCCTGATGACCTAGTTCTGGTGAATAATCATGAGGGGTGGGATCAATGGACACCTTCCGCACAACAAGGTCCAAACATTGGAACTCATTCCTCATAACCAATTTGGCATATTTGTCCCACTGATCCTCACAACCAATTAAGATCAACCGCCTTAGAATTGTGTCTTTCGAACCGAAATGAAGTAACCCCTCAACTGTGATGCTTTCCTCGTTTGCATGACAATGTAGCTCCTCCCGGGCCCTAGCAACCAACTCACTAAACGACGGCCGATCACTGAATATCAGAGGCACCCTTTGCATTTCAACAAATCGAACATTTCCATAATCATCACTTGTCACACTGTCTCCATGATATAGGGTGACTAGGTTGTCCATCTAGTTCATACAGAAAACCAAACTTAATACCTTTAATAGAAATTGGATACTAGATAGTAACTAATAAGTACCTAGTCACTAACTAAATGCTACCTAACTTCAAGCCAACAAGTTAATGTCAACATGGTAAAATGCAAATTACCAACAAGTTAACGTCAACATGGTAAAAATTCAATTAGTATGATGGTATAGTATCTGACTTTGCATCCAGAGCAAGTAGGAATTATATTGTTTCCTTCAAAATTCCTGCATTCTAAACATGCCCTAAGTTCCTCACTACTCATTCTAGGAAAATGCATGCTCACAAAAAACATACAAAATAGGAAAATGAATAATTTAATATAATTATAGGTTTGCCAGGTTTTCTATTGCAGTATCGCCTTAGGATATTAGTACCATACTCACAGTCTCCCACCCCCGTTGATATTTGACTTCAACACTACACTAAGACTTGAACACAATGATTTCTCTATCACACTAGCCCATCCTACAGGCCACATCATCGTTTCCTCTGTCCCATTTCAATGACCAAACACACTATCTAACCATGAACACATAGCACGCACAAGCAAGGGCATCAAGCAAAACCTAATGCAAGCCCATCATAATCCAAATCAAGGCTACAAAGATCACATTTCCCACAATTGTAAATCTCCTCATCAGCAACACATATCATACACAATGCTACTCCTACGTAAGAAGTAAGCATCTACTTCATATATTATTGACTAAGAAGCAACCAACTGTGAAAATATACCTGATCAAAATCAACAAGGAGCAACCTGCCAGGGGGCGGCGGTGGGGAGGCAGGCGGCCGGTGACGCGCGCGGCACCAGGGGGTGGCGGCGGGGAGGCGGGCGGCCGGGGACGCGGTCGGGGAGGGGAGGCGGCGGCACCAGGGGCGGCGGCGGGGAGGCGGGCGGCCGGGGACGCGCACGGGGAGGGGAGGCGGGCGGCACCACGGGGCCGGGACGCGGCCAGGCGGGGAGGCGGTGGGGGCTCAAGCTGGCGGGGACGCGGGCTGGCGGGGAGGGGAGGCGGCGGGCGGCTGAAAGAAATGAAGAAATGAGTCGGGCGGCCGAAAGAAACAGAGGCCGAAACAATTATTGCACTGCCAGTTGCTCGGCGCCAAGATCCACGGCGCCGATCTCGGCGCCGTGACCAGTGGCGCCGAGGTGCGTGCCACGTCGGCGCCACGCAGGCGGCCACGCTGGTGTGGGCCTGGAACCTCGGCGCCATGGACCACAGCGCCGAGACGTGTTATCTCGGCGCCGTGGGTCACGGCGCTGACCCCCTGGGTCCAAAAACGGAATTAAAACTATCAGGGGTCTAAATGTGAATATTTTTCAAAAAAAGGGCTAAAATAGAAAAAATTCGGAGGATGGGTGGGTGGGTGGAAAGTGGCAGCACTTCATCTTGACGGTGTGGTCGCCGGCGAGATCCAGTGGCCATTAGGGGGCATCGAAGTGGGAGGTTGAGTAGCCGACGGGCCAACATGCATGGGTGAGGAAGATTGGGAGGGGAGAACACTTTTGGATTCATGCTATGCCACATGGCAGAAATCTGAGGGCCTCTTGGAGGGATTCAAAGCCCTCCCTCGTATAATTTTCTTCTTACAATTTCTTCCATTCACTGTGACCTCGAGATTTGTGTCAAAAATGGTTTGGTTGGAAATTAAAAATCGTAATGTCCCATCAAGTAAATTAATCGTCTGCCCATCAACACCAGGTCCCCAATCTCTCTCCAAGATTCAAAATTTGAATGAGCATAGTACACATCTTGAAATACTATTGTCGCTATTCTTTTAGATTATGATTGACGATTTTTTATTATATTTTTGAGATAGTTGCGGATGGTGCATACGATTTTAGACTCGAAAAGACGTTTGAAAAATCTACTTCAAAAAACATCTTTTTTTTACTTTCAAAGAAATCAAAAAATAAAAGGCCAAAAGAACAGTGCTATTGTATTGTACAAAATGCATGAGATAACACCATACACAGTGACATGCATACACACATGTGAGGAGTATTTTACAACATCGCATATACTGTACATATGAGAGAATATTTTTCTACAATACACCGTACACAAGCAGGATGATGAAGCATGCGGTGGATCCGGCGGTGGTGTGCCTCAGCGAGGAAGAATCATTGTTTGCACCAGCCCAACGTGTATCGACCAAGCAAGCCTGGTTCAGGGCCTGTTTTGTTTGACTTTCTTATGGTTTTTGATTGTGGCTTGTGACTTTTAAGATATTTATATGAAAGATTATAGAGTAACAAAAACTCACATGTAGTTTTTGCCGATATAAATAGAGTTAGTAAAATATGTACTATAATTAACTAGTAGACCATATCTTAAAAAATAATTCGTTTAAAAGTTAGTTACTGTTGAAAAGTCAAAAAGGGCGTGAATCAGGTTCAAACCGACGAAGGCAACCAATCACCTCAGGTAAGTTTGTGAGCTCTGGCTCGCGTTTGGTTTGTGACCATCATTTTGGTGTGCCAATTTTTTTTCCCTCGCTGGGAATCTGTATTTGTCAGTGATTCACTTAATTACTTGCATTTTTTTTTTTGCCACAACTGTGGTGTATGTTCTGTCCACCAAAAATTGTGGCATGCCACACAACAAAAATTGTGGCAATTTGTAAGAAGTCATCCAAACAAACCAAGAATAGATTGGGGCTGGGCTCTTTGGATTGCCAACCCAGCGAGCCAAACCAAATTTTATTAATACTCACATGATTTGGCTAGTATTTGGATAAAAAAAATGGCATGCCCTAAAAAAATGGAGCAAGTTTACTTTTCAACCATCAACTATTGATTGGTCTAGAAATCAACATTGAACTCCAAAATCGTTCACTTTACAACTTTAAACTCAAAATCGTCTAAAATATAATCCTCACCCTAAATCACAGTGTTTTTCGATGACATGGCACCAAAATTAGCGCCACATGGCCAACTTGGATGCCATGGTCGCGGATACGTATGTAAGCACCGTTTGCACAGCCTCAGATATGTATGTAACCCTTACTTAAGAGATTCTCGCTTCTCATATGTACAAGGAATTGAGCGCAAAGAAGGAGATCGAGGAAGACGATCTGCACGCACTTTGTCCTGAAGGAAGGGCTGTGCTTATACACACTAAGCGCAATTCATCCTAGCCTCCACGCTCTTCAACGAGGTTTTCTGAGATGGGCATTTAGAATTAATAAAATATTACTCAAAGGAAAAAAAAAAGGAAAGGTCCTTGGTGGAAAAAAGCAAAGTACATATCATCTCAATCAAAAACATCTCAAAATAATATAGACAAATTATAAAATAATTAAACAAAATACAATTTTAACTTAACAAGCCTTCATGCAATTTCAGGTACAGCCATTTCATTGTTTCTTACAACATAGCTAGCTTGTTCAAGTTTTTATGCTAAACAATTTATTATGTTACTCTAACAAACACCATCTATAAAAATTTTGAATCTACAAAGTTCTTTAATTTTGAAGATTTTACAATCTATATTTCACAAAGGCATAATCATACAATGAACTATTTGGGATTTACCCATTTCAGAATTGGGAGAGGTAGTTGGAGACTGAACACAACTACCTGAGAATAAGACCTTGCTGCAATCACATCACCATCCAACTCACCGCGTTACTTTCATGCTCACCTACATCACCTCGAGCCCTTACTTCGCTCCTAGAGCGCATCTGTGGCCCTGATTTGGGAATTAGTTTGCCTTCTCGCCAGCTCGTCGTCACTGGCTGTCATTGCACGCCATGTGCTCCCTCTCCCTTTCCTTGGCCGTCGCGTGCGTGCAGCCCTTGTGGCCTTGCGCCACTGTGGCACTATCCCGTGTCTCCTATCTGGCCAGCTCTCTCATCCTCCACGTATGCACTGATACCGCGTTGAGAGAGAGAGATGAGCCAATTTGGGTTAGGACGACTTGGATGACCGGTTGGGACCTTAGGGAATTTGGGTTGTGGTGTGCTTGATGGGCATATAGGGAGTTCTAGTGGGCCGAGAGAGAGAGGTGTGGGCTAGATTATGCTGATTCAAACTTTTTGGGTATAAATATATAACATTTTTGCTCAATTAAGAGTATATATATGTAATATACCTTGTATGTACTATATTTTTTTAAAAAAAATATGTATTCAGCTGAACACCTAAGAACTTAAGAGGGTCCACCTCTATGCTATTGCATGCCCAAGAGCAAACAGCTCAACTTTTGAATCATTGTGATAAGATGGCGTGGACTGCGGCGCAGGAATTCCACTGAGAGCGGTTCTTGGTCGACAGCAAGGGCTGTGGGTGGATCATTGGGAGGAAGGAGATAATGTGGCAGGTATGGCATCCACGTTGGTAAAACATGAACACGTAGATGTCAGCTAATACCATGGTGGTTACAGGTGGAGGGTGTTTTACCTGATTTTGAGAGGTCAAGAGTGTCGAATACATAGTTTCAGAGTTATGTTTGTCTTTTAGACTCAGATATGAGTTCAGGGTGGCAAAATGGAGTTATTCCTATTTACAATAGTGTTTAAGGCCCCGTTTGGCACAGCTCCACCACCGGCTCCTGGAGCTGTTTGGAACCGTTTTGTGCCAAACGGGGTATAACAAAATAGCTCCACCCAAGGAGTCCCTTAAAATCTGCTGAGACAAAAGTAGCTCCTTGGGTGGAGCTGAAAAAAGTAGCTTCACCCAGCTCCACTTGTGAAGTAAAAAAAAATAGCTCCACTTGTGAAGTGGAGCTGTGCCAAACGGGGTCTAAGTAGTACTATGATGACATCAAAATCGATACTAATTATGTTGCTCCATAACTTGTTATTATAATATTGCTATTTGCTAATGCTTCATCAGAATTCATAGTGGATGTGGCAACAGTCGCACCGTACGTTGATGTTGGCTAGCTGATTACTCACATTCAGGAATAAAAAGAGCACACAAAATGAAAATTTACAATGGTAAATGTATAGTTTAGCCAGCAGATCAAAACATATTAGGAGAAAACTAGTGAGTTCACGTTGATTCATATATAGGATGAGCCAATCATTACATATACAAGACATCATACATTTTACAAAACAAGCTAAAAGATCTCTGAAAACTGACGGACACGAACAGATCATCACAGGTGGCTATACATGTATCAACTAAACAAACTATCCAGGAGCTACACCATGATGCAGCATACTCAAAATTGCAATACTTAGTGCTTGCTTTCTCCAACGTATCAACTAAGGCTATCTGAAGTTTACCCAGGACGAGCATAGTAAATTCTGCGAGACTTAGTTACTTTCTCCAACATATCTACCAAGACAGCAGGACGTGATCTTTTGAGTTCCACATACCCTTGGCTTGCCTCGACATCATCCATTCTATTGGAAGAGGTGAGAAATTGAACGCAAGCATCTGTGAGTTGGCTGCAGTGACGCTGAGCAGCTAGTTCTAATGTGGTCAACACAGTCTCAACATGAAGACTCTCGCAAAGCATTGCTTCACACATCATCTTCATCCTTTCCATCCCATACCTATCAGCAGCCACGAGTAAGTGCCTAACCATTTCTGTATGCTCATCTCCATCAAGATCGTCCATGGAAGGCAACGAATCCGTGTAGATGAAGTGAAGCAATGCCTTGAATACAGCAGGCTGTATATCTTCAATGGGTATATCCCACTGCCTCTCGTCCCTGATGGGCCCGTAGAACTGTGCCTTGAAGACAGGTGATCGCGTCGCCAGGACGATCTTATGGGCAGGGAAAACAACCTCTTCAACCTTGAAAGTCACATCCGCTCCCTCCTCCGCCTCCAGCAATTTTCTAAGGTTGTCTGACAAGTCCGAGGGCGGCACCTGGACCTTGAAGGCCGAAGCGGTCTCCTCCACCCGCGTTTCCTTGATAACAGTGATATCGCAAACGATCACGATGCAGTCGTCCCGCAGGAGAGGTGACGCCTCCAGCTCGCTCCTTTTCTTGAACTCTGGAGGGCCCCAGTTTGTGCAGCTTACACTATTGAACACCCTCGCACAGCTGAACACCAGCTCGCTCCTCAAGTCGGTGGTGCCCGGGATGGCCAAGCTGAGGTCGTAGACAGCCCTCACCTCGGCGTTCGTCGTCAGGAGCTCGAGACGTACTGTAAAGTATTCTTGGCTTACCTCGGCGCTGGCTCCGTCCGGGAAGTAGCGGATGCACCAGTCGTAGCCGCCGACGGCGAAGGCGGTGGACCGGATGAACTTGCCGACGCCGAGGCCCTTGTGGAGGCTGTACCCGGCGATCTTGAACACGTGCGTGCCCCGCGCCGTCTCCAGAGTGCACGCCGACACCGTCGTCGTTGTTGGCCTCTGCGACGCTGCCATGGCTGGAGTTTTTGAGGAGAAAGGAGATGGCGGCGAAGAAGGGGAGGGGTTTTCGGTCCTCTTTTCGAGGGGGCGTCGAAATCCCAAATCAGTTCTCCTTTTGTAGAGAGGGGCTTAGAATATCCTGATAGTCCAGACAGCTGTATGTGTACTGTAACAGTTAAAAAAAGTATTATAGTAACTAAAATCGTAAACAAAACAAGAGTTCGGAGACCGTGGGGCCGTAACATCAGTGGATGCGTTGTCAAACCATGGCTAATAGCGTTATGGCGTTGTAAAAAAGCTTAACTCTAAAGAAACCATAGCGTTATGGCGGTTTGATTATGCAAATAGATAATAGTTGAATGTCTAATTAAAAAACTTAACTTCTAAGAAACTATATCGTTATGGTGGTTTAACTACACAAATAGATAACAGTAGAAATATTCAATTAGAAAACTTAACTTCTAAGAAACTATGGTGTCATAGCGGTTTAGCGACACAAATAGATAAAAAAAAACTTAACTCCTAAGAAATTATGGTGTCATAGTAGTTTAACTACACAAATAGATTACTGTAGGAATGTCCAATTGATCCAGACTTCTTTTTAAAAAAAAAAGGATAATTGATCAAGACTTTTCTTAGCTACCGCAATTTCGCATTCTCCTGAAAGCCATAACCGCCATGGATTAAACTAACTGACTAATTAAACTCGAGAACTACCAGCCTAAGGCCCTGTTTGGATCCCTTAGGCTAACAACTAGTTGCTAAACTTTAGCCCTTGAGGATCCAAACAGAAGGGCTAATGGTGGGCTAAAGTTTAGCCAAAGCCCCAACTAGTTGTTAACCAAAGCCCCAACTAGTTGTTAACCAACTAGTCCATCAAACCCAGCAAATGAGGGCTAAAGGACCAGCCGGATGGGAAAAAAAAACGTTGATACCCACGTCAACCCTCCCAGACCACCATGCATAGGGGTATAACAGACTTTGCACTGAGATAGTAGCACTTATTAGTCCTTGGATCCAAACAGGACTGGGCTAATCTTTAGCCAGCTAACTACTAGTCAGCTAACAACTAGTCCTAGTCCATCCAAACAGGCCCTAATTCAAGGAGAACTATTAGCGAAGATTCGCATTTCAGCGTGCGTCGCTGTCAATTTCATCTTGATCGATCACAAATTAGGGTATCCATAGTGTATATAACCCAAAGAGTCTTAAGGTGGGTCCCATCTAAACATTAAGACTGACGTATTAATATATATAACTCAAGGGGTCTTAAGATGGTCCCACTCGGCACATAAAGAAAAATTGTATTTTAATGCTTGTGGTCAGGTATTTAGCTTGAGGACCAGCCTCAAGCCTTTTTTACTTATAATCTACTTAAAGTCACCCCTGTAATGTATAAGATTGACCTTAAGGTAACTTAAGATCCTCTATTTTTATATACTACAGATGCCTTAAAGGTAACGCTATGGTCACACACTCATTTTCTGCATCCGTGACACAGCTCTGCCATGTGAATTCCAAGCCCATCATGCGTGTACCATTGACTAAACCTAACAATTAATCTTTGTTTCCCCGCTGACACACGGGCCCGATCTCGCAGATTATGGGACCCACCAAAGCAGAGTATTGGCCCACCGGCTGGTGACCCAATAAATAGGTTTCCCCGTTGACAAACGGGCCCCAGGTTCTCCACCGATTCGGTAAACCAGCGATCGGATTTTGGCCACGAGCGTTTCCATACATATTGGACTTAAGATTTCGGAAGATCGTCGGCTAGAGTACCAAGAAAGGACCAATTAAGACCAGTTAATTTCGGATGATTCTAAATCGGTTATTGAAGACAAAGAAACCGAGGGAGTTTAGAGTTAAGGCAAAAAAAAAATAGGCTCTTGTATTTTCCAAAATAGCGTAAAAGTCTTTGATTCTTGCAAAAGGCTCTGCCACGTTTTTCCCCCGAAACCCCCCTCTATTTCACCAAAATTGTGTATCCTTTTGCAGGATAGCACCCTACGATTTTCTAATATTACGTATGGGCCCTCATTTAGTTATGCATAAGTCGTTATAGGTCCTCAGCTTTTTACGAAAAAAGCCTTCGGTTGTGAAAATTGCACAGATTTCGTTCCAAAAGATCATGTTTTTCTCAAAAGTGAACCCAAAGGATTCAAAGTTTTACCTGCCTCCGGATAAACAAAGAAAACATGTGGTAACAAAAAAAATGAGAAATTGCTGGTGATTGCGAACCGACAAAAAGATAATCGCCGCGGGGGGATCCTGGCCGTCGGATCAGGGAGATCGATGGTGTGAGGTGTGGATTATAATCCAGCTTATAGGTGGGGGATTATATAAGCTAGATTATAATAAGTTGGTGGGAATAAACTGTTAGGTGTTTGGCAGCCTGGATTATCAGAGTTATGGATTGTTGTATTCGAATGTTTAAATACTACAACGCCCTTGACCTTTTTTGGTGACTTATTTATTCTTTTATGACATGTTTTTTATTAGTTTGGACTTGCAAAACATTAGTAACATAAGAATTATGAGTCGATGTTGCCTGTACTTGAAAAATTCAGGTGCAGACAGCGAATTAAAGCTTATTTTTTTGGCAACAACGGTGAGCAAAGCCAAAAGCCCACCCGAACTCGGTGTATTACGAAGCTAACAAATTGATGTACAATTACGAACCACTTCAGCTTATCATCAAGCAGAAGCCTTGCCTCCGCCTACCTAGTTTCCTCCGCCTCTCTAGTCCTCCGTTCTAGCCCCGTCTCCTAACTCCGGTCGCCGGTTTGTCGCCGGCGGCGAGCGGAGAGGAGGTTCCACCTTCCTATTTCCCTGTTAATAGTCGTATATTAGGCCTCTTTCTTTCTAGTGAGGACAAGTTTCTCCGTCCGTGGGCATTGGTGGTGGTGAGCCAAGCCGGATCTCGGCGTCGGCGTCCGGCTTGACGGCGGCTCTCCCTGTGCCGAAGCTGCCCGCCGACCCCGAGGCCGATGTCCACACCGAGGCCACCGCCAACGCCTCGGCCTCCCGCGACTCCGCGGCCTCTCCCGGCACCACGTCCCCTCCCGACGCCGCACCGGCCGGCGCCGCCTCGGCCAGCGCCGCCCCTCCCAGCGACTTCCTCGGCGACCCCAGGGATTCACGCAACGGAATCCCGGTAGGCAAGCGCACGGGCAAGTCCGGCCTCCGCATCATCAAAATCTTGGGGATCCATCTTGGGGAAGAGGAGAGGAAGGAGGCGCACGGGAGGGAGAGAGAGGCGCTGGGAGGGGATTCGCTGGGAGGGGAGGCGTAGAGAGGCGCTGGGAGGGGCGGCGCGTCTGGGAGAGGCGGTGGGAAGGGATTCGCTGGGAGGGGAGGCGTACAGAGGCGCTGCGAGGGGAGGCGCTGGGAGGGGAGGCGCGTCGGCGCTGGGAGGGGAGGCGCGTCGGCGCGGGGAGGGGAGGTGCGTCTGGGAGAGGCGCTGGGAGGGGAGGCGCTGCGAGGGGAGCTGCTGGGAGGGGTGGGGAAGTTATGCGTTCGGGATATATCTGAATGGCAAAGGTGGGTAATTGTTGTAAAGTTTTATGGTCATTAAGATAAAGGGTGAGAAATAAGCTGAAATAAGTTCCTTTTTTGAGCTTATTGGATTATAATAATCTGGGCTATTAGATTATAATAAGTTATCTTATAATCTAGGCTGTTTGTTTCCACTTATGATTATAAGCTGGATTATAATAATCTTAAGTGGAAACAAACAGGGCCTTAGTATGGAATCAACGCTTTCCGAACCGTTATTTTTACCACCTGTTTTTTTTATCCCAGCTAATGAGTCATTAACCCATTAAAATTAATCCCACTAAAAGAGAAGAGATTAAACTGATTAGCAACTCAGTTAGCAATAGGCCAACAACTAGCTGTTGAGGCCATGCATGCGACAGTGAAATTAGAAATGGAAAAATCACAACATTATGGACAGATCGGAAACCAAGAAAGGCAAGCATGGAAGAGGTCACCAATAGCCTAACGATGGCAAAGGTGAAAGGAAATGAAAAGGTAATCAAACAAACACATACGTGCATAACCTTAAATTGAACATCAGAAGCTGATACCTGATGTTAACCAGTTTGTTCAAAGAAGACGCTTCTGAATTTTCTCCAATTCAGGATTGCACTTTGCCGTACGTAGTCCCTGACCTTGGTTAGCTAGCTAGCTAACTCTGAAAGAGGATATGCCTAGATGGGAGGAGAACACACTTTGGATGGTATATATATAGGGAGGGAACTTAACTAGATGTTCGCTAGCGGCTGGAAATTAAACGAACGAGCAATAAGTTAATTAATTTGCCGATGCTAATCTTCCAGAAAGCAACATCATCGCCGCGTTTTCTTGGTCTCGCACAATTTGTGTGGTCAACGTTAATACCAGCGATAGGTTAAAATAACCACACATTTCTGTGGAAATTAGACTGTGGCGTGGCGGGAAAGTATTTGCCCACGATTTGCTGTGGCTTACTTCAGGTCCATTAACTGCTTATAGATTTGGAACTGTTTATATAAATAACCTTGAAAGTCACATCCGCTTCCTCCGCCGCCTTCAGCAATTTTCTTAGATTATCCGACAAGACCGACTGACCGAGGGCAGAGATATCATGACGTAAATCGCTGAGAGTAGATATCGACGATAATTTATATAACAGGAAGGCAGAGAAAAGGGGAAAAAAAGAAACATCCGATGGAATGCTCCCTGCATCATCACAAATTCCTTACAGGTGAAGGAATTCCGAGCTCCTCCTTCGCTCCGTACGTTTTTTCGCCTGGCCTCGCCTAGGCGTGTGGCTCCTCCGTTCGCTCCGTATAAACGCCTGAGGAATATGCGAATCCAGTTGGAGATTCAGGATCAAAATGGTCTACGACATCGCCTGCAATATTGACGGCACAACAACTTGAAGATGTTGTATTCGAGAAACCAAATATCCATCATTACTGTAAGACCATGTGGCTAGGTTTAGGATTTTTATGATGATGAATAATTGACAACATGGTTTAATGTTGTTATTTGAGGCGTGTGCGTGTGTGCGTGGACTAATATCGGTCAAGTTGGTGAGAACTTGTGCCGGGAAAAATATTCTTTGGTCTTTGCATGTGCAGGTTGGGCGTGGAGACGGTCATGGTCGGTGACGAGGAAGACCGAGACTAGGAGGGGGAAATCTGATGTCCGGAAGGTCGAGGATGTCACGAGGTGGTCGGGCTCACGCTGGAGCACATGTAGATCAAAGGTGGATGATGTGTGGAGAAGATACAGGAGGTGCGGTCCTGGAGGCTTCGACATGCGATTGGTTGAAAAAATCGGAAGTGTGAAAACCCGTGTTAGGAAGGGTTTCGGGTCTCTTAAAAATTAGTGGGCTAAAACCCGTGTTAGCCCAGTTAGATGAGTGGTTTAGGATTAAGAGGTGAGACCTATTTAGTTTTAGAGACGGAGTCGTTTTTTTTTTGTATCGGAGACGTAACCGAATGTAAAATACAGATTCTCTGTTATAAAAGGCGAGGGCTGGCCGAGGCATCGGTACGGCTTTTTGGAGCTCGCTTCTGTTTGGGCAGAGAAAAAGTGCGCGTTAGCCGTGATTGAGCGAATACAAAAATAAAAGGAGAGGCAACAGCGGCTGCTTTAGGAGCAGAGCGACGGGACGTCTCAGTTCGTGCATCGCATCTCGCGGACGAACTCGGCGAGTCATCATCTCGGCTACGTTGGGTCATTCGAAAAAGCAAGCCAGGCTCTTCACACGATGCGTTGGTAATTTTTCTTTTGTCCTGTGCTACATGCAAGTAATATTTTTTTTTGCTAGAATTGATTGACCGTAGTACACGCATGCATAGCTAGCAGATGTGTGCGTCATACCTTTTGAATGAGGAGTTAACTTGTTGAATAAACTACTGGGTGGTATTGGGAATTAAAAATTCTAGTGGCTGCTATTTTTTTATGGGCTGTATGCAGTACGTAACCTCTCCTGGCGTTTGATCCTTTTGCCGTGCATGAGTCTTTAGTATTGACTTTAGCATCACGCGGAAAGCTAAGTAAAGAGAGACGCTCCTGTTGCGTTTAACGTGTCTATCTGTTCTTTGGATTTTTCTTTGGTCTAGAGGGCAGCAGCATACGACGCAGTAAAAAAAAAAAATCAACGACAAGTGACTTTCTCGGTAACTAAATTAGGTGAGCTTGTTTTAACTTTTGGTATTATTATTTTGGTTTCGTTTGTTCTTATCATTTTCGCAGACTAAACGATCAGAAGATAGTAAGTTGGTGAAAAAGTTTCCGCCGCGCACTGTAATCATTCATTCCCCTCTGATTGCCATCGACGATCCTACAGTTACCCTGAGGCGTTGTGCATAAAAGGTCATATTGGTTGTAAGTCGATGTCTAAGATGCTCGTCGAAGCCATA
Source organism: Dendrocalamus latiflorus (assembly GCA_017311315.1). Taxonomy (NCBI): domain Eukaryota; kingdom Viridiplantae; phylum Streptophyta; class Magnoliopsida; order Poales; family Poaceae; genus Dendrocalamus; species Dendrocalamus latiflorus. Next base: position 6,967,950 of record CM029628.1, read on the forward strand.
TCATTTTTTCGGAGAGACTAGAAAGACCGATCAAGATTTAGGTGGTGATCGGTTCGACTGAAAAGCTCATGGCTGAAAATACTGTAGCTGGTTGAAAAAAGCACTGTAGCTGACAGAGGCTTATTTAGCATAATTAAATTTAAAAAAATTTAAAAATATAAAAAATTTGTTAGCCCATTACGTATAATACAAACAAATACGAGAAAAAAAGAACCGGCAAAAAAACTCAACAAAAAGGCAAAAGTTCAGAAAAAGACGAAACTTATGAATAGTGAAAAATAAGTCAGAAGTTAGAAGCCGAAGTCGAGTTGATCAGGACCTAGTGAAATTGGATCAGGTCCTTCGGAGTTTTGTCTGGCAAAAAAGTGGTACGGAGGGTTTCTTGGTCGTCGACTTGACTGTCGGTAGCAAAACAAGTTTTTTTGTCGTTGAGACCAAAGCAAACTGTCATGCACTTTGGAGCGTTTGGATTCATGCGAATTGTCGTGTTCCTTCCACTCTACGCCACCTCCGGAGTGCACGTCGACACCGTCGTCGTCGTTGGCCTCTGCGACGCTGCCATGGCTGGAGTTTTTGAGGAGAAATTTAGGGAGATGGCGGCGGCGAAGAAAAAGGGGAGGGTTTTTCGGTCCTCTTTCCGAAGGGGCGTCGAAATCCAAATTCAGTTCCCCTTTTGTAAAGGGAGCTTAGACATATGTATGTGTATAGTTTCTGATACTGTAACAGTTAAAAAAGTATTATAGTAACTAAAATCATAAACAAAACAAGAGTTCGGAGACCGCGGTAGCCGCAACAACAGCGGATGCGTTTTCAAACCACCATGACGGTTTGACAACACAAATAGATAACAATAAAAATGTTGGAACTCACAAGGTGACAAAGCACTCAATTTTTATGTGGTGTTTGACAACACAAATAGATGACAATAAAAATGTTGGAACTCACAAGGTGACAAAGCACTCAATTTTTATGTGATATACACACACATACATATGAAGTTTATGCTAACTTTAATTAACAAAAGCTCATAGCTTACACACACATACACATTGATATACTACTCATTTATCTCTAGCATATACATACATACATTTACAAAAGAGGTTCCTGGTCCTTTTATAGACCAATGAACCGACTCAACTCTCAGATCAACATGAAAAATTACAGCTCACGTTACCTAAGTGCAAGCTAAGGCATTACTAGTCTCTTTCAATATCTATCTAGCATTAGTAGTCAAGTTTGACACTCCATTTTGACCCAAAAGCTATCCAGTAGTGTAACACCTCAAGGTTTCTACTAGAATCATTGTTATATGCCGGTAAGTTCTCTGATCTTTTCAGCATGCATGCACCTGATTACTATTTATCCTCCCAAACCGACATGGATAAAGAATATCCAGTTACCATCAGGAAACGTCTATCAATATCCAGTACCTTCTTTGGCTTATATGGCTGCATTTATTTGGCTTGTGTTCATACTTAGATTTATTTTTGATACTTTATCACAAATATGCATTGCTATTTTTAACAAAAAAATATCTAATTAAAAAGCTTAACTCTAAAGAAACCATAGCGTTTATGGCTGTTTGATTATACAAATAGATAATAGTTGAAATGTCCAATTAAAAAACTTAACTCCTGGTGGTTTAACTACACAAATAGATAACAGTAGAAATGTTCAATTAGAAAACTTAATTTCTAAGAAACTATGGTGTCATAGCGGTATAGCTACACAAATAGAAAAAAACTTAACTTCTAAGAAACTATGGTGTCATAGCGGTTTAGCTACATAAATAGATAAAAAAAACATTACCTTCTAAGAAACTATGGTGCCATAGCGATTTAACTACACAAATAGATAACTGCAGGAATGTCTAATTGATCCAGACTTCTTTCTTAAAAAAAGGATAATTGATCAAGACTTTGCTAGCTACCGCAATTTCGCATTCTCCTAAAAGCCCTAACCGCCATGTCACGATCCAAGCAGTTCCAGGATCCGTGTCACGATCCAAGCCGTTGATGGATGTGATCGGGGGTGTTGTCGGACGCGTGGACGGCGGCGCGGACGAGGCCGTCGCTCGTGTCGTGTGTGGCGGCGATAACTTCTACTTCTCGGCTGTTTGTTTGAAGGGAAAAAATGTCTTCTTTTTTTTTTGTGGCTTGCTTTGTTTCCGCTTGGATTTTATCACGCACGCACACAGGTTTGATTGCTGTCGCAAGATGGCAAGAGTCCCAAGGCATGGAGTTCGGACTTTGGAGCGAGCAACATGTGCACGTCGCTTACGATTCCAATATTTATCTGGACATTATTTACTGAGACTATAGTCCGAACATAACATGTCCCGAATTTGCAGAGAATTTGGTTGGGTTTGATTTTAGTACGGGTTCCAACTTGTCTACCTCCGATACGAAACAGAAGGATGGATTGACTCTTGGGGCTTCCAAACCGGATTGCAGATACAAACGACGGCAAGGGCATCAGGACATTATCGTGGGAAAGATGCAGAGCGGTGCACGCACCACAATACCATCGAGTTCCTTGGACAAGAACGAGCACAGAGAGACTCCCACAAGACGAGAAAGCTCAGGGCTACATAAATAAAGAAAAGGAAAATACTAGAGAACTATTCCATGACAAAACGGAACATTCTCACCGGTCACCACCCACCAATCCACCATCGAAAGAGTCTGTCCGAAACGAACCAAGACTGATACTAGTAACAATGTATTTCTTCAGAGGAGCTTCTGAAGAAAGAAAATGTTGCTTTGGTTTGTCAGTCAGAACTCATCACTCATCAACATGCCTTCCATTGTCACAACAACAGCAAGCAACACAAACCAATTTCACATGGACAGAACACGGTACCAATCGTGTTAGTTCTCCCTGAGTCCACAAGCAAATCATCGTCTACTCTATCCCTATACCAACAGAAAAGATGGAAACCTACTAATCAAAATTTAGCCCGCGCAGCATTACGGGTTTACAGCCTGTTTGCTCAAGTAGTACGAAGTACTATAAACCTGTTCAACAACAGCGACAGAACTTGTGCATACATCCCATGTTAAAACAATCACTAAGAAGCGAAGAGCTGCCTACAGTATGTGCACACAATCCTTAAGGACTGCCATCCAAGAAGATTTGATCGGCTGCTCTAGCTAGCTGCCTATGCTACGAGTCACCATCCTCACGGCTCAATTCAGCTACATGAACTGCCTACTGCACCTCACTTGCGGGCTCCATTGTCACGCCTCCAGGGCCCTGCTGATTCTGACTTCTTGGTCGCCCTCTCGCCTGACTTCTGGCCTGTTCTCTTGCATCTCCATTGGCCTGCTGAGGCCTACCTCTGATCCGGCTTTTTGCCCGAGCTAAATGTTGCTTCCTTAGCTGCTTTCTGTTGATATGCCCGTCTCTTTCTATTGCCCGTACCACGGCCTTCTTGAGCCTGGACTCGACCATTTCCCATGACACAAGCTTCTCTAGAAATGTCAAGACGTAATCAGCCTGAAATGCCCTAAAAATTCAAACCAAAATTTTCTCTGAATTTTTAAGTGAATTTTGGCAACTTTCCTTTTTCGGAAAGTTTTCCCGAAGCCGCTTTCCCTTTTCGGCATCGCGCCTTCTCCTTTTCGCTGGTGCCTTTCTCCTCTTCCGCCTCCTCCCTTCACCTGTGTCCACATCCGAGAGAGCGTTGCGCCCCCGGTTTCGCTCCCCATCCCTTGCCATTACTCGCGCGCAGAGCCGGACGCAGCTCCTTCACTCCGAAACAACTCCCCAGCAGCTTCCCGTCCTTCCTGTTGACCGCCGGTGCCGTGCCCATCCCCCTCTCCCTCTTTTTCTCCCCTCCGCCAGAGCACACTCGCACTTCCCCGGCTCCCCCACTCTTCAGCGCTCCTCGAGCTCCTCCCACTCACCTCCTGAGGCATCCAATTGCCTCCCCAAACCGCCAATTGGAGCTCCGCTACTCCCCTGCGCCGTCGCTGCCCGTCCCTACGCCGGTGACCCCATGAGCTATTCTTCTCCTTCTCTCCCTCATTTTCCAATTCCTTTTGCCCAAAGCACCTTCACTATCTCCTGGTCGCTTTGGTACACCTCTCTGGCCAGGTGAAACCCCGAGGAGCTCCAGCGCCGTTGCTCACCCCCGACCGAAGCACCTCCCCGTAGCCAGCCACTCCAGAAGCGTCCCAGCTAAAACCGTCGCCGCCAACGTGAGCCCTGAGCCCCACAAATCATGAAACCACCTCCCTTTTTGCCTGGTCACCGCCGGTGAGCCGCCGCGCCACCGAGAGGCCAAATCTCCCCTTCTTTGTCGCCGTCCTCCACCGCTAACCTTCTTGCTTCCCAAGACCCCAAAACGGGTTCCCCTTGCCGAGATCTACCCCCTGGTGCCCTCCACTGCCGCCGGAGACCTTCGCCGTCACCGGAGAGCGGAGGCCCCGCACCTCTGTCTCTCTGTGAAGCGCGCTCGAGCGAGAGGTTGAAGACGAGTGACGTGGCCCCATCCTCGCCGTCCTCCCCAACCGTTGCGGTTTAAAGATGGCTGTCGGATGGCAACTTCTCCCTGCCGTCCGATCTCATTAAACACCCCTCTCCTTAACCACCCGATCAAGCCCCCTCCGCAGCCGTCCGATCCCAATCGCCGCTTTTGATCCAAACCACCCACCCCCACATCATCTCCGCTGTTCGCCCGTGCCGCGCGTCGGCCATCCGAGCCATGTGGGCGCGTGCGTGCGTGGGCCGAGCCGCTCGGCCTACTCGGCGTGTCGGCCGCTCCCGCGTGGGCTGCGCGGGCTGTTTCCCAGGCTGGGCTACGCTGTAGCATCCGGACCAGCCCAGTACTGTGTAAAATGATTTTCCAGAATTTCCTAATTTCCAAAAATCCAGAAAATCTAAATAAAATCCTAGAAAATCACAAAAAACCCCCAAAAATTCTCAAATTTCACCACCTTGCTCATTCTAATGCCCTGAATCCATTTTTGGCCTCCACTTCCCTAAAATCATCCCCAAAAAATTCAAAAATATCCCATTTGAATATTTATGCAATTTACTCCTTTTTCATAGATTATTTTTCCTCGCTTGATTAGGCTCTAGCCGGACTTATGTTATTTTCCTGTGTTTGTGATAGTTTCGGAGATTTCAGAGGCTTCGGTGCATGGCCAGGATCAGGGAGTTGCTGCCTACGAGATCACCGAGATCGTCGAGATTCACGGTAAGTCGCAAAACCTTGATCATGTTGAATCCCATGTTGTTTAATTACGTTATTATGCTATTTGCATTATTGTAATTGTGAAATGTTAATTTGAGTAAAATAAAATGTTTAGAATGACATGCTATGTAGATAACACCTGCCACCGATAATTGCCATGTTAATTTGTAGCCCCACCCTTGTCAACCCTAGAATTACTCTAAGTATAATATGGCTACCTGTAGTTTATTTACACATCATACAAATCTTTACACTACTAAGGTTGTGGCCGTGGGCCGGTAGCTTTGGAAAATTAAGATTTAGGGTAAGGGTGTTGTGGGACACTGTGAGACAGTATTTGCCCACCGCTTTGCCCAGGGGTGGAGGTCGAGGACCTCGTGAAAATGTAAGGACTAGACCCTTACGCTAAGCAAATGACATACCGGCCGCTCAACCACAGGTGTTGACTTGTCAACCCTGGTTTAGTAGCTGCTCAACCTAAGTGAAGCCCTGCATTGGGAGTCGGTGTGGATCGCGGATCCAGACTAAGACAACAATAGGTCCCCACAACTCGGGCCTGGCGTTCCGTGGTGGCCAACGGATACCCGAGGGTGTGCGGGTTCCTAACCTATCGAGTGTAGTGTATACCAAGAGTTGAGCAGTGAAAAGACCCGGTTCCTTAACTCAGTCATGAGGGTTAAGTATGCTTGTGGGTAAAGTTGGGCAACTCTGCAGAGTCAATCAAATGGTATTCGAATACGCCGTGCTCCCGGTTAATGGAGCTGTGTCTATTGGGTGATTCCAGTTGCGAAGCATAAATATTTTTACAAGTGTTTTAATTGGACTAGTTGGTTAATTATCTTTTCATGCAAACCCCCTTAAGGAGTAGTCATAGGCTTTTGGGTTTCTAAAATTGTCTGCAAATAAAATGTGCATCCACTCAAGTTAATAAAACAAGTATACTCCCTTCCTTTGTTAACCCGTGCAAGTAGCTAAGATAGGGATTTCCTTTATGACTTGCTGAGCCAGTTAGCTCACGGCTTGCTAACCTTTAGAAGGTCAAGACGCAGGTGAAGGTTTCCCCGTTGAAGAAGCTCCAAAAGAGCCTTTCTACGACGAGGATCCTTGGTTTTAGGTTTCAGTCGCGCTCGAGTTTCCTGGAGGTTTTTGTGATGTAATATACTTTGGACTTGCACGCCCCGTTGCAGCAAAACTGGGTTGTTAAACCATATGTATATAAGTTGGTCTTTTGTTGTAAGCATGTGCTGTGATGATATTCTCTTGCTCGACGCTCCGTAACTGTTCAAGCTTGGATAGTTGCGGAATGCCGGGTCCTGGCGCCCCTGGAAACGGGGGCGTTATAAGAAGTGGTATCAAAGCAGACTGCTTGACCGTAGGTTGAGACCTAAGGCAATCTAGGAAGCGATTTCATCGCAAAACCTAATTTAAACCCTAAAAGGAGTTTACGAAAAATATAAGTATTATTGCTGTCTTTTCCTCTCTTGTTGCTACCTTATCTGTCTTAGTTTACTTCAACTTAAGTTTTACTTTTTGCAACATGTTTATTGCTATACTTGTCTAACTTCAAATTTTCGTTCTTCGGCAGATGGTTCACTTTGTCCACTCACGCCTAGAGCGTATGGAGGGATGGCCGTCTAAGCTGTGGGAGATGCAGAGGTACCTTGGAGCAGACGGATACCACAGGCCCATGTTTCACGCCGTCAGCCATTTCTTCCAGGAGCAGAGATATGAGTGGAAGGCCTGGGTGACCCTGACACCTTTGCTTGTCCGCCCGGATCTCGAGAGGAGGTTCATTGCATGGAGGATTAAGTAGGATGATCCAGTTCAGGACGCAGCCAGGAAGGCTGTGATCTATCTTCGTGGCTACTACGACCTCGAGTTGGCCGAGTCGCCATTCAACCTGATCCCAAGGTCACTCCATGGCGGGAGGTCCTTCGCCGTCCCATAGTTCCGCGAGGCTGACGACCCCCGCTTGCAGGGTGTCACCAGCATTGTGTGTTGGATCGAACTCGGCGAAAGAGGGGGGGTGAATGTCGCTTTCTTTAAAATCACGTCCCCTCAAAGTACCCAAACAAATTTTCTCTCGAATAGATATAGAATCTATGAAGAGAAAAACTTGTGTTCTCTGGAACCTCACGGAAGGCAAACAAGAGAAGCAATCAAGAGAAACAGCAGCAAAGACGAGAAACTGTGGGAGCTGGACAGGGGGTGGCCGGTAAGACCGCTGGCATCAAGCCGGTCTAACCGCACCCTGGCCGGCGTTCAGACCGCCCGGGCCACACTGGTCTGACCGGCCTTGAAGTTCCGGTCTGACCGCCATCCTTAAGCTGGTCTGATCGCTCCCCTGATCCCAGGCAGACCCTGAAAAACTTAACTTCGGGGAAAAACATCAGATCTTCCAAAACTGAGGAATTGAGGGTGTTGCTCCCACACTTTTCAGCCCAGAGCAATACAACTACAAACTGAATAGCAAGGGGGGTCTAGGAAATAAAGAAATCAAACTAAAGAACAAGAATTTCAGATTATGGTAAAAATCTGAAATCTTGCAAGAACTGAGCCAAAAACCAAATTACTCCCCAATCTTTGATCCTTTGGCCATGAAACTTTGAGGATGGCTACTTAATAACCTTTGGACTTCTCATGCCAAGTTTCATGCCATCTTGAGAAGGGAATCACGAATTGCACCAAAACCCTAGAAAAGAAAACAAGAACAGGGAAGACCAAAGTGCAAGAACTAAAATTAAAAGAGGTTCGCTCTTAGGATTGACTAGCCAAATGGCTTTTGAGCATCTCCTAGATCACAGCAACCCATTTTGCCACTCCTCAGCAAGAATCAAGCCAAAATGCAAAAACTCAAAAATCACACATAGGAAGCATCGAAGGCAAAAACCAACAGAGAGCCAGAGACTTGATCAAATTCAGCAAAAACCATCTCATATTGATATTGAGGAAAGGAGATCAAACATGCTTGAGTGGACATCAAACCATCCTCTCCCTCTCCCCAAGACTCAAGAACACAGGAGCACTACATACTTCGGGAGAAGCTCGTGAGAACACACACAGAGAGGAGACACACACCTGCACCTTTCACCAAACCTCAACAACTAAAGCCTCAAAGCAAAACAACCTCTCAAAGGCTCTTTTAACTCAAACAAAACCCTAACTCTCTCCCAAAGCCATGGGAATACATACAGCCACTCACTCCTATTTATAGCCCTTGGCTAACGGGTCTCTAGCCCGTTACGCCCGCTAAATCCAACGGAACCTGCTCCCGCTTGTGCAGCCTCGCAAAATTACCAATTCGCCCCTCCTGCACCTTCCGGGAAGCTTCCGCGTCTCTTGTCGTCCAAGCCTCGCAACCACCTCGAGTCTCCGCCGTCTTCGACACATCTCGACCGTTCTGACCTCGACATCGCCCGTGTCTAGTCCGGTCACCTCGTGTCTCGCCACGACTCCGTCTCGACGTCCTGCAGCCATCACGGAAAAGAAACACATCACATAGCACCGCTCGATACATGAAAGCATAAATAGCATTAATGAAGCACATTAAGCATGAGATAGCCCAAACCTGATAAGTCGACATAATATGCAACCTAACCACTTTGACCAGGTTTGACCAAGTCCGACCGAGCCCGATTGCACCACGCAACGTCAAGGTCCGAACCAACCAAATCAAACTTGACTCTCCTAAACCAATGTCAATTACTCATCACACACATGGGATGACCTCCACATGGTCTCTCATTGTGGCTCAGCAGGAGCACCAGTACGAGCGAGCCGTGGAAGAGTCCAGGTCCCTGCAGATGCAGCTCCTTGAGGCCCAGCAGGAGGTTCAACAGCTTCGCGCCGCCCTTGTTCGCTTCGAGGCAGTCGAGGCGGGTGAGGCGTCAGACTGTGGAGTCCCCCAGCGTCTCCTCCTCGTGCACCTCTGTGCAGTCCCGGCTGAGGCGTAGCCCACTGCCAGGGAGTACCGTGCGCAGTTCCACCCTGTAGCCCCTCTCGCCCTGCTAGCCCCGGACGCCATGGAGGAGTAGCTCGAGTGGCAGGAGTTCGTTAGTTTAGCTTGACCCAGTGTAGTAGTGCTTTTGCTTGTAATGCAAGTGGTAACATGAACCCTAAGTGGTGTGTGTGCCACTTGCTTATTGTAAATTTATGTTAATTATCCTTTAATTTGTTTGCTTATTATCAGTATTCCCTTTGTCTTCAAAACTTTCTCCTGTCCCTTTCGCCCTCGTTCTTACCTTATTCGTCTTATACTTGCCTTGAAATTCAATGTCTTACTTATCTACTCCCTTGTTCGCAAAAGCCGTTGCAAAGCTAACTCGAAGATTCTAGTTGGCAGAACTTCAGTAAGAAGGATGGACCCAGGGCAGCAGAGTAGACAAACAGCTGGGCAGGGTGCACCTACCAACGATCAGACAACACTAGCCAGTGTCCTCGCTATGATGGAGCAAAACATATATCAGGCAGAACAGAACATGGCAAGGATGTTGAAGCAGCACACTCGACTTCTTGAGCAAATTGCAGCAAGATCACCAAGCAACCAAGGTGGAAACAACACCAATCGGGATGGTACCCCAATTACCTCCCGGTGGGGTGATTTTCAGAAAACACGACCGCCAACCTTCTCTACATCACCTGATCCTCTGGCAGCAGAGGATTGGCTGCTGGATGTAGAAAGGAAACTTCAGACGGTACAATGCGATGACAAAGAGAAAGTACTATATGCGTCACACCAACTACAAGGACTTGCAGCAACATGGTGGATCAACTACCAGCGCATGCAGGAGAATAGAGAGATCAATTGGGAAGAATTTTTTAAAGCTTTCCGCAAGGCACACATTCCAGATGGGATCATTGAAGCAAAGCGCCGAGAGTTCTTAGCACTTAAACAAGGCGGAAGCACAGTGATGGAGTATTTGCACCAGTTTAATCATCTTGCAAGATTTCTCCGAAAGACGTCAAAAAAGAGGACAAAAAGATGGAGAAATTTATAGCAGGGTTGCAAAAGTCATTGAAATTTCACATCTCTGCCATGAAGTTCAAGGATCTGCCTGACATGGTGGACATACTCATTAGCTCTGAAGAAGCTAGAAACGAGATGGAGGATTTTAGGAACCGAAAGGCAATGCACAAGCCGCAGTCATCCTTGCATAGTGCCCAGCGAGGACGGACAACGGGGTCGTCCTCATTTCGACCCCAATCTCCACGCCAATTTGTGATTTTACCAAAAGCTCAGTCCAACCAGTCACAGCAGCATTCAACACCCCTACCACTGGCGATCAAGTGCCCCACATGTGGCAGTAACCACCTCTCAAACAATTGTCCGTGAAGATCCAACGCGTGCTTCCATTGTGGAGAAGCTGGTCACTTTAGGGACCAGTGCCCCAAAAGGAATTTGCCATCTGACGTGGCAAAATTGCAAGTTCGCAATCCACAGCCGGAGGTGAAGCCGCAAGTGGACGCTAATGCTTCAAGAGGAGGTTTCCTGCAATCAAAGCCATCGAAGCCCCAAGCTCCAGCCGGAACAGCAAACTACACATCTGCAGGTAGAGGCAGACCTACCTTCCTAGCCAGAGTGAATCATGTGTCAGCTGAAGACGCAGCAGGAGCCAACGACATCATTGCGGGTATGTTCCCAATCAACTTCATACCTGCATTGATTTTATTTGACCCTGGTGCAATGCATTCATTCATATCAAAGAGTTTTGTGACAGTATGGGCATCACACTCAGATTTGCCTCGGTCGGGCACCCACAGTCCAACGAAGCGGTCGAGCGGGTGAATGGCGCCATCTCCTCCGGAGTCAAGAAGCGCCTCGTTGGGCTGCCAAAGGGCAAGTGGCCAGGCGAGCTCCACAGCATACTCTGGTCCCTTCGCACAACGGTGACACGTCCGATGGAATTCACGCCATGCAAGCTCCTCTTCGACGATGAGGCGGTGACGCCCGAAGAAGTTAAGGCCGGCTCAAGGAGGGTCCTCGTCCAGGTATCCCTCACAAGGGCATTTATGTCATTACACATGTCCCATATTAGGCTTTACAATCTTCTAACAAGCCAGCTGGGTTTAGGTGGGGGCCACCCCTACGACAATGGGTATTGGAAATTTATTCTTGACTGTCTTGAAATTCAAAGCTCAGTAGTCCACGCAAAATCTCCAAGTGCTGTCCTGCTTCTTGACGAGTAAGACGGGCGAAGAGAATGCTGACTTGCTATGGCGGATGATACCTTGGTCCAACATGGTCTTGTATTGGCGTTCAATTTCTTCTTTGAGGTGGACTGGGTACCTGTAAGGCCGAACCACCACCGGTGAAGCTCTCGGAACCAGGTGGATGCGGTGATCGCAATCCCACACTAGAGGAAGATCACATGGTTCCACAAACACATCTGTGAATTCCGTTTAAAGAGTAGCCATAAGATCACGGCCGTCAGTACTGCGAGCTTGCGGTCCGCTGGGTGAACTAGCAATGCCGTGGTATATGACTTGCCGGCCGTCCCACCAGAACAACATGGTTAGGGAGTCAAAGTCCCATAGGATCGAGCCCAAGGTCCGCAGCCAATGAACGCCTAGTATGACATCAAATCCCTCCAATGGCAGCCCGTAACAATTGGTGGAATATTTCTCTTGCCTGATCCAGAAAGCCATTCGTCGAGCAATTCCGGAGCTAGGAACTCGCTCCCCATTAGCCATTGTGACCTTCAATCCCGGTCGAGGCACCAGCACTACCCAGCAACTGATGTCACGTCTTCCTTAATAAAATTGTGAGTCAAGCCTGAATCAATCAAAGCCATGAGACTAGAGTTGCCCACCGGAATGTTTAACTGCATCGTTTGGCTAGTACAGATCCCATCAAAGCTTGCAGTGAGACCATTGGAGTTATCGCGTCTTCCCCCATCACTTACTCTTCTGGGCTTGTCTCATTTGCCACTTCTAGATAGAAAAGTTTTTGGCATCTATGACCTGGAACAAACTTCTCATCACAGTTAAAAAACAACCCTTTCTCACGTTGCTTCGCCATCTCTGCTGGTGTGAGCCGACGGAAGTGTCGCGGTGTTGCTGCCAGCGCCCCTGCGGCATTCTGTTGCACTCTGTTGTCGGTCGCTATTCCTCAGCCGAGAATGCCCTAATTGCGGAGCTACTGCCCGTTCCATGTTGGTGCTCTGGTATGAGTAACAACCATGGCTATCATTGCTCGTTGCTCATAAGCACGGGCCAAACTCATTGCCACTTGGAGGTCTGGGGGTTTTGTAGTTCAACATTGGCTCTCAATAAGTTCGACAACCCCGAAGTGAACAACTAAACCTGCTGCTCTGTAGATAGTCTGCCAGCACAACATAATAGCACTAAAAAATTCTCTTGGTAGTCTGCCACAGTCCCCATGAGTCGTAAGCCGTGCCAGTTCTAATGGGTTCGAATGGATTGGTGGTCCAAACCTCAAGTGATAATGCACCTTGAAACAATCCCATGACGGCGTTCCCTCCATGCGTTCGAGTTGCATACTTGCATGTACCATTGTTGCGCCACCCCCACCATGTGGTAAGCGGCTAACCACACCTTATGACCCTCCGTGAGTTGCCCCCAAAAGAATTGCTCACACCGATTTAACCATACTAGAGGATCCTCTTTGTCGTTGTATGTAGGAAACTCGATCTTGTAATATCAACCGCCGGGATCTCATGTTGAGGAAACACCGGAACCGCCGAAGCAAAGGTTGGAACCACTGGAGGACCGATGTCAGATTGAACCCTTGTGATATAGGTCCAGGTTGAGGCATTGTTGGTGGAGCAGAAGATTGCCGTGCAGACAAGTGCGGCGGTGCCCCCATGGATAGATACGGCATTGCTGGGGGCAGAAGCCGCTCCCCTTCCAAAGGCCGTTGACCCCTGCGGTAGTAAAGGTAGATCGCTAGGTCTTGGCAAGAGCCCGTCTCCAGTTTCTAGGATCTTGATGCGCCCATCCAGCCCCGCCATCTCTTGATGAACCGTCGCCACTTCCTTTTGAACCGTTGCCAAACCGTCCATCAATTGCTTGGCGAGATCCGCAATTGCCAACTTCAAATCTTCATTCATCTTCTGGATATCTACCTCAGAAGCCATGGCTGTAATCTTCGGCTCTGATACCAAATTGATGCGTCTTGTGTTGCTTTGCAGGTGATATGGGTGAGTAATTGGTGGTCGTGGATGACCACGGCAAGAGGGCGTCGTGACGGCGAGACAGAGCAACGGAAAACGGAGAGCAGAAAGCAGAGAACAGAGGACCTGAGGACTATAGAAGGTAAGTTTATTTCTTCCCTCTAGAATACAAAGGGTATCTCTTATATAAGCTTTTACAGTCCTATCTTACGATGAGTATCCTATCCTTATCATATTCGGAGACTTCCTTACTCAATCTATTGCAATCTGGATAGTTCTTCTGAATTCTGGAGTCCATTCCGAACCCCCAAACCGATTGTAGCTTAACATCTTTTGCTGATAGCCGCTGGAATATCCGAATCCCCTTGCTGTTAAGAGTCCTTGCCCTTCGCGTATATGTTTTCCCCCAATAAGAGTCCACAACATCTTCCTTGATGATCCATAGAAAACCCTCGGAAGTCATACTCTTGGTGTTAAAAATCCGGTTGTTTCACTCCTTTTGAATGCGCCAATGCATCAAATGGCAAATAACTTTGATGGTTATTAGTTCCAACTGAATGCGCCATGTCTGGATGTCAATTTTTGATATAGCTTTCTCTTTAACTGAAATATATCGCTTGCATTTGACTGCATGCTTATCATTCGGTAGCTCAAATCATCTCAAAAGTGATAGCTAGATATTCAAAGATTTATCAATCTTCAAATAAAAACATAAGCATCAATTTGTGGTCATCGTACAATTAGCACTGTAATAACATCAAGTTCATTGCTTGTGGTGCTGCTCAACAACTTAACATTATAACGTTGCTATTTGCTAAAGTTTCATCACAAGGAATATTTAGCAGTAAATGTACCATTTAGTCCCTATGTTAGAACTTCAGAAAACCACTAAACTATTATAGATTCATAGGATGAGGCACATCAACAGATACAAACTGTGCATACGCTTTGCAAAACCACTCTTCTCCAATAGATCTCCGCAAACAAAACGGCAAGTTCTGACCATTATTATGGAACGACCGATGCTATATATACGCTTAATTACTAGTGCAGCGTTTGCACCTCAATTACACTTTTCTTGTTCCAGAAGCTCAGAGTTTCTCAAATGTGAATAATGAAAATAAAAATTTTATCTGGGCTAACATGCACAGCATATAGAGACCTCAAGAACTAACATGAAGAACCAAGAATGAGATGTTGTGCTATTTGTAACAAAAATGATGTCAATATGTCATGACTTAAAATAACTTTACATCAAACCTATTGCTAGCTATGACGTTGTCATCCCACAACACAATACTATAATGCTTCTATTTGATAATCCAGCAATGCTTCGTTAAAATGAATGTGACCATGACTGCAACTAATATCAGACTTGCAAATTACTTGTTTTGAGAAAAGATGCAAGCACAAGGAAACTTTGCAACAGTAAATAAGTTCTTTAGAAAGAAGGAAATTTTGCAACAATAAATGTATTCTTTCTAGGGATTGCTACTGTGCAAAAACTAAAATTGGACCACCAAAGAACATATTTGAGAAAACAAAATAATTTGCCTCCATAACACTGTAAAATAGGTGTAGATACTATACCGAGTATGTGTGTATGTATGTAGGGATGTATGTATGGATGGATGGATGGATGGATGGAGTTCAGCTTTCTTTTGGCTATCGAATCTTCAAGGTAGGGGTGTGGACAAGAGGGCAAGAATTGAAGTACAAATCTATAGCTCATCGAATCAAATTGATGTTCTCTTGACAGGTAGAATTGTAGAAGAGATAAAATAATACACTAAGCAAAATCGAAGTAGAACAATGGGGCTCTCACTGGGAAAAAAAATGGTTGTGAAAATTGCACAGATTTTGTTCCAAAAGATCATGTTTTTCTCAAGAGTGAATCCGAAGGATTCAAAGTTGTACCTGTCTCCGGATAAACAAAGAAAACATGTGGTAACAAAAACAATGTGAATTTGCTATAATGTTGCTATGTGCTAAAGTTTCATCACAAGTCACAATGGATGTGGACATGGTGGCGTTACTTGCTGCTCTGAGAAAGGGAAAGAGCAAAGAAAGAAGAAATATGTAACCGTAAATGTATTGCTAGTAAGAAGATCAAAATATATTAGAGAATACTAGAGAGGTAGCATTGTAACACTCCGGCTTGGCAAAAGCCCAAGATATCGCCTACAACTACTAACACTGCCAATTTTAACCGATAAACAAGCATTGCCAATACTAGGTTTCAAGATTAAACCTTTAATAAGATACTAAATATAAATTTCAGCAACAAGATATGTCATAAATTGAACTTAACATGAACCAATAATAACTAGGATGTATCATAAATAAGTCTAAATTAAGTAAATCTAAAGCATCAAGTAGCAATATTATGAACTATGAAGACTAAAGAAATCTATAACTTGTCTAATCAATGCTATGGAAATTACTAAATTGTTTTTGTCCATAAGTGATAATTTGCTAGGTGGAGTGAAGAGCTATAAAAGTGTAATAATTCATATTCTACTTCCAGTACGTTGATTCATATATAGGATGAGCCAATCATTACATACAAGACGTTACATTTTGTAAAACAAGCTCGTCTCCAAAAGATCTCTGAAAACGTAAGGACAGGAACAGATCATCTCAGGTGGCTATGTATCAACTAAACAAACCATCAACTAAGCCAACTATCTGTAGTTAACTAGCAAACTAAAATTTGCGAGACTTGGTTACTCTCTCCAACATTCTCTCCAACATATCTATTGCGACATCAGGACGTGATCTTTTGAGCTCCTTATACGCTTGGCTTGCCACGATGTCATCCGTTCTATTGGAAGATTTGATAAATTGAACGCAAGCATCTTGGAGTTGGCTGCAGTAATGCTTATCAGCTAGTTCAAATGTGGTCGCCACAGTCCCAACATCAAGACTCTTGCGAAGAATTCCTGCACACATCGCCTTCATCCTTTCCATGGCGTACTTATCAGCAGCGACGAGTAAGTGCTCAACCATTTCTTTATGCTTATCTCCATCCATGGAAGGCAATGAATCCGTGTAGATGAAGTGAAGCAATGCCTGGAATACATCAGGCTGCATATCTTCAATGGTTATATTCCGCCTCTTGTCCCTCATCGAGCCGTAGAGCTGCGCCTTGAAGACCGGCGACCGCATCGCGAGGACGATCTTGTGGGCATGGAAAGCAACCCCTTTAACCTTGAAAGTCACATCCGCTCCCTCCTTCGCCTCCAGCAATTCTCTAAGGTTATCCGACAAGTCCGAGGGCGGTGCCTGGACCTGGACAGTGGTATCCTCCACCCGCGTTTCCTTGACAACGATGACATCGCACGCGATCATGATGTAGTTGTTGTGGTACCGCAGGAAGGCCAAAGCGGCCTCCAGCTCGCTCCTTTTCTTGAACTTTCGAGGGCCGCAGATTGGGGTTGTTACACTATTGAACACCACCTGCTTCGACGGCGGCGGCGGCGAGGTGTGCGGAAAGACCAAGCGGAAGCGGAAGAGCGCCCTCACCTCGGCGTCCTTTGTCAGGAGCTCGAGACAGACTGAGAAGTATTCTTTGCTTTCCTCGGCGTCGGATCCGTCCGGGTAGTAGCGGATGCACCAGTCGTAGCCGCCGACGGCGAAGGTGGTGGACCGGATGAAGTTGCCGATGCCGAGGCCCTTGTGGAGGCTGTAGCCGGCGATCTTGAACACGTGCGTGCCCTTCGCCGTCTCCGGAGTGCACGTCGACATCGTCGTCGTTGTTGGCGTCTGCGATGCTGCCATTGCTGCTAGCTTTTGTGGAGAAATTTAGGGAGGACGAGGCGGCGGCGGCGGCGAACAACAAGGACGGTGTTGACGATTGGGGATTGAACAGTTCTCCCCCCTGTACACTACCTCTTAAGGCCCTGTTTTGAATGCGGGAATTTTTCCCGATTCCTGCGGGAATTGAACTGTTTCCTGTAAAATTCCTGTGAAATTCGTCTGTTCCAAACAGGCCCTAAATGCTGCTTAGGAAATGAGGTTTCCTTAATGCCGAAGCAACCCGGCTGCAATAATTCCTTATAGGTGAACAAAGGCGGAGATATCGATGAAAATTTATGCGGTGCTGCCATTGCTGCGAGTTTTTGAGGGGATGCGGCGCTGCGGCGCGGCGGGGGGTTCCGAATTTCGATTGGGCATTCTGAAACAGTAGGAATGTCCAATTGGCAGGCTTTCCTGGAGGATCCGGCAAACTGGAACGGGTCAATGGCTTCATACTCCACTCTGTAAACTCCCAAATATACTGGCAGCTTGGCGTCTCGTTTTTTTTATGGGTATTGATAAACATCATCTGGATATTTTCTTTCTAACTTTCATCTAGATTTGTGACCGTTGGATTAGAGATCCAAAGGCCATAAATTCTCCCCACCCCCTCCAAAAAAAATTCACCCCCCTCCAAAAAAAATTCTCCCCCCTCCAAAAAAAGAGACCGTTGGATCTCTAATCCAACGGTCCAAAATTTAGATGATTGTTGGGAAGAAAACATCCAGGTGATACCTATACACACCCTTTTTTTAATTTCCTTTCTGAAAGTGAAACCTCTCCTTCTTCCTTGCTTGGTAGAGCAAGTAGGCCACAAGTACTAGCTAGCATTACTGCATCCTTAACACCTAAGAAAACTTGGAAAATATCCTGACTCGTGAACTAAATCCGCTTGGCTTTACATGCCCCCATCCGGACTGAGGCAACCGGTGGAGGAGTTTTTAGACCGGCGAAATCTAGCACAATAGGGGGGATTGGCAACAAATCACATGCACAGCCGAGGATGATAATTGATCAAGACTTCTTTCTTAAACAAAAATGATAATTGAGCAAGACTTTGCTTAGCTACCGCAATTTCGCATTCTCCTGAAAGTCCTAACCCATGGTACTAAACTCGAGAACGCCCCTTGACTTCATCAGTTGCTCCTTCCAGTCCAGACTGCCAGCTCAATTCAAGGAGAAACAATTCGCGAAGATTGTGGCAGCGATCAACATGGCTGCAGCTGCTGGCTGTTGGCTTATTTGTCATTATTCATAAGTTTCGTTTTTTTTTCTGAATTTTTGACTTTTTGTTGAGTTTTTTTGTCGGTTCTTTTTTCCCCGTATTTGTTTGTATTATACGTAATGGGCTAACATATTTTTTATATTTTTAAATTTTTTTAAATTTAATTATGTTAAATAAGCCTCTGTCAGCTACAGTGCTTTTTTCAGCCAGCTACAGTGTTTTCAGCCATAAGCCATGAGCTTTTCAGCCGAACCGATCACCCGTATTTCATCGTGCGGCGTAGTCGACTTTCCGTTCATTTCAGCTTGAGCTTCTAACTTCTGACTTATTTTTTATTATTCATAAATTTAGCCTTTTTCTGAAAATTTGATTTTTTTGAGTTTTTTTCGGGTTTTTTTCCTGTATTCGTTTGCGTTGTCCGTGATGAGCTAACATATTTATTCTATTTTTAAATTTTTTAAATTTAATTACGCCAAATAAGCCACTTTCAGATACAGTGTAATTTCAATCAGCTATAGTGTAATTTTAACTATAAACCACTATTTTTCAGCCCAACCAAACAGAAACGCTATGGTCACACACACTCATTTTCTACATCCGTGGCTAACTACCTCCTCCCAACCCATGGATTGACATATATCTGGCATGTTATTCCAAGCCCATCATGCATGTACCGTTGACTAAACCTAACAATTAATCTTTGTTTCCCCGCAGACAAACGGGCCCGACCTCGCAGATTGTGGGACCCACCCAAGCAGAGTTATTGGCCCACCGGCCGGTCACCCAACAAATAGGTTTCCCGCTGTCAGACGGGCCCATCGAAATCTTTTTCCAACGCATCGATCGGATTTTGGCCATGAGGGTATCCATCAAGCATCGAGGTTGTCATAATCGTGTGATTCTAAATCAAATCAAGGATCTATGATACAGTTGAACCTGCTGCCGTGGCTGGAGGTAGTCCATCCGACACAGGATTGCAAGAAACTGCTGTTGATAGTCCTCCACCGTGCCGGTCTGCGTCAGCTCTCGGAGTTCGCCTAGTGGATTGTGACGGATCGACGGCCCGAAGCGTAAGTTGATGAATTCTTTGAAGTGTGGCCAATCCGGTTGCCCTTCATCTCTTTCCAGCTAAAAATACCACTGCTGCGCCACCCCAAGCAAATGGTAAGACGCAAGCCACACCTTCTTGCTTGCCGGTGTTTTCTGGCCGTGGAAGAATTGTTCGTAGCGCTGCAGCCAGTTTAGCGGGTCGCCTTGTCCGTCGTACGAAGGGAATTCCAGCCTATGAAAACGAGGGGGTTTCTCAGGTGTTGACCTTGCCTCGTTCCCGTAATGGTGTGCTGCTGGTATGTGGCCTGCTGGGAACGACAGTAATCCATCCCCTGCTGGTCGCTTTTCCAGCGCTGTCCGCCTGTCGCTAAATTCCTCTCCTCTGATCTGCTGTCTGTCCAGGAGCTCCTTCAATTCATCCATCTGTTTGGTCAGATTTGTCGCCAAGGCTGCCATCTGATCATATGCTTCGATGTTGTCGTCAGCCATGTTGATGCGGATCCACCTAGCGAGCTAGCTGAACCCCGTTGCTTTGGCCCTGATCTTTCACGATACGCCTTATTGGATGCCCTCTCCAAGATAAGCCTTCTCCCACGCACACCGTAGCACGTGAACGAAGGGTAGAGAAACCGAAGTTTCAGCGAGTAGAATTCAACACCACAATTGGATTCAACACACCAAGAGCAATTCCTCGATGGAAATCTCAAGAACACACCAACAATGGCCACCAAACCATGGTGATTTTCTGGTTTCTATTTCTCAAATCATAACCTCAGTTACAATGGGGCTAAGGCCCTAGCCTTATATTGGTGCACAATACACGGCCTTGACTAAAACTCACACACAACTTGGCCTAAAGCCGAAACAAACTCCAATACGAACTAAAAAGGAAATACCTAAACTGTTACCTCTGAATTCTCTCTTAATTTGCGATCTGACTATGAGGATTTCATGGCTAGAACCTTATCCATTGTGTGGGGCTTCGAAATAGCTTTCCAACGAGTCCAAGAACGCCCAAATTGGACTCCGTTTGTGAAAGTTATGGACGTTTTAGTATCGGTCTTGCCAGCCGTCCCAATTCGAGTCCGAATCGGTTTCAAATCTTTATATGTTTTGTTTTCTTGTTCAAGGGGCTTCCAAATCCATTTGGAACCTGAAAAGGAGTCCTTCTCAACCTTTAGAAAGCCATGGTGTGATCGGATTTTATCTTTACTTGCATTGCAATACTCGAACCCTTTATGTTTGGCAAGTCTCGCACGTCTCTCCGAACAGCTTGTGCAGCATCCAATGAAATTGCCATAACTTTGTGTAGGAAGCTCCAAATCAAGTGCCGTTTGATTCGTTGGAAAATAGACTTCATTAGCTTTCCAAATATGTCTCTTGTGCACATTATAAACCTCAGAATTGGTATTCAAAGCTTCTTGAACATTATGCACAGAACTGCAAGCACTAACCAAAGTTGTAGTGCTACTTGGTGCCACATCATTTGCCATGTGCTCTGATACCAAGTTGTCACGCCTGGATCTCAGATTATACGAGTGTGTTGCAGGTGGTCGAGAACCGGAAGAAGTCGGAGGCACCGTGCTGGAAGCTCGGCGGTCAGACCGGAGGCCAAAGGATAATTGAGCTGGAGGAAGAGCGGCGGTCTGGCCGGGGAACTAGGGTTTCCCCGGTTGGACCGGTGGTTGTGCTGTGGCCAGACCGGAAGGAGGTCCGGTCAGACCTGAGGAAGGGCAGAATTTGGGTAGAAGAGATGCAGAGTTTAGGTAATGTCTTTCTTATCCTTTATTGCTATTAGCTCTTCCTCTTATATACAGAGAGGACTCCAATCATCACGGCTAAGCCGTACTCGCCAATAACCCTTAGCCCTAATACAACTCATATTACGTAACCGACTCGGAGACTAAGACCATATTGAACTCAGACTACAATACCTAACTGGCTGGAGATCCTGCCGCTGCACCTGCTGGAGGAGGTTGCACGGCAAGGCTTCTCCTTCCATAGACGTGACCAAATCTTCTGGACCTGACAAAGGGCGGTTGACCAGTTGGCTATTTCACACTCTTTAAAGGTTGGCGGGTATTCTTTCACATTCGACCAAAGGAGAACAACACCAGAGGTTATCCTAATTTCATTTGTTGCGAACAGTTCTGCTTCCATTGAATGCTTGCCACTTGTTAGCACAAATAACCAGTTAATTCTGGCAAGGTTATTAAGACGGTAAGACGAGGTGAGGTGACCTACCCCCTCATACCTTTTAAGCGATAAGGCGTGAGGCGAAGCGACGCCTTGCACACATCCTAAGGCGATAAGGCAGCAAATAAAATGAGTATTGTTATTACCAATTCTTGAGCTCATGAAGCACCCATCCTCCTTCCAATTGGTCTTCTTCAATGTAGCATCCATCCCCCTTGTATCTATTAGGGCAGTCCCAGTGCTCCACGTAGGATAGTGTCTATGGCATTAATTAGATTGCCATGTAGGAGTTTTAGATGATGTGGCGTTATATTAAATAATAGAGAGAATAAAAAGAGGAAGAAATGGGGTCTCATGCAAGACCTAGTTTCTATGAGAAAACCAATGCAATAGACACTACCAAATTTTGCATTGGAGAGATGGTGGTATCTTCATGATAGATGGAGAAAAATTATGATTGGTGGAGAGGAGAGAGAGATTTTGATGCTTAATTAATTGCTTGGGTTATAAATAGACATGGTGCATTGGAGACAATACACTACTAGAAAACCCTCCCTATAGTGACGCTTTATTTATATGTTAGATACGCTTTATTTCGTCTTTATGGGAATATAGGCACGCTTTTATAAAGCGTGTCACAAACGTCTTCGCATGGACCGTGTCAGGGCTTGTAGAGACGAATTCTTTAAGCGTGTCAAGGATATAAAAAGACGTTTCATAGAGACGTTAGTTGCGTGATTACACATATTGATACACTTTTATAGATACATTTATATAATGTGTCTATTGGTGTAGTTACATAATACAATAACGCTTTATTGCGTATTAAGAAAATGTAGAGACAATCTCATAGATACGTTTAACTTGTGTTTACTATTATAGTCACGTTTTATTGTGACGCCTTATTGCGTACTGAGAAGTATAGAGACGCTTTAATAGTTGCGTTCATATTGCGTGCTTAATTGTATAAACACGTTATATAATAACACCTAGCCACGTGCTAAGAAATGTAGAAACGATATCATTTGCGTCTTAAGAAATATAGAGACAATTTCATACATGCATTTATATATTTCATGTTTACTAAATAGACACGTTATATATATAGTGATTTTGACACTTTCGTAAATGTATCTATATTGCGTGTCTATTAATAGTAACACCTTACATATTAGCTAGTGAGAAGGGAAACCATACATATAATTGCATCGAAAAATCCGTTCTCTGCCATCACAAAACAATTCACTTTATAAAACCAACAAGTAACTGCTTTACTGCAATTAACCGGACAATGTTCATTAAGAAGCATAAACAAAGTGGTATCATACAAATGTTTCTAATTTCTCTAATAGCTATAATCTATCTTGTTCACTCGGAAATTTGTAGCTTGGCATTCCATCTGCATCCATTTACACCCTTCCATCATGCTGAAAGATAAATTGAAAAAAGATTAGGTTGGTGGACATGTATTTTGACCAAATATATCAAACATTATAAGAATGAAGCATAAAAAGTTCTTACGGATTTGAATTGAACTCTTAGGTTTTCTTCACCTACAATGAGGCATGTGTTTAGATGAATAACACAATTTCAAGAAATTACATAATTGTAAAGTAGTCAGCTAAAAAAAGAGAAACTTACATGTGGATGGGGCTAAAGCAATAACATAGCCAATAGCATTCTGACTCTTATTTGAATATCAAACAATGGTCTAGGTAACATCTCATCACCACTGTGCCACCGTCAATATTTTCAAAACTATCACCATGTATGGTTTATTTCGTGTGCTATCAGTAGTCACTGATATCACGAATAAGCCCATCCTGCAATGAAGGCATGCACATATCATCAGTCATCAAATGGTTGTTTAATGGAATATACACATCATATTCCCCCCAGCTCAAAACTATAAGCAGTAAAGCAAATGAGAATATGCAATCACTTATGATTTCATAGCACAGGCAAAGTAGAAAGGGAAAAATAGTGCATGGAGAAATGACAACTTCATAAGAACAAAATGTTGAATGATTGCAAGAGAGGTGAGATTTAGACCTAAACTAGAAACACAAGCGCATACATGATGCTTCCCAAGATATGCATACATGATGCTTCCCAAGATACATGGATGACTATTAAACCAATATCACTTGACAGATAATTTTTTGCCTCTATAAACTATTTTTCTTTTCAGTGGTCAAAGAAAAAGGTTTCAGATCATGCCTCTGCTTGCTTCCCTGCATGTAGCCTAACAGCAAAAGCATCATGCATCACCTGCAAAGAATAGCCAAAAAAACAGCTTTAGCCAAGTCGGTGAAACTAACAGTAAAACATATAGAATATTGAATGCTGCATTTCTGAAGAAGATGACCACATATTCATAAGAACAACGATCAGTTCGAGGATGCCACAATGCAAGCCGTGGGAGAGGTGGGGTGGGAGTAAAAGCACATGATACAAGCAATAGGATTAAGCAGAGAGCCTAGCTGTTGTACGGCTACCATTGTAGTGTCACCCTTCTACATGATTGATTTTTGGTATCTATATATGTACAACTAGGGATGGTTTTTTTCATGTTCATGTTAATATGCTACTGTACTTCCTTTTAATGGTATCATTAATTGTGCAAACAAGGTCAGGTACTGGGTGAGCTCTGAAGGAATGCACTAGGCACACAACTAAGTACATCTTCTCAGTCAATTAATCTGATGATATATCATCTCTGCCACATTGCATTGAAACAAAACAAAAATTGCAGCCGTGGCTACCATGGTCGCAACTGAATTCATCATCTTCTAGATAATCAGCCAAATTTCATACGGCACTTGCAGTTTCTTCTCATATGTACTTCACTCTTATCCACAATCTAATCAAGATGTACATTCAAAACATAATACAGACTTCAAATGAACTAAAGAGGTCGAGTAAAAGGTACAAAGGACATAAATTTTTACTCGTTCCCAGCAAATCACCTTGCAAAGATCCATGGCTACTTATCGGATCCACAGCTCATTGTCGAAAGGTTGATCATTGTTTACGGAGATAAAGAGAGGAACTAACCACGGAAGCGATCGAAGATGGCGGCGGTGGCGAAGAGGGAGCTGCCAAACCCCTCCTGAAGGCCGACGCCGACGGCGAGTGCCGTGACGGTGGCCGAGTGAGACGACGGCATCCCCCCGGACCCCACCAGTTGCTTCGCGTCCCACCGGTTCTCCTTATACCTACACGCGCCGCCGTCGCCACACACAGATCCCATCACAGAGAGCTCAGATCCAGCCAGTAACAGACGCCGAGGCAGGCAAGAGAGGCGTACCAGGTGGCGAAGACCTTGATGGAATGGGCGATCGCGAAGGCGAGGACGGCGGCGACGAGAGGGCAGTTGCCGAGAGCGGCCAGGTAGGAGAAGTCCGACGATGACGCCGGCGGCGGCGGGGCTGTGTCTCCCATAGACGGCTGGGCCGGCACCCACTGCCGGCCGCGGGCGTCAACCTCGCCGCCGTCCAGGTACGCGTCCCTGCGCTCGTCCGACAGCCACCGCCCCGCGCCAGTGAAAGCGGTGGCAGGACAGGGATGGGGAGGAGGAGGCAATGCGGGGTAGGGAGGGAAGGAGGAGACGATGCAGGGTGGGGTGGGAAGGAGGAGGAGACGGCGCGTGGGGAGCGAAGGAAAAGGAGGAAGGAGGAAGGAGGAAGCGCCGGTGCGTGGGGGGAGCGGAAGAGGAGGCGGTGCAAGATGGGGAGGGAAGGAGGCAGCGGCGGCGGGTGGGGAGGGAAGGAGGAGGCGCCGGCGCGTGGGGGGGCGGAAGAGGAGGCGGTGCAAAATGGGGAGAATGCGATGCGGGGTGGGGAGGGAAGAAGGCGGCGGCGACGGGGGCAGGTGGGGAGGCAAGGAAGCTCGCGACGTGGGGAGAGAATGGGGAGAATGTGGGTGGGGGTGGGGAGCGGAAGTTGCTTCGCTGGGGAGTAGTTGGGTGAAGCTGTGCGTGTGGAGAGGACCATTGCGATCTGATGGTTGTAGATAGTCGAAGCTAAATGGATGGCTACCAAGAGTCGCGAGAATGGACTGATGACCACTAAGTCAAACTTGTTAAATAGTAAAGATTTATGAGGGTATATACCATGTATAAATTACCTACGTGTTCGCAAGTACGGGCAATATGCAAGTGTTGAAACTTGCAAGGCTCAAAAAGGTATGAAACGATCGAATTTTGGGAGTCAAACTAGGTAATAAGTTTTTGGTATGCAAAAGTTATGCCTATTTTACTGTATTGTTGTCTGCTAACACCGAACAAAACTCTGGATCCGTACTAACGTATAAAGTTGTGTATACAATCCTACTAATAGATTTTAACGAGGTTTTAAAGTATTAAATAAATCTTAACATTTTGCACCTAACAATATTCACATATAAATGTTTTTAGCATTTTTTCCTAATGACCTTCACAAATTGGTTTATAGGTTGATGGTTAGCACTCACAATGGTTGTATGAATTCAATCTCTTCGATTGGACTCATGATCCTAGTTTTTGTTTGTTTCTTCTAATTCCACAGTTGAAAAGGATAAAAATATGTTGCACTAAGTTGGACTCGAACTAGAGACCTACCTATTAAATTAATTAAAAATATAAATAAAGCTGCAATAATGGGCCAAACCACCACACTAAGAAACCTTTTTCTTTATAAACTGAAATTTTATTAGACAAAATATCACACTTAATAAAACAACACACTAATATTGGTAACTTAATTAGCTGCAGCGGATGTCCATGTGGAGACGTGATGGACTGATGGCGCGATTGAAATGCCTCGGATGACCGGGAAATTGGAAGTGGCTGTGCCGGTTGTTTGATACGCTTTACGACATATCTACATTCTACGGGTGGTCAAAAGTATCTGAAATTTCATGTCATATTGAGATATTTCTAATATCAAAGCAAAAACATTTTTAATATGTATGCAGATAGTTGTTTGTTACGCTTTGCAACGTGTCTAGATGCTATTGATGATTTAAAGCGTGTCTAACTCCGTGTCATTTTGAGACGCTTTTAGTATCATGTCAAAAAGCATCTTTAGGTGGCTATGGACGCTTGTATGATACGCTTAACAATATGTCTAGATGCTATTAACGATTAAAAGCATGTCTAACACCGTGTTATTTTGAGACGCTTTCAATATCATGTTAAAAAGTGTCTTTAGATGCCTTTTGACGATGAAAGCGTGTCAAATGTCGTGTCACATTGATATGCTCAAAATGTCGTGTCAAGAAGCGTCTTTACGTGTCCATGTAGAGACGCTTTTAGCGTGCGTTACTATGAAAGCGTGCCTAGAGGGGGGTTTTCTTGTAGTGATAGTGTCTAAAGTAGTGTCTATATGACATGGCATAGATAGAAACTACTTAAGTGATTTCTACACTGGGACTGCCCTTACCATCTATTGCTATCTCTTTTAATTATCCATGTTAGCTCAGTGGCAATAGATGGCAGTAGATATAAATACGGATTGAGTGTGATACTAGTGAGGGGGGAAGATAAGCCTTCCCTTAAACTGGGCCTTTATTAGCTTGCGTATGATAAGCAATTATGCATATATATATATATATATATATATATATATATATATATGTATATATATATATGTATATATATATATATGTATATATATATATGTATGTACATATATATATGTATATACATATATATATATATGTATATATACATATATATATGTGTATATATATATATATGTATATATATATGTATATATATATGTATATGTATATATATATGTATATATGTATATATATATATGTATATATATGTATATATATATATATATATATATATATATATATATATATATATATATATATATATATATATATATATATATATATATATATATATATGTATATTTGATGTTTAGATGAAAATTGTTACCTTAGACTGGGCTCGGCCACTGGCCAGTTCCTCCGCTCCCCACTTCCCACGACGGCTAGACATCCAGTCCCTCCCAGCCTCCACTTGGGATCTCGCCTCCACTGCCACCGATAGAGGAGACTAGGACGGGGATGGAGTAGATCAGCGTAGCCGTGTAGGGGAGGCAACAAAGCGAGAAGCTCGACGAATGGGAGGGAAAGCGTGGGGGGGGGGAGAAGACACTTGTGTAGTGTTGCGGGCAGCCAAATCCGACGAGGTGGAGGGTAAACGGCAGCATCGGCGGCTCGACGGCGCCCTGGAGGCGGAGGTGGCACAAGGATGCAAGGTAAACCGAGCCTACCTCTTTCGCCTTGGACCACCTTCTTCCTGCCCAGTAGCTCGCCAAGGGACCGCCTACAATTTGGGTTCCAGGTGAGTCTTCGCCATTCTCTCTCTGGTTTAGCCGCTGCCTTAGTCACGCATGCAAGGCGGGGCGACGCCTTGCCACCCCGGATGTAACATCCCAAAAATACAGATTAGTGCAATTGTTAAAAAATTTAAAAATCTTTTGTTGATTTCCTATTTTAATGAAAATTTTTGGTATTTATTCAAGGTTCTTGATTTGGATCTTTGCTAAAATTCAAACAATGAAATTCAAATCTTGAATTAAGAACTAAGTCTATGAAAAACAAATTGGAGAGAAATTTTGAATTCCTTTGCAAGTTCAATATTCAAAGTTTAAAACTAGAAAATGGAATTCCAAAATTGAGAATAGAGATTGAAATCAAAATTAGTATTAAAATCTCCCATGTAATTGGTATAGCCAGCAAAATTCAAAACTTGATTTAAGATTTTGCCTTTCAAAATTTGATCAAATTTCAAACTCTTAAAATTCTCTAGAATTCTTAAGATTCTTGTGGGGCCCCAGCCTATTTTCCCCAGCATTTCCTCCCTAGCCTGGTTGGCCTCTTTCCCCTGGCCTTCGGCCCACCTAGCGCCCCTCCTCTCTCTTCCTCCCTCTCCCATGTTTCCCTCTTATGCGCATCACACGACGTCAAGCTAGCTCTGGCCTAGCTCCGCCCCCAATTTTCCCCGTTGCGTCTGAGCCAGCATGCATTGACGCTGCATTAACACCTCACCGCATTGACGTCGCCTAGCTCCGCTCCTCTGCTAGCCTGGCGCCCTACGCCGTGCTTTCCGCCCGCACGTCTTAATTCCCTAGCAGCCGACCACCTTCTTCCACCTTTAAAAGGGGTCGCCGAGCACCCCTTTACTCCCTATCACTTTTTCCCAAGCTCCCATGCTTTCCTCAGCTCACCGCTACCCCCTACCAAGCTCCCTAATGGCCGTCTCCGTCGGCAACACTACCTGGTAGGCCACCGACGACTATCGTCCTCCCTAATTCTGACGCCTGGCCTCCCCAATGATCCGCCGAGCCCCGACCCGATTCCTGGCACCCAAAGCTTCTCCAGGGTCTTCTGAAGCCATTCCCAGCGCCGCCTCTGGCTCTTCTTCCCCTCGGCGAGCCGCCCACGGTAGCCTCCATATGTCGCCGCCTGTCCTCATCGCCAGGGCACCCTGCCACCTTTCCTTCCTTGTCGAGCTTGCCGGTATGTTCACCTTGCCCCCTTAATGCTCTCCGCTAGCCGAATTGGCTTGCCTCGCCACCCTTCCACCGAAGCGCCATGCGCCTCCACCACCACTACTATGAGCCTTGCCGTCGGCCTCTTAGAGCCACCTCGGCCATGACACCGCCTCCCCTGGCCCTTTATCCTCTACGAGGTTCTGTTTTTGGTGTCACCTCTGCCTCGCCGGTGATGCCATCACATGCCTTGCGCTGCCGTCTCCCCTGCCTTGGCTTTGTCTCCACCCCTATTTTGCTCCAACTGAGTACCCCCCATTATTCTCCATTTCTGTGTCAAGTGGGCTCGACTAGATAAAAGGTCCAAACTCTTGCATGCATGTCTCAACATCTTTTTACATTTGACTAAATCGTTAATTCATGTTTAAGATTTATTCAAAAGAGCAATGTAATAAAATATGGGTTGTAAATAATAATGGGAATAAGAATTTAATTATAAAATTATAACAAAGGTTCATGCAAATTAAAATTAAAAACATAACTTTCAATTATCTACATGCCAATTAAGATTATTAAGTTAATCATCACATAAAGATTAATTAAAGCAAGTTGATGCCATGAATTATTTTCCAATTATCAAGTAATATTGTGAAATTCAAGTGATTATCATGCATGCAAAAAAAGAATGTTAAGGCTAAAATCTAATCTGTGAAACTAAATCGGAGGTTTATGCAAACTAAAAATACTAGAATTTAATCTTGCTTAAATTCGTGCCAACTAAGAAATTTGCAAGGTAATGAGGATACTCATTACAAGAATTCAATTTTTCATGTTACCATGAAATAAAATTTGAAGCTTTTCAAGTCAATTTTAGTGCTCTCAGATTTTGTTCTGGAAACTCGAATATTGATCACAAATCCAGTTAAAGAACAAATGGTCCAAATATTGTTTATCATACTTTATGCCCCAGATCTTAAGTTATCAATGCAAATTAAAGTTAATTGATTTAGCAAGATTTTGCCACATAAAATAATAAGCATGTTTTGCTTATCTCCAAAAACATGAAGCCCCTCTTTTAAATAATGCTTAAAATAAATTTTGGTAAATCTTTTAAATTCTAATCTTTATCTCAAATCTAATCTCTAATCAAATGACACTAAAAATGAATTATGAGCCACTAATATTTACCATAAAACCAAACATTGCAAAAAGTGCATAAAATGACATCATTCCATGCGCAAAACATCTTTGATTAAAAGGCTAGGTTGAAATGCAATAACCATATGTACTGCAACGAAACCAAAAACTGTTGCACAATCTTTTAAGGACGCAACAATTAGCAACGCTTGCCAACGGAAGTGATTAGTTGAAATACATACATATTGCATCTATTTTGGTCCTATTGCAATGTTTTCGTGCCGTTGTCCAAGACCCGAAATCTAGTAGTGTCTTCCCTAAATAATAATCATCTTACCATATCTCATGATTTAAGATTCGCCAATGATAATTGAGAATATTTAATTCACCAATAATCCAGTATAATCTTAAAAGGGAACCCAAATATTAACCCTTGACCAATAAAACACGGACTGTTGATCATTTTTACCAAATCTATTAATTATCAAAATAATCAACTTTGTTCATGTAACAATTGGTTAAATGTCGTACTCCATATCTTAATTAAGTTTCTGAAATAATGGTGCAATTATCTGGCAATTTCAAATATAAGATAATATTGCATCTCGAATTATCCAGTTAATTCAAATAATATTATACATATCACATGAAAAATTCGCATCCTAAATCTTTCCACTCGGCAATAATACTCAATATCCCGGATAAATTCTCCCATCCATCCGTAGGTTACGCCTAACCTATGGAACATCCTTAATAAATATAAATAATGAAGAAGCTATTAAATTATACTAATACAAAAAGGGTCATCACAGACGGCTCAAAACCATCATCACATATAATTTCTAAACCATCTGAATTTATGTGTCTATGATAACAGGTGGCTATCATAGACATCTCTCGAATCATCTGTGATAAGATAGAACACAGACGACCTTAGTTAAGAACCATCTGTGATAGTCCAATATCACATATGGTTCTAGTTAAGAACCGTCTATGATAGTTTATTATCACGAACGGTTCTAGTTAAGAACCATCTGTGATTGTGTTCTAGCGCCCTCATAAACAGGTCTCCTCTAGTTCATCAATATTCTCTAATTGCTCTATGTTGTAGGGGTGGCCCAACCCCCCGTGACTGGGCCGTGCAACTAATCCAACATGTAATAGACCCAATAGTGTAGAAGATTATAACAGTGTAAATATACCAATGTACCCTCATCCCTTGTAAGCACTAAGGGGTAGAACACTACTACAGAAAAGGCCATCACAGACGGTTCAAAAACGTCATCACAGACGGTTTTGTGAACCGTCTGAATTTATGGGTCAGTGATAATACGAGGTCATCACAGACGGTTTTCGAACCGTCTGTGATTTTAATATCACAGACGGTTTTTAACTAAAAACCGTCTGTGATATTAAATATCACAGACGGTTCTTAACTAAAAACCGTCTGTGATATTTATAAATCACAGACGGTTTTTATTATAAAACCGTCTGTGATATTCTCTTCTACTCCTAAACCTATTTCTGTTTATTGGCTAGCCTCAGGAAATGCTAGCCATGCCCTCTGAAATAAGCAGATCAACATGTATATGTATACATATCCAATTCACATCTCAATTCATTTCACAAACATAAAACATCCATTTTTATTAAGATTAGAGCCTACCATTACAATATCCCAAAACAACGAGAAGGTTACACAACAAGAACAGCAAGTTACACAACAAGAACAGAGAAAAAGATTACAATATCCCAAAACAACAAGCAGGTTACACAACAAGAACAGAGAAAAAGCAAAGATCTTCTATGTCTTCTCGCCCCTGATGCAACGCATGAGCTGGATGCCTTCTCGCCCCTGCGGTGTCTTGTCTCCCGTAGACTTGTGCGTCGTCTGCAAGGAGGAGGAGAATAGCAAGGAGGAGGACAGCAAGGAGGAGGATAGCAAGGAGGAGGATAGCAAGGAAGAGGATAGCAAGGAAGAGGAGACAGGCTGGGTTTGGTTATATTTATAGGGGAGGGAGAGGGAGGGAGAGGCGGGAGTTCGAAATTTTTGGCGCGGGAACGGAGATTGGGTTGAGGAGGATCGACGGGCCCAGCGGTCAGATTATCACAGACGGTTCTATTGGCTAGAACCGTCTGTGATGAATGCATATCACAGACGGTTCTATATATAGAACCGTCTGTGAATTAGAGCACAGAATTTTATATACCGATGCAATATAAACAACTAGTCTGAAAAGATAAAATAGCAACGTTTTATATAGCTTATATATACTCATTTAAAAGGTTTCGACGAGATCTACAACTTTGTAGTTGAAGCAAAAACCCAATTCCGAAAGGAAGACCAAGAAAAAGGGCAAAAACAGGCACCAAAAACTTGCGACGCAGGTTTACGTCCAAAGATGGCCGATTTTCGGGGTCTTGGAGGGCGATTGGCACAAGTAGGTCATTTGTTTTGGATCGGGCTCGTCGTTAGCTTTCCAACGAGTACAAGAACGTCGAAAACGGACATCGTATGCAAAAGTTATGCCCGTTTTACTGAAGGTGTCTCAAAACTGAATCATACTCGGACTTAAGCGGGAATATTTGAAATTTTGAGGGATTGCAAGGCGGGAAACGTATCACAGACGGTTTTTATTATAAAACCGTCTGTGATAATCTGGTTTCACAGACGGTTTTTAATAAAAAACCGTCTGTGATATTCCAGATTATCACAGACGGTTTTTTATTAAAAACCGTCTATGATATTCCAGTATCACAGACGGTTTTATAATAAAAACCGTCTGTGATAATCTGAAATATCACAGACGGTTTTTATTATAAAACCGTCTGTGATATTGGAATATCACAGACGGTTCAGCGGTAAGAACCGTCTGTGATACTACTTTTTCCCGCCACAAATACCACAGACGGCCTCCAAATTAAAACCGTCTGTAATAGTGTACATCACAGACGGTTTCACAAAACCGTCTGTGATTTAGCGTCTACTATTAGGCTTTCTGTAGTAGTGGAATGGGGATTTCCCATTCTACCCCACTCACATATATAAACCCCCAGGAGGGGCAAAGCGAGGGGGACATCCTCTCATTATCACCACCTCTCCAGATCTAGCTCTCTTCCTCTCCTACCGATCCCCCTCTCTTCCTGTTTAGCCTGTAGCTACAACAGATGGCGCCGTCCGTGGGGACAACAAGAAGTTGTGTAGGGAAGAGATTTCTCCAGCGTTCAACAAAAGGGTAAGAAAAGGTAACAGATTGCTAAAGATTTGGATCTTTCCGGTCAATTTGTTCGAAGCGTCGTCTTGCTTTATCCCATCGTGCGTACTACAACGTCTGCCCTCAAAGTCTGCGCCGAGCGCCGACGGCGTCTGCCCGGGTGGTGGTCTCCGCGTCGTCGGCGACTGCGCACGTTCTTGCGGGCGCACATGCAGTTTAAGCCATACATCCAAATATTCATCCATAAGTCTGCATGCATGCATTTGGGGCTCCCGAAGTCTCTCTCTCTTCCTGTCTACCCGCAGGTTAGCAGGAGTGCTGGCCAACGACGGCGACCAGCCGGCCCGGCGGCGGCGGCCACGTGCGGCGGAGCTCGTACGCGTGCGTACACGCCCGCGTACGCACGCTGCCATGGCGCGGCAGCGACGGCGGCTGGTCAGTGTGCTCGCACGCGCTGCGTCGGGCGCCACGTTGTCGTCCTCGACTTCGGCTCCTCGCGTGTTGGCTTCGTAGCTCCCCGACCACCTTCGTCGCCCACGGGTCTCCGCGTGTCGAGCGAAGCCTCGTCTTCGCACTGACGCTGCCTCCACACGGCCGCGTTCCATGCATGCGTTCATAGCATCCATCCAGGCATGCCTGAATGGCAGCCTATCTAACCCGGTGACTTCGCCCGTAACCTCCCTTTGCTCTCCGCCGAGCTTCAGGCATCACGTCGCCCCTGCACAGAGACCTCGCCTCCGCGAGGGGGACCTCGATGGACGAGATCGGGCGGGGCCTCGTCTCCACTGCGCTGAGTCTACGCGCTGGACCTGACCTCCGCGAGCTGGACGTCGCCAAGCCTCGGCGAGCTTGACTTCGACAAGCCTCGACACCGCGCGTTGTCGCCTGCTCTGCGCCATGTCTCGCCGACCGCTGGACTTCGCTCGCCTCCGCGATAACGTCTCCGGCCTTCGCCTCGACGCCGCGGAGATCTCGCTGGACTTCGCTCGCCTCCGCGATAACGTCTCCGGCCTTCGCCTCGACGCCGCGGAGACCTCGCTGGACTTCGCTCGCCTCCGCAACAACGTCTCCGGCCTTCGCCTCGACGCCGCGGAGATCTCGCTGGACTTCGCTCGCCTCCGCGATAACGTCTCCGGCCTTCGCCTCGACGCCACGGAGACCTCGCTGGACTTCGCTCGCCTCCGTGAAACGTCTTCGGCCTTCGCCTCATGAAGTACCAGCTTCCCGGGAGGACCTCCACTCGCTCGTCTCCGTGTCGCGCCAGGACTACGAGTGCGCTCCGCACGACCTTAGCCTTCGCTCGAACTTCGCATGCGCGGCGCTCGACCCCGCGTGCGAAGCATCGACCTCCGCTGGGCACTCCACATATACTCTCAACAAGAAAATATCTTTCATGCTACGTGAGTCTAGGTTGTCTTCGACTCCACGCCTTCGCTACGACTCCGGGTTGGCCAGGTCCTCACCTCGGCGAAGCCCCTGCGTGAGTCCGCGTCATCTTCGATTGAGCTCAGCAACGCCACCCGCACCCACACGCTCGGCTTCGACATCGACGTGGGCAAGCAGTGGGCGTTGCGCCCGCCTTACCCTTGTGCTCGCCCGCCTCCACGTCGACCTCTGCCGTCGCCTCGCCGAAGTCCGAGCCAGGCCTTCGCGCCATGCCCCGCGTCGAAGACGTCCCAGCGAGACCTCCGCAGCTGGCGCGTCACCGCCCTGGACAACAATGAGGCCGGCGCCGCCGACGCTGGCAACTCCAACACCGGCTCGGTCCGCTCTGCAGGCAGGCGCAAGCGGCTACGTCGACCTCGCCTCCGCACGCGTCGGCGTGGACTTCGCAGCTGCGGCGTCGACCCCGCCTTCGCGCCCCTCCACGTGGACTTTGCAGCTGCGGCGTCGACCTCGCCTCCGCGTGGCTCAGCATGGACTTCGCAGCGGTGGCGTCGACCTCCCTCTGAACGGGTACTCACGGCCATCCTCGGCGACGACGGCGGCGGACGACATCTATGTATGCAGGCACGTGCAGCTCCTGGATGGCCTCGTCTTGGATGCCGAACACGTCCTACCCTGCAACAACCCCTGCGGGACGCACGCCATGGTGTCAAGCTCAATCGAGGAGGCGTCTTCGCCCATGTACGCCCCGGAGTCTTCGCCAAGCTGCCATGCTGCGCCTTCGCATCTCCGCGTCGCCTCCGCGAACCGGACTTCGCATCTCTGTCGAGCTCTCTGGAGACTTCGCCGTGACTGGAGTGGTCTTCGCCGAGCCCCCGGGGTCTCCGCCAGTATCTTCAGAGACTTCGCCGTGACTGGAATGGTCTTCGTCGAGCGGTCCACGGGCTTCGGCACCTCCGTCGTGGGATCCATCTTCGCTCATTGGGCGCCGCGTAGGCAGCTCCCGCAGCATCAGTGCCTCGGGTATCGTCTCCGGCCGGCGGACGTCACAAGAAAATAGCCATGCTGCACGCGGGAGAGACCAGGCGTATGTAGATGAAGCATAAGCATCCATCGTATGGGCACACTCAGGCTACGTGGCAAGGACGGCACGCATGGCTCATGCATGGGTACATCGCAGGCGTATCGTCCACCTTTGCTTCGACCAAGCATTCGCGTCGTCCCTGCTCTTACAGCGTTTGGCGCCTGGGACCGGGGTCGCCACCGTCTCGCCTGGTACGTACTGCACGTGATTACGTGCGAGGCTTTTTTTTAATCGCCGCTGCATTTCTTGCGTGCATGGCTTTCAGGAAGTGGTTATGCAGCATGTTTATTGCATCTGTGGTTCCAGTATAAGAGCATTTGATTTGGCCGTGCACTCGGGAGCATTTTGTTGTCGCAAGCCTTCGGCCATTTTCTTCGAGGCCTCTCTTTTGGTCCTCGTTTTTTATTTTAAATGGCACGACGGCCTTGCGCCTCGGCGTACTCTGCGGAGTATAAATAAGATGTAGCGTTGAGCTTGCCTCCGCACGCACCAGTCCACGGACTTTAAATAAGATGTAGCGTTGAGGTCCGCCTCCGCACGCGCGAGTCTACGGACTATAAATAAGACGTAGCGTCGAGGTACGCCTCCGCACGCACCAGTCTACGGACTTTAAATAAGACGCAGCGGGGGGACGCCTCCGCGCGCACTCTACGGAGTATAAATAAGACGTAGCGTCGAGGTAATCCGCACGCACCGGTCTACGGACTTTAAATAAGACGTAGCGTTGAGCTCAGCTTCCGCACGCGCGAGTCCACGGACTTTAAATAAGACGTAGCGTTGAGCTCAGCTTCCGCACGCGCGAGTCTACGGACTATAAATAAGACGTAGCGTTGAGCTCATCTTCCGCACGCACCAGTCTACGGACTTTAAATAAGACGTAGCGTTGAGCTCAGCTTCCGCATGCGCGAGTCTACGGACTATAAATAAGACGTAGCGTTGAGCTCAGCTTCCGCACGCACCAGTCTACGGACTTTAAATAAGACGTAGCGTTGAGCTCAGCTTCCGCACGCGCGAGCCTACGGACTTTAAATAAGACGTAGCGTTGAGCTCAGCTTCCGCACGCGCGAGCCTACGGACTTTAAATAAGACGTAGCGTTGAGCTCAGCTTCCGCACGCGCGAGTCTACGGACTATAAATTAAGGCGTAACGTCGAGCTCCGCCTCCGCACGCGCAAGTCTACGGACTACAAATTAAGTCATAAATTGCGACACGGCCGAGACAGTAGGGAGTGTCTCGCTTTAGGCGGCGCACCACTTGGATATCGCGCCATCGCGCGCGTTGCACTAGGGAGTGCACCGCGAATTTTTAAAGGTAGGGGAACGACACCTTCGCCTCTCTACCTCCGCGTGTGTAGCGCCCTCGGCCTACGCCGCAAGCGCCCGCTCTTCGCGGGCACTATTTTTAAAGGTAGGGGAACGGCGGCCTTCGCCTCTCTACCTCTGCGTGCGTAGCGCCCTCGGCCTACGCCGCAAGCGCCCGCTCTTCGCGGGCACTATTTTTAAAGGTAGGGGAACAGCGCCTTCGCCTCTCTACCTCCGCGTGCATAGCGCCCTCGGCCTACGCTGCAAGCGCCCGCTCTTCGCGGGCACTCTTTTCGAAGGTAGGGGAACGACGCCTTCGCCTCCCTACCTCCGCGTGCGTAGCGCCCTCGGCCTACGCCGCAAGCGCCCGCTCTTCGCGGGCACACGTTTCGAAGGTAGGGGAACGACGCCTTCGCCTCTCTACCTCCGCGTGCGTAGCGCCCTCGGCCTACGCCGCAAGCGCCCGCTCTTCGCGGGCACTATTTTTAAAGGTAGGGGAACGGCGCCTTCGCCTCTCTACCTCCGCGTGCGTAGCGCCCTCGGCCTACGCCGCAAGCGCCCGCTCTTCGCGGGCACTCTTTTCGAAGGTAGGGGAATGGCGGCCTTCGCCTCTCTACCTCTGCGTGCGTAGCGCCCTCGGCCTACGCCGCAAGCGCCCGCTCTTCGCGGGCACTATTTTTAAAGGTAGGGGAACGGCGCCTTCGCCTCTATACCTCCGCGTGCGTAGCGCCCTCGGCCTACGCCGCAAGCGCCCGTTCTTCGCGGGCACTCTTTTCGAAGGTAGGGGAACGGCGGTCTCGCCTCCTTACCACCGCGCGCGTAGTGCCCTCGGCCTACGCTGCAAGCGCCCGCTCTTCGCGGGCACTCTTTTCGAAGGTAGGGGAACGGCGGTCTCGCCTACTTGCCTCCGCGTGCGTAGCGCCCTCGGCCTACGCCGCAAGCGCCCGCTCTTCGCGGGCACTCTTTTCGAAGGTAGGGGAACGGCGCCTTTGCCTCTCTACCTCCGCGTGCGTAGCGCCCTCGGCCTACGCCGCAAGCGCCCGCTCTTCGCGGGCACTATTTTTAAAGGTAGGGGAACGGCGGCTTCGCCTCTCTACCTCCGCGTGCGTAGCGCCCTCGGCATACGTCGCAAGCGCCCGCTCTTCGCGGGCACTCTTTTCGAAGGTAGGGGAACGGCGGTCTCGCCTCCTTGCCTCTGCGTGTGTAGTGCCCTCGGCCTACGCCACAAGCGCCCGCTCTTCGCGGGCACTATTTTCGAAGGTAGGGGAACGGCGGTCTCGCCTCCTTGCCTCCGCGTGCGTAGTGCTCTCGGCCTACGCCACAAGCGCCGCTCTTCGCGGGCACTCATTTTGAAGGTAGGGGAACGGCGGTCTCGCCTCCTTGCCTCCGCGTGCGTAGCGCCCTCGGCATACGCCGCAAGCGCCCGCTCTTCGCGGGCACTCTTTTCGAAGGTAGGGGAACGGTGCCTTCGTCTCTCCACCTCCGCGTGCGTAGCTCCCTCGGCCTACGGCGCAAGCGCCCGCTCTTCGCGGGCACTATTTTTAAAGGTAGGGGAACGGCGCCTTCGCCTCTCTACCTCCGCGTGCGTAGTGCCCTTGGCCTACGCCGCAAGCGCCCGCTCTTCGCGGGCACTCTTTTCGAAGGTAGGGGAACGGTGGTCTCGCCTCCTAGCCTTCGCGTGCGTAGTGCCTTCGGCCTACGCCGCAAGCGCCCGCTCTTCGCGGGCACTATTTTTAAAGGTAGGGGAATGGCGCCTTCGCCTCTCTACCTCCGCGTGCGTAGTGCCCTCGGCCTACGCCGCAAGCGCCCGCTCGTCGCGGGCACTCTTTTCGAAGGTAAAGGAACGGCGGTCTCGCCTCCTTGCCTCCGCGCGCGTAGTGCCCTCGGCCTACGCCGCAAGCGCCCGCTCTTCGCGGGCACTATTTTTAAAGGTAGGGGAACGGCGGTCTCGCCTCCTTGCCTCCGCGTGCGTAGTGCCCTCGGCCTATGCCACAAGTGCTCGCTCTTCGCGGGCACTCTTTTCGAAGGTAGGGGAATGGCGGTCTCGTCTCGTTGCCTCCGCGTGCGTAGTGCTCTCGGCCTACGCCACAAGCGCCCGCTCTTCGCGGGCACTCTTTTCGAAGGTAGGGGAACGGCGGTCTCGCCTCCTTGCCTCCGCGCGCGTAGGGCCCTCGGCCTACGCCGCAATCGCCCGCTCTTCGCGGGCACTATTTTTAAAGGTACGGGAACGGCGACTTCGCCTCTCTACCTCCGCGTGCGTAGCGCCCTCGGCCTACGCCGCAAGCGCCCGCTCTTCGCTGTCACTCTTTTCGAAGGTAGGGGAACGACGCCTTCGCCTCTCTACCTCCGCGTGCGTAGCGCCCTCGGCCTACGCCGCAAGCGCCCGCTCTTCGCGGGCACTATTTTTAAAGGTAGGGGAACGGCGGTCTCGCCTCCTTGCCTCCGCGTGCGTAGTGCCCTCGGCCTACGCCACAAGCGCCCGCTCTTCGCGGGCACTCTCTTCGAAGGTAGGGGAACGGCGGTCTTGCCTCCTTGCCTCCGCGGGCGTAGTGCCCACGGCCTATGCCACAAGGGCCCACTCTTCGTGGGCACTCTTTTCGATGGTAGGGGAACGGCGGTCTCGCCTACATGCCTTCGCGCGCGTAGTGCCCTTGGCCTACGCCGCAAGCGCCCGCTCTTCGCGGGCACTATTTTTAAAGGTAGGGGAACGGCGGTCTCGCCTCCTAGCCTCCGCGTGCGTAGCGCCCTCGGCCTACGCCGCAAGCGCCCGCTCTTCGCGGGCACTCTTTTCGAAGGTAGGGGAACGGCGCCTTCGCCTCTCTACCTCCGCGTGCGTAGCGCCCTCGGCCTACGCCGCAAGCGCCCGCTCTTCGCGGGAACTATTTTTAAATGTAGGGGAATGGCGCCTTAGCCTCTCTACCTCCGCGTGCGTAGCGCCCTCGGCCTACGCCGCAAGCGCCGGCTCTTCGCGGGCACTCTTTTCGAAGGTAGGGGAACGGCGGTCTCGTCTCCTTGCCTCCACGTGCGTAGCGCCCTCGGCCTACGACGCAAGCACCCACTCTTCGCGGGCACTCTTTTCGAAGGTTGGGGAACGGCGCCTTCGCCTCTCTACCTCCGCGTGCGTAGCGCCCTCGGCCTACGCCGCAAGCGCCCGCTCTTCGCGGGCACTATTTTTAAAGGTAGGGGAACGACGCCTTCGCCTCTCTACCTCCGCGTGCGTAGGGCCCTCGGCCTACGCCGCAAGCGCCCGCTCTTCGCGGGCACTGTTTTCGAAGGTAGGGGAACGGCGGTCTCGTCTCCTTGCCTCCGCGCGCGTAGTGCCCTCGGCCTACGCCGCAAGCGCCCGCTCTTCGCGGGCACTCTCTTCGAAGGTAGGGGAACGGCGGTCTTGCCTCCTTGCCTCCGCGTGCGTAGTGCCCTCGGCCTACGCCACAAGCGCCCGCTCTTCGCGGGCACTATTTTCGAAGGTAGGGGAACGGCGGTCTCGCCTCCTTGGCTCCGCGCGCGTAGTGCCCTCGGCCTACGCCGCAAGCGCCCGCTCTTCGCGGGCACTATTTTTAAAGGTAGGGGAACGGCGGTCTCGCCTCCTTGCCTCCGCGCGCGTAGTGCCCTCGGCCTGCGCCGCAAGCGCTCTTCGCGGGCACAATTTTTAAAGGTAGGGGAACGGCGGTCTCGCCTCCTTGCCTCCGCGTGCGTAGTGCCCTCGGCCTACGCCGCAAGTGCCCGCTCTTCGCGGGCACTCTTTTCGAAGGTAGGGGAACGACAGTCTCGCCTCCTTGCCTCCGCGTGCGTTGTGCCCTCGGCCTACGCCACAAGCGCCCGCTCTTCGCGGGCACTCTTTTTGAAGGTAGGGGAACGGCGGTCTCGCCTCCTTGCCTTCGCGCGCGTAGTGCCATCGGCCTACGGCGCAAGCGCCCACTCTTCGCGGGCACTATTTTTAAAGGTAGGGGAACGGCGGTCTCGCCTCCTTGCTTCCGCGCGCGTAGTGCCCTCGGCCTACGTCGCAAGCGCCCGCTCTTCGCGGGCACTATTTTTAAAGGTAGGGGAACGGCGCCTTCGCCTCTCTACCTCCGCGTGCGTAGTGCCCTCGGCCTGCGCCGCAAAAGCCCGCTCTTCGCGGGCACTCTTTTGAAAGGTAGGGGAACGGCGCCCTCGCCTCCTTGCCTCCGCGTGCGTAGCGCCCTCGGCCTACGCCGCAAGCGCCCGGTCTTCGCGGGCACTCCTTTTAAAGGTAGGGAAACGGCGGCGACGCCTCCCTGCCTCAGCGCGCGTAGCGCCCTCGGCCTACGCCGCAAGCGCCGGCCCTTCGCGGGCACCCTTTTTCGAGGTAGGGAACGGCGGCGACGCCTCCCTACCTCAGCGTGCGTGGCGCCCTGGGCCTACGCCGCAAGCGCCCGCGCTTCGCGGGCACCCTTTTTCGAGGTAGGGGACCGGCGGCGACGCCTCCCTACCTCAGCGTGCGTAGCGCCCTCGGCCTACGCCGCAAGCGCCCGCCCTTCGCGGGCACCCTTTTTTGAGGTAGGGGAACGGCGGCGACGCCTCCTCGCCTCCGCGTGCGTAGCGCCCACGGCCTACGCCGCAAGCGTCCGCTCTTCGCGGGCACTCTTTTTCGAGGTAGGGGAACAGCGGTCTCGCCTCCTTGCCTCCACGTGCGTAGTGCCCTCGGCCTACGCCGCAAGCGCCCGCTCTTCGCGGGCACTCTTCGGCGCTCGACGACACGTCTTCGGCGCTCGACTCCGCCGTCCGCCTCGTATACAT
This sequence comes from Dendrocalamus latiflorus, assembly GCA_017311315.1. Lineage (NCBI taxonomy): Eukaryota > Viridiplantae > Streptophyta > Magnoliopsida > Poales > Poaceae > Dendrocalamus > Dendrocalamus latiflorus. The sequence goes on from CM029628.1 coordinate 7,009,928, forward strand.
CGCCTCGGTGGGACGGCACGTCTTCGGCGCTCGACGGCACGTCTTCGGTGCTCGACTCCGCCGTCCGCCTCGTAGGCATCGCCTCGGCGGGACGGCACGTCTTCGGCGCTCGACGACACATCTTCGGCGCTCGACTCCGCCGTCCGCCTCGTAGGCATCGCCTCGGCGGGACGGCCCGTCTTCGGCGCTTGACTCCGCCGTCCGCCTCGTAGGCATCGCCTCGGCGGGACGGCCCGTCCTCGGCGCTCGACTCCGCCGTCCGCCTCGTAGGCATCGCCTCGGCGGGACGGCACGTCTTCGGCGCTCGACGACACGTCTTCGGCGCTCGACTCCGCCATCCGCCTCGTAGGCATCGCCTCGGCGGGACGGCACGTCTTCGGCGCTCGACTCCGCCGTCCGCCTCGTAGGCATCGCCTCGGCGGGACGGCACGTCTTCGGCGCTCGACTCCGCTGTCCGCCTCGTAGGCATCGCCTCGGCGGAACGACATGTCGTCGGCTCTCGACTACGCCGTCCGCCTCGTAGGCGTCGCCTCGGCAGGACGGCACGACTTCGGCGCTCGACGACGCCTTCGGTGCTTCACGGATTTCTTCATAGGCATTGCCTCAAGGGTCTGCGAGCTACCAGTTGCATCGGCACCCTCGCGCTTGCTGTCAGGGAACGGGGGGCTGGGGTGGTTGATCACGTCAGCTCGCCCATCGGGACCTCAGCGCTTGCTGTCGAGGGAGTATTGTTGTAGGGGTGGCCCAACCCCCCGTGACTGGGCCGTGCAACTAATCCAACATGTAATAGGCCCAATAGTGTATAAGATTATAACAGTGTAAATATATCAATGTACCCTCATCCCTTGTAAGCACTAAGGGGTAGAATGGGGATTTCCCATTCTACCCCACTCACATATATAAACCCCCAGGAGGGGCAAAGGGAGGGGGACATCCTCTCATTATCACCACCTCTCCAGATCTAGCTCTCTTCCTCTCCTACCGATCCCCCTCTCTTCCTGTTTAGCCTGTAGCTACAACACTCTACAAAACAGCGTAATCGGATAATGCAGATGAACCAAAGTAAGCCTATTTATGATAACAAAATCATCGTGCAATAAACTTTGTCACCATGTCTTCATCCTACAATAAAACATGAATTTTAACAAGGGCTGAAACCCTAGCCATCCATCAATTATCATAAGAACTAAGACATCAACAATTAATTTTCACGCGCACGCGCATCAATATTTACATAACCAAAACCCTAGCCATCCAAAAATTTCGGATGGAGGATATATCACCGGTGATGAAGGAGAGGCGGCGGTAGCGTCATCGTTGTGTCACGACGGTGACATTGCACATAACACTCGTACGAAACTTAGGATAAGAATGTCTTCTGCAGTGAACCATGGCACCACAACTGGAGGCGGAGGAGTTCATGGCGGTAGTTAGCGCCGTCGAGGGGACAGGGCGCTTTGGTTTGGGGGAGAAAGCAGGAATAAGGAGTGGATGAACTAGGAGCAGTAGAAAATATTGGTCCTTAGAGTGAAATTTGGGGAAGGGAGAGGGAGAGTAATAAAGGGCGAGAGGTGGGAGGAGACCGGTGCTTGCCGTTCGATGCAGAGGGAATGATGGGTGAGATCGAAATCCTGGGAGAGATGCCACGGATCGGTGATGTGGTATTATCACAGATAGTTTGGATTAAAAACTATCCGTGATAGTATCACAGACGGTTCGAAACAAAAATCGTCTATGATAAGTAGCTCATCACAGACGATTCTTTCCATCACAATGAATTTAGATGGTCCATCTTGTAAAACCATCTGTGGTAACTTTATCGCTGATGGTTTGTGTTGAACCGTCTGTGATGAGGTGTTCAGGATGACTATTTTTGTAGTAGTGTTAAGACCAAACCTTGGTATCCCATGATCGGTTATGTCTAGCCATGCTCCAATCTAAAGCGGAATATTCTCGTAAGTATTTGTTCAAACATCAATCTTTCTTTTATAACCCTTCTCGGCAAAGTACTATGTCACTTCGCTTCCACTCAGAATTCATCTGACTCTGTTCCTATTTTGCAATTCGCTAAATCTTCTCTCTATCCTCAATTAGAGCAAAATATAAACCAGCCCAAGTAAATCTATTTGCACATTTGAAGTTATTTGGATTTATTTGTTCTTTCGTTCATTTGCTATGTATTAGAACATGAAGTCTCGAAGAAGTAACAAGCTCAAGCGGGATCAAGATTCGGGTACAACACAAAGGCTAAGGATTCAAGACTACTGACTGAGAAGGCTTGGAATAAGATTAAGGCCATGGTAAATTGAGTAAGGCAAGCCATCACTTTGATCATATTAATCCTATATTTTATGCAAAATTATGTTCCTTTAAATTATCAAATTGCATACTTAACTTATTATGCAAATGTATGTCAAAGTTTAAGGTAGCTACATGCCTACTTGATGTTGTAATAATATTAATATGCCATCCTTGGCAGGTGAAATCACCTAACCCTTGTCATCCTAGATAAGAAGTGGTAACTTTACTAGCTATATGTCATATTAAAATGCCATGCTAGTCTTGTGCAAGTCCAGGGCATTAAATTGCCCTACTCATTACTCTTCAAACATGAAACCTTGTTTTGGGATAGTCATAGGATGTAGATGTCTGATAATTTGAGACAACTTACTTTATGTTTCTCAAAACCCTAAAACTTGCCGAACCTATCTGGACGAATGGTAAGAGAGGTTGGTGTGGATGTAACACGAGAATCTTTGGGTTGTGGTATGAACCGTCCAGATAAATTAAGGACTTAATCCTGTGATGATCTCCTCATGTAAAATAGTGCAACCACAAGTCTGCAAATTACAACTGGGCTAAGTAGGGTTACTAGACCTCAGAGTTATTTCACTGGTGGAGGAGTGAAGTGTGTATGTGCGGACCAAGGTCCGGCATGAATGGGACACCATGTAAAGATGATATGTACCTGTTCACTAGCACTGTGGAAAGTCATAGTCCAGCTCTGCTGGATGTTAGGGTATGACTTCCTGCATAACTTATGAGGACCTACCTCGGGTGGGGCTTCACAAGGATGGACTGGCAATGGAGCAAGGTAACTACGAAAAGCTGCGTGACTGTAACTCGATCTACATGGCTAAGGAATCATGTAGAGCTATCGGGTCGGTTATCTCCTGTGGGTAAAGTGTACAGTCTCTACGGAGTATAAACTGTTCTAACAGTCGCACTCACGGTCAAGGGCGGACATAGGAACTTACTCGAATTAATTTTATTTCAAAAACCTTTGTGGGTGGGATGAAAATATATCGGAGGGAAGTACTCTGACTTTAGCTTTTTTGAGGGAAGTACTCCAATGTTGATAATAAGGTGGATGTAACCCAATCAATCAAAAATTAGCATTCAATGGAAGTAACCATGTACTGTAATAGGTGGATGTAACCTACACTGCTATTACTATTGCATCCTTTCAACTTTAGAAAATGTGATTTGGTTAAATTGCTAAGTCTCAGGAGTTTTCCTATTTACTGTATCGTTAGAAATGATACCTTTAGCAACTAAAAAAAATCTCAAGCCTCCCTTGACAACTTTGCATTTGTTAGTATTGCATCCTGTGTGGTGACTTGCTATGTACCATTGTACTTACTCTTGCTCAATTACCATCATTCAGTCAGTCAGGAAAAGAAGATTAATCTCTGCAGTGCTTTAAAAGGGATTAACAGAGCTAGAAGATGATGAGGTCAAGAATTAGGTCGTGAACCCCAATTGGTTGCTGTAACATCCCAAAATTTCGCTCTTTGAAAAATTTAATTTCAAATTAATTAATTTAAAGTATTTGAACTTTATTTGGATTTATCTAATTTTTTTTTCAAAATCTAAATCAAATTTAATCCTCAACCTCTCTACTCGGCCATCACGTGTCGCTCCCTGATTCAATCCATCCTCGCCCGGTTTAATCTCAGCCACCCGCCTTCACTTACTCCTTTGTTTTAATCCGATGGCCCTGATTTTTCTTTCGCCTCGTGGCATTCATCCGACCGTCCACTCCTTCCTCCTCTGTCTTCCGTCTCGCCGACAGCCCAACCCCGCCTGTCAGCTTCTTCTTTCTTCTTGCCTTCTTCAACCTTCCACCGCCACCATTAATGCCCGCCTGAGCTTTTGAATTTGGCTGTTTCTTCTCGTTAGCCCGGGCATTTGCTAAAATTGAAAGTCTAATCACTCCCGCATTTAACCTCCACCATTTCCCCACTTTAAACCCCGCTTATCTCCCTCTTTACTCATCTTTGCGCCGCCCTTAACTTTGGTGTAACCGATAACCGTTCGTTGCCTCCACCTTCGCCAGACCCGTGCGCGCATCCCCGCCCCTCCACCGAGAATTTCCGAGTGTCGTGCCAAGGTGCACGTAACTCCCCGTGTCCTCCTCCCCCTCGCCGACCCCAACAGCGTCGTCATCCGCTGATGCCCTCAGTCCCCGTGCGCCACCTCAGCAGCCGTGAGCTACGCAAGCACTACGCCAACTGCGTGCCACCTCAGCCTTCTCCCCGGTTTACGGACCCAGTCCACAAAAGCCGGTCCCACCTGTCAGTGAATAAAACCCTTTTCCTGTTGAAAAATAATTCGGCCAGAAAATCAAAATCTCTGCGGGCGTCACCCTAACATCATAAATTCTTTTTTCCATAGAAATATAATTCCTCTGAAAATCATTTCCCTTGATGATGTCATTTCAGTTGAAAAATAATTCCAGAAAATCAGTTTATTTTTTTTTTCTCTCCTTTTAAACTTCCAAAAGATCGTATTTCTTTATTTTAATTCCGATTGAGCCCATTCAAATTTCTAAATTCATCTAAAATTCTAATCTATTCATTTCTATCCTCTTTTCAAATTTTTTTGAATTTTTGAATTTATTTGGATTAAATTAAAGCTTAGAAAGTAAAAATATTTTTAATGGTCAAAATATACTTCAATTAAATCTGAAATTATTTAATTTGGTATTTTCGGGTTCAAATGACCTTTGTGGATTTTTTCTGAATTTTTTTCGAATTATTTTATTTTTCTTAAAAAAAATTTATTATTATTATTATTATTTTTCTCTCTCCTCCACTATTCATCTTCCAGCAACGATCGTCTCCAGAGAGCACGCGCGCGTGAGCCACCATTAACGTGATTTTCAAGCTTCCATAACTTTTGATTTTCTCAACGGTTTTTCGTGAAATAAAGTGCATTAAAATCCTCTCATCAAGAGCTTTCCATTCCCGGCCTTAGCCCCCAATTTAATGCGTCCATTTCGCGGGAATATACCATGCACCGAAAGACATTCCCTCGCGGATCTCCCATCTCGGACCTCCCCCGCCCCTATAAAAGAGAGCACCGTGAGCCCCTCCTCATCCTCACTCAACCCCGAAAATATCAAGTCCCCACTCCTCTTCTCTTGGGCGCAATCGGAGTTTTTCTTTTGTGTTCCAAGCGGCGTTCTTCGGCTTATTGCGCCTCGTCCGGTGGAGCCCCGCCACTTTTGAGCACATCCTCGGATTCGCCTCGTCGCGTTCTACGCGGTGCTTACCTCGCCTTCGCTAGAACTTTGCCGGAGCACCATCGCCTCCGTGGGCCATAGCGCGTCGTCGTTCCTCGCGTCGCCACCGGCCGTCCGTGCATGCCCGACCAAAACCAAGGTGAGCATCATGTTCCCCACGCTCTACTCTTCGTTTCGCCGCAAACCCCACATGCTAACTCCTCTCCGTTTGCCCGGAACGCCGATGTCAACCCGACGGTCGCAAAATGTCTTCTCCACCGTGTTCCGCCACCATCCGATGTCCTTTGGCCGAGCCGTTCGCACCGTTGAGTTTGCCTCGACACGTTTTACATCGTGCTTCCATCGCCCTCGCCTAGAGATTCCCCGAGTCCTCGTCGACCTTGTCAGGCCCAGACACTAAAACTGTACCTTCGCGCGTACACCCCTTTTTGGTAAGCGCTTTGATTTTTGTTCGCGTCATATTGTGTCCTAGCCTCTAAGAAATTTTTCTACTATTTTGTTTAATTTTTCGTGGAGCCAATTGTCAGGAATTGAGCTTTCCGTGAAAATGGCCGTTTGTGACTCCCGACGTCGATTCGTCGCCTCCGGTAAGCCTTAGCCCATGCCATAATTTTTCTTAGACTTGCCTCACTGCGTTCTACGCCATGCTTCCTTCCGTTTCCCCAAAAAGCCTCCACAAATTTTCACCTCCGACACCTCGCCATGGCCACCAATGGCATCTCGTGTCCCCATCTATCCGGCGATGTTTTCCCCAATCCGTTCGCGTCATATCGTGCCAAACCATCACAGGTAGCTACCTTTCAAATGGTTTTGGATTCGCTCTACCGAGCACCAAGATATTAAGTTTCTCTTTTTCCTTCCCGATGTCGTTCAAACGTCGTTTGCGTCGTCTCCGGTGGGTTTCTGGCCAAGCTGATAATTTTCCTAGCTTCACCAAGCCGTGTTCCAGCCCGTGCTCACCCTACTTCTCCACGTTCCTTGCCCGGATTTTATTCCTCTCTTCTACCCATGTCGTTGTAGCCGCCCGTGCCGTCAACGGTCTCCGTTTGGCGTGCCGTCAGTTCCTATGTGTGCCTTGGGTCCCTAGCAACCCATTTTGCTAGTTGGATTCATCTCCCATGTCTCCTCTCGCCAGCGCTAGCCTCCTTTCCAAAAATTGCTCTCGGGTGAACAGTAACATCTGGGAATTTCCAGCATTTTCTCGCCCAGCAAACTTTGGATCGCTCGTTCTCCTTCATCCGAACTCCGATTAACCCGATTCTTTTTCCTAAATTCATCTAAAATTGAGCTCTATCTTTTGGTTCTGGTTTTGAAGTTTTTAGAGTTTATTTGAATTTTATTTGTATTTGTTTTGTTTGTTTTGTCGTTTCGCGCGTAGAATCCGACGTCATCGAAGAGTTTGTCGAACCGCAGCAAGAGGGACCAACCAGTGCACAAGAAGGCAAGTCTCCTTTGATCATCTTGAACCTATGCTTTTGAAATGTTTTTAAAATATTTTAAATTATGTGCATTGCTATTTACCTAAAGTCACTAGTTCAAATCTTTAGGAACTAGTTATTCCAACTTGCTATGCCCTCCATTGAAATTGAATGCCATGTACTCTTGTCACCATAGAACTCCCTTTGTCTCATTAATGAGAGTATTTAATTACTTGTTGATGTTAGTATGGTAGTATAATGCTTAGTCATGCTATCTAATAACTTTGGAAACTCTTGAAAATGGGAAATTATGATTTATTGTAATAGCCTTGTGTTTACAAAGTTGTGGTGATTGGAGTTACCACTGTTTCCTTTAAAATAAACTAAAATGTGAAAATTGGTTTAGATTAGGGTGGATGGTTGGTTTGGATTGGTGCAGGAAGCACGAGATCTTGTAATGTGTATGTTCCACCCTAGTCAATTAAGGACCGACGCTTGTGTTTGTCCAAACTGAGCATTAACCGTACAACCACAAGTCTATATGGGTACGACCTAGCTAACTAACCTATAAAGGTGTAGTTTAGATATCACCAGTGGTGTATTGAGTGCCAGGGCGTACTGGTTACTCATAGTGAGGGACAGGGTTACTGTACTCATATGGCGCAAGAGGGGGCTTCAGATTGGGCGGATTTAACCCTTCTGCGGTGAAACCTCAGCGGGTGGTCTCTAGCTATACTGGAGTAGGTGAAAGGCTTTGTGATATTTTATCTGGGTCTCATGCCAAAGGAAGCATGTTGACTATTAAGATAATTTACCTCTTGTGGGTAAAGTTGTACAACCTCTGCAGAGTGTAAAACTATTCGAATAGCCGTGCCCACGGTCAAGGGCGGGCAAGGAATGCATTCACATGGTAGATTTCTGGTTTTGGATTTAAAATCAAAAGTTTTGTGTTCCGAGGGTGGAGGGAACTCTCGGAAGGGAATCCTGGCGGATGGAGCCAGAGAGGGTGGATGGAACCCGCAGTTTAAAACTTGACCAATGGTAATTGGTTAGCTAGTGTTGGTAGTTGGAACCTTCGCTAGAAAGTTAATTCTGTTAAAACATTACTTCATTAAGATAATGCCTTCGAAAATAATTAGTAGTAATTGAATTTTAAAATGTTGCTTTGTGCAAAAGAACCATATGGCCTTCTTTGGTAAGCCTTGCATCTATGCATTTTTCCCAAGACTTGCGGAGTACTTTATGTACTCACATACTACACTTAAAAATAACATCTCAGAGGAAGTTGAAGCTCAAGAAGGTGACTACGACTACTGCTTCGCTTGTGGCTGTGATGGATTCTTCCCGGAGGACTAGGTCGTGCTTCCCCAGTCAATTGCCTGTGGCGAATTGATGGGTCGTCCTCGAGTTTTATTTGCTTCCGCTGTGTTTGATTGTGCGAGGTCTTAAACCTCCTTTGTAATAATGAGACCCGGTGGTCAGTACTCTTAATTATTGTAATAAATTGTTGTTGGTGATGTTTTCCATTCTGTTTGACTGTGTGCACTAGCTTTGATCTGGGACTAGTGCTGTAATACACAGAGGGTCCGGGTTCGGAAATCCGGGGTCCCGACAGTTGCCTATGGACATGTTCTGAGGGTCCCCACCTGTGTGAAGTTTCCGCTGCTGCATTTATTTGTTTTCTGCCTTATTGTCTATGCGTCGGTTATTACTGTATTATCTACATTTTCGTAAGATGTGTTTTGGTATACAGTAATGTATTTGTGACCACTATCTACTGATATAGGGAATAGTGCGGTGGAATCATAGAGGATTTGGATTTGCTAAATCCAGGGTTCGACACCGAGGCAGCCTTAACGCTTAGACGACGCTTTAATAACCTTGAATTCTGGGTCACTACATGTGAAAAATAGCCATAGTTATTAGATTCCGCTTATGTCCACAAGCGTTGAGATTTTCCTATGACCATCAGCATCCTAGACTTCCTACTTACAGCATTGTTTGATATGACATGCTTACGATCTATGCTGTTTGCAGATGAGATAGTTGTCATGTTAAGTATGCCAAAAGTAATTGTTCTATAAGCACCTATCTCCTATGCGCTTCTTGCTACTTTGTGTGAACAAATGTGGTGAGAACTTGTGTGTAATACCAAAATTCAAGCTAATACACATGGAGATTGCATTGCATGGTCAGGTCGGGATCAGACCTAGATAACAAAAAGAAAAAATGCACTGCTTGGTTCAAACGCTTGTCTTTGACCAAATCAAATGTAAGTACAGAGAATATGAGTTCTGCAGCACTGAGCTAAATTTTCATTTCTGATTTGACACTTAGTGATTTTCTGTTAATGTGTATTCCATTGATAAAACATTCCTCGTTAATTTCTGCAAGGTCTCGCCTTTTATATCAGACTTGCCACAACATCGCTGGCAATGGTTTTAATGTCCCTACCGTTGCCATGTCCTATTGTTGCTCCCTGCAACAGTGCACCACTGCCCTGATATGATGGTTTGTTAACATTGTAGTTAACTGTTGGCTGATGAGAATATTCCTCATGCGTAGTAATATATATTTCCCTTGCAGGGTAAAATCAAACTAAATTATTTCAGGGTAACTACGACAATACGTCAACACCCTTTTTTATAAGAAAAAAAGTCCACTTTTCAACCTTCCGCTATGGCCCTAGTCCAAAAATCAACCCGCAACTTTAAAACCGTTCACTTTACAACCTCAAACTCTTAAAATTATTCAAATCACCCCCTCCTCGATGTAGACCATCATTGTTTTGGCTGATGTGACATCGATATGTACATGTGTAGGACCGATGCAGGCAATTAGAGGGGGTAAATGATTGTTTTTAAATCTTTTCCTTGAGTATTGTTAATCTTTCGCTCCAATGGCCATGAGAGTCAAGAAGATCAAATTACTCCACCTTTAATTCCAATAACTAAGAGAAGTTATGAATATCGAGGCCTAGGCACTCATGATGAAATCTCCCAGAAGAACCATGGAAAACAAGGTTTTATCCCTCAGTATGATACTACCGCCATGTATGTGCGGTCATACCTTAGTACGATACTACTACCATGTAAGGTGCGTTCATACCACAGTGTGGTACTACCGCCATGCAAGGTACGGTCATACCACAACGCGGTACTATCGCTATATGAGGTACGGTCATACCACACCCTCATATCAGTACAGAAAACTTGACCTGAGCAAAACTAAAAATCACACAACTTTTGCAAGGAAATGCCAAATGACTTGTAACTTTGAACACACTTTATCTAGGGTGTTAGAAATCAGATAAGGCAAGAGACATGAGGTTTTTGGACTAGGTTCCATCAATTTGAAGAAAATTGACCCTAGGCTTCAAGAACATGCAAAAACCCTAAAACTCAAATTACTTCTTACTCGTTGGGATCTAAGATATGAGGTATTTCATATCTACACCCACATGTCCTAGCAAGATAATATAGGATAAAATTCAGTCTAAAGTCACCTAGATCATGACTTTCGATTTCTTGCTCAAGAAGAAGAAACACAAGAAAAGAACAAGTTAAACACTAAGAAGGAATCAAAGAGTTGATCTATTACCAGTAAAGTAGGTGATTCACGAGCACATAGATGGTTACAAAGTGCTCCCAAAGCACCACCCTTACTCAAGATTTCTCACATAGGCTTGAGGGAGAGGAAAAACTACTCAAGACTTAGATCAAAATCCCTCGATCTCTCTAAATCTCCTCTCTCCTTCCTCGTATAACCTAAACTACTTATTGGGTCTCAACCCGCTAAGCACATAGAGAAACCCATCAACCCCACTAATATGGGTTTACACTCTTACGCACGCTTCTCAAAGCGTTTACAAGACTCAACCTGTTAAACCATTAGCGATTGATTAACTTAGTAACCTCGGCTTACTTTGACCTAAACCACTTCACCTTTGCGCCTCCCACTCTATGGTTTTGTCTAAGGCACAACTCGATATTTTGGTAAACTCCCAAAATACCTCCGGCGAAGCTTCCAGGCACCTTCCTTTAACTTCGTCTTCACTTTTGCATCAAAGCATCTCTGCATGTTTTGACACATAGCCTGTGGCACCTAATGACTTTGCCATCAAGTCTTCATGCATCCGGTCTCCCTTAGATTGTCTTTAATTGCACTGGCGCAAGTCACTTCATAATCCTTGTCTTTTATGTGCTGCCGCTTAAGCCACGTAGCCTCACCCGGACTTACCCGACCGTACGGACCTCAGCTCTCCTACCAGTCCCAGTCACTTGCTATCGACTACTAGCGTTCTCTAAGGCACTTGTATATCTAAAGACCAAGCAATCATTTCAAGCACAAGTTTTATGCACGTGACTCACATTAGTCAAATCAATGCATCATGTAACATAACACAACCCACCAATGGCTCCTATACTGTGCACACACTCAAAACATTCAAAAACACCTCTCATCATTCTCTGGCCAAACCCACTGATCGGACTGCGACTACCATGTCGGTCATATCGCCAGCAGTCTAACCGTCATGCACTAGCTGGTCAGACTACACTCTGGTCATACCGCTCCAGTGAACCAATCACACCGCACCTAACAAGAGCTTAAAAACTCCCTCTCTAGAAAATTGTTACTACTATCTAGGGACCGATCATACCATGTCGCGGTAGTACCGCTGCTCCAACATTGTAGTACTGGCAGGCATAGTTTCTGAAGATTCTGACACACCTGGTGCTACCACCGTTGCTAGGTCTATACTACCGCCTGAAACTTAATTTTTCCAACTTTTGCAAAATCAAAAGCCAATTCCACAAATGTGTCAATTGTTCATGACTAATTTTGATGGACTTTCTCACATAGTCTTTCAACATGTTTTGCTAACATAGCATCCACATGTACATCCATGTTAATGTCTACATCACCCTGAAAGCATCTTTCCTTTCAAAATGATAGGGCCCACATATCATCCTCCAACTCATCTTCTTCCTCTCTCTTTTTCTTCCTCCTCTCTCTATCGAACACTAGGACACGCAGGCTACCCGACACTACTGCCGAGCAGCCCTGCTGCCTCCCCTCACTCCTCACTGCTGCCACCTTTCTCCCCTCTCAATTACCGCGTGCTATCTGCACCTATGGCTTTGCGCCACCACCAACCCCTAGCGACCATCGTGACCAATGAGCTCGAAGTGCCATCCCTGGTGAGCTTATCTCAAAACCATCCACGTCACATTGTGTTCCACCACCTTCTCCCTAACATCCCCAAATTAGTTGGACCAAGGTTTACCGGTGGAGATGATCAGGGCCGGAAAAGATGAATGGAGGCAGAGGAAGAAAATGGTTGAATTGGTGAGTAGGTTGAGAAATGGGTGGAACATAATATGACACGAAAGGATTTGTGAAAACTTCACCGACACGATAGGAACCCGACTACGGGTCTCGCATTGAGTAGGTTCAACCCTATGTGCACCTTGAGAAAGCAAGAATTAATACATAATGTTGAGCCTTCCTTAATTTCAGTGATGGTGTATGGCTCTCTATCACAGTTTAAGCACCAGTATGTGGTGACCAAGGTTGGGGCTCCCTCCTGTACGCTTAATTTGGTCGCTTTCCTACCCCTGCATTCATGCTCCTCCCTACCAAGCTCTAACCAATATGCTGGTGCCGAAATTCGCTGTTGAGAGAGGACAGATTGAGCAGGCGGCCATGGCCATCACCAGGACTGGAGGAGGGAGGGAGAGGGAGGTGAAGCAGCTGACTAGTGGACCCCTCCTTATTTATTTATTTATGATTCAATGTATGTATTGCTGATAAGCATGACACGTCAACATACATGGTCTATTAGGATGTTCATGTCACCCTAAGCCAAAACCACTGCCACGTCAAACAAAACCGAAGTGATTTTGGGTGAACGGGGTGTTTTATACCGGTTTTAATAGTTGGGGTTGTAAAGTGGATGATTTTATTGTCGAAGGTTATTTTTTGGACCCATGCTATAGTTGATATTTGTAAAGTGGATTTTTTTCTTTTTATATGTTTAAACCTATCTTATCTTGCCTTATCATGAAACGAGGCTGGAGCAATGATGTGGAGATGTGGCGACAACTACCATTTCACACTCCAAACATGAAAATAATGCAAAAGGCGAGCTTCCAATCGACAAGGCCGAGGCTGGTTAGCTCTTGACCAGTGGCAAGGTTATCGGACCATGTAGTCACTCCTGTTGATGGGGTCACTGTTATATGTGAGTTCTAGCAATTACAAGATCTTGCCTGCAATGCTTGAGATGGACTTGGTGAAGTGACATTACATATTTAATATTTTTTTTTGTGATTCTTGACATCTTGAAACCCTATTTTTCTCAATTGGAAAAGACTTTCTGATACATGTTAATAGGCCTGAGAAAATGAAAGTACATGTGAATACGCTGATTCCGTAGTATATAGAATGATAGTTGATTCGTGCCTATAATTTGTTGTTCCTTCCCAAAATTTGTCTGTGTTACTAATGAGGTTTGGATGAGTTATTATTTGCTCCAAAAGAATAACTGAGCTCACAAACTCATGTGTGCAGGTCCTACAAGAAAGGCAGCTCAGAGCTGCACGACTCTGCTGTGACCGATGTACATATGGATGGTAAGGAACCCGTGCGCCGATTAATTACCAAATTTTTGGCATATATGACACTTGCAATCCGTGTTTATAGAAATGACAGTATGCACATGACAATAGCAGAAATATCGTTTTTGCCACTCGGTTACCGGGCGGCAACGCTGTAGAAGCGACACGTGACAGATGGAGCCCAGCCACCAGGCGGTAGGGCACTTGGAGCCAACCGGGCTCCAGGTGATTAGCACCACATTAGCACTACCCCTAATACCTATTTAGGCGCATTCTAATGACCTGTCGCCTGGCCACCGAGCGGCAGGCTTTGTAACCGTGCGACAGGGGAGGGCATTTGGTTTTGTTTACTTTGTTTAATCCCCATACAAATGAATGGAGTGGGCTGTAGGGCATTTGGTTCATATGGAAATTGAGCACTTATGCAGACGCGACGAGGGAACAAACCACCGAAAGGGAGGTTTGCGTTGCATCTGTTTTCCTGCGTGCACTTTAGTCGCGCCATTATCGGCACTTCGTTAGCCTGCTGCGGTCTTGCTTGCGCTATAAATTGCAAGCTCTCTCGTAGTCTCTTTCGTAATCTCTCTCGCAATCGCTCTCGGAGTCTCACAATTGTTCATAGCTGATTAGCAGTCGTATTAGTAGGTACTTCCTGTGTAATACATATGTGTGTGTGCATACATACGTACATACATACAAGTGTGTGCGCGTGTGTATTTATGTAATTATTTTTGTCATTGTAATTTTTAATTTGTAGTATTATACTGCCACGAAATAAATATTTACGTAATTTTTAATTTGTAATATTGTACTGCCATTATATGTATGTATAATAGTCTTGGTAGCGTATAATTATAGAAATACCAAATGCCAGTGCTATCAAAATATTTCATAGTAGATTTGCACCTAAAATATGCTCATATGCTCTACATAATATATACATATATAGACGTGTGTGTATACACATATACAGACACACATATGTGTATATACATATACATATACATACACACATATGTGTATATACATATATACATGTATATATATGTACATATGCATATATACACATATGTATGTACATATGCATGTATGTATGTATACACAGACACAAATATGTATGTATGCATATACATGTATATATATGTACATACATATGTATATGTATATATACATTAATATGTATATATATATATATATGTACATATATATATATATATATATATGTACATATATATATATATATATGTACATATATATATATATGTACGTATGCATGTATGTTTGTATGTAAATATATATGTGTGTGTATACATACTATTTATTTCGTCGTAAATTACAATTAGTAGTATTTTATTCTCATTATCAATCTTCGAACTAATATTTCATCTTTCTCATTTATTGCATGCTATGCCTTTACTGGATCTTCTTGAAGAGTTCTACGATGAGCACCTCCAGTGCCAGTCATGGATTACGGGTGACACGGATGGCTCTTCGCCCTTCAAGCTGTGGGGAGGGATGCATAATTGGGAGCTGGACGATCGCTACGTCCCAATCCTGTGGGCCACATGCTGGCCTTTGCGAGATTGGTCTCCATCGGATGCCAGTTCACCCTTGATGGTAGCCTGTTGGCAGCACTGGTGGACAGGTGGAGGTTCGAGACGCACATATTCCACTTTCGGTGGGGTGAGATGAGATGATGGTGGCTCTGTAGGACGTCTCGTTCTTGATCGGTCTCCCTCTCCGGGGTGATGCACTTGTTCCAACCCCTGAACTGGAGGATTGGAAGGAGAGGCTGGCATATCGGTTCACCCTGGCTATCCCGGAGGGTTCTCGTGGCACCCCCCGTGCTTGGCTGAAGCATTTCAGTATGTGCCTACAGGATGCAACGGTCGGGGTCGTCAGGACATACCTCGTCGCATACCTTATGTAACTCTTTGGTTGGAGCATGTTTTCAGCCACACACGGCGATATTTGCAACCCCGAGTTCATCGTCCTCGCCGAGTCTTTGGCAGACGCAGAGGTTGGGGCGATGCCTCAGTATAGCTGGGGATCAGCCGTCCTATGCACCACATATCGGGGGTTGTGTGGCTGTCTGCTACGTGCTCATGTAGCTATGGAGTTGTGAGCACTTCTTTGTTAGGCGTCCGGCCATCCTGAGGCCAGTGCACCTATTTGGCCAGTTCATCGACCAGATAGACGGGCTCACTATGGGCTTCTAGTGGACTGGTGCCCATCTGTGCTGGACCAAGGACAGACTGTTGAGGTGCTATTTGTTGTGGTACAATGAGTTCGAGTCGCTACATAATAGCGACGTCATGTGGGCTCCATGGACTCCAAAATTCATGATGAGTGTAGCGTCGCATGGGCTGTCTGTGCAATGCCTATAGGACACGGGCCTATGGGCGGCGACCTGCCATCTGGTGTTTGCATACATGGTGGAGTCTTACGTGCCGCGGTGCATAATGTGATAGTTCAGTTTGTACTAGCTCGTGCGCCCTCCGAACGACAGGTTCCTGTCGCGAGCCGTATACCGGTGAGTCAAACTCCATCCGAGTTATGTTTACACTTTG
This sequence comes from Dendrocalamus latiflorus, assembly GCA_017311315.1. NCBI lineage: Eukaryota > Viridiplantae > Streptophyta > Magnoliopsida > Poales > Poaceae > Dendrocalamus > Dendrocalamus latiflorus. The sequence goes on from CM029628.1 coordinate 7,026,063, forward strand.
TATGTCTTGCTCTATAACATTCTTGATTCCAGAAATACAGGCAATTAAGAGCGGGTTGACATGGTACGGATTGGCAGCCACTACAGCAAGAGTCGACGACTGCATGGACGGACAGAGCACTGCTGGATGTTGTAATGGAGCAATGTCCATACGACATCCAGACGTATGATGAGTACCTACAGTGGTATGTACCCCGGTCGCATGGCAGACTCACCGTTCCTCCACTAGATCACCCGGAGCAAGTCATGAACGACAACATTCTAGAACGCTCGATTGATTGCCACAACGCTTCACAGTGCCATGACACCATAAGACAATTGCAAAGTCTGATCATTTCATTTAAGAAATTAATACTACTCATTACTAAACATGTTTCTTATGCCACTTCAGTTGGAGCGAGCGTAGCGCATCACAAGCACGTCCGAAATCGCCATCAACAGCCCAGACACACCAACGGCCCTGTAGAAAACTTTCAACTACATCCTATCACAGGCCAAAAACATAGTGGACAACCTGAGCTACGGCCGATCGACGGACCATGCCATTGCATCGCACACCTAGTGGGGGCACCGTGCTCACCCGCCAGGTCGTCGCGACCTATCGAGTCCGATCAGCCATCGCGACCTACCGAGTCTGGCCAACGTCGTAGTACCAGCCGTCGATCATCTGTGGGCTAGATCGATGAGGAGGTAACTTACATACAAACCTATGTTTTGTTTTCCTGTTATGCTTTACGTTCCGTTAACATCATGGTATTCTCCCGTCGCAGGTCTGTCGTCGGGATGTATCACTTTTACCCTCTGCACACCCTACACAGACCACCGCTTCCCATCGGTCATCTTCGTTGCACATCTGGGAGGTACAAGATTCACATTGTACATTCGGATATATTTATTGTGACTAACAACATTCTATCTTGTAGCCTTCAATTCAATGGGGGGTGACGGCTAGTCCACCGATGATTATACGGGCCTCCCGGCTGCTTCCAGGGAGCGGTGCGCAGCGCTAGGGTTTGCAGTATTCATAGGGCAGAGCTCATCGTTCACATCGTATGCACCGCTGATCTCGTTGTTCACATCGTACGCATGGTTTGGAGACTTCAGTGGGTAGAGCTCCTGCGGTATCGCTTCCACACCGTACGGTGAATGCCAAGGCTCCTCCGCACAAGGGATTCCTAGAGTCCTTCGTCCACGACTTCATCTCTGGCAGCACCCAATTCGGCATGTCGATGTAGGAGCATATTGACGCTTACTACCAGACACTGTCTGGTGTAGCTTAGCCTACTGCACCACCGCGGCCACTCAACAAATGGAATGGTCTTCATACCTCCTCTGAGCTGATATGCAAGCTCTGAACCGACTGACGTACCCCATGGGACATGCTCGTGCTCAACGGAAGACAAGGCCACGCACGAGGAGGCAGATGCGGCGAGGAGATAGCAATGACTCAGATGAGTGAGTTATATCGCATCTCGTGTGATGCATTTTTTGTACTATTATATATACTTCTTGCGTAATTGAATAAAAAATGCACCATTAAGTCTACTGCTATAATTTTTCCATCTCATTTCCTATATTAATAAATTCGTACAAATACTTATTGCACAATTTAAATCTTTTTAAAGCATGTTTGGTTAAAATTGCTAAGTCATAAGGACTAATATCGAACACACTTGGGTGTTCCCGGTCGCTTGCCAGTGAAGAGTTGAGCTTCCTCCTTTTTGCTTACGCTATCGCCTTCTCATTTATATACAAACCCACTTAGACTGGTCGTGCTTTCAAGCTTGAGTCCTCATTTCAAAAACTAAGAAAACCTTGACAAAATATAGCTTAATACTTGCTTCACTTATCCTTCTTAGATCTTCACTTATCCGCACTTTGTTTATACTTTACTTGTTCTAACCTCTTGTTTAAAATTGTAGATGGCCAAATCTTCTTCACTGGGTTCTTAGACTACTTTGCTCATGCTGAGGCAGAGGGCGAGTTCGTAGGACTACTACGTTAGTTGATGTAGTATCTTTGTTATAGCTAGCCACTCATCTTTAGGGGGCGGAGGACGAGGGTCCTAAACCGTGACGTCTGGACCATGGGGACATTTGTGTATGCTAGGGATGGAGAATTTGATCCCCTCACCACCCCGATCACACACCCCAAGAGTGACCATTCTGATGCTATACAGGATGATGCGACACACTTTGCTTCAGCTCAGCTTTGCCGACTACACAAGAGTGAACTACTGCAGTCTCCCTACTGCTTCTTCCCCATCGTCTGTACCAGAGCTCCCTACCTCGATCTCCAACACACTTACTAAATGAATTTTTAGTAAAATTCATAACGAAAAAAATTACGAGCAAATTACACAACGAACTATGCTATGTCGGGAACCTCCACAAAAAATTCCGTAAGTTTTTGTGCTTATTTGCTATATTTATAAAATTCTACGAGCAGTATGCATTAAATCATGCAATTAAACTAATTACATACAGTGCTAATCACCTGGAGCCCATGGCCTGGCTCCATCTGCCATGTGTCGCTTCTATGGTGTTGCCGCCCAGTGGTCGAGCGGCAAAAACGATATTTCTGCCATTGCCACATACGTACTACTATTTCTGTAAATACAGATTGCAATAACATGATATATGGCAAAACTTCATTAATTGCCCACCCCTCGCACTTGGAAGATGAACTATTGCAACTACTACGCATGAAGGCTGCGGTGCTGTATATTCACTCGGAAGCTGTAGTAATTATTGTATCAACCAGCCCTTGTGCCATAATTTCGTTTGTAATAATAAATTAATGGAGAGGGAAGCTGGATCTGGACTCGAACTAAGGACTCTGGAACATATTCACATGTTTTATTGAAAATTTTAAATCTGTAAATCTGCGGATAAATCTGTAAATCTCACAAAAATTTTACTAAAACATACATGTGCATAAATATAGACATCGGGATTTTGGGTTATACCTTATGGCTTTTAAATTCTGACTACTTGCGAGAGAGAGTACGAAGAGAGACAGTCGTATGTGATTTTAACCAGTATAGCTGAAGTTGATATAATACCTACTATAATTGACTTGTAGACTACACCTTAAAAAGATGTGCTATTTGAAAACTAGTTACTATAAAAAAAATAAAAACCACAAATAACAAACCAAAAAACCCGCGTTTTTTCCCGTACTCTCCCATCATAGCTCCTCTTGAAGGGGGTTAGTCCAGACTAGGGCCTGCTAGTTTTGGTTTTTCAGTTTCCAGTTAATTATTCTTTAATTTCTTTTTTTTTACTTTTTAATTTTTGACTTTTTTTGTCTTTTTCTTTTTTTCCCGTGGTTCTTTGCATTATTCGTAATAGGATAATCTGTTTATTCTATTTTTAAATTTAATTACACCAAAAAAGTACCATATGCTATAACACGAAATAAGCAAACTACAGGGAAAAAAATCAAAAACCATAAAATACAACTAAGCACAACCTATTATGTGAAGCACACTCTGGTTGAGCAGATTAGTACACGAACAAGGGAGAGGATCGTACGATCGAGCACCGCTTTCTTGCATAGTTGGCATGTCCACAGACTCCATACTACGGAACGAAAACCTAGGATCGTATCATGATGCTAGTTGTTGAGCTGTCCATTTTCTCGACAAAAGCAGGAATTTTTTATTAGTTGCATATTAGGCTGTTCCTAAACTTTCCGTTTTAGGCTATTCCTAAACTTTCCGTCCCCTCTACCCAAACAGTCCCTTAGAGCAAGTATAATAAGAGGCTGTTAGTAGGCTGTATGCTGAGGTGGAAGAGAAAGAGGAGGAGAGAGAAGAGAGGTGGGCTGTAAGTTTACAGCCAGTTGAAGCACAAGAACCAAGAAACTTTGTGAGAGAAAGGGGTGGGTCATACAGCCTTCAGCTGGCTGTAAACTACTATATGAATGGGCTGATAAGTGGACTGTAAATGTCCATACAGCCAGCTGAAGGCTGTATTATTAACCTTGCTCTTAGGGCCTCTTCAGCGTGAAGGAAAAATAGAGAAATTTTGTAGGATTGAAATTCTATAGAAAAATTTCCTATGAGCGTTTTCTGAAATATAGGAATGGGCTCCTAAAATTCCTATGAAATGGCTCAATTCATACGAATTTTTGAAAAAAAATATAATATGAGGTCCAACCTCATAGAAAATTTTCTTCGTGTCTCTCTCTCCAAAATCATGTACTCTTTTTTTTTTCTGTGAGCCATCCAAATAGCATAGTTGAACAATTACTGCGTTATAGAACTCCAAAAAAATCAACTTAGATATATCATCTAATTCCTGTGTTTTCTATTCTATGGTTTTGAATTCCTGCGTTCCAAAGAGCCATTAGTATTCGCATCATTTGAACTTTGAACTAATGGCAGCCAACTCCTTTGCAGACTCGTAGAGTCATAGTGAATGTAACAAGAAATGCGATTTTTTGTCGCGAGAAATCTGTGCACCTCGATTTCTCGTTCACCTCCACCTGGACTGTCTGATCAGACGAACAGACAATTGAGATGGCGTAAATGGCGGGCTCGTAAATTCAAGCTAGGGGCAGAAAGTTATAAACTCCTTTTTTTTTTGGGTCTCCTATGACGAGAATCAGAGGTCACTCCAGCGTATACAAGCATGGCATTTGCAACACAACTATTCGTCTCCAAAAAGAACTCCAGTTGCCTCTAATATAAATCCAAAACTCATCTTATGCACATATTAAGAAGATATTAAACTTAAAAAGGTTTAATGTTATTGGATAATACATGCACCTGCTAAATGGTATATCATAATTACTCACTCATTTTTTAGCATTAAAATCAAGATATATAATGAAAATATTGTAATAGCTGTATCTTTGATCCCTATAATATATTTATATTGTGAAACATGCTACTCAAGGGCTTACTACTACAGGAGGGATGAAGTAGTAAAAGAGAAGAAGAAAGTAATCAAGAGGATAAGACTTGCCTTGGAGTGCACTTAATACCGCCGCTAACACCATCATAAGTGCGCCAAGGCCCACTAATATCTTACCATCGGGGATTCCTAGAATCCACTAGTAGTGTGCTCGTGCTAACGCTACGGTAAAATACAAAACAAGATAAAATTTGTAAAAAATAAAACGAACAATCAAATTCATTAAGATTCACGTCTCATATATTGTATAACCAAATATTTTTGTCACATAATGAATGTCACATAAATATGTGACCGGTCCTAATATTGTTTGTTGTTGCAGGACTTCTTAAGCTATTTTGTCCCTCCTGAGCTGATGCAGTCCTAATTCGTCAGCACTGGAGATAAGTATGCATTAGTGTGAGTACTTTTAGTTGTCATGCTATACATGGATGGAAAGCTTTATGAGTCACCATTTGGAGTTCCGAGAAGGAAGTTATTGTCATTTGAATGAAGGCTGCTCAGGCTGTACAAGGGGATAATATGTAATGTGTCGGGCAACTTTTGATTATCAAATTGAGCCATGCTTTTCTTTGAGAAATCCGTAAGAGTAACCCCTGGTGCTAGTTGATCCGTCGAGTAATCTCCGGTTAAGCTAGTTTTATCCCTACCCCCACAGCGCTATGGCGCTGTCCGATCATCTGAGCTTGCCATGTCTAAAGTGAATCCATCTCACATTTGACTTGTACTTTTTTTTGTGTATAGTGATGTTACTATGAGATGAGGCCATCTCATCATCTCTGATCTCTCTATTCATTTTAGTTTTTATTTTTTTGTTTCTGTTTGTAGGAACTAAAAGTTAATGTGAATATCTGACTTTTCAAAATAATTTCTCCACTTCTCTCTCTCATGTCTCGCTTTAAAGATTAGGCAAAGGAATCATAGGTATATCATATACCTTACACCTCTTGCTCCTATCTCGCACGTATATCTCTTTTTACTTTCTCCATTGCCCATGCCCTTCTTCTAAGAGTTAACAGTCACAAACATCATCAGATGCTCAGCCAAGCATGTAGAAGCTTAAGCCGCGAAGCCTGGTGGTGATCATACGGCTACCTATAATGAGCAGAGTATGCCATGAGTTTTTTTTGCTACCACATTAACATGCATGTCAAAGCACATTATGTTCTAATGGGATTCAGCAACAAACAGCAAACTATTTTAAATTAAAGTGTGAACAATCATAATAGAAGGATACTGAACATAGCAGTGCAGTCTTTTCCAGCGGCCTTCATAAGCATATCAACACCTGCAAATGTACACAAAAAAATACTAAGTTTGAGCAAAATACCAGGATATAGCATTCTCAAAAACCAAGAGAAAGTAAAAGGGTGAACAACAGCTTTGAAACAAACAGAACCAAGCTCTCCGCATCAGGTTAAAACTTAAGAATACCTCCAGGATGAAATTTCATATATGGAGTAATGTTGTACACACGGCCTTTCAAAACTGTCCAAATACAATCTCCTGTGTTATGCTGTTTAACTTCTTCCAAAGAAATTAACCTTCGGTTTGACTGCCCCTTAAGCCCTACAGAAAAGGTACACAAAAGAAAAGGAAATCAGCATCATTTCACCAGCTAGAATCAATTGAGAAACAAGTTGCAAGCACGTAAACAAGAATGAGAAAAATTATGAAATCAGCCACAGCACAAGCATACACTTTGGACTAGCTCAAACAAGTTGACAACTGATACAAATAGGCGCAAGCCACACCAGCATAGTTTTCCCCTTTGCAGTTATATTCGATAACTATGGTAGCTCATGGGTGTAAGCTTCTTTATTTCCATCCACTCCGTACAAAATTAAATTGCACACACATGCATTTGTGTACCCATTTCAGATCTTAACATCTATAGATAACCATTTATATGTTTTGCATTATGTCAGGGTGTCTTAAACATTTAGCATAAGTCCTAGTTCTTTTTCATTATTGCACAATATCCATCCCAAGGGCACAGGAAGTAAAATCAGTATGTCCAGCTACCTATGCAGGAAGTAACATTTTCTTGTTTACACCACAAAATTATTTAAGCACCAACTTGTCTAATGAATAGCTAGAAGTTCAAACCAACTCTGAAATGGATTCTTATGCCCATGAGTAAAAACTACAAAACCCCTTTTGCGAACCCATCCACACTTAAATCAACACAAAACCATCCAGAAACTTATCATTAAGCCCTCAAGTAAAACTATATTTAGCAGTATAATTCGAAGTTCATCACAATACAATTGACATGACATATATGAAACTGTCAAAATGCCACACAGCACAGCAACTATTCTCCTAGAAAAAGTAGCTCTTCAGGTGAATAAATTGAAGTTTAACACGGGAACGGTTCATAAACTAATTGATTTGACCTATTCATCAAGGACACCGAAATGGGTCTCTTAAGCTGGCATTGTTTCTTCGCAACTAATGAACCCTATATGGCACAAAACATACAGGCTCAGTAACTTGAATTATCACGATTTTAGTGCCAGACAATTATAATGCATTAAAGGCCTGCTTTACAAATGTACTACTCTTTAATTATGCAGCAGCATCAATCCATTCAGTAATAATCAAAGATATCAAAGATCAACAAAAAGTACCAGCTAATGTCTTTTACAGTTTACCTGCTAGATCAGGATGCGTACGAGTCAGCTTTAGCCAGTCCATTTGGCTGTGGCCCTTCTCAAAAGGAACTTTTGCCCGTACTGCAGGTTTCTTTAAAGGTTTTGGTTGAAATGATGCGCTTGATTGCAGAGACTCTCCACTGCTTTTTGGTATAACTTGTTCTGTAATATTAGAGTCTTGCAGCGATATGCTGCTCATGTTGCTAGATATGGAATTAGAACTTCCATCTTTAATTGAATTGTTTGTTTGCCTGACATCCTGGATCTTCTTTGTCTTTGAAATATTTGAACCATCACTGCCTTCATCCTCAAGTGTCATATGTGTCATAGGGATGGATTTAGGGGACTCTAACTGGCCATCATTTTCCGCAGAATCAACCTAGAAACAAAATAGAAGAAAGAAGCTGTTAAAGCTATATAACAAACTAAGCCACAAACAAGCATAAGAAAAATGATATCAGCAAGTTTTGAAGCCAAGCCCTAAATGTGCTTTAAAATTTATGCTTTTCACTTTTGAGGAGAGCATTGAAGCACTCTTCTTTATGCAATCATTTCAGAAGGTTTAGTCTAGTTGAGCAACATGTCTAGATGCAATTAAATGTACAAAATGGTTGAAGATGACAAACAATATATACATGTCTACTGCTCCTGTGGTATCCAAAATTCAAAATGGAAATAGCATAAATAAAAGTGGATAATAAAGTAACAACTCAATGAAAATGGGCAAACCATGTGTACAACTGAGTATACTGCATTTAACTTTCACAAAATCCACACCATCAAAACAGCAAAGATATTTAGTTACTAATCTAGTTACACCAAGACACCAGTAAAACATGAGCAATTAGATAGCTAATCTAGTTACTACCAAAACTCTGTCCTCAACAACATAACAGTAAATCAGTAATAGTGTAATACCACGGTGAAAGTATAAAATTAGTCTGTTAAATTGGTAGGAAAATTTAGTTGTCGATTAATGATAAGCCCCATCCCTTAACCAAAGAAGCCCAAACAAATAGCACCAAAGATCTACTCAACGCAGCACATAGCAGAGGATTGAGGAACATGGTACCCCTACTCACCATCCTCCTTGATATCCGCTATCTCCCATCCCTCAAGAATCCACCATTACTGGCACCCCTCTTCTCATCACCTTCAGCAGCCGTCGATCCGTCCTCTCGCCCCTCCGCCTTGGCATCCTTCACATCATCCTCCTTAGCTTCAGTGTCATCCACCTCCGTTCATCACGCCAAACAAAGAGATGAAATTTTATGGTTTTCGATTAACAAACTACAACAAAATATAAAAACAAAATAGGAATAAAAAAATCAAAGGCCGACACTTTAACCACGGCGGATAACAGCCACCGCTTCGGCGTAGGTTGGTCCCCCGACTCCACAGCCTACATCAGAATCATACAAAATAAAAAAGGCTACGCACATCAATAGCGAGGGGGAGAGGAGATGTAGGCGAGAAGTATACGGGTCTCGTGAAGCCGCGGAGTGGGCGGGGGCCAGCTGTGGGGATCGCGTAGGCGCTCGGTGATCTGCGTAGCCGCCGCCGCCCACCGGGATGGGCTTCCTGGGCCTACTCAGCTTCCGCCGCAGCACCACCGCCGTCGCCTCCTTCGACCCCTCCCAGGACGACGACCTCCCGGTGCTCGACGCCCTCCAGGCCCACGTCGTCGACCGATTCGCCGCCCTCGCCGCCTCCGCCTAGTCGCAGGCCCCCGTCCTCTCCCTCGCCTTCCTCTCCAAGCTCCTTGACGCTGTCCTCTCCTCCGACGCCACCTTCCGCAACGTCCTCGCCATCGCCCCCTGGCTCCGCCGCCGCGTCGCGGTCGCCATCTCCGGCCAAGGAGGCCTCGCCCGGCCCGGAGGCGTCCGCGCCGTCGCCGTCGCTCTCGACGTTGGCGCGCACCGCCGGCGGGCAGCGGATGCGGTGGTGGATGAGAGCGAACCCCAGGCCCCGCAGCGGCACAGCGGAGAGGCGGATGGACGCGGCCCCGCCTCTGGCCGCGGCTCTCCGGGGGAGGGGGCGAAGAAGTGACCGGGAGGGGGACGCGATGGTAAGCGAGGCGAGGGCTTCGGCGGCGGCGGAGGCCATCGGAGGGGGAGAGGGAGGGGAGGCGAGCCCCAAACCCTAGACTCGCGACCGGGAGGATAAGAGAGCACCAGAGAGAGCTCGACTCGAGCTCCTGCGCGTGTGGAGGAATCGGTGGGGAGGTGTCGCGCTCGGGGTGAGGAGAGGAGAGATGAGGAACGGAGGAAGGCAGAGGCCGAGACGAGACGGGACGGAGGGAAGAGGTGGGGAGGAGGAGGCGTCGGCGGCGGCAGCGCGTGGTGGAGAACTTGAAGGGCGTCGGGGGCGTGCGCGTGGGTGTGGGGTTCTGGGTGTTTAATGATGTGCATGATCCGGATGATTTTGGCCTTAGGATCTTCAATGAGTAAGAGAACAAGGCTTGAGGAGAGATCCAGGCCATTCATTTGTATGAAGTTGGATTACTTTGGTACACTAATCTGGGTGGACTTAGATTAGGCATGACTGTGGAGGTGGTTGAGGGGGTGGATTTAGTAAAGAAAATTTTGGTGTATTATAGAGTAGGGTAGATTCGTCCATGACTTCATCTCTGACGACACCTAATTTGATATTTTAATGCAGGGACACATTGACGCTTACTACTAGACATTGTCTAGTTTACCTCAGCCTACTGCACCACCATGGCCACTCAACAAATGGAACTGTCTTCATACCTCCTGCAAACCGATACGCAAGCTTCGGACCAGCTGACGTACCCCACAGGACATGCTCGTGCTCAACGAAAGACAAGACCATACACGGGGAGGCAGACGCGGTGAGGAGATAGCAATGGCTCAGATGAGTGAGCCATATTGCATCTCGTGCGATACATTTTTATACTATTATATATACTCCTTGCGTAATTGAATAAAAACTTGCACCATTAAGTCCACTGCTATAATTTTTCCATCTCATTTCCTATATTAATAAATTCATACAAATACTTATTGCACAATTTAAATCTCTTTAAAGCATGTTTCACTAAAAATGCTAAATCAATGGGACTAATATCGAACACACTCGGGTGTTCCCAGTTGCTTGCATGTGAAGAGATAAGCTTCCTCCTTTTTGCTTCCGCTATCGCTTTCTCATTTATATACAAACCCTACTTAGACTGGTCGTGTCTTAAGGCTTGAGTTTTAATTTCAAAAACTAAGAAAACTTTGATAAAATATAGCTTACTACTTGCTTCACTTATCCTTCGTAGATCTTTACTTATCTGCACTTTGTTTATACTTTACCTGTTCTAACCTCTTGTTTAAAATTGTAGATGGCTGGATCTTCTTTACTAGGTTCCTAGGACTACTTCGCTCATGCTGGCGCAAAGGGCGAGTTCGTGGGACTAATGCGTTAGTTGATGTAGTATCTTGGTTATAGCTATCCGCCCATTTTAGGGGGTGGAGGACGAGGGTCCTGGACCGTTACATCTGGATCATGGAGGCCTTTGTGTATGCTAGGGATAGAGGGTTTGATTCCCTCACCATCCCTATCACACACTCCAAGAGTGATCATTCCGATGCCATACATGATGCAACACACTTTGCTTCAGCTCAGCTTTGCTGACTACACAGGAGTGAGCTACTGTAGTCTCCCTATTGCTTCTTCTTTATCGTCCACACCAGAGCTCCCTACCCTGATCTCCAACACACTTTACTAAATGAATTTTTTTAGTAAAATTCATAATGGAAAAAATTATGAGCAAATTACACAACGAACTACACTGTGTCGGGAACCTCCACGAAACATTCCATAAGTTTTTGTGCTCATTTGCTATATTTACAAAATTCTGCAAGCATTGCATATTAAATCATGCAATTAAACTAATCTCAACCACTGGGCGGCAGGCCACCTGGAGCCCGATGGCCAGGTTCCATCTGCCACGTGTCGCATCTATGGCGTCACCGCCCGGTAGCCGGGTGGCAAATACGACACTTCTGTCATTGTCATGTACATACTGTCATTTCTGTAAATACGGGTTGCAACAGCGTCATATATGGCAAAACTTCTTTAATTGCCACCCCTCGCGCTTGGAAGATAAACTATTGCAACTACTACGCGAGAAGGTTGTGGCAGTGGCGGACCCACCGGGGGGTCAGGTGGGGCTGGCGCCCCCCCTACGCCGGCCGCTCCCCTGGCCCCCGTACAGGAGCACGTCGGTGACCGTTGCCGCAACGCGAACAGGTGGTCGTGCGTTCGCATGATCGCCTGACCGACACGCGGGGACCACACGACGAGGTTCCGGACGGCGCCGAGGCGGAAGAGCATGAGGCCGTCAGGTCAGGGCCATGCCTCCTGGCGAGGTTGCAGAGGGAGATGTGAGGGTGATCACCAACGAGGCAACGAGGTGTAGCCGGGCGCCCAGATCTACTGAGTACTCGCCGAGAGAGAGAAAGAGAGGGCAGGCTGAGGCTGGGAGGGAGCCGGGAGCCGGGAGGGAGGCCCAGGTCGGACCGTTGGAGAGCAGGGCGGCGGTTGTGAGCCTGCCTGGCTCTGTGACTGTGAGGAAGGGGAACTGGGGAAGTGGTCTGCTATTCTGCTGCCGGAGGAAGAAATATCTGGACTCAGGACTAATTGTCGGGTCGAGTTGGGCACTCCTCGCTTGGGCAGTTCAGCTGGGTGCAGACATGTAGTTTGATTTGGAAAGTACTAGTCGTGGCATGCCTGATGCAGTGACCAGTGAGCCAGTGATGTCATGTCAGCATGGTCTCCTCATTCGGTCCTCTTACTCTGTCCCACTCCTTTAGTCAAATATCACAACTATCAAACTGGTTGTAGAAATAGACACTAGCTGTTTAGTTCACTTGTTGATAGTTCTAGTATGACACTATTATTCATTTATTTATATTTAATATCTCTCAGATTGACACTTTAATATCCCTATTCTAATTATATGTGGTTTTAGATTGCAAAATATAGTTCGCTTTATGTTTAGTGTGTTTATCTTTTGTATATTATGTCCTGCTAGCCCCCCCTAAAATTTGGCTCTAGGTCCGCCACTGGGTTGTGGTGCTGTATATTCACTCGGAAGCTGTAGTGTTTATTGTATCAACCAGCCCTTGTGCCATAATTTCGGTTGTAATAATAATTAATGGAGAAGGAAGCTGGATCTGGACTCGAACTAAGGACTGGAACATATTCACATGTTTTATTGAAATTTTTAATTCCGTAAATCTGCAGATAATTTGTAAATCTCACAAAAATTTTACTAAAACATACATATGCATGAATATAGACATCAGGATTTTGGGGTTATGTCTTACAGCTTTTGAATTCTGACTGCTCGTAAAAGAGAGTACGAAGAGACAGTCGTATGTGATTTTAACCAGTATAGTTGAAGTTGGTACAGTGTCTACTATAGTTAACTTATAGACACACCTTAAAAAGATATATTGTTTAAAAGTTAGTTACTATAAAAAAATAAAAACCACAAGTAACAAACCCAAAAAAACCCCACGATTATCCCCGTACTCTCCCCACCACAGCTCCTCTTGAAGGGGTTAGTCCAGACTAGGGTCCGTTAGTTTTGGTTTTTCAGTTTCTGCCTTCTACTTCACTATTCCTTAATTTTATGTTTTCCTAAGTTTTTAGTTTTTTGTCTTTTCTTTTTTTTTCACGTTTCTTTGCATTGTCCGCATAAGATAACCTATTTTTTCTATTTTTAAATTTAATTACGTCAAAAAAATATCAGCTGCTAGTGTGAAATAAACAAACTACATACAAAAAGCCAAAAAAAATTAAAAAAACAACCGAGCACAGCCAATTATGTGAAGCACACTCTGGTTGAGCAGATTAGTACACGAACGAGGGAGAGAGATGGTACGATCGAGCACCGCTTTCTTGCATAGCTGGCACGTCCATTATACGGGACGAAAAACTAGGGTCGTATCATGATGCTAGTTGTTGAGCTGTCCATTTTCTCGACAAAACGAGGAATTTTTTATTATTCGCATGTTATGCTGTTCCTAAACTTTCCGTTTTAGGCTGTTCCTAAACTTTCCGTTTCAGGCTATTCCTGAACTTTCCGTTCCCTCTATCTGAACAGTCCCCTGAGGGCCTCTTTAGCATGAAGGAAAAATAGAGGAATTTTGTAGGATTGAAATTCTATAGAAAAATTTCCTATGAGCGTTTTTTGAAATAAAGGAATGAGCTGTTAGAATGATCTCAGCAGGGCATTTGGCCCAACGGCCAAATTCCCTCCCCTTGCTCGCGCCCTGATCGGGGGCGCCCAGCCCAATAGGCTGGTGGGCCCCTGTCGCCAGCGCCATATAAAAGAGAGGTGGGGGCCGGGGCGGCACGCACGACGAGGTTCACCGTGCCGCCGCCAGACCCACCGACAAACCCTAACCCGATCTGTTGAGGGGGCGCTCCAGCGACGGGAAGCCACCACCGGCCAGGGAGATCGTCGCCACCGCGAGACGCCACCGCCAGTCTCTTCTCCGACCGCTTCACCGACGATGGCCAGCTCCTCCTCCAACGCGTCCGACGGTCAGTACCTCACTCCCTCTCAGTGTATCTCTCAAGAACTCGAATGCAATAGAAAGGAACCCCGCTAGATCTAAACCCTAGGAGACCCAAAGTTGAACAATGGTATCAGAGCCAAGATCTAGGAGTAGATCTAGATGCGGGAAAAGAAAAGAAAAGAATCCCCAACCGAGAAATCGGCAAAGAAAAAAAAAGACAGAGGGGAAAGGGAACGTACGGGCGCCACCGCCTTGTGGGCGCCGCCGGCATCAATGTTCCCATTATCGCATACGACATTCACATCAATGTTCTCACTTTTCTTTGCCATTATCATCTTTAAGTAATCAGGACAGTTCTTCTTGTAGTGTCCCGTCTTTTAACAGTGAAGACACTGATCTTTGTCTACTGCAAACTTATTCTGTTGAGGCTGATAGACAGGGGCTTTTCCCTTGTTCTTTGAGAAGAAGTTACTGTTGAAGTTCTTTTCTTGTTGTCCTTCACATAGTTGATAGAATCACCATGTGAGGTTAATTCTTTCCTCCTCTTGCACACACATAGCTATGCACTTTTCTATGTTCATTTTTCGGGCTATCAATGTTGTAGTTGACAACAAAAAAAAATCAAACTCTTTCGGCAAGGAAGCAAAAACCAAGTGAATAAGGAACTCATCCTTGAGAGCCAAAACCATTGGTTTAAGTTTAGATGCCAAGTTGCTCATCTACGAATGTAAACAGGAAACGAAAGAGAACTCTAGATGAGTCGTCGAAATTATGGCACTGTCGTTTAGGCCATATTTCGAGGGGGAGAATAGAAAGACTAGTAAAGAATGATATTCTTCCTCCATTAGAGTTCTCAGACTTAGAACAATGCAGAGAATGCATTAAAGGAAAATATGTAAAGAAAATTAAAAAAGACGCTAAAAGAAGCACAGGAGTTCTACAAATTATTCACACAGATATTTGTGGTCCTTTTCCTGTGAAAAGTGTGGATGGATATGACTCGTTCATAACATTCACAGATGATTACTCCCGTTATGGATATATTTATCCAATCAAAGAAAGAAATGAAGCCTTTGATAAATTCAAGATATTTAAGGCTGAAATTGAAAACCAACACGATTTAAAGATTAAGATAGTCCGATCAGATCGTGGGGGGAGTACTACGGTCGACATACCCCATATGGACAAGTTCCTGGACCTTTTGCGAGGTTTTTACAGGAAAATGGAATAGTGGCCCAGTATTCTATGCCGGGCGAACCTCAGCAAAATGGAGTAGCTGAAAGACGCAACCGTACCCTGATGGATATGGTGCGAAGTATGATGAGCTACTCCACACTCCCATTGAGTTTATGGATGGAGGCGTTGAAAACCGCCATTCATATTCTCAACAGAGTGCCTAGTAAGTCGGTGCCCAAAACACCGTACGAGTTGTGGACAGGAAGAGTTCCCTCACTAAACCACCTACGTGTGTGGGGGAGTCCTGCTGAGGCTAAAGTATTTAACCCAAACCTTGAGAAGCTTGATCCCAAAACAGTAAGTTGTCATTTCATTGGCTACCCTGAAAAGTCAAAAGGGTTTCATTTCTACTGTCCAGACAGATATACAAAGTTTGTAGAAACGAGACACGCTGTCTTCTTAGAGGATGAAATGATGAGGGGGAGCATGGTAGCTCGAGAGATTGACCTTGAAGAGAAGCGGGTGGATGCGCCCACTCCGATGATTCAAGAGCCATTCTTCACACTACCTGCTGTCGCTGCACCGACGGTGCAAGACACTGTGGTGCCAGCACCTGTTATTGTTCCTCCTGTGGCAACAATGAATGAGAATGTGGAACCTGTTCTTCAGGATCCTATAGAACCCATTGCCACAGATGAGGGGGAGCAACAACAGCCTCAAACAGAAAATGTACCAAATGAGGAGGCCCCGAGGAGGTCTCAAAGAGTAAGAAGATCAGCTATTTCTGATGATTATCAGATTTATCATACAGAGGAATTTCAAATGGAGGATGATCCCACCTCATTTGAAGATGCCATGAGAAGCGGAAATTCCTCAAAATGGCTTGAGGCCATGGAAGAGAAAATGAGGTCCATGAAGACTAATAAAGTCTGGGACTTGGAAATTATTCCTAAAGGAGCCAAAACAGTGGGCTGTAAATGGGTCTACAAGACAAAGCTTGACTCCCAAGGGAATATAGAAAGATACAAAGCGCGACTTGTGGCAAAAGGATTTACGCAAAGAGAAGGGATTGATTACAATGAGACCTTTTCTCCAGTCTCATGTAAAGATTCCTTCAGAATCATAATGGCATTAGTAGCACATTATGATTTAGAGTTACATCAGATGGATGTAAAGACGGCATTTCTTAATGGGGATTTGGAGGAAAATGTTTACATGGCACAACCGAAAGGTTTTGTCGTGGAAGGAAATGAAAGAATGGGATGCCGCCTAAAGAAATCGATTTATGGGTTAAAGCAAGCTTCAAGACAGTGGTACTTGAAGTTTGACAGTACAATAAGAAAATTTGGGTTTAAAGAGAATATTGAGGACAACTGTGTTTATGCAAAGTTTAAAGATGGGAAGTTTATCTTCCTAATCCTGTATGTGGATGATATCCTACTAGCTAGTAATGATGTTAGTCTGCTACTGGAAACAAAGAAGTTTTTGTCCTCAAACTTCGATATGAAAGACCTTGGTGAAGCTTCATTCGTTCTAGGGATCGAAATTCACCGAGATAGAAACAAAGGGGTATTGGGACTGTCACAAAAGGCATACATAGAGAAAGTCTTAAAGAAATTTGGTATGCATAAATGTAGTCCATCACCTGCACCTATAGTCAAGGGCGACAGATATGGGGATTTTCAATGCCCCAGGAACCAGTATGAGATCGATCAAATGAAATCGGTTCCATATGCTTCAGCTGTCGGAAGCTTACAGTATGCTCAAGTGTGCACACGCCCTGACTTAGCATTTGTTACCGGGTTACTTGGCAGATTCCAGAGCAATCCTGGAATAGAACATTGGAAATTGATAAAGAATATCTTGCGTTATTTGCAAGGAACAAAAGGCCTCATGATGACATACAGAAGATCAGATTCACTCCATATAGTGGGGTATACAGATTCTGATTTTGCGGGAGATGATAGAAAGTCTACATCCGGATATGTATTCACTCTCGCTAAAGGAGCTATATCGTGGAAAAGCTCAAAACAAACCGTCACTACATCGTCCACAATGTATGCCGAGTTTGTAGCATGTTATGAGGCTACGGGGCAGGTGAACTGGCTAAAGAAGTTCATACCCGGTTTAAAAGTGGTTGACGACATCAATAGACCACTTAAGTTGTACTGCGATAACGAACCCGCAGTAACGTATGCCCACAACAATAAGTCAAGTGGTGCTGCCAAACACATTGACATAAAGTACTATGTTGTGAAAGATAAAGTTCGGGATCAAATTATAAGTCTTGAGCACATAAGTACCGCAAAGATGTTAGCGGATCCGCTTACTAAAGGCTTACCACCCAACGTGTTCAGAGAACATGTAGCCGGCATGGGTTTAAGGGAAAGCCTATGATTCCTGGACTAAAAGATGGCCCAAAGATTAAAGTAACTGTTTCAGAACAGAGAGGTGTATTGTAACTGTTGAATCTATCGGCGATTGACCGTGACGATGAGACATGTTCTATGCACTAATCTGTGATGGAATGTGTAAAGTCAAAAAAAAGTAATTAAAGATAAAGTATAGATTGAGATCAAGGGGGAGAATGTTAGAATGATCTCAGCAGGGCATTTGGCCCAACGGCCAAATTCCCTCCCCTTGCTCGCGCCCTGATCGGGGGCGCCCAGCCCAATAGGCTGGTGGGCCCCTGTCGCCAGCGCCATATAAAAGAGAGGTGGGGGCCGGGGCGGCACGCACGACGAGGTTCACCGTGCCGCCGCCAGACCCACCGACAAACCCTAACCCGATCTGTTGAGGGGGCGCTCCAGCGACGGGAAGCCACCACCGGCCAGGGAGATCGTCGCCACCGCGAGACGCCACCGCCAGTCTCTTCTCCGACCGCTTCACCGACGATGGCCAGCTCCTCCTCCAACGCGTCCGACGGTCAGTACCTCACTCCCTCTCAGTGTATCTCTCAAGAACTCGAATGCAATAGAAAGGAACCCCGCTAGATCTAAACCCTAGGAGACCCAAAGTTGAACATGAGCTCCTAAAATTCCTATGAAATGGCTCAATCCATACGATTTTTTGAGAAAAGCATGGCACATGCTGCATGCTCCCTATTTGGCTATTTGCAACACAACTATTCGTCTCCAAAAAGGACTCCCGGCGTCTCGCATTATAAATTCAAAATTCATCATACGCACAGGTCTCGCAATATAAATTCAAAATTCATCATACTCACATATTAAGAAGATATTAAACTTAAGAAAAATTTAATGTTATTGGATCATACATGCACCTGCTAAATGGTATACTATAATTACTCATTTATTTTTTTAGCATTAAAGTTAAGATATATATAGTGAAAATATTGTAATAGCTGTATCTTTGATCTCCATAATATATTTATACTGTGAAACATGCATGCTTCTCAAGGGCTTATACTACAGGAGGGATGTAGTAAAAGAGAAGAAGAAAGTAATCAAGAGGATAAGACTTGCCTTGGAGTGCACTTAATACCGTCGCTAACACCATCATAAGTGCGCCGAGGCCCACTAATATTTCACCATGTGCCGTGTACTTAAAGACACAAAGAGCTCATTAAGGCAGTGATTTGTACACCTATCGAGTGCATCGGATCATCATTCCCTAGCTTCTAGCTGTCTCTCACCAAGTACACGGCTTTCATGATTCAGAGTAGTCAGGACAGTCGAGATTGTTGTGATCTTTGATCCCAAAGATCAAGAAGCCAAAGCAACTAAAGATCTTTTCGTTATTCTTTCTTAACACAAGATTGTTTTGTTTTTCTTTCTTTCTCAAGTTCAAAACCCCTTAGGACTCTACATGGATCCGCCATTCCATGATGCATATGTACTCCCACAAAAGGTACATACATTGCAAAATGCATTGCAAGATGGGTATTTCTCCAGGCAAATACTCGTTCTAGTTAGGCTTGCCCACGGTCTACCACTGCATAAAAGTAATAAGTAATGTGATATGAGCTGATCACAGCGCAAACACCATGTCGGATAAAAGACGTATCTGAGGAAAAAGCAATATTATGTCTAGAAAAATCATGAATGATTTTAAACATGTTAACAAGTTTAAAACTAGTAAATTCAATGGAACAAGTCTAGGTAGATTTCTATCCTTTTCCTTTCCCTGGCCCCCTCATTTTGCACGGACACTATCTAAACACACACCATTCTTACACTGTTACAACAAACCCAAGCCAACATTACAGTCATTTGGATCGATTATGGTTCTGTTCTTTTGTGCTACGATAATGATTTTTTACTATAACTAATAGCTTTTGTTTGTATTTTTTATATAGCAGCAGACGGTGAAAACGTGAATACTCACGACGAATACTATTTTGAGTTCAGAAAGCCGTTTAGAAAAACAGGCTAGAGAAACTACTTGAAAAAGCCATCCTATTTATTTTAACTTCTTGAGAAGCCAAAACTAAAAATCACACAAAGCTAAGAAGAACCAAACCTATATTGGTAGCGGCTAGTGAATTGTTGCTGTTACATTATGGTAATCGAAATCAGCATTATTATCTGACGAGAGAGTGGTGAGAGAAATTGACTATTGCAGGGAGAAAGCAGAGTTCTGCTCCCTGCCTCCGGAAGGCACGAGCTGACGAAGGCGCAGTCTCCACTCCAACGCGGCCACGCCGGCCGCCGGTCACCTCTCCACAGCCACGCCGGTAGCCATCGTCTCGACTCCCATACGGCAACACCCGCCCTCGGATCTATTCGTTTTTTCTTCCGTTTCTCTTCTGGCTGCTGACCTCTACCTATTTCTTGATTCTGGTTGTATTTCCCAATCCTGAATTTGGTTCTGATGCGTTTGTAGAAACGGTTTTGTTATTGCGCAGTTGACTGAAATTTTTTTATCTTTCAGTCACTTGAAGTTACACTCTCAGTCATCTAAAGTTATAGTATGCTAATTTCCTTCTAGTGAAGTTATATTTTTAGTCACCTAAAATTACAGTATAAAAAAGTAACTGAAGATAAATGAAAATAACAGTCGCATATGCTATAGTCATTTCTTGTAGGAATGCTTGCAAGAACCATTTAGATTTGGGGATTTGAGATAAAATTGGTTTCTTAGGCATTGTTCAGAGTTTTTCCGCTACGTTGTATTATTTTCACATCGCGTTGTTGAGCACTTAAGTACTCATGCCCGTCTCGCGTGATTGCCAACGTTCCTGCTGCATTTGAATTATTATTATTATTAGAAATAAGTTTATATAATATCTCAAACTTTATTTTGAAAGTTCTGTCCAGCCTATCAAACTATGAAACTAAATATTGACTCTCAAATATTGCAATCCAATTTAAATAATATCCTAAGCAGTTTCATATAGTGGTATTACCTGTATAATATGATGAGTGAATGATTTTACCACGTAAGATGATACGATTACCAAATTTAGATTAAAGACAAGTGAGGTCTATAAGGACTTCTCTCCTAAATAAAAATAGAGAGGAAGCTACATAGGCACTCGGCCATGGAAGCGCGGTTAAAAGTTCCATGGAGAAGCCTCTATGAGCTCTATCTAATCTAATTTGACTAGCGTGCCATTTGGCTAGAAGTTCCATGGAGAAGCCTCTATGAGCTCTATCTAATCTAATTTGACTAGCGTGCCATTTGGCTAGAAGTTCCGTGGAGAAGCCTGTATGGGCTCTATCTAATTTAATTTGACTAACGTGTTATGCTATATAGCAAAATTGTCTATTTATCACGTTACACGAGTAATATCACCCTATAAAACTAGTTGCACGGCCTAGTCACGGGGGGTTGGGCCCCCCCCACAACACTAGGTTAGGGTGTTATTGTACGATCGTCGATAGCAATCAGATGGGGGTGAATGATTCAAATCCCCAGTGGAAGATTTTTCTCAAATTTTCTGCCTTTTAATTGTTTAATCTGCAAAAAACAGAAATAGCAAAACAAAAGGATTTTTTTTCTGATTTTACTGTAGCAGTACTGTAGCGAACACTATAGCAGTACTATACCGATTGCTGTAGCAAAATACTGTAGCGTGTACTGTAGCAGTTGCTGTAGCGACTAGATAATGGGTTGCTAAAAGTGCACGTTTTCGTTCAGTCTTCAAATCGATTTTTAATTAAAATTGATTCATGTATGTAAGCAAGAAAAATATCTAGATATAGATCAATGCATGAAGAAACCCTAGGAATCAAAAAGCAGGAAAAAGGATAATATATGCGAATTAAAAAACTCACAAACTTTATTGAAAAATTGCGAGCACTATTCCCGAGGATTATCCATCAGGACAGTATACTCTTCCCTGATTGTTTTCTTTTTCCGTCGATTTTTCCTCTGTCGCCTTGCGCCGTCTTTTTCCTTCTGTTCCAATCTCGCGTCCCGTTCTCACGCGCCGTATTTTTCCCGTCTCCTCGGCCATGTCCCTACGCACGGCCGCCCATCCTTTTATACATCTATCTGGCCATACGTCTGAAACCGACTTTAAGTTGCAACCATAATTAACCCTAATACAACTCCTCTAATTGGGCATTTTTACCTCAACCAAGCGTTTGGCTCATTACTATTCAAGGGACCCGAAACCCTTCCTAATACGGGTTTTCTAACTTCCGACTTTTCTAACGCGTCACGTGTTGAAGCCTTCAGGATCGCACATCCTGTAGCTTCTCCACGCATCATTTACCTTTGATCTCCATGTGCTCCAGCGTGAGCCTGACCACTTCGTGACATTCTCGACCGCCTGGACCTCAGATTTCTCCCTCCTAGTCCCGGTCCTCCTCGTCACCGACTATGACCGTCTCCACGCCCAACCTGCACATGTAAAGACCAAAGAACGTGTTTCCGGCACAAGTTCGTCTAAACTTGATCAGCATCAATCCGCACACACGCGACACAACTCGCATAACAACGCTAAACAAAAATTACCAATTATTCATAACACAAATTAACTATTATTAATTATTCATCACTAAAATATTATAGATCTAGCCATATGGTCTAACAGTTATTTAAACCAGGTTATAAAGTTCAGAGGAGTTAGATATATACTAAAATATTTTTATTGTTTAGGACGTGGGATAGGTTTTTGAGCAGAGTTCTGAATGCGATTTCTTTCTTATTATTAACTCTCTCTCTCTCTCTCTCTCTCTCTCTCTCTTTTATTTCCTTTGTCTCCACCACCATCTCACTCCCCTCGCTTGTACTCTGTCGCTTCGTCTGTCTCGTGTGCGTGTGTGAGCTCTCCCTTCCCCTCTCTAGTCTCTACCCTCATTCTGCCGCCCTAGAGCCCAAACCCACCACCAACCGGAGAAAAATCTCGCAGGGAGGAGGAAGTTTTGGAGGGGAGAACATCTTCGCCTGCCGCTTTCTCGAGGTGAGCCGGGTGACTCTGCCGTTTCTTGGTTTCTTGATGCACCAACATTGCTGCGGGGAGCAGAGCGAAAGCATGGGGGGAATTCGATCTTTGGGGGAGTAGAATTTTTTTCTCAAGGATTTGGGTGGGTCCTTGGAGTGGGTTATCATCGATTATGCAGCGTGCGCTGCTGCACCCTCCATTCCTTCATGTTGAGACAATGTTGGCATGTACTTGCCATAGTTCTTTGCTGAATCTTTAAGCCATAATAATTTGAGGTCTAATAATGTCAGCGGCAAATTTGTTGTTTATTCCGCTACCTGCACCAGTCGAAATCATTTGGATGACACAGTTTGCTGATTTGCTCTTACATGGGGCACACTTCTTCCTATTGATGTAACCATCGCTGTCAAGTTTTTCGCCAAGTTTTTCGCGGGATATTTTAGCTTCTTCAGTGTGGTTAGGGAGCCGTCTCCACAAATTCTGCATGCCAAAACCTCAAGTGGTGCTTCTAAAGCAAAGTATTTACCTCAATGTGTGCTTGTTGTCTGTTTCAGCTGTAATTTTGTTGTACCTTGAGCGTAAGGCTTTGGGTCAAGTGTGTAGTTTTACCCTGCTTAAACTACAGCATGGACACAATTACTTAGCTGCCATTTCATTGCCAGCTTACCTGCTCAATACTGCAAAATTATGTCCGAGAATTGTGCCATTGTTTGATGGAATTCTTTGAATTAGCAACGAACTATTTGATGTACTCCTATGTAAAGAAAAGCTTTAGTTCCAAGTTTTTGCTCTTTGTTATTAGAACATGATGCTTTGCATGGTGTAGACAATTAAACATGGTAACGCCCTCGAAAGGAATCTGCGAATTTTCTTTTGCTAATTTTGATAGGATTTATTACCCAATTAATTGTACAATGTTTTGGAAGTGTTTGTGTTAGTCCAGCTTTATGTTAGCTGGGTTACTGCTAGGCTCTGGCTATTAGCTAATATATTTTCCTTAAAGGAGGAAGTGTTAGCCCATCAGCCAGTTGCCGCTTTGAACTAGTTGAGCCATTGGGATCTGTTGGGACTTGGTAGAGCTCTGTGATTCTGTTTTTTAGGGTTCCTCTTGTTCATACAGTTTGTTTAAAAATTGCTTCCTCCGGATGACATAATTCTGAACTTGATGTGCATATTCTTTTTGTAAGCCCAAAGTGGCGTGAGTTACATTTGTTTGATGTACCTTTGCAGGTGCTGATGCAAGGTGTTGGTTTTATCTGAGAATGTTGGTGGTGTGCTCAAAAGCTTGGTAGTCTCACTTGACTACGCAAATCACTTGGTTGAACCCTGAGGTTATAGTTGAATCTGTTGGTTCAGAACATGGGTTCACGGTTTCCTTCCCACCAGCTAAGCAATGGGCTTTATGTCTCGGGCCGACCTGAGCAACCTAAGGACAAGGCCCCGGTCATTTGCTCCACAGCTATGCCCTACACCGGGGGTGACATCAAGAAATCCGGAGAGCTTGGGAAGATGTTTGATCTCCATAAAGAGAAGTCACGAAAATCTGGTCCTTTAGGTAATCAACCTTCAAGAAATACTTCATTTGGTGGTGCTGCTTCCAACTCTGGACCAGTTTCTAATGCCGTTGGTCGGTCGAACTACTCTGGTTCTATTTCATCAGCAGTTCCTGGTGCTGGAGGTTCGGCAAGGGCAAAATCTAATTCTGGACCGCTCAATAAGTATGGAGAACCAACAAAGAAATCGTCCAGCCCCCAGTCAGGAGGAGTGACCCCACTGGCTCGCCAGAATTCTGGCCATCTACCTCCTGTTCTTCCTACAACTGGGCTGATCACATCAGGGCCTATCTCCTCTGGACAGTTGAATTCATCCGGTGCTCCACGTAAAGTATCAGGACCTATTGATTCTACTGTATCGATGAAGATGCGTGCCACCTCTTTTTCTCACAACCAAGCTGCTACGAATCTCAATGAGGAAGATGGTTACTCGATCAAGGGCAGCTTGCCAAAGCCAATACTCTGGGTGGTCATTCTGCTCTTCGTGATGGGGTTCATAGCAGGTGCCTTCATTCTTGGCGCTGTTCATAATCCAATTGTGCTGGTAGTTGTCGTGGTGATATTTGGTTTTGTTGCTGCACTCTTGATTTGGAACATTTTCTGGGGAACAAGAGGTGTGACTGGGTTTGTCAGTCGCTATCCTGATGCTGATCTTAGAACCGCAAAGGATGGACAGTATGTGAAGGTTACTGGGGTATGTGAAATACTGACCGCCTTGTTGGAGTATAGAATTATTCAATTATTTAGCCTATCCATGCTTCAATGTTTTGCATTT
Organism: Dendrocalamus latiflorus; assembly: GCA_017311315.1. NCBI lineage: Eukaryota > Viridiplantae > Streptophyta > Magnoliopsida > Poales > Poaceae > Dendrocalamus > Dendrocalamus latiflorus. The sequence continues at coordinate 7,051,038 of CM029628.1, forward strand.
AATTTCTCCCTTTTGATTATGTCCTATATCTGCTTGCTTGTGTTAGAATTAATTCTCAAATTACATTGTTTCGTGGTGGCCTTGCACACACACATGAAATGAACCCTGTATAATCTGACTAGTCCTGTTACCATCGTATCTCTCGTCAGTTCTGTCACAGCGTTTTTCTGAACTGCCGTGTTAAGTCGCGGTATAGTAATGCCACCAACTGTTTCAGTATTAACTATTAAGGTAATTCATACACACACACAGAGGTTTGACAAATTACTTTAAATGGTTTTCAAAACAAAAAACTTTAGATGCAAAGAACTCACACAAAAAGCTCCTTTGCTCCTATAGTTTTGATGAGTATCATGGGCAGATAACATTATGTAATACACTTAAACCAACATGTTTGTTCTCCTAATACAAGGACTTGAGATCGATGGTGCATCTTGTAATCTAATAACGTCTCCATAAATGATTTATTCATTTTGTAGTTAGCTTATGGTTACAGCGGCTTTAAGCAGTAGCACTTCTTTTATTATCAGTAAATAGTAATAGCCAGTCCTTATTTAGCATATTGAACTTTACAGGTTGTTACTTGTGGAAATTTCCCCCTCGAGTCCTCATTTCAAAGGGTTCCAAGATGTGTGTACACTTCGACTTGCTTGTATGAGTATAGGGGTTGGAACTCAAAAGCTGCTAACACTTATCATCGCCAATTTACCTGGGGACTACGGTCAATGGAGGTGAGTTTCTTTTTAACTGGAAAATTTGATGGCCATGAAGATGTGGAAGGTCACGATGAGCTAGTGTCCTACAATTATGAGATATGATGATGATTTCATTGAAGAATGCCACATCATGTTAATCCTATCTCCTCTAAGTCCTCTTACATTTTCCTTTTCCTTGCAACAATGGCAGCGACATGCAGTCGATTTCTATATCTCTGATTTCCAATCTGGGCTGCGAGCATTGGTCAAAACAGGATATGGTGCACGGGTAACCCCATATGTCGATGAATCTGCTGTTATTGACATAAACCCAGAAAATAAGGACATGTCTCCTGAATTTCTGAGATGGCTCAGGGAAAGGAGTCTCTCAAGTAATGATCGGATAATGCGCCTAAAAGAAGGGTACTCATATTTCTCTGTTCTGGTTTTGCATCTGGAATGCATGAGCATGAAACCAGTTCCATCGCAATCAGAGCCTGTTAAATAATATCTGTCCATTTCATTTGACATGTCGGTTTCCACTGCAGATACATCAAGGAGGGCAGCACTGTGAGTGTTATGGGCATTGTTCAGAGAAACGACAATGTGCTGATGATTGTTCCTCCATCTGAACCCTTCTCCACTGGCTGCCAGTGGGCCAAGTGCATCCTCCCAACTAGCCTTGACGGACTAGTCTTGAGATGTGAAGATACATCGAACATCGATGTAATACCAGTTTAGCTAGCTCCGTTCTGGCAGTTCACTGGGAAAAGGAGAAATGCCTGTCAAAATATTTGACTTCGGAATTGTTTCGTGGGATGTTAAAATTGAAAAAAAAGCATGGCTGTATAGTATTTTTGTATTTATGTTCTATACAAAATTCCGTCTCTCATGTTAGGTATATTTTCATAAAGAGTGCAAATTTGTGATTTTCATAAAGAGTGCAAATTTGTGAATGTATTTCCCCTAGCTTCTCTTGATGTGTTTCTAATACAAATAATCTTAACTTAGAGTTCAAGACGTAGTAGAGTCCGTCTTCGTATGCAACTCAAGTTGAAGTTGAGTCAAACTTGAAGTCTGAATCGGAATATGAGTAGGAGAGTATTATCACTATATATTAGGGAGGCTTGTATCCAGTTTTGTAAACAAGAAAATCGAGAGAAAAGCAAAGAAAGAGGGGGAGCAAATAAGAGAATAAAGAAATTCAGAAATTTCTTCTGTGTTTCTTAGATTATTTGTCATATGTGCGTTTTCTCCTAGGATTAAGATTGTAACAGTTTCGCTTCCTGGTCATGCAAGATATGATTGCATGAATCAGGTGGGTAACCGATATGTTTGGTTTTCTTGATCTAGGGTGAGTTGACACCAGACAGGGTAAGAAACAGTGGCGGACCCAGCGGGTAGTCCATATAGGCCCAGGACTACCCGCTCCGCCGGCGCCCATCCGCCTCCGCCTCGGCCTCCTCCTCGGCGCTTCCGCTTCCGCCCCTCCGCCTCCGCCTCCGCTTCCGCCTCCACTCTCCGCCTCCGCCTCCGCCCCTCCGCCAGGCTCCCTCTGCCTCCGCCTCCGCCTCGGCGCTTCCGCCTCCGCCTCCGCCTCGGCGCTTCCGCCTCCGCCCCTCCGCCTCGGCCTCTGCCAGTCCGCAAGCTCCCTCCGCCAGTCCGCCTCCGCCAGGCTCCCTCCGCCTCCACTCTCCGCCTCGGCGCTTCCGCCTCCGCCTCCGCCTCGGCGTCTCCGCCTCCGCCTCCGCCAGGGCGCGAGGGCGGCGCGGCACCGGCGCTGGCCGCCTTGCTCCCGTCGGCTTGCTCTGTGCCTTTTCTCGGTTTGGCTATTGGTATATGGCAGTGGGATATTTTGGCATTGGTGCTCTGGTTTTGGCCGTGAGAGTTTGCTAGTTGGCGGTGCTATCTGGGCATGTTGGCTCTGGCTGTGTTGATTGTGGATTTGTGGTATATAAGATCATTTCCATGCTAAATGGTTAATAGGATCATTTGTGGTATTAGATTATACCAACATTGGATAATAATTTTTTAGTTAGGCATACCCTGGATTCAAATTCTGGGTCCGCCACTGGTAAGAAACAGGGTCATAGGCATAGCATATGCTTACAGGAGCAGGCAACTTTTCACTTTATTCTCTCTTTCAAAGGGCCTTTCCTGTATGTTCGGTGCATGGTAAGAAACTGCTGGCGTGATCGATTCACGGGCCTTTAGGTTGCCATGTGAAGTAGTTGCCCATGCGGCAAGGTTGGATTCTCACGTCGCGTCTTCTTTTCCCAAGCGAAACAAACCCTTCCAAAAAAGAAAAACAACAACAACAGAATGGCATTTCATACGATGAAAATGCTGTAACGCTCATTAACAACATGGGCCATTTGTTATGAAATTTCCTAAAAACGTTCTGATGGTTTTTGCTCAATATAACGTACCTTTTTCTGTACAAAAATTAATGATTTTTAGTTGTCCAGTTCGATCTAAATTCATGCTATAGACCCTCCTATACTCAGAAATCTCAAACCTCGAAGCTCCTGGCAGTGGTGAATGATGGCATTATCGGCCTACAGGTGGCGATGGCTTGTAGTTAGCGGTGGGCAGTGGGGAAGCTTGAGCTGAAATCGTAGAGGAGCCAGAAGCGGCAATGCAAAGGGCCAAGCAATTCATATGCCTAAATGCTTCCTGTTTACTTCTGAGAAATCTCGAAATGCAGGGTGAATCGAACGAACGCGATTCGTTTCCATGCCGATCGAATCGACGGTGTAGTCTACCACCACCATCAAATTGTGATGCATTCACCAGCACTTGCACAAGAAGCAGCTACGGAACGCTATGCCGACGGAATTGAATCCGACGGTATAGCTATTTCCCTCCTCCCTCCTCTATCGTCATTGTCACTACACCAGTCACATCTCTGCACGCCTTCTCCACTGCCTTTGCTCCTGCCTCCCCCTGCGCCCCCAAAGAGCTTGCCGCCTTGCAGTGCCATCAGCCACCTCACCTAACATAATATTCTCTCAGCCCTCATCTTGCCATCTTGCCCTCCACCGCCGTCCACCGCTAGACCATCACCTCCCCGATGTCCCTCTACATTCGAGGGGTGTGATGAACCCATCATCGTCAGTGGCACCTTAGCTCCTCCAGCTACGTACCCCGCATCTTCCCTAATCTGGCTGCCCTTCCTCCTCTTCTTCTCTACCGGCAACCGAATCCAGCTGGGATGCCTGCCGCTACCTCATCTGTCACTGGCCGAAGCCACCGTGCCTCGCCAGTCGCCATCCTGCCTTGCCTAGCACAGCCATCATGTCTCGTCGGTTGCTGGACACCCATCGCTGGGCATGAGATCGGATCCGGCCGCTGTGCACAGGGTATGAGACCGGCGATGAGCTCTGATCCCCATTGTATTTGGTGGCCCCCAACCTCGCTTCGCTGGAGGTGGCTACTACACCGTCGGTAAGCTATACCATCAAATAGTTAAAAAACGGTATAAGGTTTTTCAGATTTTCTCTTGCCCAATTGCACCTTTGAACAGAAAACAACCGGGGGTGTTGTCCGGCCGGCACCTAGCTAGGTGGTCTGGTCCCCTGTCAGTGTCACATCTTATGCATGCTGTTGTAACATCACTAGCTGTCGCCATCTATCAACCACAAGCCACACCTTACAAGGCAAGGGGTTATTTAACAAAATCCACAAAGAAAAAATAGGAAAAAGGAAAAATGATGCACCAGCAACGTTTATTTAACTAGTTTTACCTACTGCTAGAGAATACCGAAATTTAATTGATTTGGTATTTTCTATGGTGCCTTGAATTGCTTATCTTGGAACGACTTGTTCAAATGAATCCGTGATGTAGCCGTTTTCAAACAAAATTTTACAGGAGTTAAAGAAAAGATTTTACGTAGAAAAATAAAAATTTTCACAAGTTAATAAAACTTCAACGAAGTACTATAAAACTCAACATTAAAAGCTATGTTCATATTAGCTTTTGAAGGCTCCTTTTTTTATAGTAAATAATTTTCTATAGTATTTAGCTTTCAAAAGAAATGTATTTTCAAGGCGGAATCTACTAGTCAATTATAGTACATACTATATTAACTTTATTTATATCTACCAAAATCATTTATAATACGCGTGTTTCTCATATACTCAGCCCAAAATTTACACAAAATTCTAATTGAAATGCTGAAACATTTCTCCAGAGCTACTACACTATTTCATTTGAATCACTTTACCTATTCGAGATTCAGACCTATGTCAGTGTCTGCAAGTACATCGCATTTAGCAAGATTATCATGGCACTGGTGAATGGTGACTCAAGCAAGTAACAAAATTTGGGAATAAAAAAAACCAGTGGAAGCTCAACAAGATGATAACACCTGGATGAAATATAGTCTATCAAGAATCTACTTATCTACATAATCGCTGCAACAGTTCAGACCTAAGTGAATGGCGAAAACCTTTCAGATCTTGCATAATCCTGGTGTTGAAGCTTGCAGGGACCCCCTTGCTGTCACAAAGTGGATCTGAACAGGAGTTCCACATTTTTTTCCATGTTGCATGATCCGACAATCATTCCGTAAATGGCCCCAAGGGCAAATTAACGAGGACATCCCAATGATTACACTAACTTCTAATCATTCTTCATAAGTTGTTTATTGTGTTGGTGTTTGCGAGTGCAGGGAATCAAAAGAACATGTCTATCGAGAGGCGAGTGAGGACAGGGCACACAATACAAGCACAAAGGTCAAGAAGTGAGGTTAGAAGGGCCCAGGAGCCATGTGAGCTGCACACAAGAAGCCCATGGTGCCTGGAAAAGAAAGAAAGAAGGAGAAGATACGGAGGCCCAAATCCAAGCTGCAGCTAGGGGTGAAAAGTGGATATGAATTATCTGTATTATTTGGTTACCATATTTGATAGGATATGAATAGTATAGATTTCCCATCCGATTAACAATTTCTATCTTATTCGTATTCGTATTCGAATTCACATGAAAATATGGATGCGAATATGGTATGAACTTTTACCATCCAAAATGTTATTTTATCCAGACTATCTGCATCTGTATTCGTATTTGGCGAAGTAATATGCATATTTTATTACAATACAACTAATTAGTTAGACAAGTTTTTTAATTGAACATAAATATGTTTTTTTTTTAGGTGAAGTAAATGAATTAGAATGATTAAGCTTGATTGTACGAGGATAAAATGTCATCAATGTCTTCATACTACAAAATTTATGAGAATATCTGGGTCCAACAAAATTGAGTAGATATTCGATTCGGATTCATATTCGTTACAATATTCGATTCATATAAGTGAATACGAATGTGGTTTGGGCACTATCTGATCCGTTTTCACCCCTAGTTGCATCATTGTGGGTCAATTCTTTCTATTCGGCTACCGAGTCTAACTCAAGTCCAATATGACAATGCAGATAGAAAGCATCACCAAGCCCCCAAGTATTTTGGATAATATGAATACTCATTTCACATAGCAAACCTATGCGTCCAACCGGCCATACAACAACCAAACCGTGTGGCTGTTGTTGTTCCCACACAAGTTACACATATTTGTCCACCACAACGATATCCTAAGGTAAGATATTATCTGTTGTTTGATGATTTTTAGGATAATAATTTTGATGTGATGTACGATAGAGATTTTGATGGAAACTATAATAACTACGATCATCAACGTGGATTCAATCATCAAAATCGTAGTGTTATCCATATGCAAAGAGACGTAAACTTTGGGGTATTTGGCAACCACAATAGCAATGGAGGACATGTACACGAGGAAGATGATTTGGGTAAGCTTAAAATATCAATTCCTACATTCAATGGCAGAACCGATCCCACAGAGTATCTTGAATGAGTGTAGAGAGTTCATCAAATCTATGATGAGCAAAACTTCACTGAAGAAAAGAAGGTACATGATGCATCTATTGAATTCACCGGATATGTTTTGTTTTGGTGAGATCAATTGAATAGAAATGGTAGAAGACCACATACTTGGAATACTATGAAAGACATCATGAGAGAGGGATTTGTGCCACCATATTATATTTGCACAATTCATACAAAGCTTCAACGCTTAGACAAGGTAAGCTCTCTGTTAACGAATATTGAAAAGAGATGGAGATGCTTTTGATTCATGTAGGTATGCATGAACTCAAGGAGGCTACAATGGCTCTTTTTTTTTTGGAAAGGCTCAATATAGATATTCAAGATCGTGTGGAGATGTATCCATACACCAATCTCCAAGAGTTAGTGCATCAAATTTTGCGTTGTGAGCAACAATTGCAAAGGAAATAACAAGGTGGCATTTCCTACGTGTCTACATCAAAGTACACCTCAATTACCAAGTCAAATCAACAGGGGAAGGTGCTGAAAATTTGTCCAATCATTGGGTATCGCAAAAATCGGCACCCTTGTTCCAATCTAATGAGGTAAATAAGGTAAGATCAATCGCATCTAAATTTGAAAGTACAGCTTCTAATGCTAGGAGTAGCAATATTATTTGCTTTAAATGTCAAGAAAAATATCATAAAGAAAGTGAATGTCCAAACAAACATACGATGATCATTAATGAAGTGGGTGAGATACATTCTGAAAGTGAGCATGATGACATTAAATCTGAAGATAGTAATTCCGATGAAGAGGTTGATGTGTTGACTTATAAAACTGGAGAAGCATTTACTGTTTAGAAGGTACAAAAATTAGAAGATAGTGAGCATCTTGGCTCATATCAATAGTGAGCATCTTGGTTCAAATCAGCATAACAACATCTTTTATGTTGAAGGTAAGATCAAGGACAATGTATGTACTTTAATCATTGTCAGCCTTGATATGATTAAGACATTAGGATTATCCATGTTCAAAAAGACTAAAACTTATCAAATTGAATGGTTAAATGAATGTGGAATTCTTAAAGTTATACATGTTGTTCGTGTACCCTTTTCTATTGACAATTACAAAGACGAAGTGATTGTGATGTGGTACCAATGAAAGCGTGTGATGTTTTGTTTAGTCGTTCATGGCAATATGACCGTGATTCTATTCATCATGGAAAAACTACTCAATAAACTTGTTCTTTAAAGGGGAAAGCATTTACTTTGCTTCCTATGTCTCTTAAAGATGTATTTGATTCTAATTTTCATAAAAGAGCTCTATTTGTGTTATGACCATGAGTACATATTTGCTAAAATTGTGCATTTTAATTAAGAAAAGAGAGGTAGATGATGCTATGAGTGTTTCTACAGCCGCACCGCCATCTATTTTTCTAGTGTTATTTTGAATGAAGTGCATGTTTCCCAAGATGAGGAGAAAACACGTTAAATTTCTCTATCCTCGATGTGTGCTAAAAATAAAGTTCAAGAAAGAAACCTTGGTTTGCTTGGCAATGTGCAAAAGCCGAGGATAGCTTTTTTTAAAGGAAAGGGAGGTGATGAGGGCATTTCAATGATTACATTAACTTCTAATCATTCTTCACAAATTGTTTCTTGTCTTTGTGTTTGCGAGTGTAGGTAATTAAAAGAACATGTCCAGCGGGAGGTGAGGGAGGACGGGGCACGCAATACAAGCGCAAAGGTCAAAGAGAGAGAGAGAGAGAGAGAGAGGTGCTAGCCGCATGGACCTATGAGCCATGTGGGTTGCACACAAGAAGCCCTTAGCACATGGAAAAGAAAGAAAGAAGTAGAAGATATGGAGGCCCAAGTCCAAGCTACAACATTGTGGGCCAACTTTTTCTATTCGGCCACCAAGTCCAACCTAAGCCTAATATGGCAATATATGCCAAAACATCACTAAGCCCACCAAATGTTTTGGATAATATTTCCAAACTTAATTCGGATCCAATTCAAGCCCATCCAACTTCGAATTCGGAATCAATTCCGAAATCAATTTGAACTCAATCGGAGTAGCCAATAGGGTGCATGAAAAAACCATGACTTTTTTTTCTAACAAAGTCCGATTCAAGTGCTCTTAAGGCCCACACAATGGATAATGCCTTGTCCTCAGAAACTACATGGATTGACTGCTATCCCCAAAACAAAGTGGCAGCCAAAAATTTATAGCAGTCGAAAATTTATGTGTTTTATTACAATCAAGTCATGTTAGTTGTCTTAGGAAGTCTATAAAGCCAAGTGATGCGCCCCATGTAACTAGGAGATGAATTTATTTTAGGTTTCACGCAGAAAATCGATCTTTTGATCATGGAGAGTTTGCTTAGTTTCTAGTTCTTGCTCAATATTGCTGAATGACCATGTGAGAAGGTCTATAGTTTTGTTGTGATGAACCATTGTTATTTTAGAGGAGTAAAAATGTGAAATTTGTAAATTTGTAGATTTTTTTGAACAGGTTGCAAAAATGGATGATTTTGAGAATTTTGAGTTGTAGAATGATTTGGTGACCTAGATTATTAGTTATAGGTTGCATGAGACATATTATTGTTAATGTGGGTTAAGCTATAAAGAATTTATATTTGAAAATGATTTCTTTGTCTTGGATATGAAGGGTCGCTTAGAGTCAACCATGGTCAACAGCGAGAATCGGGGCTATGTTCATAGAGAAGCTAAGGCTCAAAACAATCATGGATATTAGGTGAGATAGTGAGCTCAAGCATGGAATGAGAAAAGCGAGAAATATTGAAGGCGTGTACGACCGATAGGTTTGCACTATGTGGCTTAGTTGGTCCATGTGAGACTTGGTCTGGTGGAACCGGAACAAAAGAGACTTGGTGACGCGTGGCAAACCAATGGTGCACCTACATGTGATAAGCATGGTGACTGCTTGCAATGGAAAGAGATGACCGGGTTAAGGAAGGTATTTTAGTAGTTTAACCAAAATACCAAAAACGGCTTTAGAAGAAACCGCGGCACGTGTGCAGCGATTGGGATAGTAACTAATGGTTAAAAATCCGTGTGTGTGGGGTTATCGGATTTTGCCATTGTGCTAAGTGGATAGTATTTACTAATGGTTAGATGTGGCTAGCTAGCCCATCTATTTAAGAGGGTTGGGATGGAGACTTGTGGTGACCCATCCAACCTACATCTCTTGTGCTCTCTCGTTTAGGGTTAGGGTTTGAGAGTTGAGTACTTGGTGTGCTCTCTATCCTGTAAGGTGGAGTGGCTGTAAAACTTACATACTCAAGTGGCAATACATCAATCTTTGATAATTCCCATGGCTACCTCTTGTTTTGATAGATTTGCTCTTGATTTGGTTGGTTTTGATCTCTTCTCTTCTCTCTTCTTGATCTTGCGGTGCTAAGGACGTATAGGTGATGGAAATAATCTCAGGAAATCAATCTCCACCATCTAGGCACTTTGGTAGCAAATTCATTAAGAAACTCAATTTTTGCACATTTTTTATCCTTCAAGTGATTTCTTGATCTGAGAGTTTTTGGCTTGATTTCTTCGGTGTCCTAACTTGCTGTGATATGTGGGAATACATTTAGAGCTATCTTAGCCATCATCCACCCACAAGTAAGTCGTATTCACTATTTTAGGTTTGCAACATATTTTTGGTGCAATCTGCCTTCAAACAGAAAAAGGTCAGAACTTTGGTAACGATTTTCTTGAACATTAATTGGAATAGGTTCTTGACATCTTAAAAAAGGTGTATACCAAATTTCTACTAATTTGGAGTTTTGGTTTGAGAATTAGCTTATTTTTTGGTTTTGGCCCATTTTGGTGCAGCTGAGTTTCACGAACCAAAATATCCCAATTCTCTCAAGTTTTTTCAAGTGTTTTAATTGTGATAGATTTCTAAGGTCATGAACTAGTTTTGGTTTAAGTTTCAAGTCTTTTTGATTGACGGATCAAAAGTTACATGGTTTTTCGGATTTAAAAGTGTTGAAATCACTATTCATGAGTTGAAAATTTCAATAGCTCCAATAATTTTTGAAATTTTGGTTTCTTAAACTTTATAGCTTCTGATAGCTTTTAGAGTAAACATTATGGGAATTCTTAGGGAAAAATTGAAGGCACCATTCACCCTCTGTTGGCATACCGGTTCTATAATTGTTCTTGCTGATTCTTGAGAGAATTGATTGGCCGTGATCAATTAATTCGTATTCTAATTAATTATGTATTGGTTGTGTGGATTGATTTCCTTTTGAATGTTGTGATTCAATTACTATTGCTGAGGTCTTGCGCTAGACGCAAGGATCCTGCAATATCAGATTAGATTATTATCTTCAAGTAATTTTTATTCATCATTCATCGATTATAATCACAAGATCGGGGCATCTCGTATCACAAATGATCCACACAACTGTTGGTCCCATTATCGCAGCATTGACGTGCACATGCCAATAACCTGCATATCAATGCACCGTTACAATACACAGAAGCGATCTATCCATGGACCCAAGATCAAACCTAGGAATGACATTTTGAACCCATATGCGTACAAATCCATTCTTAATTGCAAGATAACTTTTGATCTTGTTCCTTTCACAGATCAGTGACAGGTAAGCACCCATACACAATTGACAGACAAGAGATACTTCGGAGCATAGTCACAATGACCAAAATCTGGGAGGTGAAATGACAATATGGAGGCCTTGATCATCTCAATATTTTCAGGGAGATCTTTCGATTTATTATCAAAGAGTTGTGACAACAAGAACTACACAAGATGGCATTACTAGAATAAAAACATCAAACCTAAGAAATTCTCAGACTAGTAGTGAACAACATACAGATTCTACAGATGCAGCACAAGCTCCACTTGATACAGCTGCCCATCAAACCTCATGCCCAATGCTTCTGCAGGGTGCACAAGGCCATCAACCATTCCGCCAAAAATATACACACAGCAACCAGAAGTATCTACGCATGCCCCATGGAAGGACCGGTTATTTGGGCATTGACCGTCAATCCTTAGTTTTTTCCACATCCTCTTTGTCATTTTCTTGGAACCTGACTCAAACTGAAGTAGAGCTGGTAAATCCAAGATCCAGAAGTCATCCTTCCGTTGCATTTGTGAGTCCTCCCCACCATATACAAGGATCTTGCCTCCCAAGACAAGTACTGCTGAATGCCCAACCCGTGGAAAAGGCATCTCACCTAGAACACTAGACAAGTCATACTTTAGCTCCTTCCATTGCGGGGGATGATCACTAATATCAAATAGCCAGACATCATTAAGCACATCAAATTCTGACCCTCTACCACCAAAAAGAACCATGCGTGTCTCGCCAATCCAAGTTAAAGTGTGACCAGAACGATGTGGAGGCAAAGGCCAAATGTTCCCTATTTGGTGCCAACTGCCAGATCGGAGGCCATTGGAGAGATCAAGAAGCCATGTATCACCAAGCCGGCTGCTGCACGGCCCTATCCCACCGTGAATCACAATGAACTTATCATCCACGCAGCAGGCCGCATGGGCTCCACGAGGAGATGGTGCAAGTGGGCCTACCTCCAGCAGTCTCCATGAGATCGTCATCCTGCGAGGTTCTTCACAAATGATTTGGCCTATCCATGTGTCATTCAAACGCAGCCCACGATCATTAATCCCACCAAACAGGACTAATGCATCACCAAGTAAAGTGCATGAATGACCAAAACGACCACTTGGAGTGCCAGAGGCTAATTGCTGCCAGCTAAGTACATTGGATAGTCTATTTCCAGTTCCATTTCCAACATATGTCACCCAAGTATCATCAAGATGGCGACCTAACTAGAGCAATACAGAACATCAGACAACTCCACAGAGTCAGAAAGCATGAAAGATTGGGATATAATCCAATCAAATAAGTCTTCATAACAGTAACAAAAGCATGCAGATTTGTACAAAGATTTGTAAATGGTAACAGTATGCAACCATTCTATTATGTACAAAGAGAAAACAAGGGGGCAACCTCTGATATAACTGCATAATGAAAACAGGACATTGTAATGAAAACGGAACATAGCTAAAAATAGAAACCATTGTCTGAAGAATCACTACTCTATTTATGAACAACTGAGGAAATAGATGTAAGCTCATCCTGGGGAAGGCCTACACTGTCAATAAAATGAGCAACAAAATGTTGGTGGATTGAACTTTGAAATTTCTAGTGTATCAGGTGTAATTGTCTGTCTATGTGAGAGTGCCTGTCAGTATTGCCACATTCTTTCTTGTCTGTATCCAATTCAATGCAATCAGACAAGGCTCACTGTCAGAGATAAAATAGAACCAATGCAATCCATGTAATTTGAAATTGCCAATGATCAAATGTATAACTTACCTACCATCTCCACTAAGGTAGATATGTATTCATGAAATGAGAGGTTGACGATTTTCTTAGGAATAAAATTTGAATATTTCACCAATTAACATCTTTAGTGAAAACTCCTAGAATACTTGAGCAGAAACATCCACATCATTTTCACAGGGGAAAACCACTTTCACATGATTATGCTTCATTTGCAATTTATGGCAGTGTTTGCATACTAGCTAGACCTAGTTTTGATTAAGCAATTCTTATATCCAAGGGACTAAGCAATATTTGGAAGATGGAATTCCAAAATGTTGCTAGAGTATTCACATACAATTATTAAAATTCAATCTTATTTCAAATATGCTGATAGAACATATCCATGCAAATATGGTGTGCGCAAGATAGCACCTTGCACAAAACATGTGAAAAGCCCTGGTGCTTGTCAATGTGGGTGCTCCCATTATCCTCACAATGAAGGCTGCATTGAGATTTGAATTCCAAAACATATTCCTAAAGCATACTTCTGCTTGACATCAGTTTTTTTTAAGAAGCTCACGTTCGCTAGATATTAAATAGTTTTTTATTTTTCTTTTCTAGTGAGGTGCTTACAATATAAGGTTTTGTTGAAATATGAGTAGATTGCTCACTTTTCCCTAACAACTTAAGCTTTAGGGTGAACTGTTAGTGCATGAACTCAATATGGTATTATTGCAAGAGGTCCTAAGTTCTGAAACCCACCACGCTCATTTTGCAAAAAATATTTGTGGTGCGTGTGTTACTAGGCTGAGCTCGCGATTATGCATCGGCACCCCTTGCATGCGCCCTTCGTAGCCAGCATGCACCTACATTCTAATTGCCGTATAATCCTTGTCCTAGGCTTGAATAAGACGTGAGGGTGGGTGTTGAAATATGAGTGAATTGGCCACCTTTCCTTAATAGTGTAAGTTTTTAGGGGTATTTATATTGGCTTTTGCTGATGGCTTTTGATTTTGGCTGATGAATAGTAATAGCTTGTAGAAAGAAACACTTGTGTGCGATTTTAACCGATATAAATGAAGTCACTATACTGTTTATTACAATCGACTAGTAGACATCACCTTGAAAAAACATTCCGTTTGAAAGTTAGGTACTGTAGAAAAGTCATAAGCAGAAGCCAATACAAATAGGGCCTTTGATTGAACTGGTTAGTACATGAAACTTAATAGGTTTGCTTTTAAAAGGCCAACGTTGAAGGAAAAGAACATGAGTACATAGCTTTGGCCTGTATCCAAGTAAAAATGGCACATTACAATATAGCATACTGCAGTTGTGAAATCTAGTTAATAATAAAGATAACCAATGGAATATAAAGGACTAAAGCATTCTTTCATGGAGTAACAAGCCAGTACCAGATGTAAGTTAACAGATAGTAACTATCGTTTATTCGTTTAACAAAGTTTGTTGGTAGTAATTACTAACTAGTTCTTCCTTGAGGTAGGTGCTACTCAATGACAAGAAGGTGTTTCTTTCAGGTTTGTTCAGAAAGGTTTCTGAAAAACAAAGCTGGTCTCAATACCAGCCACTACACCTATGATCGATAAATTACAAAAGACATTGAGCACAAACGATTATTGTCTCGAATTAAAACTAGCTTTATTTACATTTCTTGAACCTACCAGGCCAAGGTACTGAGATCATATTCAACCTACTAAACAACGCAATCAACCAACTTAGCCCAACATGTGGTGTTCACATTTAATTAGAAAGACCCAACGAAAAATCTTGAATATAAATAAGCAGTAACAGACATGAAAAGAAACTATAAACATTGAAAAGAAACTATAATCAGCACAGCAACAAAGTGAAGTAATAAAACTAGCAGGATAGGCCTAAAGCAGACACTAGAGCATATCAAGTTCAACTTCAGTACAAGTGTCGTTTATTAATTTTCGGCATCAGTGCAGTATAGAAGTGAGGCTATGATTGAGTGGCCTCTATACTGTTTCTGTATTAGGTCAAATAGTCTTGATCAGAAGCACATTTATAGATTTCTAAATTAGTCTAATAACATATATAATAACATATAATACTCTCCAAAATCATCAAAAGTTCCTCCAGGAATAATACTTTTAGTGAGCTAAACCGCAGGGAGGCTCTCCAATGCAAATGCTATCATTATCTAAGAAAGTAAAATATATCACTGATCATACGACCAATGTGATCAGCTTCCAATTTGTTATCTTAATCTGGCACAAACTAAGAAACCATATCTTATCCAAGATTAACCTTCTCTGACACTACTACGAATGGTAGCTATGCCGTTATAGGGATCTCCGAATTATTTGCAGTTTCTGAGCAATTTATTATAACCAAATCAACTACAGTTCTTCATGCCGATACAACGAAGCACACACAAAGCAGTCATCTTTTAAACTTAATTAACAAACGAATTCTAAAACAAGAAAGAAGTGATGAAGCTATACGAGTACAATTACCTCCCTCGCAGCCGCCACCGAAGAGCACGAGCCAGCCGGCGGTAAGGTTGAGCGAGTGCGACGCGCGGGGCCGCGGCGAGGCGCCCTTCACCGGGACCCGGCGCGCGGACAGGGCGCCGAGCGGCGCAACCTCGGCGTAGATGCGCCGCCACGGCAGGCCGCGCCGCCGCTGGGCGAGCGTGGCGGCGGCGCGGACCCCCCAGTCGCGGCGGCAGAGGGCCTCCCAGAGCGCGTCGGAGGAGGCCCACACGCGGAAGGCGCGGCAGGTGGCGGCGAAGGAGAGCACGGCCTCGGCGGGGAGCAGCCGCAGGATGGAGAGCACCTGGTCGTAGCCCAGGCGCTCGATGGGCGGCGGCCACGCCGTCGAGGCGGCCGCCTCCATAGCTCACCGCCTCCTCCTATCGGTTCTTGGCCCTCGCCCCCTACGACCACCCATGGTTCTCGCCCTTTTGGTCAATCCCTGCCTCCCAAGGCGCCATGGTTGTTGGCAAATTCCTCCTCGGAACACTTTCTACCTAGGACACCATGGTTCTTGGTTTCTTGGCTTGATTGGTGCTTGGATTCTATGAGAAGTGGCTTGATGCCTCACTTGGTAGGTGCTATCTTGGATACCATGGATGATTTGATTCTCCACTAGGCTAATGGAGGTGAGATTGGTGTTTGCGGCATGGGGGCTCAAGCAAGCAAGAGGGAGGTAAGCGGAGGGGGAGGGGAGTGTGGCCTCCTTGCTTTGTGGTGGTGGTGATCACCTGGGGAAGAAAGAAAGGGAGTGGAGGGTGAAATACTTGTGTTTGGGCTGTTTCTCGGGTATTTTGCCTACTTTTCATTATATTGTACTGACCTTTTACTTTCAGAGTTTTCACCCCAAAATTTATTCTTAAGCTGTGCCTATCAGCCCCAGGTATGCCATAGTGATCATGTGGTGAATGGATTTGTAGTTTTGGAGTGCAACACCCCACATTTTCAATTAAACTTAAGTGACAAATTATAGAGCTAAACGAAATTAATTAAATAACTAATAAATAAATTACAGGATAAATTAAGTTTTTCCCATGCATCAAACCATATTAAAACATAAGAACAATGAATAAATAAAATACATTCACAAGTTTTATCTCAGTGAAATAATATAATATATGCTCACCGAATTAATAAACACAATTAATTAAGTAGAATATCACATTAGTCAAGCTATAATTAAAATTCTTCTTCAAATCAAATAAAAATCTAAGAATTTACAATTCGATTACATCAATTTACAAGTCTCGATCTCAATCAAGACAATCCTCTCTAGAATACAAATAAATACATCACAATTAAAATTACATTAATATTTGCTAAGCTGTAATTCCCAATCCACTTTTCTATGAGAAAAACACGTGTGTATAGAAAAGAAAAAAACAAGAAAAGAAATAAGAAAGAATTGATGTCTGAACCCATTAGACTATATTATCCCACAGGGTTTGCTTATAGATATATTAGGACTGTCCGAGGCCGGTCGACACCTCTCGCTAGAATCAAGTCTCATCATTCAGCGTAAAAACAAACCTGAGTCAATTCCAAACATGTTTGCACCACCGGCCAACCCTAGTAAAAACATAGCAACACACTGAGAGGGTGAGAGATAAGGACTAGTGAGGCACCGAGAGGGTAAGAGAGAGAGCACATTCCATCCTCATCCCCAGCCCCACATCCTCGCCCCAAAATCAACACCATCGAAGTCGAGGACTAGGAGGAGGGATCACTGAGCCTTACCATGGCCAGATCAGCAAAGGAGTAGGGGACCCAAGCCCAGAAGCAACCAAGAAGAAGGGGGAGACAGTGAAGAGGAAGGGTGGAACCAAGAGGAGGAGAGAAGCAGGACCACCTACACGCGAGGGAAGACCTAAACCTCCATTCCACCCAAATTGAGCCAACAACATCAACCCAAGGTATCCCCACATTCCATTCCAATCCTTGCTATCACCATCACTGGACCATGAGCACATGCAATCTCACATACACATGTACCACACTAGAGCAGTAGCATCCATACTTATAGAATAGACTAGTGGAAGTGGGGGCAAGGTAGAGTAAGGTATTCTAGAGGAAGAACCATAGTAGTACTCACCATGCTCGTAATGGGCCACCCATGTGCACCTAGCAACTCCAGTCCGCTCCATGGCCCAGTGGAGGTCCCAAGCCCTTCCAAGGCACGCCCACTTTGAGTACGAACCCCTACCATTAACCAAGAACAAATTGAAGAAATAAATCATTAAATCAGAAATGTAAATGAAAGGAAACTAAGATGAAGAAAGTAGATCGGGAAAATAGAGAGAGAGATTTAATGGGGAATGATGTGGCCCAAATTACTACACCAACTTTGATTGTTGGGTTTGTTGCACAAATTGAAGCTAGTTCACAAGTTGTGCTGATTTGGCCAAGAGGGAGGTGAGGGAGGCTAGCCAAGAGAGGGAGATTGAAACACTAATTTAACATGCGACGTAGGAGGAAAAACCAGCTGTTCAGGCACATGGGAGGACTCATGATCTGAGGAGGCCGCATGGAGGTGGTGGAGCCACATGGGAACACGAGCCTTAACTTTATTTCGATGGTATGGATTGACCAGTGGTAAACATTGATTGATGCACGAATAGCCCGATCTTTCATGGTACCGTGAAAGATTGGGCTATTCATGTATCAATCGATGTTTATCGCTAGTTGATCTGTACCATCATGGTATCAGAGCTATCATTGCTCATGGTACCTTATTGCTGTGAAGATCATCAATGGAGGACATGTCAAAGATGGAGCTAATCATCCAATTGAGCTTTCAATTAGAGACATGCGAGGAGGACCTACTACAGGAACCAAACCAATAGTTTTTGTTCATCCGCTGATACTGGGTTGGAGACACTGATTGTGCCATGATTATGGACCGAGGAAGCTTCTTCAACGCAGCAAGCAAAATGCTTGTGGACAGATTGGGGTTGACGATGACACCATACCCAAAGCCTTATCGGTTGTTGTAGTTGGACTGATACATTACAATTATGCAATAAGTGGAGGTGAAGTTTTGTTTGGATGGGTATGATGCAATTGTTACTTATGGTGTAATTCCTATACATATGTAAGCATGTTCGTTGGTGTTGGGTGCATATTGGCTGCTATAACAGGACATACAACTTGTTGCTTCAAGTCCAGTCACACGTTTCTCCTTTCTGTAGAAAAGAACACATTAGGAGATCGAATCATGGATGGACCAACAATATTTGGAGGATCAACAACGATGTGACAAGGCTTCGTCCAAGTTCAAAGCAAACAGTTAGCACAAAAGGAGAAAGCACTTGAAGAACAAAAGAGGGCAGCAGAGGGAGCACTACATGTGCACCACCAAAAGAATACATGCACCTTGATGTTGACCATGAGCAGCAAGAGGGGGCACCAACTAAAGGTGATGCACAACAAGATGGTTTGAACATGATGACCAAGAAGGTTCGAGTTGACAACACCACAATTCTTGCAACGGGGTAGCAAACCAAGGTGTTCAAATTTAATTGCAAAATCAACGGCAAAGTTTGCAAGCTTATCATTGATGGTGGTAGCTACAACAACATCATTAGTAAGGATTTGGTGCAAGCTTTGGGAGTGGCAATATGACGACATTCAGAACCGTACTATGTGCAATGATTGCACAATATTAGTAAGCCAAAAATTACTCACCGTCTCAAAGTTTCTTTTTCAGTAGGAGACTATCATGACAATGTGGAGTGATGTCGTGCCAATGCATGCAAGTCAGCTGCTATTGGGGTGTTCGTGGCAGTATGATCACAATGCTACGCACCATGAGAGGTCCAACAAGTACTCTTTGATGCATGAGGGTAGAGTGTTCACGTTGTGTCCTATGCTGGACAGTGCAATCCATGTTGAACGCATCATCATCAAAGAGAAGGCTATGAAGAATACCCCAAAACTAAGGATAGTTCCGCTTGAATGGGGAGGAGATGATGCGGCTGAAATTATCACACCAACATTGATTGATGGTTCTATTGCACAAATTTAAGCTAGTTCTCACAGTTGTGCTGATTTGGCCAAGAGGGAGGTCAAGGAGGCTGGCCAAGAGAGAGAGATTGAAACCCTAATTCAGCATGCGGCACAAGAGGAACGTTCGGCCGCATGTGAGGGCTTGTGATATGAGGAGGCCGCATGGAAGTGGTGGAGTCACATGGGCACATGGGACTTAAGTTCATTCTAATGGTATGGATCAACCAGCGGTAATTCAATCATATCAAATCAGTTTGTGAGGTTTTGTGGGTGGTACTGTGAAAGATCGGGCTATTCGCGTATCAATCAGTGTTTACTGCTGGTTGATCTGTACCAGGGAAGGATTTGAGTCCTGGTGGTCAGCAACAAAATCCGTTGTCGGTTGGTACAGCATCAGAGTGGTGATCCTAGGAGCAATAACAGCCCTCATGGCTGATGGTGGCCGCGGTGCGAATAGCACAGTGGAGAGACCGAGGGGAAAGAGCGTGGGGGCGTGACAGCAACGTTTCACCAATAGGTTGATAGCTCATCGGCCGAGAGCCGATGAAGGAGGCGGCGACGCTGGTTGTGGGTAGGCTGGGAGTGAGTGAAGGAGAGAAGCAGAGAGGGGGCCGCCAAAGAGAGAAAGGCAGATAAGGAGTCGGGCCAGGATGATAGTTAAGACCAGGGAAAAGGGTCAGGGTAAGGAGAAGAGAAAAGAAAATATACTGACACATACACATGTATATACATAAATTATGCAGAGAAAATATCTAGTCGAAAACAACTAATTTATCATGACACTAAATTGTTAACCTAACAAATTATCACATCAGCGAAAATAGCAATAAACAAGTACACAAATAAAATTTAGTATGCAAACCACAACAATCGATGTTAGATAGGGGTAAGATTTGCCATTTAGCAGCACCGACATAGTGTATTTTATATGTTCCCATAAATTAAACCATAGCCTCCACAATAAATGTAGGAGATAGACTGGGTCTGTGGGAAGGACTTCACTTGAACACACCTGAAACTGGGACCTACTACCAAATACTAGGCAAGGATTCTTTTGATCATTTTGATTATAATAAATTTATGTAAAAATTACTTTCTTCTGGACTAATAGCATTCTATATGCATAAATGAATTTTGGAACAAATCATGTGATTGTTGTGAATGATGATGAATATGGCAGTAGGCAGTTGGAGAAGCCACTGTCCTACAGATAAATAATAGGTGGGCGGAGGGCACTTTGAAAGCAAAGATAGTGGCAGGTGTGAGGCCCTCTACATAGGGATATGATATAAGGATACCAACTCTTACTCATATAACGAGTCGTATTTATCGTATTGACCATGCTCTTGTCAAAGACAGGCAGAGCTCAATTATCTTATCAAATTACTATACACTACACAAGGGTAAGGAGTATATAATTGTGAGGTTAGATAAGCTAGAGAGGGCAAAACCAATGTGCCTATAAGTAACATGGTGGAGTGTCGGATGAAGGTAAGCACGACCCGACCAACGACTAGTTCATAGTCGGGTAGGTGTCAAGTGAGGGTAAGAGACCACCCTGAACCGCTGATTATGAATAGCTGGGTGGAGGTGTAGTATATGGAAATAAGGAAAACAACTTTGTACTCGGATTAATTTGGGCACCACATATAAGGAAATGCGAAGAAACTGATTGCAATTAAAGTTAGAGTAGCTATGAGTAAAGTGATACCAACCTGCGTTGGTTTTAAAACGTGATTCACGCCTGTCTCTTGAACTGGAAGCTACGGGAGCCTATCAGTGGCCTTATCTCTAAATACAAGTGATTAGTAGATTTATAAACTTTAATTAGAGCTTTCTATAATATAAAAAACTTACTTTCAAAATGATGACAGATGAAACAGGATTGTTGAGCCGATGAAGTGTTGGCATGGAAATTGTATGTTGCTATTAACACTTGTTGATTACTTTTATACTCACCATTGTTATTAACCTTTCTTGTTTTGGAGGTAAGTCAGTCCAAGGGTTTACTCGGTTCTGGCAAAATGTACGCAGAGGACAACTATCATGCTGAATGGAATGCCATGGACCTGGAGTATGACGTGTATGAGACAGATGCCTTGTATGGAGGTTGGGATGAGTAGGCGACGGCTGGTAGCCGCTTATGTGAACCCGAGTGTAATAGTATGTCGCTATCTCCTAATCTCCGTATTTGTATAATTATTAGTTGTCACCACTTCTATTACCAAGTGTTTAATATTTGGGCAGTCTGGTATAGCCCTGTTAAAGATTGTAGCCCTGCAAGGTAATGATATTGTAATAATATAATATCATCTCTAGCTATAGTTTTGCTGTAACACTCTGCATATTATTATTCGATAAAATAGAAATTTATTATATTTTATCGGGTAATAACCAGACACTGGTGCCATAACCTAAGATGGTGATGGCGCGTGTCGTCACATGGAGTAAATTGTGCTTGAGCAGGCATAGAGATATGCTTGACGCCTTATTTGGAGGTTATTTGCCACTATAAATTTTCACGATCCTGGCCCTACGTGTCAACAACACAAGGATGGCATATAAGGGATTGGGAATTTTACAGTAGCATATAAGAATTTGTGTCTAAGAATTTTGTAGAACATCTATAGGAATTGTCTTATTTACTTTATAATTTATAACAAATTCTTACGTTCCAAACGTACATGAAATATATGCGCTAAATTGTTTGTTTCAAATAGAGTAAATTGTCTTGGATGCACTTAAATTTCTTCAGTCGTCTCTTAGATCCCTAAAGCAGGATGTTGGTTAAGGAGGTCCGATGCTCCTAGCATTTACTTGATTGTTCCGTGTATGTTGCTTCATTAACTAACTAAAAGTATACATAACTGTTTGCTGGAATGTCAGGACTGCAATTCAAATTGGCATGAATACCAAATTTAATTTCACGCACCAACAAGTCGCTCCTGATGATCGAAGTTTCATAGTAAGGTGAAGTGTTATGTTCCAACTAGGGGTGCAAACGGGTCGGGTTAATCCCGACCGATCCGGTACCAAATCCGATTGGTACCGAATCCTATTGGTACCGAATCCGGAGAAAAAATATGGGTTAGGATATGGTAACAACAATATCCGTCCGAATCCGATACATCTTCAAGTTTGATTTTAGGTTAGTGCTACTATTTGACGTTTTATTTTCTTTTCCAATGGTAAAATAAAATCTTCCACATCAGCTATTAAGTAGTAGCATCAAGTTCTTGACAGTACGTCCTCCTACTCCATTTGCTGTACTGCATGCATTCCTTACAAACAAGTAGGGGTGCAAACGGGTCGGGTTAATCCCGACCGATCCAGCACCGAATCCGATTGGTACCGAATCCGATTGGTATCGAATCCGGAGAAAAAAAATATGGGTTAGGATATGGTAACAACAATATCCGTTCGAATCCGACCCGTTTGCACCCCTAGTTCCAACACATAACTCCACGAATTTTCTAATTGAACAGGAAAATTGATGGTGATGTTGTTAGTTTGGAGGAGAATAATTTATCGGATTTTGGAAAGATTTGGTGGTAGGCTGGTAGCCAGTGGAGATGGGACAGAATACTTGTTTCTAGAGCAGGAGTGGGGCAGGGTTTTGACGTCTTGATGCGTTGTGATAATGAAGCTTTCATCTCCATCTGAGGAAAGGCATCTTCTTTTGCTTTTATCACACTAGTCAATCAAACTCGTCATCTATTCTTGTTCTCAAAAAAGAAAATAACTCGTCATCTATCCTAAGTTTGTATATATAAATAAAAACTTCAAACATCCTGAATGTTTTCTATAAAACAAAACCCCGATCAATGCTATGTTTATAACTGTACAAAAACTTCAAAGTACTCTTGTAAGTGCCGATTTTTACGGATCTATAAAACAAAATCCCGATCAATGCTATGTTTGAACTGTTTACGGATCTAGCACTGTAGCAATTTTTTTTTTCAAAAATAGCCCCCCTCTTCAGGCTTGGAGGGCATAGTAGGCGACATGTGTCACCTGTCACACCTCCCTTGCTCGGCAGGAGGCGGAGCCCACGGCAGCCGGCTCAGGCGCGGCAAGGGATGGCCAGTAGGGCAGGCGGGAAGCTGCTGAGCCAGGAGCTCTTGGCTCGGCAACTCTTGCTGAGCTGCCCTAGTTCGGTAGGAGCTACCAAGCCGCCCTAGCTTGGTAGGTTTGCTGACATGTGGTCCCCATGGCTCGGCAGGTCTGCTAGTTAGCCTCGCATGGAAGGCCGTCTGCCCGACTAACCCGCATGAACTCACAGTTTGGATGGGATAACGGTTTTGGATGGACTAATGAAAATAGCTCTATCTTGTATGTAGTGCATATATATTACCGAAAAGAAATGTAAGAATGAATCATGTATAGCCTGACATAGCACTTTGCAATGAAGGTGCAAATTAGAACAACCTTAAGGCAAAAATGTAAAACCATATGACACCCACATGGCGTGGCGGTCATCCAACCGACGTGGACGTGGATGGTTGTCATGGTAGTGGCAGACGTAATTACAACTTGGGTTGTTATAGTAGCAATATAGGTGGTAGTCTGCCGAGGTGCATGAGCTCCTCATTGTTCCTGTTCCTGATCCTCTGCCTATGGAGCTTGTCGTTGTTAACCCTCTTGACCTAGAGTTCCTCGCGCAACTCTTCTAGGTGGATGTGCAGTTTGTGAATGTAAACCTAGGTGGGTACTGGATATGATGGATCTACCCACTCAACAAACTTGCAATTCATTGTTTGCAAGCAAGACAAGGTTACTACTAGCGTTCCACGCATATAAGTATACACAGGTAATGAACCATTTACCATGAACAGAGAGCAGTGAATGAATCAATGTCCTGGGTGCATGTGGTCATCACAAACTACACCACCACATCAAGATTATGCTTGCATTACGACCAAGGTTCGGGGATGCAGGGTAGTCATGGAGGGGATTTCTAGGGGTGTACGATTTCCTGGTTTTGAGCGATAGTTCAGGGCTTATGAGGTTGAGGCCCAGTGGACTGTAGATACTCGTGTCTTTAAGATAAGGGCCATGGCCTCGAAACCCGACATGTGCCCACCGTCCCCTCCCATGCCTTGAGCTTTCAGGCTGTCTGCCATGCTTCTGTGCATGTAGTATAATTCACTACAAGACATAAAAGGATGTTTGAGTGTTCGTATTATCAGTGTCTGTGCAAAATTAATATTTAAAGTTATGAAAAAGAACGTGGCAATATTACGACTTAACTTAATTTGAAACCCACACACTACATTGCAGAGCATTAATTCAATTTGGAGTTACATTGCATGAAATGCCGGTGTTGTAGAGAATGAACGAGTACACATGTCGTATAAATCAAGAGGTCTAAGGGACAGCCGATGAAGTGGGCCTATTCGGGTAGTTCCTCATGGAGTGGACCGCTGTCTTGCATAGCCTACACTTATGTGGCCTTTGCCACTAGTTACATTAACTGTCATCCATGTCATTGTGGATATGGTGAGACTGATGCCTACCGTGTCTGGGCCGCTTCAATGCGTTGTTCGGTACCCACTTCACTTCCCTAGCCAAAGATCCCTGTAATGCATGTCCACCCTGTAAGAGTTGAACTTAGCACTCCAAGTTCCACACAAATGGTGGTTGTCGTAGTACTATAAAATGTACTACGTGGAGGACTACTACCACGTAGCACATATAGCGTATACATAGGAGTAAGGCTTGTGAAAAAGTATTGTCTTGTTGCACGTGCAGCTCGCGACTTCACTGATGGCCCATGATATACTTCTCCCTCAAACAGACCTCGAATTTCTTACTGGCATTATCCATGGTCCAAGCAACGTGCGAATAAGCCTTCGCTATTTTTTGCTCCACGTACACCTACATGACTTTTAAGAGTTGCCTCCCTTCATCTAGATGCTTCTTTGCAATCATGGCTACGTTAATAAAGTAGCTGATGGTGTGATTCCAACTCTCGTCTACTATTGTGTTGATCGGAAGGGAGCACACACTCTTCAACACACCATTGTACACCTCCAATATGTTAATCGTCATAATCATGTACCTCGCACCATCCGTATTGTGAAGCAGAGACCATTTCTCCATATTCGGGGCATGCAAGTTGATTCATTGGGTAAACTCACCCATTGCTGCAGGAGTAGCCTGACCTGCAACTGGTTCTACTCCCTACAACTCCCTCACATGCCTGGAGGTCTCCTCATCAAGCTCACACCATATTATGTTAAATTGTGCCTCTGCTTCTGCATGCACAGTTTCTTCAATTTTTTTATCAACTCCTTATTGCGAAAATAGGTGTAAAAATTCACTGCCAAATACCTCATGCACCAATGGGATCTCACGTCGTTCCATTAGAAGGGTGGTTGAGTCCCTTGTTGCATGGTAGTCCGCACCGACAGTAGCCCGTCATTGCGGTCCATGATAAGGCGGACATTAGGCCAGTCTTAGACTATTGCTTGCTTCACATTGGTTAGAAACCACAGCCAACTATTGGTGTTATCGGTCTCCACAATTGCATATGTTACTAGGAGTAGCTGGTCATTTGCGTTGGCGGCCACCGCCATCAAGACTGTGCACTTGTATTGGCCGAAGAGGAACATGCCATCCATTGTAAGCACTGGACGATAGTACTTGGAACCCTCAATCGCCTACCGAAACCACTAGAACACTCGGTCAAGGATGAAATAATTTGGGTCCTTCTTAAGATGCACCCTCTCCATCTTGCTTACTTATGTCCTAGGATTGACTTAGACAATCTTATGTAGCATTTATGGCATGTAGGCGTACATACCATGTATGACCTTCCTCCTTGCCCGCTACTCCTTACCATAGCTCACTGGAAAACCAACCAGGTTCACAGTATCAGCCATCAACAGCTTCGATAAATCTGTGATATCGCAACTACAAGGTGACTTATCAGCCTGATGACGAATGATGAGGTCATATTG
The DNA here is from genome assembly GCA_017311315.1 of Dendrocalamus latiflorus. Lineage (NCBI taxonomy): Eukaryota > Viridiplantae > Streptophyta > Magnoliopsida > Poales > Poaceae > Dendrocalamus > Dendrocalamus latiflorus. The sequence goes on from CM029628.1 coordinate 7,077,392, forward strand.
TGGTGCCCGTGCAGCGGCTCCACAAGCTCACAAGTGTGCTCCATGACCATCGTTATCTAGAAGTCCATTGCTCTGCCTATGAATCTCTACGCATGAACCTTCCTAGGATAAGAGCTGTCCAGACACTTCACCACATATGTATTGGAGTTCGACCTGTGCACCTGATACATGTGGCTTATGTGGATGACATATCTTGCGATGGCTTATTGAGTGACACCCTTATTTGGGAAGCATTGTCCTTCGACAAGAGTGTCATTATCGAAGGACTATTCAGACCCACCTTTAGATGACAGAACTAGGGTGGCCAAGACAATAGCATCCAATATTGAGAAGACATACTCAACATCTATGCACATAATACCGTTAGATGCACCGCCTCCACCTCCACCTACACCAGCCTTGCCTCCACTGTTGGCTTTGTTGACATCCTCCTCATCGGAATGGCTTGCATCCAACAGTCCTTTCAAATATTCATGGTAGTCAATATGCGCGGCCCACTATCTCTCTACACCTTCTATTGGATGAAAGTTAAGAGTCAACCCAGACAGCCATCCATCATCCCGATTGGCACCATCTTTCGCTGCACCATAGCACCAACAGGTTCTACTTTGCCGCCACCATCCCTAGCAATACAACGCCTCCGCCCCTCCACAAACTGCACATACACCATTGGCCTTCCGTATATCGCCGCAACTGGATTGCTAGCAATCTCCATATACCGCTGCCAGACAACGTTGCCATCCACCTTCTTCAACCCCCAGAAACACTCCCTCAAAAATCCAACCACCGTGGCTGTCACTGCCTCAATGATGAACTTCTTCCTAGCAACCTCTCTGTAAATGTAGTCCGCACGCACCTCCTGAGATCAGGGAGGCCCATTTCCTTAAGCTCAAGAGCCTTATTAGTTATTATGGTCCTTTCACAATTTTGAAGTCCATCCCGTATGGCTCGTTTCGTATGACTCCCTCCCCATAGAACATGTATAATTATTCCATATCCGCCTTTTGGTACCTACCACCATAGTAAACGAAATGCACTTATTTCTGATAATGCTACATACCAATAAACTCTAGCTACCTTTTTTTAATAATAGTGCACAAATAATAACAGTTCAGAAATAACAACAATGTACAAATGATAAAAGTGTAGAAATAATAATAGTGTACAAATGATAACAGTGCAGAAATAATAATAGTGCATAAATAATAATAGTACATAAATAATAACAATGCAGAAATAATTATAGCGTACAAATGCTAACAATGTAGAAATAACAACAGTGCACAAACAATAACCATGCATAAATAATAACAATATACAATTAGTAACGGTGCACAAAAACTAACGGTGTGCAATTGATAATAGTGCACAAACAATAACAGCGTACAAATGATATCAGTGCAGAAATAATAACAGTGCAGAAATCATAACAATGTACAAATAATAACAATGTAGGAATGATAGCAACGCACAAAAAACATCACAGAAATAATAGCAGTTCGCAAATAATAATAGTGTACAAATGATAAATGTGCACAAATAATAACAATGTACATATAATAACAATGTACAACTAAGAATGTTTGGGTATTAATAAATAACAGTTAATATTGCTACTAATCTATCACTAACATGGGTAATTACAAAAAATGTTCCACACGAACTAATCACATACGCTATCTACACATTGTTACAAAGCACATTCTACGCGACCGAACTAATGTTAAAGCTAATGAGACATTAATGAAACATGCGTCTTCATGAAGGTCTTTACCGGAACCACACTAATTCTAACTGCAAAATCCCCTAGATCGTAGCAAAACCAGTTTGAAAAACTAATTCAAAATTTCTTCTACTCTCTCTTTTTTTCTTCTCCCTCGACTCTCACTCGCTCGGCAGGGAAGATACTCAACTATGCGATTTCGGATAAGCTAGCAAAGGGAGAGGCGAGGCATTTTATACATGCGGGGAGGCATTGCCGATTGAAACACCCATGCGGGCGCTCGGGGCAATAGTCATGTCCAGATGAGAGCCACGGGAATTACTGTCGAGCGCATCACATTGTGTTGCGTCGCACCCGCGTGGTCGGCCACCCACACCCACATGCCAGCAAACCTGCTGAGCCAGGGTAGATCGGCAGGAGCTGCCGAGCCAGCACCTGCCCGCTTGCCACGTTGTGCCGTCTCCTATCGCGCCTGAGCCAGCTGTCACGGTCTCCGCTTCCTGCTCAGCAAGGAGGGCGCGCAGCAAGTGACACGTGTCACCTGTCACGTCTTTCGAGCTTAGGGAAGGGACCATTTTATAAAAACGAATGTTTGAGGATTATTTTTGAAAAAAAAGATTGCTACAGTGCTACTACATCCGTAAACAGTTCCAAACTTTCCCTGAATAATTAGTCAAATATCTTACATAGGCATGACCAAACGTTCTTATCCAGTAGGCACAATCATCTGCCATCCAGAGAAGCCCTGTGTTTTCGAATTTTGGACACATGTGGACCCATGCATACACGAAATTCCAGTTTTGGCCCCCCGGAAAAAATTCCAAAACTAGACCCCTTTTGAGCGCGGGATCACGCGAGGCCGCCACGTGGCCCGGTCGTGCGGACTGGTACCGCACGACCGCACTGTTCATCCAGTCGTGCGGTACCAGACCGCACGACCGGCCTGCATACGCGCCCGAGCGCGCGACCGTCCGCCCGAGCGCGCGTCTGCCGTCCCGCGGTCGCCCGAGCGCGCGTCCCGCCCCGCCCGAGCGCGCGTCCCGCCCCGCCCGAGCGCGCGTCCGCTGCCCCGACCGCACGAATCTTTCACCAGCGCGCGCGGTCTTAGTCGCGTCCCGTCCGTTCGGCCGAAAGGAAAAAAAGCAGCAGCACCGCTGGCTTTCTTGTACCCGGCCGCACACGCGTCAGGAGCCCAAAAACGGCCCCCTCTCCATGGTGAATGAAATGCAGACTTAAAAGCGCAAGGAGGGAGCATAAGTGCTTGGCCAGCCGGGAAGCTCAAGCACAGCTGAAACGAAGACAGAGGGAGAGAGTGAGGAAGTGAAGGAAAGTGACGAGTGAAAACCCGTAGATTTGAGTTGTGTTCATTCGGAATCTGCGGATTTTGCAAATACAAAAGTTGTAGATCGTCTCGTGCGCTTCAAGAAGAGGTAAGTCTTGTGCCCATGCAACTATAAATTTATGTTTGTCATTAGTGTATAATTAAGCAAACCATGTTTTGGTAATGTTATTTTATGTGAATGTTTGGTACGGTATGTGTTTGTAGCAAATCTTGTATATTTTAGGCATGATGTATTGTAGTGTATGTAATATTGTACTGTGAACATACGTATTGTAGTGTAGTTTAATGTTGTGCGAAAATATGAACTTGCAGATGTGTAGATATTGAGAAAGTACATATTTATCTTAGAGCATTTGTAGATGATTCACAATATTAGCAGGATGAGGGGAACCGTGTTTCGTTAATGTTCTTATAAGCCAATACGGTGTGTATGTTGTAGGTAAACATGATGCATGATATATTGTAGTGTAGAAAATGCCGTATTTATTTGTTGAAGTTACGTAGTGTAATGTAGTTATTTTTTTATGAACATACGTGCTTACATGTGTAGGTGTTGAAAAAGTAAATATTTATGTTAGATAGATTACAGACAATTTGTATAATTGGTAGGCTTATACAATTTTTGGTGAAGAAAAGTGAGGAGCGAAAGCCGGAAGAGTTGAGTTGTTTTCGTTTGGAATCAGCGGATTTGGCAAGTACAAAAGTTGTAGATCGTCTCGTGAGCATCAACAAGAGGTAAGTTTTGTGCCCGTGCAACTATAATTTTATGTGTGTCATTAGGCTTTAATTAAGGAAACCATGTTGTGTTACTGTTATTTTATGTCAATCTTGTATACGCTATGTATGTATAGCAAATCTTGCATATGTTAGGCATGATGTATTGTAGTGTATATAGTGTTTTCCTTTTTTTGTGAACAAACGTACTGTACAGTAGTTTAAGTTAGGTGGAAAATATGAAGTTGTAGTGTGTAGACGTTGAGAAAATACATATTTATGTTAGAGCAATTGTAGGTGATAACAATAGTACCAGGATTAGAAGCATATGATTAGAAATAAATTTGGTAGATTATAATTAAAATATAATAGCAGTCATAGAAAGTTACAGTAGAGCTACATAAAGACTATATTAAGTTAAAGTTAGAAAAGATTGTAGTGTAAATAATGTGTAGGTGTTGAAAAAGTAAATATTTATGTTGGAGCATTTGTAGGTGGTAAATTTGTAGTAGTTAGATTACAGACAATTTGTATAATTAGTATGCTTAGTGAATGACCGTAGTATGAAGGTCATTTGATGGAAATAAAAATGATATGAATATTTAATTTGATGTATGGTACAATTTGAAAGTAAAATAGTTACAAATAAATCGTAGATTTAGAAATACAAAACATATAGTAATCGAAACTGTTAATTAGATGGTATGATTGTTACATGCTATGTACTAAAATGGTTGATTATGCACTTATGGTAGGTACGCAATGGCTGGCATTGAATAATTGTTCGTGTTTTATGGGAGTGGTCTCGTACGTGATGGACCGTATGGGGCGGACCTGATAAATTGCGAGCGGACCGTGATCCGGGCACCCGGTCTGAGCGCCATGAGCTTGTCTGAGCTACGGAGGTGTGTCCGTTCAGCGTTCGATCGACATACCGCAAGGAAGAAGTTACGGATCGAGGCAGTCTATGCCTCAATGGTGGATGATGGAAGGGAGAGCATATGACAACTTCTGAAGGTGACCAATGACGCCTCATGGGCGAACTACATGGAGGTCGTGTGCAACCCTAATGCTGCGATATATGGCAGGCCAATGGTGTATGTCGAGTTCGTGGAGAGGGCAGAATCATCAGTCATGGTTGGTTCAGATGCCGCTGGTGGAGATGTAGTGCCTGTGTTCAGCTCCGGCGGTCATGAAGACGCTTGTGCGGGAGAACATGTGGGCGAGGAAGTGGGTGATGAAGATGAGAGGAGGCGTGCGCAGAATTTCCAGCCCAACGAAGGTGTGGACGAGAGGTGGTGGGCCGCCCGTATTGGCTGTCACAAGTATCTTGGGGACCAGGTGGAAGATGAGGGCAGCGAGGAGGATGAGGAGGTTGACACAGGCAGTTCTGGAGAGGACGAGGATGGCGAAGGTGCAACTGGAGGGGTGGTAGGTCGTGTTGTGACCACGGAAGGTGCGTACGTGTCGTCCAGACTGGACGACATCGCAGCGGCAGCCCTAGTTCTGCCACAGGCGGAGGAGGGAGAATGGGGGTTCAGCGAGGGCGCACTGTTTTTGGGGCAGTGCTTCCGTAATAAGAGTGTTGTCCAGCAGGCTATTGCTAGACATGCCGTCAACATAAGCCGGATGTATCGGGTCCACAAGTCAAAGCCGGACACGTACGTTGTGAAGTGTGTCGACGGGTCATGTGGTGGCAAAGTCCGTGCACAACGGTACAAGGGTGTTGGCACGGAGTTCCGGATAACGGTGCTGCAAGATCACAGTTGCGAGCTTGCGGGCCCAGTACATAGACACCGCAACATGACATCATCCTATGTTGCGGAGGTGGTCACGCACCTCGTCCAGGCGGATGTGTCAATTACCCCGAAGGTTCTAATGGCAGAAGTAGTGAACACGGCGGGCTACGAAGTGAGATACAAGAAGGTATGGCGGGCGAAGCGAAAGGTGTTGCACGGTATGTTTGGGACGTACGAGGAGGCGTACGACCTGGTCCCAAGAATGCTGCACCAAATTTCACAATCAAACCCAGACACTTACATAAACAAGCAGGAGAGGGTCCATCCTACGGAGGGTCCGAACTGCTTCATTCTTGACAGGGTGTTCTGGGCCTTCCATCAGGCGATACAAGGGTTCAGGTGGTGCCGTCCAGTGCTAACCGTAGATGGGACGTTCCTATCTGGCAAGTACAAGGGTACAATTCTCACCGCAGTTGCAGCCGATGCAAATGACCAGTTACTCCCAGTGGCATTTGCAATTGTGGAGAACGAGAATACAGAAAGTTGGCTTTGGTTCCTTTGCAATTTGAAGCATGCCGTAGTGCAAGAACGCCCTGAAGTGTGCGTTATCTCCGACCGTAATGCAGGCTTGCTGTCTGCGTTGCGAACGTTGCAGAATGGGACGCAGCCCCCCTTCCAGTGGAATGATGTGAAGAACCGCTGGTGTATGAGGCATATTGCAGCGAACTTCCACAGAAGGTTCCGTAGCAAGGACCTAATGAAGATGTTCAAGAAGCTATGCATGCAGAACCAGAAGCGGAAGTTCGACACCTTGTGGAGGCAGCTAGATCAGGAGGCTACGAAGCATGTGCATACAGAAGCAGGGGCCGTGGAGGGGGGCTCCACAAGACTTGGGGTATTCTCACAATGGGTTCAGTCCAATACACCTGACTTAGAAATGTGATCTTTGTTGCACGACACCGGTGGGGCAAGGTATGGGATCATGACAACCAACATGTCCGAGATTTACAATGGTGTCTTGAAGGGCGTCAGATCCCTGCCGATCACGGCAATCGTGGCCGAGACTTGGAACCGTACCGTCGGGTACTTTGTGAATAGAGCCATGATGGCGCAGAAGCACCTTGAGGAAAACAAGCAATACTCTGAGGTCATGTAGGCCTTCATGGACAGGAAGATGGAGAAGGCTCGATCCCACATTGCTCAGCCCATTGATGGCTTGAGGAGGAAGTTTGAGGTCCGTCTAAGGCAGAAGTATGTCATGGGTCACATTAGAGGGGAGCGCAAGCAGGTATGCACGATTGGTGATGAAGCATCTTGCACCTGCAACAAGCCCCAGCTTCTGCACAAGCCATGCTCCCATGTGTACGCGGCCTGCGCTGTATGGAACCAGGCGTCCACACAGTACATCTCCAAGTATTACGACATGCAGCACTTGTACACAACCTGGAGTGCAGAGTTCCATTCCTACGGGGTAGACATGCACTACAGGGAGTTATGGCCGGGGGAGATAAAGTGGGTGCCCAACGATGCACTGAAGCATGTCGGTCGTGGAAGACGACAAAGCCGTCGCATCCGCAACGACATGGATGAGAGCCAGCGAGGGGATCGTGTTCGGCGCCCGAAGTGTAGGCTATGCAAGATGATTGGCCACTCCCTCAGTCAGTGCCCAAACAGGCCGGCATCAAGCAACGCTCCGTAGTAGCGAACACGGCGGATATGTAATGTATTATTCAGGAGGTGTACGCTGAATTGTTGGCTCGATGTAGCTATGTTTTGCACATTACCATGTTATGTATGTTTTCGCACATTCCATATGTTTCCTTGTCGTGTGGGTCATATTCGTGTGCACAATGTATGTATGTTTTGGTACATTCCGTACATTTCCCTGTCATTACATTTGTTGTTAATTATGTTGTTATCTGTTGCACATTTTGTTATAATGTACACTAACTTGTTATCCTTCTTTGGCAGGACATGGCGTTCGAGCTGCTAGACCCCCGTTGGGACGAGCACCACCGATGCCATGTGTGGTTGTCTGGAGACGCACATGGGCCTCCTTGCTTCGTCCTTAGGGGCCCCCGAGAGAACTGGCGTCTCGACCAGCGGTACATCCCACTACTGCGGGACACCGGTCTGCTGCCCATTGCCCGCGTGTTGGATCTACCGCATGGGTTCCAGTATGATGCGCCACTGCTCTCCGCTCTCGTTGATCGATGGAGGCCGGAGACTCACACCTTCCACTTCCGGTGGGGGGAGATGACGGTTACTCTGCAGGACGTCACGATGATTACAGGTCTACCCGTCCGTGGTGCTGCTGTGGTGCCACCCCCAAAGGCAGCAGATTGGAAGGTCCGTCTGGGTCACCGGTTCGGTCATGCGATCCGAGACAACGCAGCTGGGGTGCCACATGGATGGCTTTGTCGCTACATGACCTGTCCTGAAGACGCAGATGACGCCGCGGTGCGGACGCACTTCGTTGCATACCTGCTATATCTGTTCGGGTACATCTTGTTCCCTAGCACGACTGGAGACTCCGTGCAGCCTAGCTACATACATCTAGCGGAGTCCTTAGCGGATGGCTGGCCTGGTCAGCAGCCACAGTATACCTGGGGATCAGCAGTTCTTAGCGCCACATACCGAGGCTTGTGTGACGCCTCGCAGCGTACCGCGGCCAGCGAGCCGGTCCTAGCCGCCTGCTACCTGCTCCTTCAGTTGTGGTCATGGGAACACTTTCCCGTTGGCAGACCTTCCTTTGGTCGTCATGTGCACCCTTATGACCTCATCCCGCAGTTGTACGGCGTCGATGGTGGCAACGACCCCGTTGATGTGCCCACAATGGGTACACGTTGGACGCATGGTCAGTTGAGGTGGGCCAGGGAGAGACCGAGACGTGCGTACACGGATTTCCACCAGAGGTTCGAGCTTCTGTCGTTTGGCGACGTAGTCTGGTGGCCATGGTCTCAACGGTTCATTGCGAACACGGCCCCCCACTGGTTGTCATCTCAGTGCGAGCAGGATCACATGTACTGGATGACGACCTGCCACTTGGTGTTCGCGCACTGCGTCGAGCCATACAGCCCACACCGAGTCATGAGATAGTTCGGGCTGTACCAGCAAGTCCCTCCCATGCTAGGACGCCCTCTTGCGGATATCACCCACCGGTATGTCACTACACCCCAAATTTAATTACTGCATTAGTCTCAATGTCACTACCCTACTAATTGTGTAATGTCTCAATGAACTTGCAGGCAATCGAGGAGAGGGCGAGCGACAGAAAACTGGAGAGCCACACAGCGGACGTGGACAGACATGTGGTGTGACCATGCGGATATGATGGTTGTGGATGAGACACGGCCGGACGACCCCGATGACCCCTCGATGTATAGGGCATACCTTGACTGGTACACTCCACGCACCCGCGGTAGGCTTACTACAGGGGAGCCGCCACATCCTCCACTTCAGGCTGTTCACGAGGCCGCTATACAGGAAGGTCCAGACCGTCATCTAGCAGCACGGGTCGACCAGGCGGTACGAGATTACTATGTCATTACGAAGTGCAAGATTACGTTTGAACTGACTGTTTGTTTCACTGCAGGTGGACCGGCTACATCATATCGACGATGAGGCTAATGAGGCTATACGACGTAGGAAGTCAAATACCGAATCTCGGTGGGTAGGTTATATGCGCAGCATCAGCGAAACTGCAAGGGGTGCGATACGGGGCTTGAGTTGTGGTCGCCACCGAGATGACGTTGATGCTACACGCGGTGGCGGACGTGGCCAGGGACCACCACCTCCCTCCGCGCCGCCGTCAGCACCACCATCAGCACGGCCATCGACGTCGCGTCCATCCCAGTCCGAGAGTCGGGCCAGCTACGGTGGCTCGGCCTCCACGCGTTTCGGACCGGCGGTTCGACAATTGCCAACTATTTTTGATCGGCTTATTTACCATTTATGTCTAACCACATGTTCGTCTTGCAGCAATTGCGACAGGATAGCACGCTGCTACGGAGGGCGACATCATCACGGAGGGCGACGGAGGACCAACCAGAGGGGCCGTCCGAGAGTCGGCCAAGCTACGGTCGCTCGGCCTCCACGCGCTTCGGCCCGGCGGTTCGACAGTTGGCAACTATTTGTTCATGCACTCATTTACCATTTATGTCTAACCACATGTTCGTCTTGCAGCAATTGCGACGGGATAGCACGTCGCAACGGGCATCGTCATCACGGAGGGCGACGGACAAGCGACCGCGCTCTCCAGGACGACGGGGGCCCACTCCAGACAGCGCCCCTGACTCGCCGGACCAACCAAAGGGGCCGATGCCCTCGTATGTCCCGGGATAGGTGCAGACCAACCTAGATGACCGGGACAGGTGGTTTGGCCAGACCTATCAAGGCATGACATCGTAGGAGTACATGGGCGACTACCCGTCGACATCGTCATTTCACCAGCCACATACCCCGGTATGCACTAACGTTGTAAGCGAAACATGTGTATTTCAAAGCCATCTAATTGCACTGGGAAAAAATGCAGGTTTACTCCCAGCAACAAGGCCATGACGTCCATGACGTTCACGGTGGGTCATCCGCTTTTCAGAGTACGCAGGTAAATGCCTTGTAATTTTACTACTCATTATGAACAATTTTTGTACTTTCCATTGCCTAATTCAGTTGTACCATTTAAGCAGGACGTACAAACCTCCTCCGAATGGCTGAGCTCTATGATTTTTGGCCAGCCGTCTCAGCCGCAGCCCTCGCACTACGATCTTCGTGATGCACCACGCTCCCCTAGTAGGTTCACCTTCTCAGAGGATCATATGCGCCGTACGAGGCGGCGATGAGGAGATGATGAATGAAATTTGTTAATTGTGCTTTTGTAAATTTTGTGATGTTTTTCAAGTGCTTGATGGTTTCATGTTCAAAGATGGTTTCCAGTATAAAAGGGTTGCTCTTAGTTCTTTGATTTAGTAGAGCATACATCAAACAGAGAGATGACAACACGGGACAACCCACATAATAAGAAGGCATCAGGCAATGACAACACGAAACAACACATACATTGCACGTACATGAAATGTAGCAAGTAGTACAACCACCAACGCACCAACGAACACAACAAGTAAAATACAACACAACCGTACAGAAAACATTACCAAAAGACCACATTGCGAACATAGCATAAAACATTGCCAACATACACGAGGAGAACCTCCAGCACTACAACTTGAGAATAACAATAAACACAAGAAACAAAATAGCACACAACAGTAAATTTATCTTCCACTCTAGTCTGTCGAAACGATGCCGCATCCCGACGGGGTCGCAACCCCCCACGACAACTCTCTCACGGCGAACAATGTCTGTCGTATTTCCCATTTCATCCTCCCACACCCAGAATCGGCAACCACCACGAGCTTCCTGCGATTCCATGACCAGAAGATTTTTAAACATACCACCACGATTTGAATGAACCCGAAACAATCTGACTCACCGAGTGATGGGGGCACTTGTAGTAGTGTCGCCCAGGATTCGCGGCCGTCTGTGATGTCCTACGTCTAACCACCGTGTTGCAATTTGGGCACATCACCGTGGGTGCCGATGAAGAGGTGCTCAGGTGACTCATTGCCTAGTCCGGGGGAGTGTGCACAAAACAACACTACACAGATTGGGAACAACTAATTCACAAGGTGAGTGATAACAAGGCAAGGGACTAGGTGAGGAATGGCTCCCTTTTATAGCCTGCGGGGGCAGCCTCACGCACAAAGACCACAGAATAAGAATGCACCAGGCAATGACAGCATGCTCAGTGCGGACACAAAACATGCCAGCTTTGCGCAGTGACCTCAGAAAAAGGGGCAGCTTTGCTCAGTGACATGACAAAAGAGGGCAGCTTTGCTGGGTTACACGAGAAAATGGGCCAGCTTTGCCCACTGACATGACAAAATGGGGCAGCTTTGCCCAGTGACTTGACAAAACGGGCCAGCTTTCCGCAGTGACATGACAAAAGAGGCCAGCTTTCCACAGTGACATGACAAAAGAGGCCAGCTTTGCCCAGTGGGATGACAAAACGGGGCATCTTTGCTCAGTATTGCATTTTTTTGGCTTGTGATAATAACTCCACGAAGATAACAACCAATCCATCACATGCTTAACAACGTTGCACATTACATCGTTACGGAAAGAGGCCACAGAACCTGAAGGTCCCAGAAAATGAAGGCGTCACGCACTTACAACACGAAACAACATATACATTGCACATACAGAATTTATGGAAAGTAGTAACACCCAACATTTTAATTCAACGCATACATGAACTAAAATACGACACAACCATAACCCTCGTTACCTACATGCCAAACGAGCCTCGTGGCACCCACATGGAGAATTGCTGAGGGGGCCACCTCGGACGTGGCTGGTCGTCGTGGGAGTGGCATGCACATATGCAGCTCGGGTTCGCGCAGCAACATGTGGGATCATAAGAGCTTCCTATATTCACGACCTCCTCGTTGCCCCTCTCACGTTGCATCTGTTCGCGGAGGTCGTTGTTCTCCTCAGTGAGGCTCTCCATTCGGTACTCCAAGTCTCATATTCGAGCCCATAATGTATCCACATAACGATCAACATACCGTTCATGAGGAGGGTCGATCCAGCGGGAGAAGTCGCATTTTGCCATCTGCAAAAAAAAGGACGGTAAACTTCGCGGGTCCATAAGCAATACAAAAATGTAATATTACTAAATTGTACCCCGGAGCGTGAGCATCAGAAGAAACGTCGCCCGCCATCATTCGGGGAATCCAAGATCTGGACGACCGCGTACTCATTGTGTCTACATTTCGGCCACGCTGGTGGAGCACGCCGACTTGGTATCAATCGGTACTGTGGACCGAACATATCCCTCCTTTCTAATGGAATGTCGTCCTTCGGTGACCCAAATCCCACTGGCCCCTCGGCTTCCGACATGGTTTGTTCAAGCACAAAAGACAGGGTACTTCTTTGTTCGACTGAACAATGTGCTGGGACCCCAACCGTGCTACTTATACCAAACGAGAAACTTGCTGCATTCACCTCAAACGAATAAAAGGACAGTTCTTCGCACAGACGTGACATAACGGGGCATCTTTGCTCTGAGAGATGACAGAACAGGTCTGCTTTCGCAGTGAAATGACAAAAGAGGCCAGCTTTGCTCAGTGACATGACAACACGGGGCAGCTTTGCTCAAAGAGATGACAGAGGACAGCTTTTCGCAGTGAAATGACAAAAGATGTCGGCTTTGCTCAGTGAGATGACAAAAGATGCCAGCTTTGCGCAGTGACATGATAAAACGGGGCAGCTTTGCTCAGTGACATGCCAAAACGGGGCAACTTTGCTCAGCGAGATGATAAAAGATGCCAGCTTTGGGCAGTGACATGACAAAACGGGGCAGCTTTGCTCAGTGGGATGCCAAAAGATGCCAGCTTTGGGCAGTGACATTACTAAAGAGAGCAGCTGTGCTCATTCAAATGACAAAAAAGAGGTCCGCTTTGCTCAGTGAGATGACAAAACATGTCAGCTGTGCTCAGAGACATGACAAAACGGGGCAGCTTTGCTCAGTGAGATGACAAAAGATGCCAGCTTTGCGCAGTGACATGATAAAACGGGGCAGCTTTGCTCAGAGACATGACAAAACGGGGCAGCTTTGCTCAGTGAGATGACAAAACATGCCAGCTTTGCGCAGTGACATGACGAAATGGCGCAGCTTTGCTCAGTGGGATGACAAAAGATGCCAGCTTTGGGCAGTGACAGTACTAAAGAGGGCAGCTGTGCTCAGTGACATGACAACAAGAGGTCAGCTTTGCTCCGTGAGATGACAAAACAGGGCAGCTTTGCTCAGAGACATTACAAAACGGGGCCTTTTTTCAGTGATATCGCAGCACTCCCATCTTTACTCACTGCTACGACCACACGGACCAGCTTTAGACGTACGATTAGAGACAAAACGGCCCCTATAAATTGGTATGCATTCCATTTCCCAGCGAACATTGCACATCCAAATCCCATACTACATCGCGCTTCCCTTACCCAACCGGGATGGACAAAGGCAAGAAGAAGCAATGGGACAAGATGGTGAAGGATTGGGAGGAGACCCGTGACATAGCACGGTCAGCTGCGGCCCGCGATGCCGCCCGCGATGAGAAAATAAGGGCTATACAGGCCCGGGTAGAACAAGCCCATCGTGCTACGATGAAAGGTCCCCCCAGAGCGCCCGCGTAGCAACAACCCTATCCCGGACGTCCCCACCGAGTGTTCGCCACAACTACCACCTGAGGGGGAGACACCTCCCCTTTGTTGGTGCGGGGACGTGTGCAAGTTCTTCAAGTCTAAGCACCGCAACAGTCTAGGTATGCGTTACTGGGGTTGCGCAAACTACTCCAGTGACTACCCCAACCGCCGTTTTGACACCGCAACCTATCGGCAGCCGGTAACGACCACATGCACCATTTTCCCCTACCTTTTCTCCTTCACAGCACGCACTAACAATATCTCCCATGTATTTACAGTCTCCGGAGCCCCTGTGTGGCTACCGCATGTTGTAAAGTCTTACGACCTCCCAGGACCTTTTACGACCGGTTAGAGTCGTTTACGACCGGTGAGAATCAAATACGATCGGTTCAGAGTACTTACGACCAATTCCGAACGCCTCAATCTCCTCCGATCGCTTTTTCAACGTGGTCGTAAATTTACTGTAGCAATTTACGACCGCTCTGCGATATCGCTGCCGCTGCCTTCCTTCAGCCGCTCGAGATACAGTGATCGAAACCTTCTACGATCACACAGTGATGCTGGCGATCACTGTTCACCGTGGTCGTAGCCTTCCCTGCTGGAACTTTTACCGTGGTCGTAACTCCTCCCGATCACGCTTGCGGTGATCGTGAGTCCTTCCGACCACTCCTTGCACAATCACACGACAAAACAATGCTTTGTGTGTTTCCCTCTTTTTGGTATTTTCTCAATTGCTTGGTACATCGAATACATGGCTCTAAGCCTCTTTTTATACCCGGCTGTCCTACTTCAACACGGGTTCTCAACACCTACTCCGACTCTGATTCTAATATGACTTCGACTAGGTTTCCACCTACGACTCTGAATTGCGGTTGCAACTCGACTTCGATTACACCCAAATTTTGCACATGACTCTAAAACAAGATTATTTACAACATTCTCTCCCTAATCTTGTTTTTCGACTTCGATCATGCCAATCTTCTTCTTCATCTCTGAAAACTTTATTCGCCCCAGCGACTTTGTCAATATGTCTGCTTTCTGTTCTTCGGTTCTGATATAGTTGATATCGATCTTCCCTTCTTCGACACAATCTCTGATATAATGATATCTTGTGTCTATGTGTTTGCTTCTATCATGTAGAACCGGATTCTTGCTCAGTGAAATAGCCGATTTGTTATCAACCCTGAGCGTTACCTTCTGAATTTCTTCATCTGACAATTCACTCAACAGTCGAGCGAGCCAGACCCCCTGACAAGATGCTGCGCTCGCTGCGATGTACTCGGCTTCACATGAAGATAATGCAACCACCTTTTGCTTCTGAGATTGCCAGCTGATCGGACTCTCCCCAAGCACAAACATTATGCCTGTCGTGCTCTTTCGATCGTCGACATCTCCCGCCATGTCGCTATCACTGTAGCCCGTCAGCTGCAACGACTTTCCACCTCCTCTCTTGTACTGAGTCCCGAGATTCAAAGTACCTTTGATGTATCTCAGGATGTGCTTCACGGCATTCATATGCTCCTGAGTCGGTTTCTCCATGAAACGACTTACGTATCCGACCGCAAACGAGATGTCTGGTCGGGTGTGCACCAGATACCGTAGACTTCCGACAATGCTCCTATAAGTCGTGGCATCAACTGGTGATCCTGGGCCTGTCTTGCTCAACTTCAGATGATTCTCCATTGGGGTTTGACATGGATTGCACTCTTCCATACTCGACTTCTCCAGAATCTTTCGAGCATATCCCGACTGACAAAGTGTTATGCCGTTGTCGGTTTGATTTACTTCAATGCCGAGGTAGTAGCACAGAGGTCCCAAATCGGTCATTTTGAACAGCCTCTTCATCTCTTCTTTAAACCGCTTGATCTCCTTCGAACTCGATCCAGTAATGATCAAGTCGTCCACGTAAACGCCCACGATCAGTCTGTTCTTCGCATCTCCCCTCGTGTACACAGCATGTTCAGAGTTGCTTCTTCTGAACCCGAGTGCCGTTAGACTTTTGTCAAGCTTCAAATTCCATGCTCGTGGTGCTTGCTTAAGTCCGTAGAGAGCTTTGTTCAGCTTCAAGACTTTCTCGGCTTGCTCCTTGGATTGAAAACCCGGCGGTTGAGAGACATAAACTTCCTCCTTAATGTCTCCGTTCAAGAACGCCGTTTTCACATCCATGTGGTGAATCTCCCATCCACCGTTTGCTGCCAATGCAAGAAGTAGTCGTATAGTTTCCATACGAGCTACTGGGGCAAAGACTTCTTCGTAGTCGATGCCTTGTTTTTGAACATACCCTTTTGCCACGAGTCGTGCTTTGTGTTTTACGACTTCTCCCTTGGAATCCTTCTTTACCTTGAAGATCCACTTTAAACCGATTGCTCGATGACCCTTTGGCAAATCGGTGAGTTCCCATGTGTCATTCTCTTCAATCGACTTCAGCTCTTCCTGCATAGCTGCTCTCCAGTATGCATCTCCCTTTGCTTCTTCATAGCTTCCAGGTTCTTCTGCAGTCGTGTAAAGCAGTAGCTCTTCAGACTGCACTGGTTCAGTTTGTGCATAAATATCACTTATGCTTCTCATCTTCGGTATTCTATCGCTCGAATTTTCTTCATCAGACTCTTCTTCATTTGGTGAGACTTCCTGATCATCAGCACCAGTCGAAGTTTGGCTTTGAGATGTGGTCGTAGCTTCTTCCGTATGGTCAGCATCGACTTCTTCGACTTCGAAGGTTACCCACTTCGATATGTCTTTCTCAAAGTCCTCGTGTTCTTCCCACTCCCAATGTTTGTTCTCTTCGAAGACCACGTTTCTGCTCACATGAATCTTCTTTTCGACCGGATCATAGCACCTGTACGCCTTGGTGCCTGGTTCCGAGCCAAGATAAATCATCCGTCTGCTCCGGTCGTCTAGCTTCTTGAGATAAGTGGATGGCTTCACATGGGCTAAGCATCCGAAGACCCTTAGGTGCTCGACATTGGGTTTTCTTCCCGACCACTGTTCATATGGAGTGACTCCATCCAGTGATCGCGTGGTCGCACGATTTAGCAGATAGACAGCATGTCGTACTGCTTCTGCCCAAAATCTCCCGGGCAGGAATCGGCTCTTCAACAGACTTCGTGCCGTTTCGACCACGGTCCGGTTTCTTCTTTCTACGACTCCGTTTTGTTGAGGTGAATACGGAGCCGTGAAGAGTCTTGCAATACCCTTCTCTTCACAAATCGAGTCGAACTCTTTCGCGAGGAATTCTCCTCCTCGATCTGACCTGACCGACTTCACCTTTTTGTCGACTTCGTTTTCGACAAGAGTTATGAACTTCTGAAAGTTCGTCTTTGCCTCATCTTTGCTTTTCTGCATGTACACCCACATGGCTCTTGAATAGTCATCCACGATCAACATGAAGTATTGATTCCCGGCATCTGTACGAGGTGTGATTGGTCCGCACAGATCTACGTGAACCAATTCGAGTGGTTGCGAAGCTCTAAAACTCGTCTGCTGTGGAAAAACGCTACGAGTTTGTTTCGCCACCAGACAGCCTTCGCAGACTTGCTCCGGGTGGTTGATTGTCGGTAATCCGACCACCATCTCTTTTCCCGCCATCGTGTTGAGACTCTGGAAATTCAGATGTCCGAATCTTGCGTGCCATAGCCAGGCCGCATTATCGGTTGTAGTCTTCATACACTTCGGCTTGCATGCTTCAATGTGAATTTTGTACAGACGGTTTACCGTTCTCTGTACTTTCATCAGCAGTCGCTCAGTGTGGTCGTACATCTTCAGATAGGTGTCTTTGAGTTCAATCCGACAACCTTCTTCAGTCAATTGTCCAAGGCTTATAATGTTGCTTCGTAGACTTGGAATGTAGTATACATTCGACAATCTCCTCTGGCTTCCATCCTTGCACTGCATCAGGATCGTGCCTCTCCCTTTTATCTGAATGGTCGAGCCGTCTCCGAACTGTACTCTTCCAAGCACATTCTTATTTAATTCGTAAAACATCGAGTACGTACCCGTCATGTGGTTGCTGGCTTCGTTGTCGAGATACCAGTCTGCCGTCCGCTCTTGAGTCTGCTCTCCTTTCTCCAACAGACTCGGAAACACTTTCTCCTCGTTTAATAGAACCATTGTCGGTTCGTCTGCAGTGCAGAGCGACAACAGCAATGTCGGCTCTTTGTGCTCATCCGTTTGAGCCAGGTTTGCTTCCTCTACTTTCTTCTTACTCCGGCAATTCGCAGCATAGTGACCATACTTCTTGCAGTTATGGCACTGGATGTGGCTCCGACATTCGGCTGCGTAGTGCCCAAACTTCTCGCACGTGTAGCACTGGACATCAGACTTGTCGGTCTGACGGTCGCCGCCTCCACGACCACCTCCTCGACCACTTCGTCCACGACCTCTGTGATCGAAGCCTCGACCTCGTCCATGAGATGCACCGCGGCCGGTCGATGTGCCACGACCACGACCACGACCGCCCCTTGATGTCGATTCTCCTCGGTTCTTCGTGTCTTCCTTTACAAACAATGCTTGTTGGTTGTAAGGCCCTTGTCCTTCATTGTCGGCTTGATAACTCTTCAGAAGCTGCTCGTGTGCTTTGAGCGCTCCAGTCACCTCCTCAACCTTCATCTTCGAGAGGTCTTGCGAGTACGTGAGTGTAGTTACGACCGAGAGAAACTTCTCTGGTAGTACTCGTAGATACTTCTTCACCGCCACCTCGTCTTTCAAGTCGTCGCCGAGAGATTTGATCTCGTTTACGACTTCGTTAAACTTCCCAGAGAACTCCTCCACAGTCTGGTTCTTTCCCATCTTCAATGATTCAAACTCACTCCTCAATGTTTGAAGTCGAACTTCCTTCACTCGATCTACTCCTTGGTGCATTATCTGCAGAGTAGTCCAGACGTCTTTCGCCGTCTCCTTGCCGACTAGCTGCCGCATCATCGAGTCGGGCACAGCTTGATAGATCGCTGCCATCGCCATCTTGTCGAGACGATCATCGAGGACCTTGTCCTTCTCCTTCGGTTCAACCGGGCCCCAGACGCCCTGTGCGATCATGTTGACCTTCATCTTCATCGCCCAGACCGGATAGTTGTCCGAACTGAGGATCGGGTACTGCAGCGACACGCTCTGCTTCGCCGTGTCAGCCATGTTTAACCACGGCTCTGATACCAACTGTTGTAAAGTCTTACGACCTCCCAGGACCTTTTACGACCGGTTAGAGTCGTTTACGACCGGTGAGAATCAAATACGATCGGTTCAGAGTACTTACGACCAATTCCGAACGCCTCAATCTCCTCCGATCGCTTTTTCAACGTGGTCGTAAATTTACTGTAGCAATTTACGACCGCTCTGCGATATCGCTGCCGCTGCCTTCCTTCAGCCGCTCGAGATACCGTGATCGAAACCTTCTACGATCACACAGTGATGCTGGCGATCACTGTTCACCGTGGTCGTAGCCTTCCCTGCTGGAACTTTTACCGTGGTCGTAACTCCTCCCGATCACGCTTGCGGTGATCGTGAGTCCTTCCGACCACTCCTTGCACAATCACACGACAAAACAATGCTTTGTGTGTTTCCCTCTTTTTGGTATTTTCTCAATTGCTTGGTACATCGAATACATGGCTCTAAGCCTCTTTTTATACCCGGCTGTCCTACTTCAACACGGGTTCTCAACACCTACTCCGACTCTGATTCTAATATGACTTCGACTAGGTTTCCACCTACGACTCTGAATTGCGGTTGCAACTCGACTTCGATTACACCCAAATTTTGCACATGACTCTAAAACAAGATTATTTACAACATTCTCTCCCTAATCTTGTTTTTCGACTTCGATCATGCCAATCTTCTTCTTCATCTCTGAAAACTTTATTCGCCCCAGCGACTTTGTCAATATGTCTGCTTTCTGTTCTTCGGTTCTGATATAGTTGATATCGATCTTCCCTTCTTCGACACAATCTCTGATATAATGATATCTTGTGTCTATGTGTTTGCTTCTATCATGTAGAACCGGATTCTTGCTCAGTGAAATAGCCGATTTGTTATCAACCCTGAGCGTTACAATGAACATAATATTTTATTACAACTTTATCTGATTTTTACCCAGTTTATAACTACAAAATTGTCAAAACTTAAAACAATCACGGAGATTGCAAACCCTAACAACAGACCAAACCCTAAACTTCACTTACTACTGTATGTATCGATATTACTACGCTCAATCGTTCCTAAAAAAATTTTAGCAAAATGTTTTATGGATCTACAACTTACAATGAACATAAACTTTTATTACAACTTTATCAAATTCTTTCCCAGATTACAACTACAAAATTGCCAAAACTTACAAAAAGCACGGAAATTTGAAACCCTAACTCCAGCCAAACCCTAACGCTCGGTGTAAACGCGCGCTGGCGAAAGATTCGTGCGGTCGGGGCACAAGACGCGCGCTCGGGCGGGGCGGACGCGCGCTCGGGCGGGGCGGGACGCGCGCTCGGGCGACCGCGGGACGGCAGACGCGCGCTTGGGCGACCGCGGAACGGCAGACGCGTGCTCGGGCGGACGGTCGTGCGCTCGGGCGCGTATGCAGGCCGGTCGTGCGGTCTGGTACCGCACGACCGGATGAACAGTGCGGTCGTGCGGTACCAGTCCGCACGACCGGGCCACGTGGCGGCCTCGCGTGATCCCGCGCTCAAAAGGGGTCTAGTTTTGGAATTTTTTCGGGGGGGCCAAAACTGGAATTTCGTGTATGCATGGGTCCATATGTGTCCAAAATTCTGTGTTTTCTGAACAGTCTCTGTAATTTATCAAGCTACTTCAAAGTAGTCTAATTATTATTACTACAATCAGATATTGAGTACTTGCACAAGTATTTGCAGATGACAACAAGACCTGGACATGAGTAGAACAAGCGAAGTTACTGTATCAGATGCTACAGCAAGTGGTTACTTGGCCAAATTGATCTCTCTCACTCTAGGCACCACGTGTGTGTGGGCTGACCAGATAACGATGAACAAGCAGCCAATGGTGGAGAAAGGCTGACTCACACCTCCTGTCAGTTTACAGCTCTTGTACGACAGGAAGGGTTTGGAGATACCATCTACGCTATGAGTACCAACAAAACCTGTAGAAAACCGCACGAATGGTTTACCGACAAATGGATTTTTCATGGTACGAACATAGAGGGACCGTTTGTCAGCAACGCGTGCAAATTGTCTGTAGTTATTTTTTTCGAAGTGGCTTATCGGTATTCAGTTTATTCACACAAGAGTTCATATTAAGATCAAAAACTATAAGCTGTAGCCATAAATCACAACAAAAAAGAATATATCCATTGTAGTCGTGACAAAGAGATCAATGTACTAGAATCATACAAGGATGATGACACAAGGAGACACACAAGCATGAGAGGGAATAGGTAGAATTCTTCAATCATCCTCTCTCTCTCTACATGGGTCCTATTTATACACTATTACTTTCAAGGTATTTAGGTCTTTTGCCCACAATGCTAAAGTTTTTTGTGGCCCGTTTTGTTGTGTTAGACTTTAAGGTTGTAGATTTGTTATTAAGTTTTTTTTGTCTGATATGTGCTTGATGTGGCCTAGTCTTGTTATGATTAGTTTAATTTGATGCAAAATTATCAGGATTTGGCACTGTTAGTGGGTTCATAATTGGCTCAATTCGATTATATAGGATTATATAGAAAATTTTACTAGGGAATTGTATACTGTTCATGTGAGAGTGTGTTTTGTTTAAGTAATGAGCACTTAGATGTCAACAGATACTATATGATTGACCAGGAACTTTGTTAGCAATTCACAGTATACATTATCACAAATTGGCGGCAGGTTGGATTACCCATTGCTGGCTGGTTCCCTGCGAAGGTCCTTGGTGCCTGGAATGCGAATGTTTTAGTTATAGATGTTGACGGATTGTGTTAGAAATAATTTTGATTTAGAGTTTAAGTTGAGCACAACACACAGTAGAGTCCGCCTTTGTGTGTTATTTAAGTTGAAGTCATGATCAACTTGAAGTTCGAGTACGTATATTACTCAGCGAGTATTAGTCTATACAATGAGGAGGATTATAACTAATTTTGTAAGAGTAAGAAAGAAAGAGAATAGAAACATTTAGAAAACCTGGCCATACAGTTACGGCCGGAGCAAATTGTTCCTATGTTCCTTTCATTTATTTGTATAATGTATAAATTTTCCTAGGAACAAAGCTAACCATTAGTATCAGCACCAGAAATTTGGAAAAATTTCCTGCATGTTCTCCTGTTGAATCTGAGCTGTAGCCAAGTCGAGTTCGTCGCCGAATCGAGGGGCGTGTCCATCATCCAGTTGCGCGTCGTCTCGGTCCTTCGAGTCCCTCGGTAAAGCAGTCATGCCGAGGCCAGCGCGCATCAACGCAGCAGAGCATGTCGTCCTGAGCTAGTGCACCTACTGCAACGTAGCTAGCACTAGAAGAAAAGCAGCAACAATTGTGACTCTACAAGCTGGACGCGAGGGTGGATTCTTTTTGGTTTATAATTTATAATTTAAATATTTAAAATTTAGTTATTCGTGAGAGATAGTATGTAGAGAAAAATAGTCGTATATGATTTTAGCCGATACAACTAAACTCAGTATACATTTTACTATAATTTTTTTTATCATGCCTTAAAAAAATATAACATTCAAAAACTAATTACTGTAAATAATATAAATATAAATCAATTTCAAATCCAAACAAACCGGATGACTTCACATGGGCTTTTTGGTGCAAGAAGGCAGGGGGCAGAGAGAGACAAGACAGGCAGCAGTGCTCCCGAGGCGAAGCGCAACTGCACGATCTTTCTCTCGGCAAGAAAAGCAGATCGGCAAGGGCAAAACCAACAGTTTTTGGTTTTTCGTCAGTACTCGGTCTAGCGTTCGGCAGCATGATTTTTTTTTGTTCCAGCATGTTTTTCTTCGAGTCACCTTAGTTCGACAGTCGTTTCTAGCTAACATGAGTTACCAGTGGCAAAACATCATCAGATGTGATAGCGAACGATAGTTTTATCATCTCGCTACATTATCCAATACTCATGAGTAATCAAAATGAAGGTATTTATGAAAATATCTCAGAAGAGACGCTCTTCCTACTAGCCGAAAAGGAGATGACCAAAGATACGTGGGAGACGTTGAAGATGCTATCCAGCGCTACATCATGGGAATGTGCACAAAGTTAATGATGATACTGAGTCGAGTACAGGGCATTGAAGAGATGTGTTCGCTGTTCTAACTCGAGTCCATGGAGATGAGTCTAGGCGTTGACGAGATATGTTCGCCGTCCTAACTCGAGTACGCAGAGTTGAGTCCAGAACATTAAGGAGATGTGTCGTTGTTCTGTGTCGAGTATGAGTTGGGTAAGCCGTAGTTGAGACCGACTACCTCAACGAGTTAGTCTTTGCATCTAGATAAACCTGTGCCAATTGAGTTGAGTTTCTACATATAACTACATATTTTAGTTTGTATGTAGAACACTTCATGTGAAGGCGTAGCTGGTAATTCATAATACATTGAGACTAACTATGAGTATGTGGGGTCAATATTAGGGGGAGATTGTTGAAAATAATCTTGACTTAGAGTTTAAATCGAGTCTGAGACGCAATAGTCTGTCTTTGCATGTTACTCAAGTTGAAATCGTTACCAACTTGAAGTCTGAGTACATATATTAATCGGAGAGTATTAGCCTATATAATGAAGAGGCTTGTAATCAATTTTGTAAGAGTAAGCAAGAAAGAGAATAGAGGAATTCATAAAACTCGGCTACGCAGTTGTGGCCATGAAAAATTTCTTCGGTGTTCTCTCTGTTTATTTGTGTAATATGTGAGTTTTCTTTTGGGACAAAGCCAATGATCGAACACATCTTCTCAACGTTCCAGACTCATCTCTATTTACTAGGCTCAGGACGGCGAACACATCTTCTCAATGTCTCAGACTCATTTCAGCATCAGAACAGTGCTGGTCCATCATCGCTTAGAGCTTTAGCAAGAAGCATTTCTCTTTCTTTGGCTTGTGGCATTCTGAAGCACAGTGCCCATAATCGTTATAATTATAACACCTTAGTTTTGTCTTATCAAGCTTCCGATTTTTGTGGCCTCGGCATCCACTATTTGAAGTGTTTTCTGCTATGCTCATCCAACATTGCCTATAGAGTGTCAAATTTGCACAGCTGGTTCTGCATATCCAGTCTCTTGAATAGCTTCATCAATGGTTTCTTTAGAAACTGCTTGAAGAAGTTGGCCCCTAGGTAGTAAATGCATCATTTGTTCCTCATATTTGGGTTAGGGAACGGTTCCTCTAGGTTTTGTTGAAGTTTTCTTATGGTCTTCAGCATTTCAGCATGACAATCATGGATTATGCACACACCAGGACCAGCTCCAACAACTCCCACCCTCAAATGTCAAAGGAGCCACAACTAGCTGTCATAATTCTCACTTTCGATGAATGCGATCACCAAGGGCAAAATTTGATTGTTGCCTTCAAAGCCAATGGCTGTAAGGATCTGGCCCTTGTATTTGCCGATCAAAAGGTCCCGTCAACTGAGATCATAAGCATTGTATTTGCCGATCAAAAGGTCCCATCAACTGAGATCACAGGCATCATATGCCTGAAAGTTTCAACGCAGGCACTAAATGCTAAGAAGGCCCCTGCAATACCACAAAACCTAGCGACGTTGTAGATGGCTTGTCCTTCACAGCACTACACATGCCCGAGTATCTATCCTTAGCACCCGAAGCATATGAGAAAGTTTGTCGTACGATGCCTTGAAAGACCTGAACTATTTTTCCAAAGCCTTCTATTTTGCATATTACGCTTTCGCGTAGCTAATCTTGTACTTGAATTTCTTCTCGATAGCCACCATGATATGCTTGGCCTCTATATCCTTCTCCTTCACTATCTCTCCATACATCAAATTAGCTATGAAGGTGGACGTTAGGTTATGATGCCTTAGCAAAACACTGCTGAGCACATAAGAGTGTGCCTCCATCTTTGAGACAATCCAATGAGTCTCACACTTCGGTCTACATGCGTACACTTGCCAAGGATAACTGGCCTGCTCGCACTTGACAGTGTACTGCTCCTGACTAGATTTGATGACCCAAAACATCTGCTGCATGGACAGGGCCCTTAGATTAATGGCATTCTGCAAGGATGCCTTGTCAACAAACATTGAGCGCAACCAAATCTCTATGCCATGGTACTCTCACGGTAATTCGTGCTCGTCTTGCACAGAAACACCCTCAGCGTCAAACATGTTTCATTCCTGGGGAATGGGAGCTTTGTCCTCATTGGAACTGTCTTTGTCATCCTCCTGTACAGCTTCCTCTTTAGCCTAGGTCATATGGTCATTACTCTCCATTTGACACACTATATATTCCATATGCTCCCCTTCATCTGCCTGTCCTGTAGGCTCAGCATGCGGTGGCTGATCTTCCTCTCCTACATCTACCACGTCGGTCTCGTCACGAGCAACATCCTCCGCACAAGATTGATTTAAGATCAAGATACCATCAGCCTAAGATGACTTATTTGATCAGCTCAAAGGAGCCAAAGTATTCTCGAAGATTGATTTAAGATCAGGATACCATCAGCTTAAGATTCGAGAACAGGACCGTGAGAAGACAGCCTTCACCACGAGATATGGGTTATTTGAATTTACAGTAGTGCCATTTGGTTTGACAAATGCCCAGCATACTTTATGAACTTGATGAACATGGTGTATATGGAATAGTTAGATCATTTTGTGATAGTGTTCATTGACGATATACTGATCTATTCTAAGACAGGATAAGAGCATCATCAACATCTTCATATTGCTTTGAGTAAACTGAGGGAACATCAGTTATATGCAAAGTTTTCTAAATGCGAGTTTTGGTTAAACGAAGTGGCCTTTCTCGGACATATAATCACAGATGAAGGTGTAAAGGTAGATCCTGAGAAAGTAAAAGCGGTAATGGAGTGAAAGCAGCCAACCACTGTGACGGAAGTCCGAAGTTTTCTTGGTTTGGCTGGATATTACCGTCGTTTTATTGAGGGATTCTCGAAGATAACCAGACCCCTCACCTAGCTCCTTAAGAAAGATAATCCGTATATATGGACGGATAAGTGTGAAGAAAGTTTTCAAGAGTTGAAATCAAGATTGACCTCAGCCCCAGTGCTTGTACTTCCTAATCCCGAGAAGGATTTTTAGATCTACTACGATGCCTCGAAGCAAGGATTAGGTTGTGTACTAATGCAGGAAGGGAAAGTAGTAGCATATGCCTTGAGACAGTTTCAGCCGCATGAAACAAATTATCCAACACATGACTTGGAGTTAGCCGCAATCGTGCACGCGTTAAAGATTTGGAGGCATTATTTCCTGGGAAACCGTTGTGAAGTATTTTCTGATCACAAGAGCCTGAAGTATATATTCATTCAACCAGATCTGAATCTCCGACAATGAAGATGGCTAGAGTTAATCAAAGATTATGATCTGGATCTGCTATACCATCCTGGTAAGGCAAACGTCGTTGCAAATGCACTAAGTCAGAAGAAGTATCACAATATAGCCTCCATTATGGAATGCTCTACCCCATTGCACGAGGAAATGCAACGATTGAATCTGAATGTTGTTGAACAAGGCCAGATTGCAGCATTAGAAATTCAGCCGACTTTAACCGATCAGATCAAGGCAGCGCAAGAAAAAGATGAAGAGATACAACAGCTTATCAAGAAGAGTCAAGAAGAAAATTCAACCGAGTTCATTATAGATGATCAAGGAATTTTGAAGTTTAGAGATCGCTATTGTGTGCCTGACGATAAAGAACTGAAAGATTTGATACTGCGAGAAGCTCACTCCTCCCAACTCTCTATTCACCCAGGAGGCACAAAGGTGTTCCAGGACTTGAAAAAGAGATACTGGTGGAGTAAGATGAAGAGAGAAATAGCAGAGTATATCGCACGTTGCGATACATGTCAGAAAGTAAAGATAGATCATCGGAAACCCTCAGGATTATTAAACCCTTTGCCAATCCCGGAATGGAAATGGGATGATATTGGTATGGATTTTATTACTGGATTTCCAAAAAGCTGAGATGGTTACGATGCTATCTGGGTAATTGTAGACCGGCTAACGAAGGTAGCACATTTCATACCGATTAAGCAAACTTATGGCAAGAATAAATTGGCAGAGCTGTACTTGACAAAAATTGTGGTATTGCACGGAGTACCAAAAAGAATAGTGTCGGACAGAGGAGCACAGTTCACATCCGAATTTTGGGAAAAGTTGCATGAAGCCATGGGAACAGATTTAGCGTTCAGTACGGCATACCATCCGCAGACAGGAGGACAAACGGAACGAGTAAACCAAATTTTAGAGGACATGTTGCGAGTATGTGCATTGGTTTATGGAGCAACATGGGACATGTGCTTGCCGTTTGTAGAGTTTTCCTATAATAACAGTTATCAATCTAGCATCAAGATGGCACCATTTGAAGCATTATATGGAAGGGAATGTAGAACCCCGTTGAATTGGACTGAAACTGGAGAACGACAATTCTTAGGACCCCAAATTGTACAAGATGCAGAAGCCCATGTCAGAATTGTTCGAGATAAAATGAGAATAGCCCTGAATCGACAAAAGAGTTACGCTGACAATCGTTGAAAAGACTTGAGTTTTGAAGTGGGAGGTTTGGTATATCTCAAGGTCACACCATTCAAGTCAATAAAGAGATTTCAAGTTAAAGGGAAGCTAGCCCCTAGATATATTGGTCCGTTTGAGATTCTCGAGAGAATAGGGGAAGTAGCTTATAAATTACAATTGACACCAAACTTGGCAAGAGTACATAACGTATTTCACGTGTCTCAGTTACGAAAATGCCTTCGTCATTCTACAGAGCAAGTGCCAGTTGACGATATAGACCTGCGAGATGATCTGTCATATGAAGCAGAACCGTTTCAGATACTGGAAACTACAG
Source organism: Dendrocalamus latiflorus (assembly GCA_017311315.1). Classification (NCBI taxonomy): domain Eukaryota; kingdom Viridiplantae; phylum Streptophyta; class Magnoliopsida; order Poales; family Poaceae; genus Dendrocalamus; species Dendrocalamus latiflorus. The sequence continues at coordinate 7,105,126 of CM029628.1, forward strand.
AGAGACAGTTAAGAAATAAGAATATCAGATTGCATAAGATACAGTGGCGAAATCACACACCAGATGAAGCAACATGGGAAAAGGATTCAGATTTACAGCGAGAATTTCCCAACCTACTCCTTGGCCCGAGTTGATCTCGAGGACGAGATCCTTTTTAAGGAGGGTAGGTTGAAACAAAACTGAAAATGGCAAAATCAAAATTGAATTTGAGTTTAAGTTGAATTTGAGTTTCTCTTGCCTCCCTAACCTAATTCGCACTAATATTGATGCAAACCCCTCATTAATCCTTGTCATCACACCATGAACTGAGGGATTTGGCGCGGTACTGTTCACCGCCTGAAAAATCGCCGCCGCTACCGATCTTTAGTCGCTGCCGACGTCTCCCTGCGCCTTCTTGCACCTGCACGCCTCTGCCAGCTCCTGCCCACTTGTCAGCCACCGTACCACCGCCTTAAATGCTTCTGCACTAGTGTCAGCTGCCGCCAGCCTCAACCACCATTGCCGCGCCCTGTTTTTGCCGCCGCCGCCGGTTTCTCTGCAAATCGTGCTCTCCTTGCCACTGCAGCCGCCCCATACAGCGTCGTCTTACATGCCCTGACAGCCTGTGGCAACTGCACCGAGCACTCCCGAACATCCCCGACCTAGCCACGCGCCGGCATCGCCTTGGTCGAGCACTATGCCGAACCGCCATTCTTCACCTATTTAACTGCCCCAGCCTTCTCCAGCAAAGCCATCATCCTCCAGAGGCAGCCCAACCACCCCAAAGCTCCCACCATCACCTCCATTGCCGGTAATCACAAAAATCCCCAAACCCAAGCCCTAGAGCAATGTCAGCCTTCCACTCCCCCATTTTTCGATTACTCTCGTCAGTAGCTTCCTAGCCCTCCCCAAAACCTCCCTGACTCGCCGCCTTAACCTCCCGACCACCCATCTTCCCCGGCACCGTGAGCCCCTCCACCGCCACAAAACCCCACCGTGCCCAGCGCAACTCCGACTTCCCTAGCCCAAACCCACCCCAGTGAGCTTACCTGAGCCCTACTGAAGCTCTAAAGCCAGCTCAATTGCCCAGGAAGCCCTCAATCAACCGTAATTTTCAAACTACCCGCAAAAAGAAACGGCTCGCCGCCGGCGATTGCCGCCTCCGCCGGGCCTCCCACCACCCAAAATGGAACCCCCACACCTCAATGAACCCACCCGCACCTTCGAATGCCGTCGCGAAATCCCCTAGCACCGCCGGCAGCCACCGCAACCCTCCCCTGTCTCTCTGCGTGTGCGCGGGCCGAATGGGGAAGAAGAACAGTGTCGCACGCACTGTTCTTCCAACCGAGCCACTCGGTTTCGGCTGGATCGAACCAAGTCGCTCGCATCCGTTCCGTCCGACTGAGGCAAGCCGACGTGGTCGTGCTGAACCGTCTCGCCGAGTCTGGTTCGAGCCCGAGGAATAGTACCGACCGAGCCCAATGAACAGTAACCAACCCGAACCCAAAATACTCCCTAGAACCGTTTCGAGCCCACCAACCCAAATCTCATGCCCATTTCCCCATATAGCCCTCCTATAAGCCCAAAATCCCAATTTATTTGAGTTTTCCGGATTTTCTTTCTTCTTTTATTTTCTTTATTCCTAGCTCAATTCTTCAAGCATGGAATTAATTTATTTTAATTGTTTTGCGCTAGTTTCCGGAGTCAAGGTTTCGCAGGAGCAGGAAGGAGAAGCTCAAGCCCAGACCCAGCCCACTTAAGAATACGAACTAATTGAAATAACAGAACCGCAAGGCAAGTCGCACATATTTTTGAACATGTTGATCCTACATTCCCTAAGTTATTTATTTACATGTATTTTCATTATGTTACTTTTCGCACTGTTATTTTATGTACAATAACTCCTTAGAATGACATGATATTAGCTATGTCCTACCACCCGAAAAGCCCAGTTTAACTTGATGGCCACATTCACCTTGACAAGACTTAGTGACATAAAATATAAGATTATTAATAACATGGTAGTTTAGGATCACATCAAATCTTTCTACTGTGAAGATTATGGTATTTGTCTAGAATTTTGGAAAAGTTGGAACTGGGATAAGTGAGGATCGCAGAGATGGATCCGAAGACCTTATCCTAGGGTGGAGGCTAGTTGTGGATTGGTGGCAGTACAGTATGTACTGAATACGGGTTTGTGCGTGGATGATGCCTCGGATAAAATATAAGGACTAGACCCTTATGCTGAGTAAAGGACATAGTAATCGCCCAACCACAAGCGTTGACTTTGTCGAACCTTGACTTAGTCAAACCTGGCTTAGTAACTGCTCAACTTCAATTGAACCTCTGCAATTGGAAAGGGGGAGACAGAGGGTGAGTTCGTATGGGAGGTGGTCAACCATACAACTGTAGGACTGCGGTGAGTCGGACGAGATCCGTGGGGTCATCCGAGCTTGTTGAGATTAAACACCTACTGGGTGGAGTCTACACAAAGAATTGAGAAGTGAACATCCTTGTTATCTTAACTCTTTAGCGGGAGTTAAGGGATCTTATGGGTAAAGCAGGGCAGCTTTGCAAAGTCATGACATAATGGTATTCGAATACGCCGTGCTTCCGGTATATAAAGCTGTGTTTAATGGGTGAATCTAATAACAAGGCATAAGTAGTTTTGAGAATGGTTTGGTAGTGTTGAAGGTTGATAATCAAGCTTGAAAACCTCCCTTTTACATTAATGAAGTACATTTTAAAATCTTTATTTGGTTCCCAACTAAAACTGCATTCACGTAAAATAATAGATTTGTTTCCCCTTTACTTGTTATACCTTGCATGTAGTTATTGTTAAGCTCCGTGTGACATGTTGAGTATGGTAGTTGTACTCATACTTGCTAAAAACATAAACAGAAACAGCAAACTTTGAGGAGGCAGGTGAAGACGAAGAGGTGGTGCTTTACGAGATCGACGAAGCTTGGAATTAGGGTCGTTCTCCGCTCAGGCTTGCCTGTGGCATCTTTTGTTGTAACTAGTATAGTGCCCGTGCTAACACCACGGCGGCATTTTAGGGATGCACATGAAATCAACCAAATGAATTTTTGAATAGCCATACATGTTTTGTTCCCTGCTTTCAAAGCCAATTTTTGAATGGCCATACATGTTTTGTTTGGATAATTGGGTTGCTGCTGGCAACAAAGTCCATCCATGAATGAAAGCCAAACATATACATCAGATTATTTTGGTCAGTCACTACAAATAATTGAAGACATCCAAATGGCACATAATATAGCCACTGCATATAGTATATAAGTTAACTGCAAATATCAGTGCTTGGGAATTAATAAATTCATCCTGCAAGGCTGTAACATATGCACATAATACATGCAGAATTTGTAGATCTATTGTTACACATTATACATACCTGTTCGAACAGCATCAGAGCCCCTCATGATTTTGAGCTTCCGTCAAATAGAGGTAAAATAACTGCAAAGGAACAAATAAGGTTAGCACTTGCATCTTGATTTTGAGCCTCTCATATGACAACAAAGATTAAATATGCAGAATTTATTAAGATTTATTAAGAAATTTTCCTGCAAAGCAATTAAAAAGGAAAAATAGCTCAAAGTGAAAGAAAGCTACAATTTTGCTTAGTCAGATCTCCTCTTAGATGAACAGACAGAGAACGAGCAACATTCTTCACACCTGAGCAGTGAGTTACAATCCCGGATATTTTCAGAAGCTGCCCAATGTTGCATGCCTTCACTTGCCTAATGGTGAGCAGAGTCACCTTTGAGAATGCATTTATGTAAACCTCACTACAATGCCAAAACAAAATCAATTTTAGATAAACATCAGCAGAGCTTGATAATTGGACAGACAAATTATTGCACTGCATTTCCAGTTGTGCGAATATAATTAGCTAGCTCCAAGAATAATTAGGTAGCATAACAATAATCCAAAAAACGCAAGCTCGCAGGACATTTTATATTCCCTTGATTCACTGACGGAAATGTTCCAAACATGTTCTATCAAACCAGATTAAATGCTTAGATTCACAGGTAAAATGTAATCATAGGTAAACTTCGCTATTTATCTGAATTCTAAAATGTCAGCAATACAAGCTGAAAATTGGTGTTCATTCATAGACCTTGCACACTGAGATGGAAGTATGAAGAGGAAACTAACCAGCGCAACAATTATCCCGTAATTTAGATGCGAAACACATGATTTTAGAGGGGTTTACAAACATGTTTACCTAGGAGGATCATCGATCAGGCGACAGCTTCCTCGGCTCGTCAGGCGACAGCTCCGCAAACTTTCCCTGCTCATCGATCAGACACACACCACCCATCCATTTGTCAGTGAAGTTCTAGCTCACCAACGCACTGGTCATCGGCGGCAGCTTAAGTTTTGACGGGGGTTCCGCGCTGCTCACCGTCTCTGGGTCCAGCTCGCCGGAGAACCTCGCGGCAGCGGCGTCCGTGGTCTCCCACTGCCCGATCACCTCGTCGACGTCGAGCTTCTCCTTGCCGCGTGACGCTGTGATCTGGTGCTTGCGCTGAATTGCAGGCTGTCAGTGCGAGTGAGGAGCAGAGGGAGATGAAGTGAGGAGTAGAGGGAGATGAAGCGAGGAGCAGAGGGGGCACTGACAGTTCACACCGCCGCCGCTTGTACCTTGATGGCCTCGGCTACTCCCGCGCGGTCGAGGTCCCCCGCCGTGTGCGCCGCGTCCACTGCGTGCGCGCCCCGCACCGCGTGGACGCGGGTCCGCCGCGTCTCGTCCGCCTCGCCGCGTCCGCCCCACCGCGCCGCGTCCTCCCCGCCGCACCGCGTCCACCGCGTGCGCGCCCCGCACCGCGCGGAGGCGGGTTTGCCGCGTCTGTCTCGTCCGCCCCGCCCCGCCGCGCCGCCTACGGCACGCCGCACCGCGTCTGGCGCGTCCGTGCCGCGCCGCGCCGCCACGCCGCGTGGAGCTCGTAGACGACGCATCTGGCCCAGGAGGAACGCGCGGTCCAGGTCCCCTGCCGCTGCGTCGCCGCGTCTCAGGTCACCCGCGACCGCGTCTACCCAGGAGACGAAGCGACGTGCACAGTGAACTGAACCGTCGCGACCTGCATGCGAGCCGTGAGCGTGAGGGACGCGGGAGGGGGTACTGCAGATCCATTGAAGGATGACCGTCGGATATGGTTGAGTAAGGAGAGAGAATGGAGGAGAGTTAATCTGGTGCGCACGTTTTTAGGATGGTGTATTTCTGGGTGCATATTGTGGTGTGGACGTAGTTAAGGTTATGACTGTAGAGCAGGTAATTGTTGGGTGGATGTTGGATAATTTTAACTGGTGGTTTATTAGTTTAGATTAGATGTAACTAATGGCCATTCGCCCTGCTGTGATACTTGGCTTTTAGCCCATATATTGTAATAAAGTTCACTTTTGCTCTTAAGCTTGTGTTGGCAATGTTATACACTCGATAGATGTACTCGCAGCTGAACAGTTCTGGGCAGTTGCGATGATTTCATAATACTCTTAAAAACGGGGGTGTTACACAAACTAAAATCATTTGTGTTATGAATAGCGCTTGTATTCAATATGAGGCCAATGGGCCGGTATATATACACAAAGTACAGGTGGTAAATATGCAAAGAACCCCTCATAACAATGGGGAATAACAAACTATACATATATCTCTAACAGTGGTCATGTGGGCCATAGGAGCAAAAGTCTCGTCGTAGTCAACACCATGCTCCTGTTGGAAGCCACGAGCAACAAGACGCGCCTTATAGCGCTCAAGAGAGCCATCAGAGCGAGTCTTAATCTTATAGACCCACTTACATGTGATGGGATGAGAATGAGATGGAAAAGGAACAAGATCCCAAGTACCAGTACGCTCGAGGGCAGCAATCTCCTCGGCCATGGCAAGCTGCCACTCAGGGTGAGTAACAGCATCCCGGTAGGAGACAGGCTCACGAGTAGCTGCGCCAGCAAAGGCAAAACGGGCAGGAAGCCAAATCGACTGGCGGTCGCGGAGAGCGTAGCGAGGAGAAGATGACCCATCAGGGGAAGATGGAGCATCAGAAGAAGATGGAACATCAGGAGAAGATGGCTCATCTGGAAGATCCTCAATACGAGGTCGACGAGTGTAGAAGATAAGGGGAAAAGGTACTGTAGTGGGAGGAGCCTGGGAGTCGTAGGAGACGACACAGGCGGCGACAACGGTGGAGAGGCCACAGGGGGAATATGTGGAGACTCAGTGGGACAGGTGGACGAGGGCAAAACAGATATAAGTGTATCTGGAAAGGTCAAGAAAGACAGAGACTCCACAGAGGAAGCCGAAGGAGAGGCAGGACGTGGGTAGAATGGACGAGACTCGTCGAAAGTCACATCCCGAGAAACCCGCATCCGACGACCAACAGGATCCCAACACCGATAGCCCTTGTGCTCGGCACTGTATCCCAGAAAGACACACTCAACAGACTGAGCGGTCAGTTTGGTGCGTTCTCGAGGGGCGAGGAGAACGTAGCAAACGCAGCCAAACAGATGAAGGGTAGAGTAGTCGGGAAGAAGACCACAGAGACGCTCAACAGGGATCGCACCCTGAAGAGCAGAAGAGGGCTGGATGTTGACGAGATAGGTGGCAGTGGAAATAGCCTCGGCCCAGAAGTGAGGTGGAATAGAGGCGGCGATCATCAGAGCACGAGCCGTCTCAAGGAGGTGACGATGCTTGCGCTCAGCGACACCATTTTGAGCATGAGCACCAGGACAAGAGAACTGAGCGAGAGTGCCCTGCTCAGCAAGGAAGCTGCGCAGGTAATGAGAGAGGTACTCGCCAGCAGAATCAGCACGAAAGACATGAATAGGAGTGGAGAACTGTGTGTGAATCATAGTGGCAAATTGTTTATAGATAGACAAGGCCTCACTACGAGAAGACATGAAATATATCCAAGTGTGGCGAGAGAAATCATCTATAAATATGATATAATATCGATGACCCCCTTTCGAAACGAAGGGAGCCGGACCCCAAACATCTGAATGAACAAGATCAAAAGGGCGCTGAGACACAGACTCACTATGAGGATAAGGAACTTGAATCTGTTTATCTAACTTACAACCCTGACAATCTAAAGACACGTCTCCTGAGATAGACCCCAGAAGACCACGACGAACTAAGGACGACAGACAAGATCCACACAGATGGCCAAGACGGTGATGCCACTGCTGGAAAGAGCCGGTAGACGAAGTGGCAGAAGCGGAGAGACTGGCGGCGATGGTGGCAGCGGAAGGAAGGTGAAGCCAGTCAAGCTCCCAGAGACGCTGTGAGTCACGGCGCCGAGGGCCAGAACCAACCAGAGCTCCCGTGTGGCGGTCCTGAACACAACAAGAGTCAGAGTCGAGAATGACCCGATAACCAAGGTCAGTAATCTGCCCAGCAGAAAGAAGCTGCATGGTAAGGCGAGGAACATGAGCAACAGAAGAAACATGAAAGGATGAGTTGCTAAGAGATCCTCGACCAGATACAGAAAGAGATGTACCATCAGCAGTAAGAACACTGACAGGAGAATCAAGAGGTGTAATAAAAGACAGAGTGGAAGAATCAGGAGTCATGTGAAAAGATGCTCCAGAATCAAGAATCCACGGGGAGGTACCTGACTGTGTAGGGGGTGGTTTCTCAGTGCCCGAAGAGTCAGTAGCAGAACCTGTAGAATCTGTCGAGGGAGAACCGGAAGCGGCAAGCAGGCGTCGAAGTCTGGCTATCTCCTGCTCGGTGAGAGAAACTGCTGAAGAAGTCGATGTAGAAGCACTAGTGCCAGTAGAAGAATGGCGTGAAAGATGCCGCTTCTTCTTATAGCACTGGGACTCAATGTGGCCGACCTTGTCGCAGTAGGGACAGTGAGGACGGCCACCTCCAGACGGAGGGCGGCCACCACCACCTGTGGTAGCCGCTGGAGGAGGCAGTGTAGCAGGTAGACGAGCGGCGAGCACAGAGGGGAGTGGCATCAGACCAGCACCACTCAGGCGAGTCTCCTCCGCGCGTATCTCGGTAAGAGCCTCCAGGAGAGTGACACGAGGGTGGCGTGCAAGGAGCTGGGCACGCCGTTGCTCGAACTCAGGACGAAGGCGAGTAAGGAACTCGTAGACCCGCTGAAACTCCAGGTCAGCACGTACATCCAGGCAGCATGGACAGGAACGACAGCCAGCAGTGCGGAGAGAGTCCAACTGACGCCAGACAGCAGAGCTCTGAGCGTAAAAAGCGTCAACAGTAGCATCACCCTGCTGAAGAGAGTGCTCCTGGCGGACCACGGACAGGTACAAGGCATCACCAGAGGGCTCGTAGCGCTGACGAAGATGAGTCCACATCTGGAAAGCCGAAGGGAGTCCCACAACCTCAGAAGAGAACTGAGGCTGGACACTGGCGATGAAGACAGCAGCAGCCCGAGCGTCGTCATTGTACCACTGAGTGTAGGCGGTCAGACGATCCTTGTAGGAATCCAGAGCCTCCTGGTAGGCAGAGGCAGCTTCATCATCAGCAAGGCGAGCGGCCTCAGCAGCAGCCTTATCGGCTGTCGGGGGCAATGCAACAGGCGTAGGCTTCGTCGGAGGAATAGGGCAAGGCGGGCAGGTGACATCGCCAGAGAGGACGCCCCAGAGACGAAGACCACGCATGTGGATGCGCATGTGAGACACGAAGTCGGTGTAATTAACACCATCAAAGATCACCGGGCAGCGAGGGAGGGAAACAGTGCCCATTGGTAGGCGGCACTGGACGGCGCGGCGACCAAGGCAACGAAGTCTAACAGGCGGCGCTGGACGGCGCGGCGGTAAGAACGACGTTTTTTTTGCTAAAACCTAAAGCCGGCTAAACAGGCCTCCGGCCCGTTAAGAAAACACACGCACGCACACGCTTAGGGCTGGCACGAGGCGGCGGCGGCGCGACGACGGCGCCGGCTGAGCAGCCGGCTCGACAGCGGCGGCGGCTCCCTGGTGCGAGGAGGCGGCCTACCACGGCGGCCTCGAGCGGAGGAGCGGCGGCTCCAGAGCGGCGGCTTCGGGCGTAGAGGCGCCCTCGGGCGGAACAGCGGCAGGGTCGGCAACGACCTCACCGACGGCAGCAGGGAAAGGCGGCCTCGGGCGGAACGGCGGCTGAGTCGGCAACGGCCTCACCGACGGTGGCGGAGAGAAGCGGCCTCGGGCGGAACGGCGGCGGGGGGAGGCGACCTCCCACACGGCTCACGCGGAGTCGTCGGCGGGACGACGAGACGGCGACCTCCAGATTGAATCCAAGAGGCGACGGCGAGGCGACAAGCGAAGCGACGGGAAAACCCTAGGTACGCTCTGATACCATGTTATGAATAGCGCTTGTATTCAATATGAGGCTAATGGGCCGGTATATATACACAAAGTACAGGTGGTAAATATGCAAAGAACCCCTCATAACAATGGGGAATAACAAACTATACATATATCTCTAACAATGTGAACCAAAACATTATTCATGACTTGTTCTCGAGAAAAAAACATTATTCATGACTTAATTATGTTTCTTTTCGTTCCGATTTTCGCAGTGAGTTGTGATTTCGTTCACGCTTTCGAAAAGAGGACGTACGCACGGCAGCCTCCTTGACGCCTAAGAGCATCTCCAACAATCCCCCTAAATCTCCCCCTAAATCAAATTATTGAGAAATTGTGTAAAAAGTCTTCTCCAACAACTCCCCTAAACACCCCCCTATTTCTATTCCCCCCCCCCCCAAAACTCTCCCAAAACCCAGCTAGAAACCGGGAACTTTCAGGGGTCCCCTATCCTCGCTCCCGCCGTCACGCGCGCTGGGAAAAAAATTCGCGCCACACTTTTCCTTCACAGCTCGCCGCCCCCGCCTTTTTCCCAGCCACATCTCCCCGCCCGCCGCCCCAAACCTCCAGACGCCGCCCGACGTCGCCCGCGGCCTCCAGACGCGCCGACGCCTCGCGGCTAGACTCCCCGACGCCTGATGCCCTGACGCATCGGGAGATCGAAAGGAAATATTTGCGTCCCTCCGTCCAATGGAACGGTGCAAACTAGTATCCGCAGCTGATGTAGATTTTTATCCGCAGTAGTATCCGCCATCGTATAAATACATGCACGGACGGACGGAATATTTCTTTGAGAACACACTACGTGTACCGATCGGAACAGGACTAGATGCGATTACGGAGTTTATGCCTTGTACATGTACACGCGATGGCCGAGTGCAGTGGTCAAACCGTAATCGCATCGTACACGGACGAGCTAGCACATCGGCCGCCAGTGCACGCGGCCAACTCTCCGGATCGCTCACGATCAAAATGAGGTATCGAGCAAAGTAAATGGGCCAGTTGTTAATGTTGGGCCAGATTCAACATACTATTAGGATATATTTAGGGGAGCTGTTGGAGGAGGGGACTAAAATAGGTTAACAAATTTTTTGGGCTGCCCCTAAAAGGTGTCTTTTGGGATGGGTTTTTAAGGGGATTGTTGGAGATGCTCTAACTACAGCTACTCCACTTGCATTTATAGGGTCCGGCGGTCTGTTCGCCGTTACTGCAGCCACCAAGATCGGCCTTCAGTTGACGCTCGGCTCGAGACGTTTGGCAGTAGTATTTTTTATTCACATTTATTATATTTTTTATACATATTTGTAATAAAAAAACAATATAAATATTCTTATTTGTAACATTTTTCGTTCATGTATATAACATTTATTGGCTATGTATGTAACAAAAAAAAGAAGATTTGAGTATTCGTATCGTACGTTCCAATGCAACATTCTTACATAATGTGTGTAACAATTTTAATCACCGTATGCAACAAAAATGTGTGATACAAAAGTCGATGTTGTATACACGAAATTAAAAATGTTACAATAAAAACACGGACCAAAAATATTATAAGTATAGCTAAAAATATTATAAATATGACCGAAAAATATTACAGTTGAGCTTCCAGAGTTAGTGTCCGAATGGAGCGTCCCGCACTACATTTCCCTTCCTTTAAACGCAGAGTACGACGGCAGCTGCTCTCATCTGTCTCTCTCTGGTCATCGTCTACATTGAAGTCGCGCGGCCAATATTCGGGTGATGAAACTTACGTTGGGGCAGATATGCGCACGTCAACCAAGCAGGAGGAGCACTCAAACTTGACTGCGGCCAACAGAATACCTCGCTGATGGATGCATGTGTGTACTCGTGGATCCGAATGGATGCTTGTCTAAATATCTACATTGTACGTGTCATCCCGTAGACTGACATAAAGAGAATTGATGGCCGCCGAGCGAGTAGCCAATTGGCGGTACGCAAGTAGCCTAGGTATCGGACCTCTTCTTTTTAACTCTAAAAATTATTTTTCAATTTTTCTATAATAACTAAATTTTAAACAAAATATCTTTTTAAAATGGAATCTATAAGTTGATTATAGTACACACTGTAACGACTTCGTTTATATCGGTTAAAACCGCACATGAGTTTGTGTTACTTCGTACTCTCTCTCACGAACAGACCAAAAACTATAAGTCAAATCTAAAAAAATAGGCCTACCTTAAGGTTCACATGTTAGTGATATGTCTTAGTGGTAATCATATAACTGATTATATCACTTCCATATTTATGATCTTTGAATAATTTGTTATTTTGTCCTTTAAATAAATATATTTCCTATTAATAAACAATTATATAACTTGTTTGTGGAACTCTATATTCATGTTTTGATGCATTCTAAAATATCTCTAATCTTATATTATTATGTGGAATAATTATATTTTATAGATCAGCACACATATTAATTGATGATCATATTTCACGGATCATAGATATAAGGATATCAAATTAATAATGTGAATATATGTTAGAGAATATGGTGTTGGGTTGATCCATGTTGAGATACTATTGAGATTGTTACGTTTTTTATGTCATCAGTTAGTCTCAAACAATGATAATGTATAATCTTTGTATCTAAGATCAACATAGTTTCTTACATATATAATAGTGCACTTAATTGATCTCTATTCATAATGGATAAGAATCCGATAAGATGCTCTATATAGGTGCATAGAGTTATGAAAGAGAGAAACATCGCACTACCCACCAAAACCCTACCCGTCTCCTTCCGAAGGCCCCTATTGTGCACGCTGATGCTAGCACACCGGCGTATGGTATTTTATCTCTGTACATGTGGACTTCGGTAGAGACATTGCTTTGACTGTGGCGCTAATCAAGACAATCCAAGGAGAAGGCAATTAGCTTATGGAGAACAACTACTACTAAAGAACGATCGCTTTCTAGGATCACTTTTTGAAAATATTGAACAATCAGCTACTTCTACTATATTGACGTGCGCTATGTTGAACCGAGATGTTTTAACTCTTATTCCATTGCACTGTACGTCGATTGGTAACAATCTATAATTTCTTATTTATATGATTTCTTGATTTATATGATAGAATTTTAGTTTGCGCTATTGTAACCTATCTGTTATCCGGAACACCACAACGCCGTATAAACGAATCCTGAAAGTTATAGTAGAAAATCCCGTAAATGACACACCTACATGTCATTACTGCAAATCAAACTCTGGTGTTAGCCAGAAAACCAGGGTACCACGCTGTCACGATCCTTAGGCCAGTCTCAGTGGTGGGTTTTATTTCCCAGTTTCCAAGACTGCCATGTCAGCTTTGCAGACTTGGATTGAGAAATGAAACTGGATCTCTCAGTGGGGGGTTTCATTTCACTGTTTCATAGACAAGCTGCAGCAATTAATGTATGCATGATGTTGTGATCCTATGTGCCATGTAAACTATGTAGCCGTTTGAAAATATATCTAAACTAAACATAGTCACTTTGGTAACTACAATATATCTCATGCCGACAAATAATCATGGTCAAATAAAATATATTAATTAATCCAATATTCATGAGTACATTCGCATATATATGAATGCACAGCAGATCCTCGGGAGCGCCTGAGAACGAAACGACCCGGTCTCAGTGGGGGTTTCACTGGGTTTCATCGTGTTGGTAACCGGACGGATGGGTTTCATCCTGATGAAACTCTGTTGCTCTCTCTCCTCATAAATTTCTTGCCAACTCAGCAAATTTGCTGATGTGTCACTGCATTAAATGAGAATGAAACTCTTTTGAAACCCCCATTGAGACTGGCCTTACTCGATGAACACAAATCGACACCGAGTATTACTATATTACCAATGCCCAACACAGAATACAAGCGGTACAAGGGAATTGAAGCAACTGCAGATTGGGAATAAAGAACTGTAGACCGGGAAGTTGAGGAATTAGAGATTTGAGACTGGGAATAGCAATAGAGTTTGGGGGAGGAGCAAGGGAGAGAAAGAGGCCGACGCCTTCTATTCTGTTCTAGTTTCATCCTCCCTCTTGGTCGATGCAGAGACAATTTGGTTTTTTTTTAAGTTCATGTTTATGACTTATAACTCTCTAAATAAATAAACAAGTCGGTTTTTTCGTCATCTTTTCAAAACAGTTTATTGAAACAGTCTTTTCAAAATAGTCTATCAGTTTATCAATATTCGGTTTATTCGTACAAACACTCACCTTAAGACCAGAAGCCATTTAGCATAGCAGAAAAGAACCCACCTTTATACTCCTCGCCGATTGCTTCTCCTCACCATGTAGTTGGGCTCGACCCACTCCAGCAGCCCAACGTATGGCACATTTGTGACACATTCCTGACAGGCCATCCGACGCTTGGGTAGCTTTCACTGAGGTTCCATTCCAAACAGATTTTGGTTTTTGTTTCTAGAACTCAGAAATTGTTCTAAATGCATTGGCTTTTTAACATGCCTTTTCTCTCTTGTTTTCCTTTGCATTGTCCGTAAAGATATATTTGATTTTCATTTTGCTTCTTTTTTCTTTAATTAAATGTCTTAGCCAAAGGTAACAGCTGTTACAGTGTTATTTCAGCCGAAAGCTATCAACTGTAGCTGAATTGCATGAAGCTTAAGTTTGGAATACCAAACTTTTAACTCCAGATTACTTGACTTTTCTCCTCCAAGAAGTCGCGATCGCTAAACTTTTAAAACATAGCACTGTGATCATTCTTACTCTAATACCACCACTAAGACTGAGTAAGCTCGTCAAGTCCGCTGGCATGTTAATTAAACCAGTTGTCCGATTAGTGCCAGAAAAGAACATGCCAAATTGCCTAGCAATTTTCATTAAAGATCGAGCACCCGCAGAGTGGCTTGCGGGCTGCGTCACACTTGCTATAGATCTTCAGCGCGATCATGTTCATTCTCTCGGTTTATATTCCGTCCCCAATGATCGATCCTCCAATCCAAATAGAGCCACGGACCATGGTCCTCGCGATTTGCGAATGTATTTCTAGTGTTAAGATTGGAGAAAGAGAGCTTCCCTGTTTTGAACAAAGGATTTTGATCTACAGAAAACTAGGGAAATTGTCTGGTTTCTGTCAAATTGCCATGAAATTTTGCCGTGTTCCAAATAGACTTTTGAGATGTTATAACTCCACGAAGTGGATATATAATGCGAGTATACATCTTCTCAAATTTGATTCATTGGTAAGCACCAAGATCCCATTTAGAACACATGAATTTTATAGGAATTTCACACGAAACTGTTCATTTCCTGCAGGAATCCACGTTCTAAACAGGGCCTAAGCATCTGTATAATTGCATTGCAAAAAAGGGCCCGTGCAGAAATGATGTAATTATCTGTCGACGAATGTAAACCATGCATTCACTGACTAAACTATTGTTCCCTCGTGTAATAGAATCAATCTGTTTAGCCAGCCAGTCAACGCTAAGAAACTTCATTTTTGTAAATCTCACAACGTACAGTTGGATACCACCAAAAGAATTGTTCTTCGCGGAGGAGTTAAAGCCCGATTTAGCACTGTTACATACCATATTTATAAAAATAGCCATATGTATATTATATTTATAAAATAGCACATCTGTCGTTCGGTAGGCGGGCGGTAGCGCCGGCGAGGTGACACACCACGAGGCCATCGGCGGCAGGCGCCTACCGCCACATCACCAGACGGCAGGTAGCCTGCCATGCGGAGGGGGGACGGCCGGCAAGCCTGCCGTCTGGTGAGGGGGCGATAGGTAATTAAGTCGGCTAATTACTCAGCTTAATTATCTGCTCTAATTTTATTTAATAAAATTTTAAATATATCAAATGAGCTTAAAAAATTACGAAATTTTGTGTATAGCCTTCCGACATAACGTACCTCACAGTGTAATTTTGGGTAATTTTATCCACTGCGAATGTTTCTAAAAAATTCATACAATTTCGATATTTTTATGAGTTTTTACATATAGCAAACGAACTCCAAAAATTATGAAATTTATTTGGGTTAATGTAATCATGAATTTATGAATATTTCATGATTTTTTTACAATTGTATACATTACGAATCTTGTACAATTAAAAGTAATTATTGTAGTATAAAAATGCATCACATTGGATGCGATAGGCTCACCCATCTGATCCACTGCCATCTTCTCGCCGCGTCTGCCTCCCCGTACATGGCCTTAACTTCCGTTGCGCATGAGCAAGTCCCGTCAGGTATGTCAGTCGGTCCGGAGGTTGCGTATCGGGTCAGAAGAGGTATGGAGACCATTCTATTTACTTAGTGGCCGACGGTGGTCCAGTAGACTTAGATACAGTAGGCTGGGTTTGGTAAAGGTCGAAGTCCTCCAGCTGAGACATGCCGAACTGCGAGCCACCTGTAATAATGTCATGTACGAAGGACTCTAGAAATCCCCCTCGTAGTGCGAATGAGTTCTCACTTTGACTGTACGACGTGGCAGCGAAGTCGAATGAGCTCTGCCCACCGAAGTGTCTAAACTTTGGGTATGCTTTGAATACTGAGCTCTACCCTACATACGCTGCAAACCCTGACGCCGTGTACTGTTCTCTGCAAGCATCTGGGAGGCCCGTGTTGTCATCGGTGGACTCGTCATCACCCCCACGTTGAATTGAAAGCTGGAAGATGAAACGATATTAGTCACAATAAATATTTCGGATATACAATACGAATCTCATACCTCCCGAATGTGCAGTAAAGATAAACAACAGGGAGCGGTAGTCTGTACAGGTGGTGTAGACGTCAAAAGCGATGCATCTCGACGACGGACCTGCAGCGGGAGAACGCCATGATGTTAGTGGAACGCAAGACCTAATAGCAAAACAAAATGTAGGTTTGTACATAAATTACCTTCTCGTCGGTATGGTGCATAGATGATCGGTGGCTAGTACTATGACACCAGGCAGACTCAATAGATTGTGATGGCTGGCTGGACTCGCTAGGTCGCGATGACTTGGATGGTCAGCATGGTGCCACCACTGGATGCCTCATGTGCACAATTGTGATCTATAGAACGACTGCAGCTTAGGTTGTGCACTATTTTTTGGCCTGCTTTAGGATGAACTTCATAGTCTTCTCTAGGGTCGATGGCATCTCCGGGCTACTGATGGCAGCCTCCGACGTGTTTGCAATGCACTGCGCCCGCTCCAACTGAAGTGACATACAAAACAGGTTCAGTAACGAGCAGTATGAATTTCTTGAATGAAATGATAAAATATTTGAACTATCTTGCATTGTCATGCCGTCGCGAAGCGCTATGGGGATCGATCAAGCGTTGCAGATGTTCCTCGTGCATGATCTGCTCAGGGCGATATTGTGGGGGAATGGTGAGTCTGCTGCGTGACCGAGGTACGTACCACTCCAAGTACTCATCGTACGTCCGGACATTGTACGGACGCTGCTGCATGACAACATCGAGGTGCGCCCTGTCCGTCTATGCTGTCATCCACTACTACTGCATTGGCCGCTAGTCCATACCATGCCGACTAGCCTTTGAGTGCCTATATTTCTAGAATCATTGATGTTACATAGCAAGAAATACAAAGTGTACACATTAGTCGGATGGAGTTTGACTCACCAGTGTACGGTTTGCGGTAGGAACCTGCCGTCCAGAGGGGGCACAGCCTGGTGCAAACTAAAATGCCGCATCACACGCTGTGGTGCGTAAGCCTCCACCATGTACGAGAAAATTAGATGGTGTGTCGTTGCCCATAGCTCCGCATCCTCTAGGCAATGCAGGGACAACCCGTACGGTGATATACGATATACAAAATCTACCGTCCATGGACCACATATGACGTTGATGTTGTGCAATGACTCGAACTCATTATGCCACAGCAAGTAGCACCTTGACGGTTTGCCCTTCGCCCACCGTAGATGGGTAGTGCTCCACTGGATGCCCATAGTGGGCCCGTCTATCAAATACGTGAACTCGCCGAATAGGTGTACTAGCGTCACGATGGTCGGACGTTCGATAAGGAAGTGCTCCCAGCTCCACAGCTACAGGACCACGTAGCAGATAGTCAAATTGGGGGTACCAGCAGTGGCACGCTGGCAAGCGTCACATAACTCTCGATACATGGCGCACAAAACCGCTGATCCCCAGTTGTACCGAGGCATCACCCCAAACTCTGCGTCCACCAAAGACTCGGCGAGACCGATGAATTCAGCGTTGCAAATATCGCCGTGTGTGGCTGGAAACATGCTCCAACCAAAGAGCTAGATACTCTGGATAGGCCAGCCTCTCCTTCCAATCGGCTGGTGTAGGGGCTGGAACAAGTGTGTCACCCCCGAGTGGGTGACCAGTCAAGAACGCGACGTCCTTCAGAGTGACCATCATCTCACCCCACCGATAGTGAAATATGTGCGTCTCGAGCCTTCACCTGTCCAGCAGTGCCGCGAGCAGGCTGCCGTCGATGGTGAACTCATGTATGATAGAGGCCAGCTCGCAAAGGGCAACAAGCCCACGACCTGCAGGGTTGGGATGTAGTGCTCGTCCAGCGCCTACGGATCCCCCCCCCCCCGCCCGCAGCTTGAATGGCGAAGGGCCAGCCATGTCACCTGTCAGCCATGAGCGGCAATGGTGCTTCTCATTGTACGAGTGTTCCTAAAACTCCGGTAAAGTCATACCTACCAATACATAGGACAGATCAAATATTATTGCGAAGATTAATAATGACAGTAAAACTTACGTTATAATACAAACTACATTAATTATGACTAAATAAATAACAATAATTATGATTATGACTACGGGAATAACATCGAAAATATGCCATAAAAAATTACCTATCTTTCAAGAGAAGTAATCAACACTGCGCGTCCTTAATGACTTATGCACTGCCTTCTCCAAATAATTAGCTACACACTATTAATTTTGAGTGTACCTTGCAACAAATGGGACAGGCAAAATATTAGTGTAAAGATTGATAATGGCACCAACATACTACAAGTTGGTGATTACATGCGTGTAACTACATACGAATACTTCACTACTTACCGATAATTTGATTACTCATTCAAAAAAATGACGAGCCATTCATTACCGTCGTCCTTAGCACTAACTCATTAATTACCCCTAATTAATTGCCACTATAGTAATTACGACTACTTAATTACATATTTTCATTCAATAACAAATTATGGGTACCGTACGTACATAAAAATAGTAAAAACTAAGTCTAAATTACTACAACCTACTTACTTCGTAATATAAATTACATTAATCACGACTAACTAAATAACACTAATTGACTAGGATTACGGGAATAACGTCAAAAGCATACGATCAAAAATTACCTGCCTTTTAGGAGAAGAAATCAGCACTGCCAATTCTGAGCTACGCACTAGCTTCTTGAAGTAATGAGCTACGCACTCCCAATTTTGAGCGACGACTGCAATAATGACCTTCTGCGATGAGAGACTGAGATGAGTAATGACAAACTACGAGAAATTCGTGTTTATGGTCGAGCGAAAGGTGAACCTGGTGTGCTCACCCCATACATTGAGACTCATTATCACGAGCAGCGCTTCAGGTGAGGGGGACGACATCGTAACACTGACAAATATGTAAATGAGGGAGCAGGCGAGGGGGACGATACGGACATAATGACATTAGTGCAAATGAGAGAGCACGCAAGAGGGGCACGATACACAAAGAGTGACAATTGTGCAAACCAGATAGCAAAAAATAAAATATACCACGATTGGCCGACACATGCCACTTCAAAAGATGTCTGAGGATCGTTAAATTCATGATTAAGTTAACCCGAATAAACGTGGCAAATTCGGACCACATAAAATTCCCAAAAACAATACACAATAACTATGACTATGTCGGGAGGCTTCACATAAAATTTGTAATTTTCGGAGCTTGTCTGCTATCTGTAAAAACTCGTAAAAATTTCAAAATTGTATAAATTTTTTAGCAACATTCACAATGGATAAAATTATCAAAAATTACATTGTGAGGTACATTGTGTTGGGAGGTTGTAATTAAATTTTTATAATTTTTTGAGTTCATTTCATATATTTAAAAATTCAAATAATTACTAAATAAAAAAATTAGTGCAGGTAATTAAGCTGGCTAACTACCGCCCCCTCACCAGACAGCATGCTTGCCTGCCGTCCCCCCACTGGGTGGCAGGCTGCCTACCATTAGTGGCACTGGCACTGTCACCTCACTGGCACTGCCGCCCGTCTACCGAACGGCAGAAGTGATATTTTTTGCAAATACTATTCGTATACGGCTACTTTTATAAATATGATACATAACAGTGCCAAATATGGCTTTAACTCCTTCATAGAGTCCTAGTACACAACTCTCCATATACAATACTATGTCACAGTACACCAAAGGTAGAGTGTTGTTCCTTTGGGCTAGTTTATGGCTTTTGATTGTGCCTTATAGCTTTTGGCTATTTACGAAAGAGAATACGAAGAGGTAGGGACTTGTGTGTAATTTTGACTGACATAAATGAAATCGGTGTAGTGTGTACTATAATCAATTTATAGACCTCACCTTAAAAATATATTCTATTTGAAAAATAGTTACTATAGAAAAGCAGTTTTTAAAAAGTCGAAAAGAGGCCTAGGAGATTAGTCAAGTCATATGCTTTTTTTCTTAAAAAAAGAGAAATGCTTATATATAGCTTAATTGAGAAGACTTCCAAAAGGTCCAATGGTTATGAATTATTATTGTTATAATCCAAGTAAGCCTGAAATATCTAAAAGCACTACTCCACCATGACGCAAGTCCACTTGGCAACCTAACATACGAGAAGAAATTCGAATGTATATATTTTTATTTGTCGACCTAAACAAGAATAGCACAACTAATCGAAGAAACAGCTTGAGGAGATTACGGGTCAGACTTGAGATATCATGGAAAAAATGTCCAACTTGTGCAACTTTATTCTCCATCATGAAAACAAATACTAAGTAAAAAGTTTGTTAGCTTCTGGCAAAGGCGACATAGTTTGCACGCCAGGCAAAGTCCGCATAAAAAAAATACTAGCTAGTAGTACTTATCAACTAGGTGCTTGACTCATCATTCTAATGGATCCAATTGTCTATGGGTGGACCATGGAGAGGCTAATTCTACAAAGAAGTGTGCATGTCCACCTGCACAAACTTTAGCATCCCTTGTCCAAAGCAAATCAACATTTTTGAAGATAAGAGTGGGAAAAAGATGAAGGAAATCATGACTCCAAACAACATTACTGCATGACAAAGCCATGATGACATTGGTTTGTAATGGCTTCTGTTGAAGAAATTAAAAATTAATATAAATATCTACCTTTTCGAATTGGCTTCTCCACTACTCTCGTTTCAAAGATAAGTCAGGGGATCACGAATGTATCATGTACCTCATTTCTCTGGCTTCTATCTCGTGTATACATCTCCCCTCACTTTTTTACCACTCACCTCCTCTTTTTAAAAGCTAATTTTTTTGATCGCTACTATTTATTTTTTAATAAAAACTATCAATCATAGTTAAAAAGCTATGCGAAGAAGTCAATACAAACTTTCCTTAATACATGAATTTATTCCCCACTTGTGGAGTATCGCAATTATGCCCGCTGATGACCTTGTTAGCCTCCGTCCCCGAGGCGCCAAAGTTGTCCCTTATCGCCACCGTGTTGTCATCGCCTTCTCTAACGACAAAGCCACACCGTATTGAGGGAGGCTTACTAGTTACTAGTATCGAACTCGATAAAACGAAGGGCTTGAACTAAAAAAATAGAGAAATCTGATGAAACACCTCAATGTAATAGTATGGTTTAAAGTCACAATCTATCTTTAGCATTATAGCAAAATAAGGAGCTTCTCGAAGCACTTTCGATGACAGTGGGAGCACTCGCCGTTATCAACACGAGGATTTTCCCGTAAGGCAAGAGTAGTCCCTATTTTTTTTCTCCTCTTTTTAAGAGACCATAGAAAAGTCTAAAACATATTTGTGATGAATAATTGATATTTTAGTTAAGTTAAATTTGAGTTTTACAAAAGTAGAGATACTTTAAGGTGAAAGTGAAGATAGAGTAAATGGAAAGTGTCCAGGAGCTTCGTCGTGGGTATTCAGTAGTTAGCCAAATACCGGATTAGTTCCTTCATCAAAACTACGACACGGGAAAGCACAATGGAGAAGTGGTAAAGGCTTTGAGAAGCGTGCGTGAGCATGTAAAACCTGTGTTCCCTGCTCGTTCCGGCTTGGGCTTCGGGCTTTAGGCTTATTTTTCACTATTCAATAATTTCGTCTTTTTCTGGTTTTTTGGCTTTTTTAAGCTTTTTTGTCGGTTCTATTTTTTCCCGTATTCATTTGTACTGTCTGTGATGGGCTAACCTGTTTTTTCTATTTTTAAATTTTTAAAATTGAATTACGCCAAATAAGCCACTGTCAGATACATTGTTTTTTCAACCAGCTACAATGATTTTCAGCCAAAAGCCACTTAAAATAAGCCCTTTTGAGCAGGGTGTTAATGAGTTGATGGGTTTCCTGGTAGGCTTAATGGGTTGAACCCATTAGGATTGTTGCTGGTTTTTAAAGGAAGAAGAGGAGATGGTAGATCTAAGGATTCCAAAGTTTAGGTGTTTGTTCTACCATCTTGTTTATTTCTATAGTTGTAAGAGAGAAAAATTAAGAGAGGGAAGAGTGGTGCTTTGGTTGCACGTTGTAATTATCTATGAATATGTAAACTTCATCTTCCAGTAGAAATGGACCAAAGTTTTTGTCTCAATCATGTTATTGTTTGCACTCGTCCTTGGTTTTGCTAGTTCTTTGAGTTAGATTTGTAATTTCGTGTTTGTGGTTGTTTTAGCCTAATCTCTTGTTTAAATTGACTTGCTAAAGAATAGATATGAAAGACCTTATGTCTTAGATCTCATGAGCAAAAAGTAAATTGAGTTTTAAGGTTTTGGTGTTCTTGTAACCTAAATTCGATTTCTCTCAATTTAGTGAACTCGAGGCTAAGAACTTTTTGATTCGTAATTGGTTTAGATTTCTAATTTCTTGAGCAAATCTCATGCAAAATTTGGAAGTGTATTGATGAGATGTGAACAAGTTTTTAAAATTTGAGTTTTGTCTTGAGAGGCTTTTAGGTCTGAGAACAGGGGACCGATCAGACTAGTCCTGGACCTACGGTCCGACCAACCCCACCGGTCTGATCGACCTTGTGACTACGGTCCGACCATCCTTAGGATGAATGGTGTTGATTTTATTAGCTTAGATCTTTAGTCTTGTTTTATAAAATATAGTTTGTACAATTGGAACATGTTGACTATCATGGTGAAGATTTTAAATACGCTTGTGAAAAAAAAATTCTACCCCTATTATTGCGACATCGGCCCTACGCTTTTTCTTCCGACACTGGTGCCACACCTTGTGCTTGGCATGCAGATTTTACACGTGCAACAATCAACGGGCTGCCGAGAGAGACCGCGGCGAGGGAATCAAGCCGGTGAAAACGTAGCCCCCCTCCTCTTCATGCCAGGTGGGCCTAGGAGATGGAGCTGTGGTCAACTAAGGACACGGCCGCTATTCACAAGGAGAAGAAGAAAAGGCGAAAACCCAAAGCAATAAGAGCAAGTATAATAAGAGGCTGTTAGTAGACTGTATGCTGAGGTGGAGGAGAGAGAGGAGGAGAGAGAAGAGAGGTGGGCTGTAAGTTTACAGCCAGCTGAAGCACAAGAACCAAGAAACTTTGTGAGAGAAAGGGGTGGGTCATACAGCCTTCAGCTGGCTATAAACTACTATATGAATGTGCTGACAAGTGGACTGTAAGTGTCCATACAGCCAGCTGAAGGCTATATTATTAGCCTTGGTCTAAGGGCATACATAATGCTCTAGCCTGAATGGGTGCCCCAAACTCCACGTTGCCTTCAGGCCTCCACATTATTTGGAGTGGTGGCCCTGCAGAGTTTCAGTGGCCTACAGAAGCAGCAGGAGCCTCACATAAAGTGGCCTATAAATAGTTAAAGTCAAGCCACTATTTGAAACTATATATATTATGAAAAAAATAAAATTTCATATAGCTAACGTGGTACTATTCTCTCTCCTAAGACTATTAGGGCATCTCCAATGGTTCTAGCTAGCAACTAACTAGCAAACTTCCACATCATTTATATAGTACACACTAAAAGCTAACATTCTAAAGAACTATCTATAAGGATAGCTATTTGATGATTACATTCACACACAAAAAAGGACTATCATTTATAGAGGCTGCCTCGTTTTGCGTTATAGACTAGTGTTTAAGGAAGAGCTGGCTCGGTTTTTTTTGCATACTCTTTTTCCTCCACATAGGATATATGTTGATATGTACATACATATAGCTAGCTGACTCAGACCATCGAAGATATCCTTATACAAAGATAGTCTCTACTGTAGATACCCTAAAACACGGCCCCGACACGAAAGCGGCACCTCATCGTCTCGCCTATGGCCAGCGATAGTATGGCGCACGGGCCCCACCGCCTGCCCTTACCCTTGACTTGTGCACAGGGGAGCTCAGCTCGAGCTAAAGCCAACGGCGCCCGCACAAGAACAAATGCCATAGCCATACTAAAGTAAACAACTTCAATCTTTCGAATAAAAAAATACCCTCTTCGGCTCACAATATAAATCCAAACTCCAATGTACGTACACACAAAAGAGATATTAACCTTTCTAAAAATAATACTATTGAACCATATATATATACCTTATTAAATAGTATACTATAATTATTATTTTTGTCAACATTAAAATAGATTTATATGATGAAAATATTATAATAACTATACTTTTATCTTGTAATAGATTTATATTGTAGAAAAACATATTCCAAAAATAAGAACTTATCGTCTTATCCTATAGGACGAAGAACGTTTCCTAAGAAGAACGGCTCATACTGTTGGACGAAGGGAGTAACAATAAATCCTAAGCAAGTTACTGTTCAATGGAGGAGACATGATCGGATCAAAGTAAAATTTAACGGACCCTCCCTTATAAGTTCATAGATCATATTTTCTAATGGTACTTAGATAAAAAAAGATAAGTAAAAACTGCCAAATTACTTCTAATTATTATCTTTAAATATTATATTTAGTACATATATGTGAAAAATAGTATATAAAGTTAAATATTTATTAAACATATAAAAAATATTATACTAATTTTATATTATAATATAAAATACACTCTATATTTATAAACAAAATCACTTACAAAATACCTCAAATAAACTTACAGATAGGAGTACTAACTAATCGAAAGAACAAATTGGAGAAGCATATGCTAGGGTGCTGCTGCTAACGATCGCTCACGCCGCGTGGGCGTGGCCGTGGCCGTAGGCGGCGCCGGGCGCGTGGAGGTGGTCGCCCTCGTAGGTGACGACGAGCATGGCGGGGTCGTCGGTGGCGCGCTCGACGTGCTTCCGCGCGGGGCAGCCCTTGACGATGCTGCACCTGTAGTAGCCGCGCGGGTAGGGGGACCCCTTGACGGGCTTCTGCCCGTACTTGCGCCACGAGTACTCGTCCGCTGGGATGTCCGCCACGCGCGACCCCACCGCCGGCACCCGCACCGTGCGCCTCGCCCGCTGCTTCCTCTTCTTGGAGCAGTGGCACCGGCCCCCGGCGGCCGCAGCGTCGGAGTGCGCGCCGCCGCCGGCGCAGGGCTGCTGCTGTTTGCGCTTGGTCCCGCCCGCGAGCGGCGGCTTGCCGGAGGACACCGCCAGCTGGTGGTTCCGGCCCTTCGACACGCTGCCGTCTCCCCCCGCCGTCACCGACGAGAAGAACGACGTCGACGTCACCGATGCCGCTGCGGGCGCCTTGGTCGGCTTCGTGAAGTCCAGCGTCAGGCTCTTCTGAGAAGCCGGCTGCGAGGCCAGCGCAGGCGGCGGAGAGGCAGGAGGGGCCGTCGTCGGCGCGGCGGTACTCCCGACGGGCCCGCGGCGGAAGCGGGCGTGGCCGGTGCGGTCGAGGATGTTGACGACGCGGTGGAATCTGGAGACGGACTGGTCGGCGATCTCGCCGAGCGGCGGCTGGCGGTCGATGGCGCTGGGGGAGACCGAGGAGACGAGGAGCTCGAGGCTGTGGAGCCTCGCGGCGGGGGGCTCCTGGAACGCGAGCCGCTCCTCGGCGGCGACGGGGCCGCGCTGGGCGTACCCGCAGCCCATCAGGTCCACGGCCATGGTCGCTCGACGGCGCCGGAGAGGAGCGGTGAGGGAAAGGCGCGGCCTTTATCTGGCTCCACGCGGCGGCTCTCGGCTTGTGGCTTGGGTTGTGACTTGTGAGACGTGAGGCAGGAACGGACGCGCGCTGAAGGGGGGTTTATAAGTGGAAATCGATGTGGGGAGAGGAAAGAGAAGACGAGGAATAGGATAGACGCAAGTCAATGGGCTCGTTATCTTTTTCTCTCTTTTTTCCATCTTACCACAAAGTCAAGGGAGTTTATTGATATTGATGTCGATGGACGACGGCTAGGTTCTTTCTAGCCTCAAGATGACTCATGCTTACTTGTGCTATCTGCAGCAATTAGTTTTAAAATAATATATTTTTAAGATAAAGTAAATAAAAAAATTATAGTAAAAAATATACTAAATTCAGCTGTACTAGTTAAAATCATATATAACTATTTTCCTATACGTACTATCTCTCGCAAACAGCCAAAATTCAAATATTTAAACAATAAGCTTAACAAAATACACCTGAGATATTGCCCCAGGGTCGTTTCAGATAACTTCTCTTGGACCGAAATGGCGACAGAAGGGGGTTGAATGTCGCCTCTTTAAAAAACACTTCCCCTCAAAGTACCTAAAGAAAAATGATCTTCGCCGATAGCAACAGGTGCTATGAAGAAAAAAGAACTTACTGGAGCAAGGAGAAAACACCAATGGGACAAGAACTTTAACTAGAGAAGATAATGAGGAAAATCAGCATTCAACAGGGGCTGTCAACAGAGTACTGATTTTCAGACCAAAACTTTGAACTTCAAACTGCAACCAAATTTGGGAATTCCCTTTGGATTTCTTAGCCCAGAACTAAAGGATAATGACCTAAATAGCCAAAGGAGCCAAAGGAACCAGAAGAAACCACCTCAAAACCAAGAAATCAGAGATTTGACTCAAAGCTGAAAATACAGAGCAGTAGAGACAAAAACTTAAATTCCCACTCAATCCTTGAATCTTTAGCCACGAAACTTTGAGGATAGTAACTTAATAGCCACAGGAATCTGCATGCCAAGTTTCGTCATTTTTCATGAAGGGAATCAAGAACAGCCCCAAACCCTAGAATGAGCAAAAACTGATTAGGTACAGCTCAAAATCCAAATTGCTATCTATTCACTGATCCCTTGACCATGAAATTTTGGGACTAGCTAGTAAATAGCCTCTGAACTCTTTATGTCAAATTTCAAGCCATCTAGCGAAGGGAATCAAGAGTTTCTCCAAAACCCTATAAACTGAAATCATGAACAAAGGGAGGCCAAAACTTAAAACTGAAATTAAAACGAAGATTGCTCTTGGGAAACTCGATCAAATGATCTTGAGGCACTATCCCATAACTGAGCAACCCATGTTGCACATCCACAGCATGAACCAACTCAAAACTCAAAAATCAATCAAAGAGGCATCGAAGGCAAAAATACCAGAGAAGCACGATCTCAAACAAAAGCCATCTTGGATTGATAATGAGGAAAAGAGATACATGATTACAAGAAGTATCAGCTCATAAAATCACTACAACCACATACATGCTTGGAATGATCAAGAACTCTCCATCCTTCCAAGAACAGAGCTCTCACATAGAAGACATCGAAGGGGACACAGTCAACAGCCTTCCTGTATCTTCCACCAACTAAAGACTAAAGCCAAAACAATCCTCTAAAGCCTATTTTGACTAAAGTAAACCCTAGAATCCATAAGAGGGCATGCAGCCACCAACATCTATTTATAGCCCTTGGCTAACGGGTTTCCAACCCGTTACGCCCGCTGGATGCAACGGAACCCGCTCCAGCTTGTGCAGCCTCGCGAAATTACCGATTCGCCCCTCTTGCACCTTCTGGGAAGCTTCCGCGCTCCTTGTCGTCCACGACTCGCAACCACATCGAATCTCCGCGGTCTTCGACACATCCGACCGTTCTGACCTCGACACCGCCTGTGTCTAGTCCGGTCACCTCGTGTCTCACCACGACTTCACCTCGACATCCTGCAGTCACACAGACAAGAAACACGTCAAATAGCACCGCTCGATACATGAAAGCGTAAATAGAATAAACACATCATACTTACCTATGATGAAGTCCAAACCTGTCGAATCATCGGAATATGCATCCTAATCCCATATGACCAAGTTTGACCAAGTCCGACCGAGCCCGATTGCACCCCGCAACGTCAAGGTCCGAACCCCTCAAACCAAACTCGACTCTCCTAAACCGATGCCAATTACTCATCATAAGCACGGGATGACCTCCACATAGTCTCTCAACTTCATTGTTTCTCAAGTTTAATAAAAATCTGGATTGTTTCAGATACACTATGTGTTTAAATTTAAAAAGAATCCTAAAGCTAAATTTTTATTTTTTGTCTTGAGTCATGTTGATCTCTTCTAGTTTTTACATGCTATTATTGTGTTGTCATCCGTGCTGCGGGACTAAACTTTTTAACATATTTTGACACATATGTTAGTCACAAATATAATATTATCATTAATTACAAAAACAAAATTTTAGGATCTACCCTGCTTGGTTGGGCTGAAAAGATGTGGCTTATGGCTGAAAATGCACTATAATTAG
The DNA here is from genome assembly GCA_017311315.1 of Dendrocalamus latiflorus. Lineage (NCBI taxonomy): Eukaryota > Viridiplantae > Streptophyta > Magnoliopsida > Poales > Poaceae > Dendrocalamus > Dendrocalamus latiflorus. Next base: position 7,133,232 of record CM029628.1, read on the forward strand.
CTGAAATTTCACTGTAGCTGAAGGTGACTTATTTGGCGTAATTAAATTTTTAAAAATTAAAAATAAAAAATATGTTAGCTTATCTTGGACAACGCAAACAAATACAGAAAAAAGAACCGACAAAAAAGCGAAAAAAGAGAAAAAAAAATTAGAAAAAGACGAAATTTATGAATAGTGAAAAATAAGTCAAAAGCTAGAAGTTGAAGCTAAAACGAATGCTTTCAACAGGGCACATAATTGACTGCAAGTTGAATAAGCTATGACCCTTTTCTGTGTAATATTCCAGGGGTTGCCACAGGGAATAACGTTATAGCTCCTGCAAAAGTAATAACAATCAAAGCCGTATGTGGAGAAGCTTGTACAGATAAAAATGGAGCTAAATCCGCTCACTGGTTATCATGGGATGAAAATCGAATACATATTAATGACGGTGAGAATGGATGGCATTTTAGAGGTCCTGTCTAGCAGTAATACACAGTTTAGACCACCAAGTAATTCGGACAAGAACCAGCACACGGTGAGAATAAATTACTAGAACCAAGTAGTAAGAACTTTTTTTTTCAGATTTAAGCACACTTATAAATCCTAAGACTAAAATGGGAAATTCTTGTAGAAACCAGGAGAAGTACCTGTAGAGTAGACAAGGGAGGAGAACTAGAGCACTTCATGTAGTGGCTGAAGCCGAGATGGGAAGCAGTGAGTTCACGGCTGCACGGCCGTAGCCGCACACTCGAGCACCAGCGCGCCCAGCAGCACAGTCGCATGCATCCTGGCACACGCAGGGCTCCGAGTCCCGCCGTGGCACACTGAGCCACAGGGACGGCCAGTGGAGCCGATCTGTTCAACTGGAACCTTGGAGGTGAGCGCCATGGCGACCAGAGGTCCACCAATGGCGAAATCCCAGGGAAAACCGAGCCAAATAGGTAGAAAAATCAAGACCGCAAATAGGGCCAAATCGAGTGGGGAGACCTAGGAAATATCACTAGGGTAGACGAGGAAGCAGCCGAGCGGAGGGCAGCTGCAAGACGCGCCGCTCGTCGGATTTGGCTGCGGCGGTACGGTCGGCGTGAGCAAGAAATGGGGAACTAACTGAGAACACTATGTGGGGTTCTTTTGGGCTTAATATTAATTTATAGTTATACTAGCTTTTAAATGGTACATTTTTTAAAACGAGATCAATAGAAAAATTATAGTAAAAAGTATACTGAGTTTAACTGTATTATTATCTGATCAAAATTATATGTGACTATTTTTTTTGTGTACAGCTTTTCGTAAACAGTTAGATTTAAAATAATTAAGTTATAAGCTATCGGCTTTAGCAAAGAAGGAGTAAAGGGCACCAGGGGAGGCTATTGGCGTGTGAGGAGGCTTTTCTTTAGCCATGGGGCACACCGTACACGAATATTGCTGTCCCGTTCCCGCGCCGAGCAGACCAATGGCCTGGAAGGCGCTGCCGTGCTGAACCAAACCACGTAAAAGCTAACAAACTAGATAATCACTGGAAGTTGAAATGCTAACCATCGAGATCATGCTGCTTTGATTTTGATTAATTTGGGCTTTCACGCTTTTCCACACACCTCTGTCACCGTTAATTTAGCCCCTTGACAAATTGCTCCGTAGCTAGCAGCGTGTGGATGACTATGTACCGCTTGGAAACTTCTCATTCGGGGAAAATAGGGTAGTCGTGCACTCGTGCTAACCATTTGATTTGGGCCCACTCGGTTGGGCTAAAAAATTATGATTTATAGCTGAAATTACACTGTAATGACTGGAGTTTTACTGTAGCTGAAAGTGACTTATTTAGCATAATTAAATTTAAAAAAAATTAAAAATCAAAAAAATATGCTAACTTATTACGGACAACACGAACGAATATAGGAAAAAAGAACAGGCAAAAAAGCTTAAAAGCCAAAAGTTCAGAAAAAGACGAAATTTATGAATAATGAAAAATAAGCCAGAAATCAGAAGTTGAAACTGAAATAAGCGGAGCCTTTACACGGTAGGCTCTTGGATCCAAGACCAATGGACCGTATGGGTTGCCCGTTGTTTTGCCTATATGGAGTCCTGAATTGCCCACGCAAATTTTGGGAATCCACCCATCATTGTCTTTCAAATTAGGAAAAAAACCCTTCCTAGCTAGCTTTGAAGAACATGATGTTTTTTTCTCTCGATTTCTATCTAGTTAGATTCTTGCAAACACTAAATACTAAACTATTTTGCGTGAAGTTCTAACAATATTTATTTGAAATATCTGCGTCCTCAAGGAATGAGAAGTGCCAACATAGGGACGATCTTTCAGGAAGAAGCTAGGACGCTAGAAAATGAACGGAAGGAACAGTGCACTAGTAGCCTACAACTAGAAGCTGTGGTTGCTAAGGCAAGTAACTGTGTGTGTGTGTATATATATATATATATATATATATATATATATATATATATATATATATATATATATATATATATATATATATATATATATGAACTAAATGTACCTGCTTTACTATGAATAAAAAATATTATATCACCATATCACGTCGATTCGACATCCCCAAGATTAGTCTACTTGGCCCATTCCCTTGGCTCTGCCTCCGCGTCATGCCTCAGTGCGCACGGCTCTGCTACGAGCCTAGTAGAGCTTTCTTGTTTTTTCTTTTTTTTCTTGTTAGAGAATTTTTTGAGAGGCGGTATTTGTTTATTGATATATTATCTTTTTTGTTAAAGATTTTTAGAGGTGAAACAACACAGACACGTATAGCCTACAAGTCGGCGCATCGATTAGGAGATAGGGCAGATAGAAGGAGAGCGGGTAGGGTTAAGGTGAATAAACCACCACTATCAATTTTTTTCCTTTTAAGTTGTATATAGAGATGCATGTAGTAGTACCCTTTTGCTGGTAAAATCCAGGCCACACGCTGGAAAGAGCGGGGCAAGGAGAGCCGTCGGATCTTACAGTTCCGGGCTTGACCGTTCGTCGGCGGGTGGTCGTCGCTGCCGTTTGCCTTTGTCCTTCGCTTGTTTTTAAGTAGTAAAAGGGCCGTCAGGACCGGGCCTTTTGTGAATCGTAATTGTTAGGAAACTTGGACTCTATCCAAGAGTCCTGATCTAATTGGGCACCCCACCATAGACTATAAATAGAGAGTCATACCCCCCTCATTATGTACGCATTAAAGAAAGGCAATAAAGAAAGACCGGGAGTTCTCTCTACCTCTCTGTGTGTTCAATCTATTCTCTCTGTGATTCTGTGATTGATTCGTTCTTGTTCTAAGCAGAGAAATCGCTCGGACTGGTCGCCAGCGACGGTTTCTCAACACGTTATCAGCACGACTTCGCTCCGGTGAACGAGGTAATCATCGAAGCACAGATTGAATTTTCTAGATCGCTTTTGAATCTGTATTTTCTTTCCGCGTTCTAGATTGAAATTCTACGGTGCAAATCCGCCCTAATTTACCGCGAGCAGACTTGAAGTCGCCGGCACAATGTCGATCGGTAAATTGTGAAACGGGGTAGATGTTGATTGCACTGTAGATTAGATGCAAATCCGCCCTAAATCTACCGCGAGCAGATCTGAAATCGCCGGCACAATGTCGATCGGTGGATTACGAAACAGGGTAGATGTTGATTGTATCGTAGATTAGAAACGGAATTTTGAATGGTATTGTTTGATTCTGCACGATCATGGCATGAAAAAAAATATTGCGCCCATCGGCTCTGCATGGCTACTGCGCAAAAAAAAGAAAAAAAAAAGTGCTGGCCAACTAATGCCTCCAGCATGAGGCACCGTCGCCGCCACCACGCCAGCATGCGTGTGCAACGCTGGCCGCCGGCCTGATGCCTGCTTACCGCCGGCAACTCAGCCGCCACCTTGAAACCCGGGCTTGAAGCCGGCGCAGTCGCCCCGCATGGCGCCGTCATGGACGCCTTCGTCGCGCCGCCCTGCATGGCACCGCCGTGCCCGCTGCAGGCCGCCGCCGCCCTCCGCCCCGCACGGCGCCGCCTCGCGTCTTGGCCCGCCGCCTCTCGCGCTCAGACCGCCGTCGGTGGGCTCAACCCCACCAGCGACCGCCTTGAGCCCCGCTCCCAAATCCTCCGCCTCCCGCTCGGGGAGAGCCGCTGCCGCTGAACCGGCTCATGGCCGACCGGTGCTCGTGCCGCACCCGCGTCAGCTTAACCAGCCGTCGAACCAGTTTGGCCGCCACCGCACCTGAGGTTCACCGCCGGACCCACCGCCTATCGCGCTGGCCCTGCATGGTCTCCGCCGCTCGCCGCAAGGCCCCGCCTTGCCGCTGGCCTTGCTCGATGCCGCCACCACTTGGCCTCCCGGTTGGCCGCCCGAATGCGACCCCGCGACCATCTCCTCGAGCCGCCGCTCCACGCGCTGGCCAGCAGCCGCGCCCGCCCGCCCGGAGAGAGCCGCTGGCCTGGCCTCCTCCTCGCGTCCGGCCGGATCTGGGTGCGCCGCCGCCCGAGTTGTGTTGGATCCCACCGCCGCCGCACGGGACCCCGCATGGCCCCGGCTCGCCGGCCGCCCGCTCGGCGTGCGCCCGCCCGTCCGCCGCCGCCTTGCTCTCAGCGCCCGGCCTGCAGCCGCCGCCGCACCGGACCCCGCATGGCCAAGCTCGCCGGCCGCCCGCTCGGCGTGCGCCCGCCCGATCCGCCCGCCGCCGCCGCCACAAAAGAAGTGGGCAGGGAAACCCTACCGCCCATGGGGTAAGTTGGCCGTGTGGGCCGGCCGGGCTAAGTGGGCCATTTGAGCCGAATGAATGGTGGGCCGGGTGGGGGAAAGAATGGGCCGCGGGCGGGGATGGGCCGGGAGAAACGTATCCGGCCGAAGAAGAAAAAAAAGGGAGAGGGCCGTGCGGGGGGGGGGGGGGGCGAAATTGCAGAAAAACCCCTCGGTTCTCTGTAAATTACCGATGAGCCCTTAAACTTTCAATTTCAGTCCTAAATTTTGCAGAATAGGCCTCGTAATTCTGAAAATTGCGAATAAGCCCTCAAATTTACGAGCGGGTCCAGAATTTTGCAGAAAACCCCTCTGTAAATCAGAAAATTGCACGATTTTTTCTCTGAACTGAAATTTTTGCGTAAAAACCCCTGGAATTGCAGAATTTGCTGAAATTTCATATTTTAGCATAAAAGGGCATCGGGAATCCGAATTTTGCATTATTTTTAGCATTTGAAGCTTATTTATTTATGCCATTATTATTCTCTGTATTTTCTGTATTTATTTACTGTTTTTGGTTAATTGTAATTGTTTTAATTGCTTTTAATCACCGAAATTAGCAGTAAAATTATAGAAAATGCATAGAAAATTCTGGAACATTACGAGAACCTTTGTACCATTTATTTACCCACAGTGAATTATTCCGTGCATGTCTACCAGCAGTAGACTTATACACATTTAGATGACTAGCATCACGAACTGAAAGTTCGAGGAGCTGGCCCAGCATGGCCAAAACTATCTGATGTAGGCATCCGATGTCGAGATTGTGCTTGGAGCCAGAAAGCTTCGCGCGACTATTGGGATTGGCGGATTGAATGACGACTAATCCACGCCTAAAGAGAATGATCAGGCACTTCATTTTCTCAGGCACCACTTCTGCCCCACTCTCAAGAATGAGTATATGGCGGAAAAGAACGCGCTAGTACTCTGGACCGCACTCAAGAAGCGGCTTGAGAGGCTCAAGTACACCATTCTTCCTCAAGCAGAGCAAGAGTGGATCAGACTGAGGTTTGCCGACTTTAAGATGGTCGGGGAATACAATTCTGCCTTGCATAGGATTTGTACCCCAATACAGAAAATTGAGAAAATCCTTCCACCCTAATGCAGTATAATCCGCACGCAATTATCGTCAAGACGGCTATGAGGAATATGCCGAATTGATTGATATGATGCAAATTGCAGAAGCTCAGGACGAAGTTCTCCGCAAGAACTAAGTCACTCAGCCATCTGAGAGCTCCACTGGCCGTGAAGCCAACGCCGGGAGCAACAAGGTGCGAAAGCCCTTGATAGATAAAAGGGGAAGTAAGGGTAAGACCGTAGCCCAGAAAGGCAAATCAGACGCTCCACATGAGAATAAGGCTAGCAAGCCAAAACGGGATGGCAAAGGGCAGCATGAAGCCCACTTTGCATTGGTTGAGGGGGAGAGTTTCGAGCAGCTGCCCGCGCTAATGGAGGTTGAGACCATCCAAGCAGCAGCACCCCCTCTCGACCTAGAAGCAGCCAACGCCATGATTTCTCTTGAAGAGAATGTCAACCCTGAGAAAATAGCAGAAGAAGTCTAGTGCACTGAATGCATTTTGACTTTAATTGTCATTTATTTTGTGTGGAAGAATATGTTAGAATTTGCATGGATGGTACTTAAGAATTATTATTTTCTCGTGATGGTTGGATGATATTTGAAGAATTCATTCATTTATTCAGTTTATGATGGCATGACATGTTCTGATATTGGTGTATTTATTTATGTGTTAATTGCCTTCTCATGCATGTTAATAAATACCCTATATTAGAACACGTGTAGCGCCCTATGAAGGAACTGTGCTTAGCTAGCAGCGGCACAATGCATATCATCTTAAGAGAGACTAAGTATTTTCAGTCGATTCGTAAGAGCACTAACAGCCTTACGACAATCGCTAGAAGCGATGCATGTATAATTGGTTCTGAAAGAGCCATAATGGGCACAACTTTGGTCATTGAAGAAGCCTCATTGTACTCAGAATCGACTAGAACTCTCCTAAGTTTTAAGAATATCCGCGCAAATAGTTTCCGCGTTGAGACTAAAGAAGAGTACGGTAAGGAATACCTGCTCATTACGAAGCGCAAAAGGGTACTAGAAAAACTTCCTTCACTAGAAAATAGGCTATATTATACCAACATTAAAGCGCCTGTAGCGTACACTGTTCTGAAAACAGTGTTTAGAAGCTCTGAACTATTCTGTCTCCGGCATGACAGATTAGGCCACCCAAGTCTTAGGATGATGAGAAACATAATAACTCGCATGGGCATAATATTAATGTGAAGAATTTCCCGAATCATGAAGATTTTGTGTGCCCTGCATGTGCCACCGGGAAACTAATTATTAGACCCTCCACTCTGAAAGTGAAGGATGAAGTCCCTGCATTCCTGGAACGCATCCAGGGAGACATTTGCGGTCCCATTCAACCCGTCTCAGGGCCGTTTAAGTATTTCATGGTGCTCATTGACGCTTCTTCGAAGTGGTCATATGTGGGTTTGTTGTCCACAAGAAACCACGCCTTTGCAAAATTGATCTCGCAGATCATTCGCATCAGAAATGTGTTTCCTGAACATCACATCAAGTCTATTAGAATGGACAACGCCGACGAAATTACTTCAAAGGCATCTGATGATTATTACATGGCGATGGGAATTACAGTTGAGCATTCGGTATCGCATGTCTATACCCAGAATGGTTTGGCAGAGGCTTTAATTAAAAGAATTATTGCCCGACCCTCTTGCATAATTGAAATCTAGCAGCTACATGTTGGGGACACGCAGTCCTGCATGCAGCGAATCTCATCAATTTTAGACTTTCGGCCTACAACATCCATTCACCTATGCAGCTAGCGCAAGGGTCACCACCGAAATTTTCCCAACATTAGGGGGAGGAAATCAACCACTTGATAAAGAATGTCGGGAAATTACGTGGCAAGCCTGGGGAATCCATGTAGATGACCCGCGCACTAGAGAAGTCCAGAAGACATTAAATGGCAAGCCACAAGAATTCATGCAGATGACCCCGCACTGGTGAAGCGAATAGAGAAGTCTAGAAGACAAGAGAAGTCTAGAAGACAAGAGAAGTCCAGAAGACAAGAGAAGTCTAAAAGACAATAGATTTGCAAGCAGTAGCAAATCAACTGCCTGATCACTTTAGTGATTTGAAGAGCGTGACTAAGTCGCATGTGCCTGAACGCACTGCACCGGAGAGGGTTGAAATACCAAAGAAAATTGAAGGTATCCCTAATCTCGTCCAGAGGCCTCAGAAAAATAAAAAAGAGAGGACGAGAACTCCGGTTCCTCGAATCCTTAGTAACCGGGGACGCCTGGTGAAGAAGGATAAGAGGGATTTATCACAGCCGATCATTGAAGTCCCCCAGAATGAGAAGGGGAGCCAGTTGAGACCTGGCACAAGTATGACACCTTCCGAAAAGGACATACCGGATCTGAATATCCCCATCGGCATGGATGTGTGCGCACACATCAGAGCCGAAAAACTAAAGGGACTTGCCACCGCAATTGAAAGAAGCGATGCGCAAGGTGAAACTCCAGAAGGAGCAACTCATGAAGAAATAGCTACAAATTATGTGCACATGGGAGAGTCCCTGAATAGGACAACAGCTAATATCGATATCTACTTCGCAAAGAAAATCGCCACCATCATCGATCTTGATCCCGAGCCTGCATCGCTCGCTGAATGTAAGAAAAGATCAGATTGGGAAGATTGGAAGAAGGCAATAGCAACTGAATTGCTATCTCTGAATAAACGAGAGGTGTTTGGGCCCGTATGCCGCACACCTCCCCACATACACCCCGTTGGGCACAAGTGGGTATTTGTTCGAAAGAGAAATGAAAGAAATGAAGTAGTGAGATACAAAGCAAGGCTGGTAGCCTAAGGTTTCACTCAACGTCCTGGAGTTGATTATGAAGAAACCTACTCCCTAGTCATGAGTGGAATTACCTTTAGATACTTGATCTCAAATGGCAGTGAACTTGAATTTGGAAATGAAATTGATGGATGTTGTGACTGCATACCTTTACGGTAACTTGGATTCGGAGATTTACATGAAAATCCCTGAAGGAATTCCTCTCCCGAACCAAGACAGAGCAAATAGAAATCTGTACAGTGTGAAACTCAGAAAGTCACTGTATGGACTGAAACAATCTGAAAGAATGTGGTATAATCGCTTAAGCGACTTTCTCTGCAAGAAAGGCTACACGAACAATGAAGACTGTCCTTGTGTATCTATACGGCGATCCCAGAATGGATTCTGTATAATCTTTGTGTATGTAGATGATCTGAATATCATCGGGACAGCCGAAGACATAAAAGAAGCAAGCTCCTACTTGGAGTCAGAATTTGAAATGAAAGACTTGGGCAAGACCAAGTTTTGCTTAGGCCTGCAGCTTGGTACATCAGTCGACCTACACCCAGAAGGTGCTCGAAAGGTTTTGAGAAGGCATTTCCCTCGAAAGTACCGATGATCGGTAGGTCTTTACAGCAAGAAAAAGATCCTTTCCGACCAAGGGAAGAGGGGGAGGAAGTCCTGGGACCGGAATTCCCATACTTGAGTGCAGTGGGAGCACTCATGTATTTAGCAAACTGCACTAGACCGGACATTGCATTTGCCGTGAATCTGTTAGCAAGGTACAGTGCAGAGCCCACCAAAAAGCATTGGCAGGGCATAAAGGACATTTTCCGATACCTCCAAGGTAGCAAGGACCTCGGATTGTTTTACAGAAAGAATCAAGATCTGAACTTGATTGGCTATGCAGATGCTGGGTATCTGTCAGACCCGCATACCGCTAAGTCATAAACAGGCTATGTATTCCTGTGTGGTGGAACTGCAATTTCATGGAAATCGTCTAAGCCAAGCCTGGTAGCTACTTCGACGAACCACTCAGAAATTATAGCACTTTATGAAGCCGCACGAGAGTGCGCTTGGCTCCGCCGAATGGTTCACCACATCCAGCAGTCATGTAGGATGAACATTGTGCAAACCCCCACAATTATCTATGAAGATAATGCCGCTTGCGTTGCACAAGTGCAAACGGGCTATGTGAAGAGTCATCTCACAAAGTATATCAACCCCAAGTTCTTCTATGCACATGAATTGCAAAAGATGGACGACATTAAAGTACTGCATACTAAGTCATGTGAAAATCTCGCAGATTTATTCACTAAGTCACTCCCCGCATCTAGCTTTGAAAGGTGCGTGCGTGAAATTGGAATGATGAGACTTAGAGAAGTGCAGAATTCAGGGGGAGAATTCTCACAAGCTCGCTAATAAATCTTGATCATGAAGATTAAGTACCCAAAAATAAAGTCTTGCAGACTAAATGAATTTGGGTGAATTGTACTCTTTTTCCCTTGACGAGTTTTCCATGAAGTTTCTCGACCAAGGTTTTTAATGAGGCAATTCGTGCATCGCAGCATCACATGTATCATGTACTCTTTCTCCAAATTTTTCCCACTGGGTTTTTATGGAGTTTTGACGAGGCATGAGCATGTTGGGTGAGTGCCCAAGGGGGAGTGTTAGGAAACTTGGACTCTATCCAAGAGTCCTGATCTAATTGGGCACCCCACCATAGACTATAAATAGAGAGCCATACCCCCCTCATTATGTACGCATTAAAGAAAGGCAATAAAGAAAGACCGGGAGTTCTCTCTACCTCTCTGTGTGTTCAATCTATTCTCTCTGTGATTCTGTGATTGATTCGTTCTTGTTCTAAGCAGAGAAATCGCTCGGACTGGTCGCCAGCGACGGTTTCTCAACAGTAATCGTCATTTGCCTCGTCTTTATTTTGGTCTTTTTCTTTTCTGTTTGGCCTCTTGGCTTGGCGGTCCATCCATTATGTTGGCACTCGTGCTAGTAGTATGTTCGTTCATGCTGCTGAACTAGTTAGGGAAAAATACCTTGGATTGCAAAAAATTTTGCCAGGCAATGAAACGAATGAAAGAGACGAAATTTGAAATTTTTATCCAAAATTTCGGACGAATTTTTCAAATAGCATTTGAATTTTGATGAATTTTAACCAAAATTTAGATGAAATTTGGATAAATTCAAATAGACCAAATTTGGCCTAAATTAGTTAAGCAAGCCATCTTATTCTTTTGACTATCATACTATGAAACTACACCACCTGAGATATATACCTTCTTGATTAGCGCTAGTCCTCCGCCGTGCCAAAGGTGCCTCGACAGCAGACAGACAAATCGTGTGGTGGTGCAATGCAGTGTCCGAAGTAGCTTCCCGTCATCCTCCAGCTCTTCTTCCTCAGGGGAGATTGGGGACAAGGGGGGAGGTGCACAAGCCGCCGTCCGCTCTTCTTCCTTGGGGAGATTGGGGAGGAGGAGGGAGATGCACCATTGGCGAGGGACTACGCTATGTTCTTCCTTGGGGAGATTGGGGAGGGGAGGGGAGGGGAGATGCGCTAGTGGGGCTACGCTGTGGTGAGGGACCACCGTGTCTAGGCCCTCGCTGGGGAGCGCATACCGGACTTAGGCGTCGAAGTAGCCCGCGAGCGCCGCCAACCGAGATAGTGGAGTTGGGAGAGGATGAGGAGCAGGATCTCTGGCAACGCAATGGGGGAGGGGGGGCGAAGAGCGACGGTTGCCGATGGTGCAATGGGGGGCGGGAGAGCTTGGCGGCGACAGTAGCTAGGTTTAGGGCAATCGGTAATTGAGATGGGGTTGGATTCAAGGAGAGCTTTGCTCACTCGAGAGCATCTCGACAACATGTCTCTTCGGACGCCTGGTTGTGGGCTATGGGCTGCACTGTGAGAGCATGTAGCCGGCTAGCCGAACCATTTGTTTCGCTAGGTAAATTCAAATGGTGACAAAATTTTTGACTGAACAGAGTTTGTTCGCTGGGTAACGAAACGGATAAAAAGAATGAAATTTCAGTAAAATTTTGTCAAAATTGTTAACCCGGGAACCAGTCAGTCAACTGCTTTGCTTCTAGAAAGGAGCGGGGATCAGTTTCTACTCCTTTTTTTTATTCAATTATAAAATTATACTCCCAACTAAGAGTTGCTGCTGTCCTCGTACCCGTAGTCGCAAATCAGCACTTTGAAATTGGTAGAATAGAATCGATCAATCGAGACGAGCAATAGTGTCTTAACTAGATTCTGTGAAATTTGGGCATGCCTACGTGTCCTTGATAATTAAACAATTAGTGGCAGACTGACCAAGGCACAAAAAGGCATTACAGGGGTCAACTCAAAAAACTCTAAAAGTGGAGTAGTCGACAACATGGTGCCTCCTCCCTCGTCATAGTACGATTCACAACATGACGTCCTCCTGCCTCGTCATAGTACGCTTCGCGCACACAAAGATTTTTTTTGTACGGATAATCCATTTTTTATTCGAAAATACATAAATATACATGCGGGAATTTTTTTTACAGAAATAGGCTCAAGTCGCTCTCCCATTGGGCGACTCTCACTTTTCGCCCAACCGGGAGGCGACAAAACTTGTGTCGCTCTACCTTCGAGCGACTGCAATTAGTCGCCTTCCTATTGGACGACTATCATGCAGTCGCCCAATGGATGGGCGACTTATAATGCAGTCACCCAATAGGAGGGCGACTTTACTCTCCCCCCGTGATTTTTTTAGAGCTTTGTCAATTTTGTAGTTTTAATCCGGGAAAAAATTTGGTATAGTTGTAATAAAAGTTTATGTTCAATGGATGTTGTAGGTGCATAAAAAACGATTATTTGTAGAACATTCGATACATAAAGTGGTAAGTGGCATGTGTGGAACTCTGTGACTTCTAATGTTCAAAACTCCACCACTAGTCCTAACATGCCTTAGGGAATATAACTTGCTGTGTCTATTACATTTTGTCTACTGGGTGTAGCGTGGTTGTTTCCCCTTTTTCTCGCGCCCTGAAGATGGCTCCGCTGCATCATTCTTCCTGTCACTCTTGGTCTTGAGAGCTGCCTCACGAGCTTGAAGCTCTTCCTCCTGACGCTTGATGGCTGCTTCACGCAGACTTAACTGCTCCCGCCTCCTTTGCAGCTCATCCTCCTTGCCCTTCAGATGGATTTGGTCCACCCTCACGCGACGCTCTTGCTCAAGCCGCATCTGTCGTTCCACCTCGCGAGCCTGAGTCATCTTGACAAAATATTGTCCTTTGTTTTCCACCTCCATTGGCCGGTTCCGTGGCCATGCCGGCGGCACCCGATCCACCCATTCGATGAACTTGCAAGGCTTTGTGTGGCGTAGTAGATGTCATGGATGAAGTTGAAAAACGATAACGAGAAACAAAGGATTTAGTTGTCGTCGTTACCATGAAGTCGTTATCCAGGTCTGAACACTTGAAGAACCTACGGCCGTAGTTGGCTCGTCATCCAGGTTTGCAACACTGCAAATCCCGGTGGACTTATGGACGGCTTGTCGTGCACGGCGATGTACGTGCCCGGGTTCCTTTGCTGCAACACCTTAAGCATACGAGGAAGGTTATCGTACGCTGCCTCGAAAGTGTCAAAACGTTTTTCCAATGCCCTTTGCTTGGCACGCCACGCCTTCGCGTAGCTAATCTTATATTTGAATTTATTCTTGATAGCTACCACAATATGCGTGGCCGCAATATCTTTCTTCTCCACTATCTCCCCATACATCAAATTGGCTATAAATCCGGACGTCAGGTTACGATACCTCGCCAAGACAGTGTTTAGAATGCAGGAGTGTGGCTCCACCTTGGACACAATCCAGTGAGTCTCATACTTGGGTCTACGTGCGTGCACCCTCCAAGGACAACCATCCTGCTCACACTTCACAGTGTACTGCTCCTGGCTTGATTTCACGACGCGAAATGTCCGCTGCATTGAAAGGGCCCAAAGCTTGATGCAATCCTGCAGCGCTTCCTTGTCAGCAAACATAGCATGCAACCGAACCTCTGTGTCATGATACTCCCATGGTGATTCATGCTCATCATGTGCGGAAACACCCTCCGCATTAAACCGGTTCCATTCCTGGGGGATAGGAACTTCTTTATCATCGGAACTGTCCTCCTCCTCGTCCTCTACAGCTTTCTCTTCATCCCATGCCCTCTGGACATCAGATTCCATCTGCTGCACGATATACTCATTATGCTCTCCTTCATCAGCTTGCCCAGTTCCCTCTCTATAGCTTGACGGCTGTAACTCTCCTCCATGTACCGCATCGGCTTGCCCAGTTCCCCCTCTATAGTTTGACGGCTGTAGCTCTCCTCCATGTACCGCATTGCCTTCATCACGAGCAACTTCATCAGCTCCGCCATCGTGCTGCCCGCCCGAGCTGCTAGCACCTCCCGAAGCATAGGTGGACGCACGAGCTTGCGCAACTGCTTGTAGTGAGCACGGTTGCACAAGCAGTACACACTCGTATCCACGGCGCCGGCACCCTTGCACAAAGCCCTTCCACGAAGCTGAGCGCACCAATGTCTTCAACTCCCATCTGATGTCCGTGGGAGACCGGCTCCAAAGCCCTTGCACAACGACGTTGCACACCTCGGGGTCCAATGAAAAACTCTAGGTCAGCCAATGCTGCATATCTGTCATTCGAGCATTCTCGTCATCCGGAAGTACGAGAGTGACTTGCGAACAATTGCTCAAATCCACACCATTCGGACTTCACGAATAATTCCAGCACCATAATACACTCTCAATGTAGTAGTGGCCATTGATGATGTAGGTCTGCGTGTATGATTGGAATTTACGACATGTCAAATAACACCGTACAACACTAAACTAAATTTTCTATACTAAAAAGGGTGCTAAAATTTCTATACTACAAAATGTTCCATACTACAGAATGTATACTACAACTTTTTGACACAAATATTTCCATACTAAATTTGTACTACATTTTCTATATCTACAATTTTTACTAACACCAATATTTCATCTAAATAATACTGCAAATACAACATAATAAAAAAAATAGCTGAATCCAAATGGATGGAATAGCTTCTACTCCTCCTTCCTCCCTCTCCTCCTCCTCCAACCCTGTCTTCCTCTCCTTCTCTTCTCCCCTCCTTTTCTTCCCCTCCGTCCTCTCTTCTCTTCCTCCTTTCCTCTTTTTCCTCTCTTCTTCTTCTCTCGTTTCTTCTCTGTGCGCCTCTCCTCTTCTTCTCTTGTTTCTTCTCTGTGCGCAGTGAGGGGAAAGCGGAGGTGGTAGTGGGCGGCCGACTGTGCAGAAATAAATTAAACCCCCCCTGTCGCCCTACCGTTGGGCGACTGAGATTACAGTCGCCCAACCGTACAGCGACTGTAATAAGTCGCCCAACGCTCAGGCGATAGTATTGATTCGCTCAACGGTTCCCACATTCCCTAAATGTCGCCTCCCGGTTGGGCGAAAAGTGAGAGTCGCCCAATGGGGGGGGGCGACTTGTGCCTATTTCTGTAAAAAATTTTCCCGCGGGTATATTTATGTATTTTCGAATAAAAAATGGATTATCGGTACAAAACATTCCGCACACAAAAACGCGAGATAATTGACTATATACTATCGTAATCACGTTTGATCTAAAAAATACTACTGTAATTATATTCCTTTGACAAAATACCACTCTAATCATAAAATACTTCTAGCAATATCATTATGTTCAATACTAGCTGATGTTTATTAATATAAAATAGGTTTTTATTGATAATAATGGTATTTATATGAGTGTGAGATGATTAGAGTGGCAGTGGCGGACCCAGAATTTTACCAAAGGGTATGCCGCACCAAAATTTTCATATGCAATTCGGTAAAACCATTTCCAATTCGGTAAATAATTGTAAAATTTGCACCGTAATTCGGTATACATGCACTAAATAATATGATAAGTCTTAAATTCAAGGATTAAGTTGGAAGCTCGCACAAATTACAATATAAATAGTTCAAACACTATACTAATAGTGTCAAATATACATAAAAGAGACTTACAATACTACTTGTCTGACTTTTTTGGCCTACGCTTTCTAAAGGATACGAAAGTCTCGATATAAATGAAGTCACTATAATATATACAACAATTAATCTATAAACCTATCTTAAAAAATACTCCATTTAAAAATTAGTTACTATAAAAAACAAAAAAAAACAGTTTTTAAGAAGATGAAAAGAACATGCTAGTATAGAGAATGTTCGGAAGAGAAACCCGCCGGTGAACACCGCAATATTTATCCGTGAATGGTTTATTATTATTATTGCACTATGAGATGGAATTCTGAAGTTTTTTTATCTTTTATAACATTATATTACTAAAAATATATTTCTATATTTACAGTAGTAATTTTGAGAACAATTATGGTATATAGTTTTTTGCCTTTTTTTTGCGAGGAGGCCCGTTATATAATTTTTCTAAGTCTACTATATAATCTGTATATATTAAACGTACGCCGCTATATAAACAGTAGTGAACAAATTTAAGAAAATTTAACGGCTCCATAGATCCTACAAATTAATTAAGAACGAATAGGGACATACAAATATTTCACAGAAGAGGTAATATACGTGTGGACAACAATTTGCAAGTGCGAAGATTAAAGAGCAACATGGTATCGATGTTGGCAAGGATTTTGAAAGCAATTCAAATAGAGTAATACACTCGGAGGTGTTTCTTTACTGTAGCTGATGTGTTTTGGTTTAGCTAATAATTTTTAGTTGTACTTTTTGATATGGTAGCGGATGGCAAAATCGCTGATGTGTATAGTTTACACGTACGATTTTAGATTCGAAAACTGTTTAAAAAATCCATTTTAAGATACCGTTTTGTTTCGATGTTTAGTCTGTTTGTCTTTTAGAGAAGCCAAAAGACAAGTTTTTTTTTGCTTTATAGAGAAATCAAAACACAAAAAGGTCATATCTCAATCTCGCTGTTGCGTTTGTTGCGTTTTCATAGAAAAAGAAAAAGGAGAAGGGAGGGGAGGAGAGAGACGGAGCACATGCATAGTCATTTCTAGCGAAGGCCGATCGAATTTGGTTGAAGCAGGCCTAACAGATTAAAGACACCTGATCTAAAAAGTCGGAGAAGACAACCCAGCCGGCACGCGGTATGTATAAACACACGTATACGTATAGTATGACGCGCAGCATACGTACTTACCCTTGCGTACTTGAGCTGGTCGAGGGTGAGCGTCTTGGGCTCCAACTCCATGGACGCCATCCTACCCGCAGCCTGCACCTTCATCTCCGGCGATCTCTGCATGTCTTTGCTTGCTTGCTGTAGCGTTGAGCCGCGAAAGGCATGGCTGGTCCCAGGGTATGCCGCGGCCCACCTGACATACCCTATGGGTCCGCCCCTGTAGAGTGGTATGTATCCACATAAAAATATAAATCAGAATATGCAAGGTGTATTAATGTAACATTCGCTTGTATTAATCATAATAGCATCAATAAAAGCCCATTTTATATGAATACACCTCTCTCTCTTATGTCGAGGTTTTAGCGGATTTGGCGCTGTTTACGACGGTATTTACAAAATTAGCCGTATGCGTACCTCATTTGCAGAAATGACGTTTTTGACGTCTGGTGGGGCGGGCGGCAGCGCTGGGGAGACGACGCGTGGCACCTGCTGGCCCGTGAGTAGATAGCAGGCGCCTGCCACCAGCCCACGGGACAACAGATGATTAAGCCGGCTAATTAGCTAGCTTAATCACTGCCTAAATTCATAAATTTATATTATATTTGTTTGAATTTTTAAATATAGCAAAAGAGGTCAAAAAATTATGAAATTTTATCCATAGACTCCAGACACGATGTATTTCATTGTCTAATTTTTTTACAATTTTATTCCCTCTAAATATTGCTAAAAAATTCGTACAATTTCGATAATTGTAGGAATTGTTACATATAGCAAATGAGCTCCAAAAATTATAAAATTTTATGTGGAGCCTCCCAACATAGTCGCCCTAATTGTGTATTTTGTTTGGAAATTTTATGTGCTCCGAATTTGCCATGTTAATTTGTGATAATTTAATCGCAATTAGCGATATGCGATGCTCGGGCATGTCGTACGGGTAATGATGATAAGAATGGTTCCCTTGTAACTCTCTATGAGGGAAGTGCCATCTATTGTGAGCATAGGATGACAAAACTTAAATTTCTCAATGGCCTAGGGAAAGCCCAGAATAGCTGGTTCAGTATGAAGCGATTGGGCCCTCCGTCAGCATTTGGACGCTCAAGCTTGTTTTACGTACATGCTAGTCTTTGATTCGGCTATCTGGTGAAGCAATCTCGATGCAAGATTGTACGCCTCTTTGTACGTCCCGTACATGAACTCGATGACCTTCTGCTTGCCTCGTCGGACCTTACTGTAGCTAACTGGATAGCAAACCACATTGGTAACTTCTGACATGAGCATCTTCGGGGAGATGGAAATGTCCGCCACAACTAGGTGGCTGATGATGCTTGCCACATATGCGAAAGTCACGTTCCGATGATGGCGCAGGGGCTCGCTGGGCACGAAGTGTGGTTAATCATCGCCTTGATCGAGAAGGCTGAGCCAAAAATCTTGGCTCGTTGAGCACTGACCTTTGCAGAGCAACCTTCCACTACACACTTCATAGCATAATTGGCTGAGTTAGACCGGTGCACTCAGTACACATAGTTGATAGACAAGGCGTACCGTGCAATAGCTTGTTGCACAGCTGCCTTGCTAGGGAAGTGCTGCCCAACTAGGAGGGTGTCCGCTTGAAACCCCCCACTGGGACCCTTCTTCTTGCGGCAGTACGAGGGAACACACCACAACATCATCGAGTCTGGAGGACACATAGGGCATCTTCGATGACACAATTCCTTGGGTAGACCTGCTGTTTGCTGTGCATCGTCCTCGGTATCATCGGAGCCTAGGTCAGTGTCCTCGTCGGACTCCAACCCGAGCATCTGGTTCGGTAGATATTTGTGGCAGTCAATTTGAGCTGACCATCACATGCCCGCCCTGTCATTCCACACTGTCGGGACCTGGAGCAGCAACTCCAGAACCCTCTGTGTTAATCACACTATCCCAGGAAAAGCTAGTGCACACAGAATCACAGCGATGTATATCTCACATATAACCGCAATTTATTATAACAAAGGTTTAGGCCACAAGGCCAAAGTTTACAATAATAGCAATAGAAGACAGCGAAAGAAAACAAGAGGTAGCAGCCCATCCAACCTTCCCACAAGGCGAATGACTGTAAGACGTGGCCTAGTCGTAATCTTCACCAAAGCAATCGAAAGCTTCCTCTGGAAAGAGTTAGATTGAGCAACATGAGTACAAAAAGTACTCTACAAGTTACACCAGGAGATTAACATAATTGATGCATGCATATGGAATATCAAAGGAATGTATAATATGGTTAATTTGCATAAAAGACAACATTGGAGTAAATATCATAAAGTAAGTGCAAAAACTGAATTGATACAATATGTAAAAACAACATTGTAATCAAAACAAATAGCGTTAGTGCAGGTCCATCCCCTACATTAACCTAACCACGGGCATCCCACCCGGACCATCTTTTCCAAAACGAACTCGTATGGATTCCATCCATCCATATGGTTTTCAAAATCTCTCATGGATTCTATCTATCCATAAGGTTTTCATAAACCATTTTCAAAAGCAAAGTCTAATCCGTGAAAAACTTCACTCAGCTTGCCCAAGACCGTGGGCACGGCTATCCAGGATAGGTTATACACTCTGCAGAGGTTGTATAGCTTTACCCACAAGACATGATCATTCCTTTTTCCACCGGATTAACACACTTCCCTAGATGTGCGACCAGGAGATCATGACAAGGCCTTTACAATGATTCGTTGTCAACATAATCACGCCGCCACTAAGGTTTCACCACAACATGAATCCACATGTTGGAGCCCCCTGTTGTGCCATGTGAGACTTCTCACGGCCTACGCCGCACTCACATTCAGCCTATAGCGAGATTAAGTTGAAACTTCACAAACTTCACAAATTATTCGACCAGGTCTGTCCCATACCAGACTTGTGGTAGTACGATAGAGCTTTACAACAGTAGCTCACAGACCGGTCCTTAACTTAGGCCTAACCACAAACCCCTTGTGCCTGGCAATCGACATCGTGTCACCAAACAACGATGCATGCCAACAAGCACCCACCACCATACCAATGCCTAAGTCTTAAACCAAGTTTTTATACTTTGTTTGGAAATATTCTCATGAACAATCTTGACTCACCAAAGTCAAGGATACACGATAAAAAGTTATCATTTTATGTGAAAGATTAACCCAATCCATATCATTATAAGCATGGCTAAGCAATTCTACCAAATTTCTAGTTAGTGCTATCGTACTAACTAGGTTTTATCTAGGGTTGACAAGGTATATTGATATTCAAGGTCAAATTTGGCTGTCCAAAGAATTTGAGTATAACTAGAGTACAAAACTGAATTTAAACTAACTTGGATAAAATTTCGCATGCAATAATAATTTAAAAACAACATAAATAATTTAAAATATTAGGTTCAACATGGTCAAGGGTGTAACTTGCCTTGCTCGAAGACCTGGTGCGAATCGTTGGTGTCGTTCTCTCCGAGATCGTCGAAATCTACGCGCGAAGAACCAAACAAATAAAATTCAAACAAAATTCAAATAAAATTGAAAAATTGAAAAAGTTAGGGCTTTCGAAAGTTTTAAAAATTCAAATAAAAGGATTTTAGAAGAATTTATAAATTTGAACGGGTCAAATCGGAGTTAAAATGAGAAAGTTAGGGCTTCCGGAAGTTTTAAAAAGAGAGAAAATGAAAAGGCTATTTACTGGAATTGTTTTTATACTGAAAAAGAATATTTATGATGTTAGCAATTTTGAATTTTCTGGGCGGGAATATTTTTAAAACGAAAATTGCTGACATGGCATGCCATGCGGCGGCCAGGAGGCAAGGACCGGTGATGTGGCTAACCAAGACGGTGGCGCGCGGGGGCGGTGCGCTCGCCGGCATGCGGGCGCCTGGCGGCAGCCGGCGAGGGGCGCCAGGCGGAGGGGAGACGGCGGGTGCTTGGTCTTACCCGGCGTCGGGGCTTGGGGCGGCCGGAGTGAGGCTGCGGCGGCGAGAAAAGCGGCGGCGGCGACTAGCTATGGCGCGGCGGCTCCAGTGGGCGGGAGCTCCGGCCGAAGAGGGGAGGAGGGGTGGCGGTGGGAGGGGTGCCGAGAGAGGTGCCCCGAGGGGTTTTTATAGGGGGAAGGGGCGGCGGGCTCGCCGGTTTTTGCGAGGGTAAACTGGCTCGGCCGGGTGTGAACGCGGCGGCGAGCGGCGCAATAAATGGGCGCTGGGGTGCGGCGGCGAGGTGGGGAGGCTGAGGAGGCGGGGAGCCGGCCGAAAACCAAGGTCTTGCGGGCATTAATGGTGGCGCACGGTTTGGAGGAGAGAGAGGGACAGAGGAAGAAGAAGGGCGAGATGGAAGATGAAGATGACGGGTCGGGTCCGCGCGTCAGTGAGAGAAAGAGAGATGAAGAGGTATGGGCGGTCGGATTTGCGACACGTGGCAAGAAGGAAGGATCTCGGCCGTTGGATGAAGTGAAGGGTTAGTGGTTATGGATGGCTAGGATTAGATCAAGGAGAGAGATGGATTCAATCCGGGCCGGACACGTGTCAGCTCAGGATTAATCCGGATTTAAATTCGGATTAAAATTTTAGAAAATACCAGAAAATTCATAGAAAATTTCTCGAGCTATTTTTGACTTAGGAAAAATATTTTTAATTCAAATTTGGATTTTAAAAATTTTATAAAATACTTTCTTGACTTTTACAAATTGATTTTTAAATCCAGAAAAATTCTCAAAAATTCTATAAAATGTTTTAGGCTTTCTAAAAATATTTCCAACTTAAAGTTGGTCTTTCAATTTTTACGACAATACCTTTTTAGTTCTGAAACAGATTTTAAAATTTTAGAAAATTCTCAAAAATTTTATAAAATTTAGAGAAGCATGGAAAAAGCTAAATAAACTTTTTGGTTTTAGTAAAATATTTGAAATATATTTTCTGGTTCTTGGCTTTGAAATAAAAATGCAGATAACTCCAAATAAATCCCAGAAAATCACAGAAAATCCAAATAAAAGCCAATGCTTTTAAATACTTAATTTGAAATAATATTTTTACAAATACTTTTTACTTAATAAAAATTTTATGTTTTTAGTAAAATTACTTTTCACAAAAGCCTTTTAAAAGCTGAAAACAGGCAAAATAAAATCTTCAAAATTTAGGCAACCAAAGAACACTTGTTTTTTTATTTTAAATTAAATAGTTTGTTTTGCTAAATTTTTTGAAATAACAGCTGGGCTGTTACACACACAAAATTAGGGGTGAGGCTTCCATCTGATACAACACATTCAGTGGTATCATCTTAAAGCTTCGCTTGTGGTTCCCCGGGTGTCGAAGGGCCGGGCTCATCAACGTTTTCTGACTCCCGGCGTACAAATCTTAGGTACATGATCAGCCTCCCATAAATGGCCACCTCGGGCTGGAAGGCAATTTGCATGTATTGCCTCCATGCTGTAGTGCCATTCACCTTCACGAGCTCTCACATGCCATTGGTGCAAATGATCCCCTCGATGGCAAGTTTCATCGCCATTGCCTCTGTGGCAAACTCCCTTTCGATGCAACTTCGTAGCTCATGAATATTCAAGACACTGAGTCTCTCAGCCCGGCGCACCTTGTATTGGCATGTTGATAGGTCCAACCCATTGGGTCCAGCCCGTACAAGACCATCATCGTAGAACATTGTCAAGTGTTCCATGTCTGCGACTATCTGAAGCCATAATAACTAGATCTACAGTAAGCGTTACAACAAAAATGATTATATGCGTGTAACTACACATGAATAGTTCATTAATTACTGATAATTTGATTACCCTTCCGAAAAAAGTTACCTGCCTTTCAGGAGAAGCAATCAACACTACCGCATTCTCCTATTACATCCTTAATGAGCTATGCATTTGCTTCTCAATATAATTAGCTGCGCACTCTTAATTTTGAGCGATGACAACGAGAATGCGCTTTTGCGATGAGCGACTGAGATGACCGATGACCAACTACGAGAT
Source organism: Dendrocalamus latiflorus (assembly GCA_017311315.1). Classification (NCBI taxonomy): domain Eukaryota; kingdom Viridiplantae; phylum Streptophyta; class Magnoliopsida; order Poales; family Poaceae; genus Dendrocalamus; species Dendrocalamus latiflorus. The sequence goes on from CM029628.1 coordinate 7,155,996, forward strand.
GTTTGTATTTATGACTGAGCGCAAAGGGAACCCAGTGCACTCACCCTGCAAACTAAGGACTCCTTGTCGATGCATAGCACTTTGGGCGAGGGGGACGGCATGGTAATACTGATAAATGTGGAGATGAGGGAGTGGGCGAGGGTGGACGGCATGGACATAACAAGATCAGTGGGGATGAGGAAGAGCGCGAGGGGAGATGACACGGGCAGAGTGACAATTGTGCAAAGGACATAGTGGAAAAGAAAACATTGCAGCAACGGGCCAACATATGCGCGAAGGACAGAGGTCACACACTTCAAAAGATGCTTGAGCATCACATATCGCTAATTATGATTAAACTATCACAAATTAACATAGAAAATTTGGAGCACATAAAATTCCCAAAAATACACAATTAGGTTGACTATGTGGGAGGCTTCACATAAAATTTTATAATTTTTGGAGCTCGTTTGCTATATGTAACAATTCCTACAAATATCAAAATCATATGAATTTTGAGTAATATTCAAAGGGTATAAAATTGTAAAAAAAATTGCGCAGCGAAGCACGTTGTGTCAATGGTCCGTGTGTAAAATTTTGTAATTTGTTAACCTTATTTACTATATTTAAAAATTCAAATAAATATAATGTAAAATTACAAATTTAAGTAGTGATTAAGTCGGATAATTAGCTGGCACAATCACCTGTTGTCCCGTGGGTGGGTGGCATGTCATGCATTGTCTCCCTCGCACTGCCGCCCGACCACTGGATGGTAAAAATGCTATTTTTGCAAATACGCTATGCATACGGCTAGTTTTGTAAATACCGTCGCAAATAACGCCAAATCAACTAAAAACCCATCTTATGTCGATATGTATTTCATCCATAAAAAAATTATCAAAATACAGAAGGTGTATTCATTGAAAATAGGCTAGTATTGAGTATAATGACATTTCTAGAAGTATTTCTTGATTGAAGTGGTATTTTTCAAAGGAACACAAATGCAGTGGCATTTTTTAGACCAAACACAATTGTAGTGGCAGATAGTCAATTATCCCCAAAAATATTGGCCCTGTTCTTTTAGTCGATAACAGATAGTTTTTGACTCTAGTCGATAACTTTTATCTGTATTTTTAGATAGCAGTGGATAGTGAAGATATTGACGTGGACTACACACACGATTTTAGACTCGAAAAATTGTTTGAAGAATTCACTTCAAGAAACCATTCTATTTATTTCTACTTCCACTGAAGCCAAAAGCTAAAAATTAAAAGTCCAAAAAACCGTGTACATATAGTTGTGTGTTAACCATAAATAAATGTAGGATAAGGGATGGGTTCTTTTGGGCTATGGCTTTAGATTTTAGGTTATGGTTTTTGAATTCTGGTTATTCACGTGAGACAGTACGCAAAGAGAAAAATCGCATGCGATTTTAGCTGGTATAGCTGAACTCGGTACAATGTCTACTACAATATTCCTGTGGACCTCGTTTTAAAAATGCACCGTTTAAAAGCTAGTTACTGTAGCAATCTAAACTAAAACCTAATCACAAGGCCAGCCGAAGGCTGCCAAGGTCACATCAATTTGACTTTGGCATCTATTCTTTTCTTTTGTTTACATGGGAACCGTTGTCCATGTATGTATGCATATTTATATAGGAGCACTTATTATTGGACAATACAAGTCAAACTTGATTGTGGCCTATCCAAGCATGCTCATGACCATGAACTTGGCTATTTAAATAGTTTTTAACATTATCAAGAGGTTTTGATCGTGTGCGTTTTTTACTGCGGGCAGGTGCTTGATAGGGACCGCTTGCTAGTTTTGGACCTCATGGTCCGGCGGCGCATTCGGCATTGGGGTTGGGCGGAAGACTCCTTGCACTTATGGGAGACCTGGAGTTCGGAGAGGGAGACTTCGGTGCGAGAGTACATTAAGGCGGAAGAGCCGGACGAGTAGTAATCCTGACTACCCGAACGTACTTGTAAATGCTACACTTCGCAAATGTAATAACCAAATGTCTTTGTAAACATTACTTGGCGAATGCAATAAAAACCCTGGTCGAAGCAAATGTATGCCTTTGCCGTTGTTCCGCGTTTTCACTTGTCTTCAACCAACGCATAGGACTTTGGTTGCGGAGCAGTCTTCGCTGACCTTGCCCTTAGCACACAGTATGCGATACACACAAGGTAGGATAGGAACGGAGGGCCGACGACCCTGCTGGACTAGGCGTAAACCTCGCGAGCGCTCCGTCGAAGCGGCGATAGTGGTGTTGGCGACTAGGTTATGTAGACGCTCGAGCGCTCCATCCCCTACCCTTTGAAATGGCAGCAGCGGAGTTGGCAACTAGCCGAAGTAGATGCTCGAGCGCTTCGTCCCCTACCCTTCAAAGTGGCAACAGCGGAGCTGGCGACTAGGTTAAGTAGGCGCTCGAGCGCTCCATCCCCTACCCTTCGAAGTGGCGGTAGTGGAGCTGGCGATTGGCCGAAGTAGACGCTCGAGCACTCCGTCCCCTACCCTTCAAAGTGGCGGGAGCGGAGCTAGCGTCTAGGTTAAGTAGACGCTCGAGTGCTCCGTCCCCTACCCTTTGAAGTGGTGGCAGCAGAGCTGGCGACTAGCCGCCGAAGCAAGTGCCATTGGAAAGCTACGCACACTCCTTTTTTATATATGTATATATTCTGTAGAGTAGCTCGGGACAACAAGTTCCCGAGGCTTTATAGCCTGCAGAGTACGTGGAGGTTCAGAGCCGTCACACGATTTTTGTACTCCATAGAGTTGCTCGGGACGACAAGTTCCTGACGCTTTATACTCCGCAGAGTACGCGGAGGCTCGAAGCCGTCACGTGATTTTTTATACTCCGTAGAGTTGCTCAAGACGACAAGTTCCCGACGCTTTATACTCTGTAGAGTACGTGGAGGCTAGAAGTGTAGGATCGGAAATGGCAACAGAGGGGTGAATGGTGCCTTTAAAATCACCCCGAAGTATCCACAAAATCTTCTTCTCCGATAGCTATAGCAGCTACGAAGATAGAAGAGATTCGCTCACTGGAAGCCGAAAACATTTTTGTCGATTGACCGAAGATACCCACGGAAGAGACAAAACATGACCGACAAAAGAGAAACAAAAGGCAATAGACTAGCTTGACCAAAACTGAACCAAATAGAAATACCAAAAGTGAAATAGCAAAAGAAGTGGGCGGTCTGACCGCAAATGAACCACCGATCTGACCCCAATTGGGCTACCGGTCAGACTACAGAGAAGAACAGGTCTTCCTTCAGGTTTTGCATTGGACTGACCAGAGAGAGGAACCTGAAAGAAACTACATAATCTAATTTGCACAAAAGAGAAACAACCATAAGCTGCAAGCTAGAAAAACTGGAAATAAAACAGCTTAGGAACTACACACATAGAAACAACAACAAGCAGGGAGGAGAGCAAAACTGAAACGCCGCAGTTTGACATTCTGAAGAAAAACAGTAAACCGAAAACAGAGAAAGCAGTCGGCAAGCAAATGGATTGAGCTAGGAACACAGCCAACAACAGAATAGGAAGCTAGAATTTTGCTGAAACTCTGAACCAAAGAAATGAAATGCCGAACAGGAGCTACAGAAATGTTGGTTGTCAGTGCAGTAATGAACCGTCGGTAGAGAAAATCAAGAACAGAGACAGAGAAACAAGCAGACTAAAAAACTGACTGGAGGAAAGAATGAAACTGCAGCCAAAAACACAGTAAACACTGAAGCTACAGCCGAAAATACTGAAAACTGAAGAAGAGCCTGAGATCAATCTGTCAAGATGAAAAGACAAAACCGAACCACAACTGAAAATGGATTGACGGACTTAAAAGGAAGAAGCTTAACTAAGAACAAAGATTAAAACGGGCTGAAACCAAGAAATCGAGTGACTGAATGCAAAGTGCACAGTAAATACAGCCGAACCCAAAACTGAACCCATGATTGATCTACTGCAGCTCTTCACAGGTTGTTTGATCGAAACTTCGAATCAAATGCAGCTTGACCTTAGGAGTCAAGAGATTACATACCAAGGGTCATTCGGGTGAGGAGAGAAGAATGATATGACCAAAGAACTGAAGAACTAAAATGCTGGACAGAATGAGACAGAAATTTAAATAGCTCGAGATTCTCAAACCTTTTGAACATGAGACTTTTAATCATGACAGGATATGATCTCACAGTAGGGAAACACAAATCTGAAGCCATCTTTTGAAGGAAAATCAAAAGCATCAAACATCTCCTGCCTCCAAACCCTAATTTTTTGCAAACAGGGGAAATGCAGCCGAATGACAAAGAGATGAAAATACATTTAGATTCAACCTTTTGCTCTTAGGAATGGATTAGCCAAAATGCCTTGAAGATATTCCTAAGTCATAGCAAAACGATTTTCAACTACTCAATAATGATTCATCTCAAAAAGCAAAAAAGGCAGAGAAGAATAACATGCAGAACTGAAGGAAAGAACACAGAGAAAAGAGTAGGGAATTAATCCATCTCAGACACAGAGTTTCTCGTATTGATTCAGAGACATGGGCAATTACAAAGTTGAGTGTCTACAGCCATTCCATACTCCCTCCTGAGCAACACACTCACTGAGACCACAAGAACACACTGAGCAAACACACCTGCAGGAAGTGAAGCACTCACTCCAGCCTCCAGGCTATAACCCAAAACTCACATCCTGAGTGATCCACAAGAGGAAAATGAAGAAGTGGCAGCCATGCCTCACTACAAGACTCACACACTCATAAGAGGCAAAAGTCAAACTCTCTCCTCACCAGACCATGACAAAACCCACTCACATGTAAAAGAGGAGGGAACCAGAGTCAAATCTCCAAATCCTAACCTCCTCTCTTTAGCCTCCACTACCAGGTCTCCAACCCATCAGCTTCAACTGAACCCACTTCCATTTTGCAGCCTCGTGCATTTTACCGAAATGCCCCTGTCGCACCTTCCTAGAAGCTTCCTCTTTTCTCGCTGTCGACGCCTCGCAACCACTTCGAGTCCTCGTCGTCTTCGGCATCTCCCGACCACTTTGACCTCAACACCGCCCATGCCTAGTCCGGTCATGCCATGCCTCGCTACGACTCCACCTCAAAGTCCTGCAGCCATCACAGACAAGAAAACATCACATAGCACCGCACGAAATAGCATAAACATACATTAGCATCAAAAGAAGGTACTCAAGCATAAAATACCCAAATCGACTGATCGAGAAAAAGAACAAGCGTCCCAAACACGTCCGGCCGCGTTCGACTAAGTCCAACCGTACTAGACCGCACCATGCACCGACTTAGCGCGAACAAACCAAATCAAACTCAAACTTTCCAGAACACGAGTCAATTACTCATCTCAAACATAGGGACACCTCTACATGGTCTCTCAAGAAGCCATCACACGATTTTTTATACTCCGTAGAGTTGCTCGGGACGACAAGTTCTTGATGCTTTATACTCTGCAGAGTACGCGGAGGCTCGAAGCTGTCACGCGATTTTTTATACTCCGTAGAGTTGCTCGGGACGACAAGTTCCTGACGCTTTATACTCCGTAGAGTACGAAGAGGCTCGAAGCCGTCATGCGATTTTTTATACTCCGTAGAGTTGCTCTGGACGACAAGTTCCCGATGCTTTATACTCCGCAGAGTGTGAACAAAGGCTTGCCCCCGCATGTCTTATTTATACTCCGAAGAGTACGCGCGGAGGCTTGCCTCCGCGTGCCTTATTTATACTCCGAAGAGTGCACGCGGAGGCTTGCCTCCATGTGCCTTATTTATACTCCGAAGAGTGCGCAGAGGCTTGACTCCATGTGTCTTATTTATACTCCGAAGAGCCTCCGCGTGTCTTTTACATGGAATGGAGACCAGTTTTGCAAATGGTGTGCTTTATTGATCTCCCGTTTGCGCGGGTAAGCTATTACAAAGGACAGGGTGCCGGCAGTGCAGGGGGCATCTTCTCGGCCTTATGCATAGTATCGTCGTAGCCGGTCTGCATTCCATGTGTGATGGAGAGTCTGCCCCTCTAACGTCGCGACGCGATATGCTCCGCGCTGCAAAGCCGTAGTGACAATGTAGGGGCCCTCCCACTTGGATTCCAGCTTGCCAACCATCACCGCGTGAAGAGCCATTTTAAGGGCGAGGTCTCCCGGCTAGAACTCGTGTGAGTACACGGTGCGGTCATGCGCACGCGCGACCTGACGTGCGTACTTCGTGACATGTTGGGTGGCGCTGACCCGGTCACCGTCGAGGAGATCGAGGGATAACTCGCGCCCTTCCTCCAGGACCTGGGCAAGGACCCTCCTCGAACCGGCCCTGATTTCCTTTGGTGTGACTGCCTCATCCCCGAAGAGAAGTTTAAACGACGTGAACCCTGTCGGACGTGTCACCGTCATGTGAAGGGACCAGAGCACGCTATGGAGCTCATCTGGCCACTTGCCCTTCGGCAGCCCGACGAGGCGCTTCTTGACTCCGGCAGAGATGTTTCTGTTCGCCCGCTCGACCGCTCCGTTGGATTGCGGGTGCCTAATGGAAGCGTATCGAAGTGTGATGCCCATGTGGTCGCAGAAGACCTCGAACGGTGCAGAGTCGAATTGCAATCCATTATTGACGGTGACCTCCCTAGAGACTCCGAAGCGGTAGATGATGCTTTGCCAGAGGAAACCCTGCATGGTTGCGGAGGTTACCTTAGCCAATGCCACTGCTTCGGGCCATTTGGAGAAGTACTCCAGGGCAACCACGACGAACCGAAGGTCTCCCAGGGCACATGGAAGCGGCCCAACGACGTCGATACCCCATCGTGCCAAGGGCCATACCGGTGGGATGGGCTGCAGGTTGTTCGGGGGTCTGTGGATGACCTGGCCCATCCATTAGCAGCCTTGATAGCGGCGCACGAGGTCTTGCGCGTCTGCTATGGCCGTTGGCCTGTAGAAGCCTTGCCTGAACGCCTTGCTGATGAGGGATCTCGGCGCAATGTGCGAGCCGCAAAGTCCTGCGTGAATCTCAACGAGGAGGCATTTTCCCTTGTCGCGCGAGAGGCATTGCAAGAGTGGGGCGCAGACCCCCCGCTTGTAAAGGACACCGTCCAGCACCTTGAAGGATTTGGCATGGTGCTGTATACGTCGCAGCCTGATGGGGTCGTCCAGCTCGGCTATGCCTTGCAAAAAGCCATGGATGGTCTCTCGCCAGTCTCCTTGTTGGGCGATTTGGTGGAAAAGGGCGGCATCCTGTTGTCTTGCCCGATGGCTGCCATGGTTAGGACCTCATAGAATGCCCCCTCGGGGAGGAGAATCTGCTGGCTGGCAGCCTTGGCGAGGGCGTCGGCCTACTCGTTGTCCGCTCGCGGGATAGCCTTTACCGTGACGCCCAAGAAATGACGCTCCTTCGCCCTTACCGTCGCCAGATACTTGGCCAAATCGGGGTCCTTGGCCTGATAGGACTTGTCGACGTGGCCCGCGATCAACCACGAGTCAGTGCGGACAAGGACCCTTCGGGCGCCCAAGGCTTTAAGCTTCGTGAGGCCGAAGACAACGCTTCGTACTCGGCTGTGTTGTTCATCACCAAGAATCCGAGACGTGTCGAATACAGCAGGTGATGCCCCTCCGGCGTGGTGACCACTGCGCCCGGAGCGCCTTAGGCCCAGTCGGTGTTGATGGTCCACACCGGATCTTCTGGTTGTTGCGTGCACGGCAGAGCCGGCGGAGTCCACTCGGCGAGGAAGTCCGCGAGGACCTGAGATTTTATTGCCGTACATGAAGCGTACGTCTAGGAGAATGGCGCGAGCTTGGCCGCCCACTTGCCGATGCGCCTCGTGGACTCCTTGTTGTGCAGCATCTCCGCCAGGGGGAACGAGGACGGCACGGCGATGGGATGAGCTAAGAAGTAGTGCTGAAGTTTCCTCGAGGCCATGACCAAAGCGTAAGCCAGCTTCTCGAGTTTAGTGTACTGTGTCTTGGCGCCTTGGAGGGCTTTGGAGACAAAGTACATGGGCTGCTGAAGGGCGCCTTCCTCGAGGACGAGGACTACGTTGACTGCCGTTGCTGTGGCGGCGAGGTAGAGGAGGGGAGTCTCTGGTGCTGGGGCGACTAAAGTGGGAAGGCTCGCGAGGTGCTTTTTGAGGTCATCGAAAGCCTTCGCACAGTCATCGTCCCAATGGAATCCATCGCAGCTGCGAAGGGTCTTAAAAAATGACAGGCCCCACTCAGCCGCCCTGGACAGGAAGCAGCTCAACGCAACCATGCGCCCGGTGAGCCTCTGGACCTCCCTCGTTGTCTTGGGTGGCTCCATTGAGAGGATCATGTCTACCTTGTCGGGGTTTGCTTGGATGCCACGCCCGGACACCAAGAAACCCAAGAGCTTCCCAGCTTGCACGCCGATGACGCACTTGTCGGGGTTGAGCTTGATGCCCGCTTGCCTGAGGTTGTCGAAGATCTCCTAAAGGTATTGATTGTGGGAGGCAAGCTACCTAGTCTTTACAACCACGTCGTCGACATAGGCTTCGACGTTCCTCCTGAGCTGAGAGGCCAGCGCAAGCGCAATGAGACGCGTGAAGGTGGCGCTTGCATTCTTCAGGCCGAAGGGCATCCTAACGAAGCAGTGTGTCCCTACCGGTGTTATGAAGCTGGTCTTGTCCTCGTCATCTTTGGCCATGTGAATCCGATGGTAGTCGGAGATGCGTCCAGGAAGCTCATAAGCTCACATCCTGCCGTGGCGTCCACTAGCTGATCTATGTGTGGCAACGGGTAATTATCCTTTGGACATGCCTTATTGAGAGTAGTGAAGTCAATACACATGCGCTAGGCCCCGCTAGTCTTCTTCACCAACACTGGGTTAGCAAGCCAGTCCGGGTGCTGGACTTCGTGGATGACTCTGGACCGGAGGAGTTTTGCCACTTATACCTTGGCTGCCTGTTGTCGCTCTATTGACATGCATCGGAGTCTCTGCCTGGCCGGCTTGGCGTCGGGGTGGACCGCCAGAGTATGTTCGATGAGGGTGCGGTCCACGCCCTTTATGTCTTCTGGGGACTACGCGAAGACGTCCGAGTTGTCTCGGAGCACCCAGAGTAGGTCTTTCTCAATTTTTGGGGGAAGGCCCTCGCCGATGGACACGCACTGACCTTCAGCGTGCAGGGGCACCCTCTTGACTCTGTCGTCTGGCCAGGGCTTAGGCGTCCATCCCGGGGCAGAAGGCGTGTCTACCGTAGGAGTATCGGTGAGCACATGCACCTTCCGGTGTGGGCCCATTGCACCAAGCTCTATGCGTTGGGCGAGGTCTTGGTCATCGAAAGTGGTGATGATACCCTGTGGGCCCGGGAGCTTCATGCACAGGAAGCCGTGGTGTGGGACCGCTCCAAAGGAGTTGAGGGTTGGGCATCCCAATATGGCGTTGTACGGGTACAGGAGATCATCGCCATCGAAGGTAACGTTCTCGCTCCTCGAATTGTTGGCTTGGCCAAAAGACACTTGCAGTTGTATCTGGCTCAAGGCCTTCAACGGCTGACCCCCCGAAGCCTTGTAGTGGGATTCCCGAGGGGCCTAACCGACTTCGAGGGATCCCCATCTGGTCGAAGGCTGCCGCGAAGATAATGTCGGTGGAGCTGCCCCTGTCGACTAGGACACGCTTGATATCGTAGCCCGCGATGCCGGATGACCAGGGGATCTTGGTGAGGGAAGTCCACGCCCTCTGCGTCGGCCGGCGTGAAGGTAATGTCGTGCTGCACCCATGCTGGCGGTGTCTGTGCTGGATATGCTGCTACGTGGTGGAGTCGACGCGCGTAAGCTTTTTGCTGCCGCGCCGACGAAAACTCCAGCGAAGAGCCCCCAGAAATGACATTTATGACCCGGTGTTGGGCTCCCTCTGGGCCTGTATCCACAAGGGGCCCTCTTGGGGCTGCTGTACGTGGGCCACTTCTGGAGTCCCACTTCGAGGGCTCTATCCCTAATGACGCTCTGACGAAGCGCCGCGATGGTGGTGCATGTCCACGTGAGGTGATCGCCATGGCCGTGCACCTCGCACCATAGGTCGTAGTGCTGATGGTCTTCCTCTGCACGGGGTCTATCATCCCTGCCCCGGCCGCGCCCTCTTCCCTGGCCTCTGCGACCTAGCCCTCGGCCGGCAGGGGCACTATCTTCGGAGCCGCCCTCGATGTCGAAGACGTAGCGGGCCTTCTGGGATCTATGCTGGTTGTGCTTGGGCTTGTCATTTGATGGGTCCTGCTTACGTTTGGAGGTGTCCTTGGAGGAGTCCTGCTTGAGCTTGGAGGACTTCACAGATTCTTGCTTGCGTTGGGGGTGTCCTTCGGTGACTCCTCCGCCTGGTTGGCGTCGGAGTCGTCACCTCGGCGGCGCTGTGCATCCTCTTCTGCTCTCGCGTACTCCTCCATCTTGTCGAAGAGCTTGGCCACTGTCTTTATCGGGTTGCGTGCATTGTACTCGGCCAGCGGTCCCAAGTGGAGACCTTGGATTGCTGCGTTGATGATAGTGGTCTCATTGACATCTTTGACCTGGCAACGAACCTTGGCGAAACGCTTGAAGTATTCTCAGAGTTTTTCTGAGGGCTTCTGTTCGACGCGTTCGACGTAGTTTCCTTGAAAGTTGTTATATAGGCAATCGCGGATCTGCTCCCACGCGTAGATGGAGTTCAGCTCTATGGTAAAAAACCACGAGAGCGCCACTCCTTGCAACGCCAGGGGCAGCCCCTTCAGCTTGGTGGAGTCGTCCCCACTGGCAGCTTCTATGGCGGTCTCGTACACGCGCACGAACTCTCTAGGGTCCGTGTCGCCCTTGTACGGCTTGACGGTGGGGAACTTGAAGTCCTCCGGCCACGCCAACTGCTGCAGACCGGTGGAGAGGGGGACTCCGGATCGACACATCGAAGTGGGACGCGACTGGATGTGGGGGCGTCGCGACTATCCGCCGCTACCGGCGGGATTTGCTGGCTCCAAGCCTCTTGCATCTCTTGCACGGCTCCGCGGAGGTTCGCCAGCTCGCGCTGCAACGTATCGAGGGCCGTCAATAGGGCATTCTCCACTGTCGAGGTGGTTGCACCAGCCTGAGCACCGGCGTGAACCGTCGGGTTGACAGCAACTGCAGCTTGTGCTCCGGAGCTACTCGGCGCGCCAGTGCGGTGGGCTCGGAGGTCAGTGACGAGGCCTACGTTGCCGCCAGAGCCACGGGCGGCTCCCACGCTGGGTGCGGGGTCGCTGGCCAATCCAGCACGGGCATCAATGTCGCTGCTCTCGCTGGCTCAGTCAGCACTACCAGTGCCAACCGCCGCGCCAGTGGTGGGGTCAGCCGCCATGCCATGAGTGTCGACGTCAGTAGGCGCAACACCAGTGCTGCCGTTCGCGCCAGTTGCTGATGCAGAGGCCCTTGCGTTGATGAGCGCCACTGTTGTGCTCCTCTTCTTCCTTGCTGCCGATGAAGCTTTCTTGGGTGCCATCACTTCTCAAGTCTCAAGGCTTGCTCTCTGTTGTCCCCACGTACGGCGCCAACTGTTGTGGCTACTGACTAAATATTAAACTGAGAGAGTAGTGTAGTGGAGATGATGGATGAACAATGCTTGCCCCCTTCCCTACGTCCAAGGCGGGCATATATATTTCCATGAGAAGTATATTACAATTGTGCCCTTACATCTATATGCCCCCGTAGGGGTATTTATGTTATTACACACATCCTATTTTGAGCTTTACAACCCTTTAACAGGCCGGATGGGCTTAGGTGGGGGCCACCCCTACAACAGCTGTCATAAAACATTTACATTACCTAATCCTAACCTTGCGCCAGCCCGATGAATGACAACCCTCACATCAGCAGATACCCTTCCTTTAGTGAGGCATTCACCGTTGTATTTGCAAACTTTAGTCCTAACGCCTTGATGAATGGAGCACGCACGAGCAAACCTACCTAGAATGGCCTCACTAGTTTAGCCTACCAAAACACAAGGCTTGACCTATTTACCCTTACCACTTTAGCCTACCAAAATGCAAAGCTTGACCTAGATAACTTAGTTAAAGCCAGAGCCCATATATCATATATTGTTGTACGGTTAGACTTAGATGTGTGGCAATAGCGTTTGGTCTTTAATTGATCCAAACGAGAATCTCCCCAATCTACATGCGAGATACCTTCTCATAGTCATCAGTTTATCATATAACTCGCTCGTGTCTAAATCTTGGTTTTTTTATTTTATTTTACACTAAACAAACAGAGGTTCCTCCTCTGGTCCAACATTTCTAAATCACTTATATCCACATGCAAAATTTTCCAAATGATCAAACTTAGCGAAAACTAGCGTGTGGCTAAACATCTAGACCATATACTCAATGTAATATTCCTAAAATGACATTAGCTACTATCTAAACAATGTCCTAAAGGCTACAATAGTAAGATATCAAATTTACAAAGAGGTTCAATGCATACAAGTGGATATACCTGCCGTTGCCCACAATATAGCAATTTTAATGAAACATACACACATGCATAATAGTTTTTGCAAACAATACAAAATAATTCAAATAGTTGGATCAACATGGTCAAAGAGGTGCTTGTCTTGCTGTGGTTGCTCAGAGAGTTGCCTGGGATTGATCTTTTACATTTTTGGTACGTGGGTATCTAATCGGTAAAAGCCAAATGAGCACAAATAAAACTAAATAAATTCAAACAGAAACCAAATCTAAATATTTTTGTATATTATGAAAGAGCATGATTTTAGAAATATTTAGAGATATAAAACACTCAAATTGGAGTTCATATGCAAAAGTTATTAGCAAAGCAATTTGGTTTGGCCCGAAAATCTAGAAAAAGAAAACTGCATTTTGTGCTAACCGAGTTTTGAATATCTGAAATTAAACTTCTATTTTCCTTCCTAACGCATGATCTTTATCAAATATACAATGATTCTATAAGTCATCCTTCAACTTAATCCAATTTAACATGCATGTGGTACTCTGCTATTATCAATTAAGGTTGCCCATCTGGCACAAACTCGTATATCTAATCTCCTCATTTTAATTCATTTATTCGATTCACAAATGTTCAATCCAAGCACATGCATGGTACACTCCAATCTCATTCCCATATCTCTGGTCTAATTTCCACACTAACATCCACTTGAGATATAACAAGGTAGTCAATCCAATAAATATGCCAGGACTCATAGTATATCATTTGTTCGATTTATCTAGTAACCGTATATTATCCACCAATTATGAGTATATGACCTTGACTCAATCCAACAATTATTCCCACTAGACTGTTTATGCCAACGCCCCCTAGTTAGCTCTACTAGTCTAGTCTCACCTTGGCAAATCATAACAGTACACACTAAATTTCCATCAATCGGGGGTTTATATGACTAACCAACACCTAATGAGCCTTTCAGTTTTTATTGTATGCCCAACATTCAATAGCTCAAAAGATGATCATACATGTATCTACTCTTCCTAATTAGTAGCCAAAATTCCCATCATGTATGTACCACCATGGCCATCTCATAATCGTGCTTTTGCAAATCCATGTTGAGAGTACGAGTTTATGAATTTGACACATAGGACCTCATCCACTAATTATATGGTACTCCACTTAATTGCTTGCCATTAAATAATCGGTTGATAGTTTCTCCCAATTCTAGCATCTATGACTTACATAATTATTGCTTAAGTTATCCAATCAATTTGTGCATGATTAAATATTTCTCTGATTCAACCTCCATATCCCGCTAAATATCGTCACATGAGTTATCCCTCAAATATTGATAATAAAATCCTTATATATCTTAAATCCAAAAATTACTAAGCCAATTAAAAAGAGAAGCTTTCAATTAATTTAACCTCCGTAGTCCACCTCCGATTTTCGTATGACTCCAAAATAATATTATTTGATCAAATAATCTAGTAAAAGATTTAATCTAACATCCATTGTTCAACCAAATACATTTAGCTACAATAATGTATTTATTTACATCCATCGATATGACACCACTAGATTACACCTATGCGCAATTAAGACCTAATGGAGATTTACACCGGTTTGAGGCTATCAAACATATTTTATGCCAAACAAGCATTAATGCAATATGCACAACTAAATACCATAAATATGATAACGCAAATAATATTAAGATTTCACCGAGGGCACTAGGCATGCCAACTACCACCAGACGCGATCTACTTGGCCACTCGTGCGCAGTTGCTGATGTCATCGTCGGATCCACGCCTCCGTCTTTTCTTCTTTTTCATATTATTTCTCCTCTTTTTTCTTTCTTTTCTTTTTTCCCCTCCTTTCTTTTCTTCTTTCTTTCTTTTCTCTTTTTTTCTCCTCTAGGCCCCACTCCATTGAACTTCAGCTTCTAGTTTCTAACTTCTTAAATTTGTCCTTTTCTAGTCTTTCCGCTTTTTTGGGGCTTTTTATCTTTTCTTTTTTCCCTTGTTCCTTTGCATAGTCCATGATGACATAACCTTTTTTCCATTTTTAAAATTTTATTTACTCTAAAAAAGCTTACAGTAGCTATAGTGCCAAAATAAGCCCGGAACAATGCGAAACAGTGAAAAATGCCCACAGCAGAAGTAGTGTTGAGCAGGGGCCTTTCTTTTCACCGACGCCAACCTGACTCTCTCTCTTCCTGTATTTCTTTTTGTTGGAGCTGAGCTCATCAGCTCCGATCGCTATTCTCTGGGAAAACACACACACATACTTTCTCCCTTGGAAAGACACACGCACACGAGTAGGGGGACAAACAAACACAGGATGGACTTCTTTTGCAGTGATGCACGCCTTCTTTTCCTTCTCTATTATTCACTTGCAACTCCTCAAAATTGCTTAATAAGAAGTACATGGCTTAAATAAGTCTCATGCACATACACGGTCACACGGCCTTTACTCTATGCACTCACTAAGTCCACTACCTAACAACTAGGACCTATTCTTATGCCACTATCCGGGATTTTCTCCATGATCCACACGACTCGACCAACTCATTGACTCAGCTATTACTCAGATGCCCAGCGATGACTTACGACCACTGCACCTCGACCACGGCTGCTCAACCACGGTGCCTTAACCACAGCTCTTCGACCACAGTGTCTCAACCATAACTCTTCGATCATGGCCGCTGCACGACTTATGAGTACTTTGACCATGACACTTTGAATATGGCTTCTCGATTGCCTCGACGTAACTCTGGTCGTACCACTCACACAGAGCTGGTACTACCGGTCTTTCGAGCATGACTGGGTACTGTAGCTTACAAGTACTGACCGGCTACTGTAGCTCTAACTATCGACTGGTTACTGTAGATCCGACTACTGTCTGGGAATATCGCTCCAACTACCGATTGGTATTGTAGCATATGACTACTGACCAGTTACTGTAGCATTGATTACTGATTGGTTACTGCAGATTACGACTACCGACCGGTTACTGTAGCTTACGACTATTGATAGGCTCACTATAGCTTACTACTACTGTTGCACTTGGACACATCGACTGCTACAGTACTCGGACACACTAACTGCTGCAGTACTCGGACACACCGACTATACAGTACTCAGACACACCGACTACATAGTACTCGAACACACGAGTACTCGACACCGACTACAAACAACAACAAGATTAGTTCCAATAATCAACCCTCTAATATTGTTGCCAATCTTCAATGTGTTCAACGCACTATCTTGTCGCACGCAGCAGCCTTCCCTTCTTGCCGCACGCAGCAGCCTTCTCTTCTTGCCACACGCAGCAAATCTTTTCTTCTTGCCACATGTAGCAGCATCTTGCGTGACTCACGCGCCATTGTCGGTCTCCCACCAACACACCTGATACCGGCATTACCTTGCCACACATAGCGGTATCTTGCCTTGCTGATTGTCGATGACACATGTCGACTCTCTTGTGACAATGGCTACGCATCACCATCATTGGCCTCATGCCTCTACACTGCCTCAACCCTGTTCGCATTTGGCCAGCACCGCCTCCAGCTTCCTTTCGCAAATTATGCCAAAGTTTAAGTTAGGATTAAATCCCAAAATAAACAGAGGAAAGAGCGCTCTCTCACTATTAAGTGGGGCTAGAGGATTTTGTTTTTGTTTTTGATTTATTTTTCTACTGAAAAACTAACAAAGAATGGCAGGTGGAGCCCTCGAGATTTTTATTTTGTTTTTAAATTATTCTTCTAAAGAAAATTACAAAAGGCTGATAGGTGGGGCCTGAAACTGTGCTCATCATAGTAAAACAGGATCCACACGTCGGTGACTCATATTCTTAAATTTGGTTTTAATTAAATTTTGTAATGGATTAGGCCCCATGTCATTACTCATATTCTTAAATTTGGTTTTAATTAAATTTTGTAATGTATTAGGCCAGTCTCAGTAGGGGTTTCATAGAGTTTCATTGGCATTAAATACGCTGACATGGTACTGTATTGATGAAGAGAGAGACGATAAAAGTTTCATGGGAGTAGAGAGAGTTTCATCCCCATGAAACTCTCTCTACTCCTATGAAACTTTTATCATCTCTCTCTTCATCAATACAGTGCCATGTCAGCGTATTTAATGCCCATGAAACCCCCACTGAGACTGGCCTTAGGCGCCATGTCATTGACTGATTATGTCCAATTAATGAGCATCATTAAGCTTACTTAATCACAGTTTAGGACATAAATAATACTTAATTAAATGTGCATAGTGTCTTCTCTTCCGCCGGACAGAGCGAGGCTTGATGCACTCATCGTCGCGGTGAGGGAGGCGGCGACGGCTACCGGCAACCCCTAAAATAGGTTGCTACAGTAGCATTAGAACACACCGACTGCTATAGTACTTAGATACACCGACGGCTACAGTATTTAAACACACCGACCACAGTACTCGAACACATAAATACCCGACACCAACTATACATAACAACAATATTAGTTCCACTTCTCTCTCCTGTTCGTCTTTCCTTGTCTCTTCTTCCCACGACAGCTTCCTGCAGCTGCCTCTCTTTCTTCTTTTCCCATTTCTTTTTCCATTTCCTTCTTTCTTCTCTTCTTCCCCCTTTCTTTTCTCCTTCCATTTTTCTTCTCCATCCGACAGCCTCCTCCAGCTCGTCTCTCTTCCTCTCCTTATCTCACCAGTGTTTCCATTGCTGCTACCTTTCTTCTTCCTCTTCTCCATTTCTTCTTTCTTTCTTCCTTTCCACCATTTCTTCTTCCACCGGCGACTGCTCTCCATTTCTTTTTTTCTTTTACCACTTCTCTCACTGACGCCCGCTTCTTTCTCCGTCTAAGCTGCGCCAGCTCTGGCCACCGGCCAGCTCCGGCGCTAGCTGCTCCTCCGGCCACGCCTCGGCCCTGCTCGCCTCCGGCCGGCGCGGCCTCTAGCTCCGGCTCCCCTGGCTCGGCCTCAGCCCGCGCCGCCTCTGCTGAGCCGCGGCTTGCCTCCGCGCTGCCTCGGCCCTGCTCGCCTCTGGCCGGCGCCGCCTCCAGCTTCCTCCGGCGCCAGCTCGGCCTGCTCCCGGTTCGCCTCAGCGTCGCCTCGGCTCGGGTTCGCCGGCCCGCCGTGGCATGCGCCATACGCTCTGCGCTCCACCTGACGCCACCTGCTGCTGCTCGGGTTCGCCGGCCCGCCGTGTGCACCGCTTCTGGCTGCGCGCCGTGCATGTGCGCGCTCGCATGGTGCCTCGCTGAGCCGCCTCCAGCGCCGGCCGCCTGCGCCATCGGCTGGCTCGGCCGCCGTATCTCCCCTCGCCAACTTGCTCAAACGTTCATGCGTGAACTTACGGTAGAAATGGAATGCTCGGACGATGAGGAATGCAATAGTGTAACATGCATGGCTTGGTTTTATGTTTTTGGATGTGATTTGAAGGAGATATGTTGTGAGCTTGGGTTCTTTGTTCGAGAGAAAAGGCAGTGGGGGATGAATAGGGAGGTATGGCTTCGATTTGGGAAAACTGAAGCGACCGGGGCTGTGCGGTTGTGTAGGTGTGGTTAAATAAGAAAATAAAATGTTTTGCAGACTGGATGGAGAAGATAGGAAAAGAGTGATCCATAGGTTTTTGGTCTGCTGTTGGTTGAACTGGAAGAGCGGGATAGTGAATGAATGTACGATGATATGATCTTGGATTTATGCGAAAACAAGAAACCAAAATAATTAAAATTTTGATACAACCATTCAAACAATTTAACTTAATTATTTAAAATTTAATTGACACTTTTAATAAAACGTTGAAAATTTTTAAAATACACCAAAATATTTACGAATGATCAATTTAAGTTTAAAAACCTGACTTCAAAAAAATCGAGATGTTACAGCATAAACTATACCGTTTATTAATAATACGCATCAAAGTTTAAATAACCCTCCTCAGGTAGAGTTTACACATATAGCCGATCAAGCCAAATGATTAAATTATAAAAAGCGGAAGCAGAAACAACAGCAAAAAGTGAGACCTCATCTTGCCACAGGTAAGCAATTGAGGGTAAATGATGTCTTACTACTTTCCAAGAATCTGGATAATAGATGTGCACACAACCACCATCAAAGTCTGCTTATTTGGTTTAGAACTAAGCTACTAGAGAATGCCTTAATCTCCACTGTCTTCTCCTCCATCCAGTCCTGGGTGATGTAGTAAGCATAGTGATATTGGTTCTTAGGTTCTAAGGTGATTTGGTGAGCGAGGATGAGCATAATAAACTGTGCTTTCACGAGTCAATACATAGAATGTAGTAATATAGATGCAGAGCTTATCAAAGAGGAGACTCGAGTTCTTTTATTTTCTATAGGCATTGAGTTAAAATTACAGTAAGTAGGAAAATTCCTAAGACTTAGCATTTTTAACTAAACCATATTTTTCTTTGGGAATATGAAAGTATGCAATATTAAATGTAGTACAGGTTTCATCTACCTTTACATGGTTCTATCCACTATATGCTAATTTTGTTTACTAGGGTTATATTCACCTATTATTATCACTGAGTTAGATCCACTCGGGGCAAATTAACCCAAGGTTACATCTACTCCATGAGTTTTCATCCCACCCATAAATTTTTTTAAAATAGATACTAACTCGAGTAAGTTCCTATGCTGCCCATGCCTGTGGGCATGGCTATTCGAGTGTTTTACTTTTGCAGAGGTTGCGCACTTTACCAACAAGAGGTAATCAATTTGTTAGGGTTCACATATTTCCTTGGACATGTAAATCAAGAAGATCACAATTAGGCATTTACAATGCATCTTCCCAATGAGGTCATGCCCGCTAAAGGTTTCTATCACCATATGGTTACGTCCACCCCCACAAAGGCCCCCTCTTGCACCACATGGTAGCTTACATCCAGCGACACGATCCGTGTTCAACCCTTTTGGTGCAACCACGAGGAGTTGATGAAAAGTATTTAGCCAGATCGTACCTATTATAGACTTGTAGTTATACTATTTTACATTGGAAAGGGGTTACAAGAGTAAGTCCTTGGGGTTATCTGGGTAGTTCTATCACAAACCACACTCTTGTGCTCTATCTACACCAACTCCTCTTACCATGCACCTAGATAAGTAAAGCAAGTTTAACGGTTTTGAGGAGCATAAAATAATTTATCTCAATACACTAACCATTCCCCTCCAATGGCTACCCAAAATCGGTTTTATGTTGTACAATGATGACAGGGCAATTTAATGCCCCTAAGTATGTAGGCAAGACTAAGCATGGCGCGTAGATACAACTTACAACTAGTATGTTTTCCATTAAATCTAGGGTGACAATGATTATGTGGTCAGGTGTCAAAGGGGTGAGGCATAGTAGTACAATGATTAATAGGCAAGTAACTACCACCTTACGACAAACATAAACTTGTATGTTTAATAGGCAAGTAACTACCACCTTACGACAAATATAAACTTGTATAACAAATTAAAGTATGCAATTTGATAATTTTAAACCAACATAATTTGTATTAAAATATAGGTTCAACATGATCAAAATATGAACTTGACTGGTTTACAAGTTGGTTGATCTTGAAAGTCCTAGTTGGGCTCAAAATTGCGGCTCTTCAGATCTTCGAACCTATTTTTTGGACCATAGCAATGAAAAACAAATAAAATCCCAATAAAAATTCAAATAAACTTCAAAAATCATGATTTTACTGCCATTAGAAAATAAGTTGAAACGAGTGAGAATGAGCTTTCCAAAGTTTAAGTCGGGATTAAATTCTAAAATAAATAAAGGAGAGAGAATTCCCTCACTAACAAGTGGGACCCGAGGATTTTGTTTTTGATTTATTTTTCTAGTAGAAAAGCTAATAGAGAATGATAGGTGGAGCCCTCGGGGTTTTATTTTCTTTTTGAATTATTCTTCTAAAGAAAATTGCAAGAGGTAAACAGGTGGGGCCTGACTCTCTACTCGTCGCAGTAAAAGGGGACCCACACGTTAGTGACTCATTCTTAAATTTGGTTTTAGTTAAATATTCTAATGGATTGGGCCCACATGTCATTGACTGACTATGTCTAATTAAAGAGCATCATTAAGCTTACTTAATCATGGTTTAGGACATAATTAAGACTTAATTAAATGTGCATAGTGTCTTCTCTCCCGTCGAGCAAAGCGAGGCTTGATGCACTTGTCGCTAGTGAGGGAGGCGGTGATGGCTATAGGCAAACCCCAAAATGGGTTGCTGGGGCCACATTGCACACATGGGTAGCGCAACATCGACGACGGTGAGCCGGAGCAGCGGTGCGACGGAGGCATGACCACCATGACATACATGGCTCCGGTGGTGCAGCGAGCAAAAGGAAGGTGCGTGGAGCATCTACAGAGTGAGGGGAACTCATTGATGAGGTTGGCGTAACCAGGGATGCAGCGCGACAGTCTAGCAATGGGAGCTTGAGGCAGTGCAATGGCGAGCTGGGGCGACTATCGATCGAAATAGGTGACGAGGATGTAGAGAGAGAGTCACGGGGAAGGTCTAGCCAGGAGGAATTGGACGGAGACGCACCGAGGCAGTGGGGGCATTGGGTGGCCAGAGTTGGGGAAGATGACAACACCAACAAACTACAAGGGGAGGGAGGCTAATCGGGCGAGGTGAGATGGATAGTGAGGCAGGGCAAGCTCATTGATACCTTCGGAGAAGGGAGAAGCTCACCAGGTGCGGTGACGGTGAGGGCATGGTGGTTCTCAGAGGCGGCGACGGTGAGGGCATGGTGGCTCTCAGAGGCGGTGACGGTGAGCTCAAATCAAGCTTGGCGCGGCCAAGGAAGGGGCGTGGGAGGGTGAGTGGGGGTGTGAGAGAGGGCGAGAATAGCTTGGCAACTTAAATAGCTGAGTGGAGCGGCGTGGGACTGTGTGCATAGGGGAGGCGCGATGTGGCGCTGTGCACACAAAGGGTGGCTCGGTGGCTGAGGGCAGCGCGGTGCGACGCAGTGCAGCTTATGACGCGGAGAGGAAACAGGCAGCGCGGTGGAGACCGAGTTGAGAGGGCAACAGCATGGGCCGGGGTGCGCAACAAGGAGAGGGGGGTAGTAGGGGTCCGAGCGTGCGGCGACTGCTATTGCAAGGACAACACACATGGAGGCGGCGTTGTGGCGTCGCACCACTTATGTCGAGCGCGGCTAGCGCTGGGAGAAAAGGAAGAAGGGAGAGAGAGAGAGAGAAGGGAGCGAGCTAGGTCGAAGGCCAGCTGGCCAAGGCCAGCTGGCCAAGGCCAGCTGGCCAAGGCCAGTGGGCCAGGGGAAAAGATGGTGGGCTTGGCCGAAATAAATTTTGAATTTTCAAATTGGACTTTGAATTCAGATTTGACCTTGACTTTGAAGTTTGAATTTTGATCTTCGGTTTTGATTTTCAATTCTAGGTTTGAATTCCTTTTTGAGTTTTAATTTGGGTTTTTATTTTACTGAATATTTGATAGGAGCCAAACAACGAATTTTCATTCAAAATTCTTTAAATGTCACAAAATGGGATGTTACAATCCCCTTTGCGCTGCGCCTTGAACACCCCGGTAGCCACTAGGGATGGCAATTGTGCCCGTTTACCCGTATACCCATGGGTAAATACCCTAATGGAGTCGGGTATGGGATGGATTTTTTACCCACGGGTAGGAAAATGGGAGAAAATCTCTGTCCATCGGGTAAACAGGTACGGGTACGGGTTAGCTCTACCTGTACCCGTCTCGCCCGTTTACCCGTGAAATGGACTGACAAGTGGGCCCTCCTAAACCAGTAAACCCTAACATCTCCACCACGCGGTCCACGCCTCCAACTGACCAAATCTCGGGTGGTCCTCCCACGCGACCATTCCACCGAAACTTCCCACGCGCCGCCTCTCGGCCCTCTCCTCCTCGCCGACGCACGTTCCGCCCCTCGTTCCACCGAAATCTCCACCCTCGTCGCCCCTCATTCCGCCGCCCCTAGCCACTCCTCGCCGCTCCTTGTTCCGCCGCTCCTCGCCGCCCCCTCACCGCTCCTCGGTGCCCCTCGCCGCCCCTCGTTCCGCCGCTCCTCCACCGACCAGATCCGGCGCCGCCCCTCGTTCCACCGCTCCTCCACCGACCACATCCGGCGCCGCCCCTCGTTCCGCCGCTCCTCCACCGACCAGATCCGGCGCTCGCCCCTCTCCGTCGTCAGCAAAACTCAGGTGAGCCGTGAGCCTCCTCCGGTCCTGTGTTGCGTGAATGGCTTGTGCATGAATGGCTATTTTAGCCAGCATTCTGCAAATCTAGGATTACTTTGTAGTTTGCTGATTGTTCTTTTAGTGAAGCTAAGATTTAGTTTCTGTGTTGCGTGTGAATCTGTTATAAATCGGGTAGATAACTTTGAGATGGTTTTTCTGGTCTTGAATCTAGAACTGACAGACAATATAATGTGCTAGTAAATAGATTGCTCTAAGGATTTTGTTGTGGAACTTGTTTCGGATTTGAGATTTTTTTTACCTCTATGTTATTGTTAGCAATGTCTTGGATATTTATTTCTTGAATCTTATGCTTTCCATAAAGGAAAATATGGAGTGGCTTAGTAGTAGAAATGAGTCATCGTGGGCCTTTTGTTGTGGAGCTCGATTGGGTTTAAATTGAGATATTTCTCTTCACTGAAGTCACCAAAAGCAATCACATCAGCATTTTTTGGCACATCACTTGTTTCCTTATCTCTGTTGATTGTTAGTGCAAATAGGAGCAAACAAAATAGTAGATAACAATGGCAGCATGTTCTTTTCTCCCAGACATCTCCAGGAAGATGATCTCCAGAAGCAATGCTGTTACGATATCACAATTATACAATATCGATATAGCTTCCTATCTTCCATCTTTTTCGTGTAATTTTTTTCTTTTACCGGAGGGGCAAAACCATGGAGCAGTGTCTTCAATTCAACTGTTCTTCCAAGGAATAAACTCATTTAACACAAAAACTACTTTAAAATAAGATGGTGTCTTCATTTTCCTTAGGCTTAATTCATAACGTTCTGGAGGAGTTGAATGTGAATATGATGTACTCAGTTCGCGGGTAAACGGGTATGCCCGCGGGCGACGGGTACCCGCGGGCGACAGGTATGGACGGGGTTTTTACCCGTGGGCGGGAACAGGTATGCCCGTGGGCGAAAATTAGGGTCGCGGGTACGGATATGGACGAGCACTACCCGTACCCGCCCCGCCCAATTGCCATCCCTAGTAGCCACTTGTTCCACTCATCTGCCCCCCTCTGAGAGTATATTATGGCTTCTTTTTCTTCCTCCTTTCTCTTCACGGATGCTGAGGACAAAGGTAGGTGGATAACAGGTGAGTGGATAGATTGATAGATGAAAGGTGGTTGTTAATATCTTGACAAAGGTGCAAAGGTTCATATATAGGTAATATCTTTTCGGCTTATAATTTATAGTATATGGTTTAAGGATTCCTTAGAACAAATAAGTAGAATGTCTTCTCCATCATTTTTTCGAATTGGTTTATTGGAATAGCATTTTTTGAATCGATTTATCGGTTTATTGGCATTCGATACGTTCGTATAAGCGCTTGTGCTAGAACCAAAAGCTTTTAGCTACAGCCATAATCTATTAGCCACAGCCGAAAATAACCCCGATATTAAGTGATTATACGTACTTTTTTTAGATGAATTCAGTATAATCGATTACTCCATTCCTGTAAAGGCAGTAATATTGTGAAAGAAACCCTCCCTCTTCTCATCACACGTATCAGCTGCTGTTCATGCCCACTCTGTCCTATGATCCCATTGTCATCTGCACGTCTGACTCGAAGTAAACCCAAGCCCAACTCGAGGAAAGCCTAAGCCCGTTTTCCCCAAAAGAAAAGAAGACGGCCGAGCCCAGCGCAACAGGAGGGCCAACCACCGATTAAACAGGTCAGACTTCTCCTAATTCTGTGAAGGCCGTAGCTACTAATCATCTCGCACTTAATATCATGCTACTCTTTCTTTTTTTTCTCTCTCTTTTAAGATGAATGTTGTGGTACTTCTAGAGAGTTGGGACTACAAGCTGACAGCATCTATCCATCATTCTGGGAGAACGTGCACACGCAACTGCAAGAAAAAAAATGCAGCGAGACACGAACTGAACTTGCGACCTCCGTTTATGCTAAAAAAATATAAAACTTACAACCTCCCTTTTCGTGAGCACATTATAGTATTTACGTCTCAGATGCAGAAAAAAAAAGAGAAAAGACATTTCTGCATCAGCATTTCGCACTGTCTTGGTTAGTTTGGGTCACTGATGAGTAAGAGCATCTCCAAGAGATGCCCAATAAATTCACACCTTAAATCTCTTTTTACAGATCCTAACCACGATATAAGGTCCCAAAATAATCATTCCCTCCAACAGGTACCCTAAACCAGAAAAACAGTATTGGGAGGCTAGATCATCCTCTATAAGTAGAGAGCGAGAGCCCATTTTTTGGGTGTGTTCTATTTTTAGGAGTCTATTTGGAAATCTGTTGGAGCTACTTCTTACCCTTCAACTCTAAAATTTAAATATTAAGAGCCATATAGAGTATCTCTTGGAGATGCTCTAATCAGAACGGACGCCGCCAACGAGTCCCTATCCGAAACGGTTTTCGCGGGACGTGGTTTCTAGGCATGCGCGGTGTGGGGTTCCTGAATTTGGCCAGATTTTTCCCTTTCTATAGCTTTCAGCCTTTCACAGGTCACGCAAGCCGCCTTGGCAGTGTTAGTGCTGCATGCTGGGCCTAGGTGTGAAAACAGATTGGATAATTTTTAATCGATTCGGATAATTTGTTAATACAAATTCTATCAGTTCGGATATTTATGGATAGTATTGAATTGAAAATGAATATAGATTTTTCTATCGGATACAAATACGGATTCGGTAGCTTACTATCCATCAAATACAAATATGGATCCGGATTATCCAGATATTTAGAGCATCTCCAACAGTATGAGCTAGTTACTAGCTCTAAGATAACTTCTCCAATAGTACTAACTTTTAGCACATAGCTCATAACATAAATAGCCTCACATGACACTCTCACATAATCTTGGAATGTGTGTATGAGACTAGCTCTTGATCAAGAGATAGCTTTTCTCTCTCTTCTATTAAAATATGAAATAATATGCTTAGAGCTAGCTCATAAGTCACTATTGGAGATGCTCTTAGGAGCCAGATATCGGCAGCATATATCCTCTATTTCAGCGCAGCCCATTTATATGATACTTTAGTAACCTATTATACATTAACATATATCAATACACGGAGTTAAAGAATGAATCTTAGCTTATACGAAGAATTCATGAATGTTCTTTACGAATGTTTAGATGAAATAAACTATTTATGTTTTTCTGTTCATTTTGTGTGTTCAATTTAAAGGGTTTTCATATTCTAAGAAATATTCATAACCATATTTGATTCGATTTGTATTTGATATTATTCATATTCGTATTCATATATGGGGTATCTATAATCGTATCCATATCTAAAGAAAATATAATAATAAATATGACAAAGTCATTATTTATCTGTATTTGATCCGTTTTCAGCCCTATTAGGGCCTTATACATGCACTGGTGAATTGAAACATCAGTACTAGTGCTATGAGGATTTAGTTGCCACATTAACCTTACCTACCATTAGCAAGGCTAGTGTGTGTTTGGTTCTGTTCACATACGGCTAATCCAAGTTCTGGGCCATGCTTAATTGGTCTTTCTATCTCAATCACAACCAAGACCAGCCAGCGGTGATCAACCAATATTTATGACGCGTTCGAAATACGGGAGTTTGGTAGGATTACGTAGGAATGTTATAGATTCCTACAAAATTTCTGTGAAATTATGCATCCATAGAGGTCAAGAAAAAAATCTGTCACCTGTTTATATTTCGTATGACTAAATTATCTTGGTGAACATGCCATATATAGGATCCCTTTTGGTTTGGAAACAGACTTTGTTTGGTAATCATGGGCAGCAAGGTAAATTGGTAATCCTGATGGATTTGATTCACGGCAACATCTTGTTGAGTCCTTCAATGTTCTCTCACCCACACTGCTTCTCAAGATACTATAATAAAACTTTGCTTTTTCTTTTCTTCTAGCGAATCCCAGAGTCTCCATTGTTTCGATTTTTGTACAACTATTACTATACTAATTCAAAATTTTGACTAATCACTACACTAATCTTCCTCTTATTTTGTTCACCTAATTTAGTATTGGATCAGGTCCACTCTTTCTTTGTGGGTCTGGTAATCTGCACAGCGGCATCTCGATCATAATAATCTCCTAGAGCTACAGTATAAAGATGAGGAGGAGGGCAAGAAGTTCCACGTCGATTTAACACGTTGAGGTTAACGTGTGTGTCTGCGTGTGTGTTTTGGAAACACTGTGTGTGAGGTGTGGGAACGAAAATGATACAAGCAGTCACTAGTCATGATAAAAAAAAGTCATGACACACGAAATGAGAATCATGTGGTGCCTCAATTATCGTGATTTCAGAGCAGGCTCAGCTTTTCAATTAACTTTATTTTCAGATTCTATCAGTTAAAACTATTCATCAAACATATCAATTAAAATCAAAGACCATCAGTTATAGCCTAAAATAACATGACCATATAGGAACAAAGCGTGAGATCTTAATGTGCTGTTGGTATGTACGGAGCAGGATTTTATTCACACGTGTCTTATACATGTTTTGTCCTTACACACAGCGGTTTTGTTTCAACTTTCAAGATATATGTATCTCCAACTAGACATACAGAGACCCTCGAACAACCAATCCGATCAACGTGGAAGAACTGTGTACATGATTTGTCATCCTTATCTAATAATTATCTTGCAACAATAGGAGTAGAGTGGCTTTGTCCGCAAAATGTTAAATCAGCTATCCTTGAACAGCATTTACAAGACTCGTATGTCACATATTAAAAAAAAGACCAGTAACCGAAGTAGCAGTATATTTTATTAAAACCTCTCCTACGTACAGAGCAACTATTTCCTCGCAAAAAAAGATAGAGAAATTATTTATGGGGCAATCCCATATCCTCAAATTCTCCAAATCTGGTCTATGATACAGCTAAAATGCGAGCGAGCCTGTTAGCATCTAAGCGAGGGTTAGCGCTAGTATTTGCACCAGTTAGCCTACCACCTTTTTTTAATTACAAAGGAGGACTCGTGCACATTACACTCACATCACATACTACATATCATACATACGTGTGCGCTCTACTAAAACATACGTTAGATCTAGAGCAGAGGTTGCTGGATAAATTCTAAATTTATTCAGTATCTCATATAAAGATAAATATGTGCGTCAAACCTAGAGTTCAAACGTGGATTTCGAAGATGCTCAACAGCAGTGGTAGTGAGAGATTACAAAGTAACAGAAACTCACATGTAATTTTTATCGATATAAATGAAGTCAGTACAGTATGTACTACAATTAACTAGTATACCTCATCTTGAAAAGATACTTCGTTTAAAAATTAGTTACTATAAAAACCTAGAGTTCAAACGTGGATTTGGTAGAGAGAGATTACAAAGTAACAGAAATTCGCGTGTGATTTTTGCCGATATAAATTAAGTCAGTATAGTATATACTGTAATTACTGGTAGACCTCATATCGAAAAGATAATCTGTTTAAAAATTAATTACTATAAAAAAATTAAAAATTAAATTTAAAAACTGAAAAAGAATAGGGCCTTCAGTACTCTAGCTTACCGCTTTTCAGGTGTAGGAAAAGGAGAAAAATCTGTGCATGGATAGCTCAAGCAGCCAAACCTGCTAGCTAATTTGGGCCCCCTTGAGACCTAGCTACAGGTTCTTGTGGAAACTTCTGTGGACATTTTTTATCTGGGCCAATCGAAAATCCCTTCTCGCCTGTCGGAATGGAGGTGTGGCCAGTTAGCAGCGCTTGCTTGGCGACCTGGGCGGTAATGGGATTCTCAACTGGGCCACACTCAATTGTTTCCAGCTCTGTTTGCACCTTACAAAGTTCTGAAGTACGATTTTCACCAACAACGTGTTAGAATGCTTTTTATTTGGTGGTTATTTATACATGGAAAATTTTTCTCAATAATACTGTAAAGATGTATATATATTAGAAAATAACATAACATGTAGGGATATAGGGCTACATGTCAGTGATATATCGATATTATTTTTTAACTCGTGTGTTACTGAGCAAACTGCCTTTATAAGATCATTAGATTGTTTCCAGTGAAACTCTTACGGGGAACAAACCCTCTTTGCCCTGTTCTCCCTCGCCAAGAAACATTTCCATTTGAAACTAGTGTATTTTCCTGTGAAGCACCCAAAGATCAGATGTGTGTTTTCCTGGGCTGATGCTTATGGCTGTGGTTTTTGAATTTTGGTTTGTTTGTGAGATGTAATATGTAGAAGGAAATAGTCGAATGCAATTTTAACTAGTACAGCTAAACTGTTACAATTTGTACTACAATTTACTTGTAGACACTGCCTTAAAAAAACACATCGTTTAACAACGAGTTACTATATAAATAGAAACAAAAGCCTAAGTATAAGACTAAAAGAACTAAGCCCAGAACGACTCTTTCAACTTTTGAGTAACTCTTTTGGTTCGTTATTCATGCAGGATTTGATTATTCATTAGAATTATGACAAAAATCTTGCGGAATTTACATAGTTTTTTTTTTTGTAAAATTCTTATGTTCCAACCAGTCCCATGCACTACAAACAATCTTTCCATTGTATGAAAGAAAAACCGTGACAACAAGTGAGTGTGGTTGACATAAGCATGTTAGCCAATCTCCCGTCAGATAAACGAAGATATAAAGTGTGAAGAAATAAAGATGTGCTAAGAGGACGTACTCATATGTGTGCATTGTGCGTGGATGGTTGTGTGCGTGCCTACCTATTATATTTTAAAAATATTGTTAAGTAAAGGGCATTTATTAAAAATTATTTAAAATAAAGAGAGAACAAATTTAGGTCATATTCTTTTCAGCTTTAAAAGCTGTTTTTCTGCTTTTCTACAGTAACTAGCTTTTAAACGGAGTATCTTTTAAATATAGGGTCTATTAATTAAGTGTAGTACATATTGAACTGATTTCATTTATATCGGTAAAAATCGTACCTGAGTTTCTGTTACTTTGTAATCTCTCACATAAATAGTTTAAAAGTCACAAATCACAATCAAAAGTTATAAGTTTTAGCAAAAAGAATAAGCCCTTATGCACTTGGTCATTTTAGGCCATCCTGAGACCGAGCGGGCCCAGCAAAGTCCACCTCCAACTTTTACGTGGGCCCACGTGAAGCCCGCCTCTGCTCAAGGTTGGAAACGCCGAGATGGAGATGCAGAGCCAATCACGGCCGTTGGTTGTCCACGTGGCGGTACGGGCGTCACCGGATTGGGCCTGCTTTCCGCTTCCTCTGCCTTTCCTAGGCCTTCCGTCCATTGTTCCTATCCCCCGAGCTTGGGGCCCATTTCGTTGGGTGTGTCCAGAGCCCCTGAGTGAAGTGAATGGACGCATGATCTCGACATGCGTCCACTCTTGCAAGAAACTTTTTTTTACCGGCAAGAGGACTGACACGTATCCAATTGAAAGGGAGTAGTAGAACAAAAGGTCTAAGAAAGCAGGGGAGGGGATGCGGCCAGAAGCTGGCCTAGAAAAGATACTAAGAAGTTGTTACAGGTAAAATTATAAGCTCCTGTAGCATCTTGACCTCTGCTAGTGTTCAGGTTCTAACTATTTCCTTAATAGAGCAATCAAGAGTGGAAGTGCAGTTGCTAAGGAGCGGAAAATACAAGCATTTTGCTCCTTCCAAATTTACCAGGCGACTAGCATCATTAGTGATGCCATTGCTTTCCACGGTATTCCAGGCGATAGAACCATCTCCTCTCACCAATCTCAAATAGAGTAAAACGTCCGCAAGGAAACCGGATTTATGGATTCATATGCAGTCCATTGTGCTATATCCGGCATTCCGTTCTCGCAAGAAACCCTTGAACAACCACCCATCAAGATCAGATCGGCACGGAAGAGAGATGCATTAACAGATTCTAGCATCCAATCTTATCCGGCTCTCCTATCCTATCTAAAAAGGTTAGGGTTTCAATTTGTTCGCATGTAGTTGAAACATTTAAACCATATTTAGAACGCATATTTTTTTTTGCAAGAAACAGTATAATTCTCATAGGGTTTATACAAAATTCGATCATATGTTACAAACATGCCGTAAGCTTACTTCTACTCATGCCTAGCTTACGTCTAGTCTATGACCAACGAGCATGTGCGCTAATTTTAAGTTAACTTTTTGAGTTTGAGTCTATGGCCAATGAGCCTGTAACATCCCATTTTGGGCTTGCAAAACTTTGAGTAATGAAATTTTGAATTTTGAATTTTAATTCAAAGTGTGCTTTCAAATTTTGCTTGATTTTCCATATTAAAAAAATTTAAAACTTCTCTTGGGCTCGGCCCGGCCCACCCTAGCCTCTCCCTGACTTGCTAGTTTTCGGCCTGGCCCATCCTCCCCCTTGGCTTGCCCAGGACGGCCCACGCCCTACTATCACCGCCCACCACCTCCCCCTATGCTAGGCCTGCCCCCACCATGTCCATGTTCGCCCGCTACCTCCGTAGCACGCCCCTTGTTCATCTTCTATGCCTTGCCATTCCCGGACCCCCTATCTCTCTTTCCCCCGTCGCGCCACACCAGCCAACCCATGGTCATCATATCCGCCCGTCGTGCCGCGTCGTGAGGTCCATCTTTCGCGCACCCAAGCCAACGCCTTGCTATGCTGTCCTGTCCACGTCATCCACGCCATCAACACCCCCGCCCTCACTACCGAGCTCCCCCACTGCCCTCCTCCTTCGCTCTGGTCTTCTCCACCACTGTCAATGCCGTTCTTCCTTCGGTTCACCAGCGCCCGATTCCAACCACTTGAAGCACCACCGTAGGCCCCCAAGGCTGCCCTGATCGTCACCCTCCCCTCTCCACCTCTCTGGAGAGCTACCATCAGCCACCCCTTCATCATCGTCACAGGCTCACGACACCAGCTCTCTGCGTCGCCCCTTAGCACCCACCAAGCTTCCAAGTGAGCTCACCTCGGACCTTAGATGCTCTCCCCGTGAGGACTAAGTAATATCATAATTAATAAACAAGATTAGTTTTACAAATGCATTTATCATTATCACCAAAATCTCATAATAGTATTTATTATTATCACCAAAACCAATTTAAATTATGCTTGATCTTTCACCCGCTATGTGTGTTGTCATATAACATGGGGCCCTTTTAGTTAAGTGATGATTTGGCTAATTAGACTAGTTAGTAGCTAATGATTTTTAGTGAGAACTATGTTAAGGCCAATGTCCCCATAAAATAAAGATTTGATAAATTGAATTTTGCCTAAAGATTAAAACTTGAATTATTTGCATATCAGTAAGGATTAGGGTAAATAATGCTAACATAACCTAATGGATCATATGTGAAGGTATGCATGTACATATATATATATATATATATATATATATATATATATATATATATATATATATATATATATATATATATATATATATATAGGTGTATGTATCTTTAAGAAATAGTTCGGAAGCAATGCAATAAAAAGATTTAAATTAGAAGATTCATCTTGGAGTAATTCCTAGATAGGCCCTCTGGTATTAGGTTGTTAAGTAAATTCACACATAAAATAATGAGGTTAACAACTCTAAATTAATTCTTTAATAGACCTTGAAATATGGCTAGCATACAAAAATCAAGCTCAAAAGGAAGGAATATAATTTTAGTCAAACCATCTATACAGGAAATGAAGGTTGGATTATAACATAAATATGAACCATTTGTTTAATCATGCACATGATAAGTTATAATAAAATTAGGCAATAATGTTGGGCTGTGATTTTACAAGTAAGGAGGAATTGTTAGCCCTAAAATGATTCAAAGACTCATGTAGAATATCAAGGTATTATACATAAGCATATGTAAAAATGCCAATCATTGTCTTGAGCATATCGAGCTATATATGAACTGGGTACAATATTTACACATAAGTGCTAGCCAAGATAAAGAGCATGTCCTTGGAATTTAAACTGTAATTAATTAGTGTTCAGAAGTTAGTAAAAGCTAATTCTATCGCATGAAGAATCCACACCATAATCCCTAAATAATAATACTCGATAAATAATACCCAGACCTAGTTAAGAGTTGAATTTTTTTCAAAATGCATTTAAACCCTAAAATTGTTTATCAATCGTGGACATTAGTAAATGGTAGTCTAACTAAAGTTAATCATAAAATAGCAGTGGTTACATAAATAATTCTATGATTTAATAAATTATTAAGATTATTATTTAACTAAACATTTGATTAATTGGCAGTTAGAACAACAAAAAATTCTACATCTTGAGTTGCTAGAAATACAAACTCTAAGATTAATATGATAAACCATTGTTATGAATATCGCGTGTAGAACTCATGCCTTAATTTTTTAGTGTTAAGCATTCACAAATAATACTCAATAGCCTAGGTAAACTCCTACACCTATCCATAAGTCTAACCTAACTCAGGAAACTTTCTTAATAAATATAAAATAAAAAATTTATTAAATTAAAGATCAAGCCAAGGTATTCGACAGTCGGCTATGCCTAGCCATCTTTAAACCTGAAGCACAATACTTTCATTAATATTCCTTTATCATTAAACCTTCCTTGATATCCTTCTTGGCAGATTTTCCTTTTATTGTCTTCCACTTTGCTCAAACCTCATTAACTCCATCAATGTTTAATATCTTACCTCAGATAACCCACTTAATCACAATAAAAGCTTAATTGAGTTCATTCAAATTTATTTGGACTTTTCAGTTATTTGAATTTGTTTGGATTTAGTTGTTTATCGCATAACTAAAAAAGGAAGTCTCGAAGGAGCAACAGATCAAGCGAGATAAAGACAAAGCTCAAGAGTTCAAGATCATCAATTGAGAAGGCTTTAAGTAAAATTAAGTGTAGATCGACTACTGCAATCAGAGTGGGGTGAATGATTATCGTCGCTTTTTGGAGTCTCCTGACGATCGATGATGCTCTCGACCACTCGGTGATCAAATGCCAAGCGTACGACTGCTTGATCAACCGTTCTACTCGACTACCCGCTCGATCGACCGATCTGTTTGACCACTTTGCATGATCACTTTGATCATTGTTGTATGATCCAAACCACTAGCAATCACCAGCGCACTTCAAGCAAATCAAGTTGCCGACAAGGAGATTACCAGAGTCTTGGAAGAAATGCCCCACAGATGGCGCCAACTGTCGATGTTTTAATATCGATCTTACATATAATTTGTTTGGATTCGGGGAAACTTTAGAAGACTCGATGTATGAATATGCAGAGTAAAGACACAGAGATTTTTATATAGGTTCGAGCCTTCTCCTAGGAGAATAATAATCATACGCCTTGTGTAGCTATTGCTCAAAAAGATATTTACAATTGAGAATAATATAAAATGCCTAGCATTATCTCCTGATCCAATGTCCTTCCATCCTCTCCTCTCCAGCAGCAACCTTTATATAGTTGACAATGCGGTGGTAGTTGTCCCACGCCAAAAGACACCTCAACGCTTCAGGCGATAACCGTCCAACTGTAGTTATTGTCTGAGATACGTAGTGGCCCATTCGTCGTGCAGCGGTTGTTGGTAAAGAGGGATCATGTGTGGTTATTAGGAATAAACGTATGTTCTAACCACCTTGTCAGACCACCCTACGATATAGCAGGACATTGTTAAACAAGTTGATTAGAGATAGAGTAGTTGTAGAAAGGTCTTTGACCACAAGGTGGTTGGAGGACAACTTACGACTATGTGGTCATAGAAAGAGCTTACAACTATGTGGTCACAAAAAGAGGTTACGACTATGTGGTTGTTATGACTACGTGGTCGTAGGAGCTTATGACTATGTAGTCATAGAAGGACTTACGACTAAGAAATGGCCGTAGAAAGGACATGAATATTTAATAAACTTTCTCTCTTACAGATAAGGGGTATATTTGAGGAATGTAGTGATGTAATAATTTTGAGGATTATTTTATTCTCGTTAGGACTAAATAATGTATGACCTCTCAGTGTAAAACAGCAAATCCACAAGTCTATAATGGGTACGACCTGTCTAATTAATTTGCATCAACCCAGTGTAGGTTGCGCCATTAATGTGCCACTACTACAAAAAAAGGGTCATCACAGACGTTTGAGAACTGTCATCATAGATAGCTTTTTGAACCATTTGAATTTATGGGTTAGCGATAATCAGTAGTTATCACAAACGGTTTGTGAGCCCTATGTGATAAATACAACGTAAACGATTTATAGCTAGAATCGTCTGTGATACTCTAATATCACAGATAGCTTGAAGTAAAAGCTAT
The DNA here is from genome assembly GCA_017311315.1 of Dendrocalamus latiflorus. Taxonomy (NCBI): domain Eukaryota; kingdom Viridiplantae; phylum Streptophyta; class Magnoliopsida; order Poales; family Poaceae; genus Dendrocalamus; species Dendrocalamus latiflorus. The sequence continues at coordinate 7,190,797 of CM029628.1, forward strand.
CTGTGATACTCTAACATCACAGATGGCTCGAAGTAAAAATCGTCTGTGATACTCTAACATCACAGATGGTTCTAGCTACTAACCATTTGTGAAGGATAAGTATCACAAACGGTTGTAATGTAGAACCGTCTGTGATAGTCCTTCATAGACAGTTTATACCACAAAACTGTCTATGATAGTTCATACTATACATAAATTTTTCTATTTTTTGTCTAGGTGAAAACAAGAAAATATAACAGTAAACACAACAGCACATTTCATTAGAATCTATCATTACAGCATCACAAGATAATGAGCAAGTTATCTATTTAACACAGCAAGAACATGGCAATAACACATCCTAATCATATGAACCCAACTCTTAAACATGGAAAAAACACATATCCTAATCTTACGAACACAACTCTTAAACATGGCAAGAACGCATCTCCTATTCCTACGAACCCATGGCAAAACATAGAAGAAAGAGAGATCCTAACAGTGCGCGAGCTGGATATCCTTGACGCCGACTTGAGCACCATCTTGGTAAATAACTGCTTCCACGATGTCTTGCAGTGAAGGAGAGGCAGTGGTAGCATCACCTTTGTGTCACGACGGTGAAACTACACAAGACACTCTTACGACACTTACGACAAGCGTGTGTTGTGCATTCGACCGTGGTGTCACAATGGAGGCTCTAGCTCATGGCGGTAATCGACGTCATCGAGGAACAAGCTTGGAGTGGATGAACTAGTTAGGAGCAGCCAATAGAATCCATGCATCTCGGAGTGAAAGGGAGAGGGGGAGTAATTAATAAGGGGCGAGAGGTGGGAGAACCGATGCCTGCCATTTGATGCGGAGAGAATAGACGGGTGAGATCAGAATCCTGGGAGAGATACCACGGATTGGTGTCGTGGCAATATCAAAGATGGTTTGTTATACGAACCATCTGTAATAATGCACGTATCACAGATGGTTCTTATAAATAAACATCTATGAATTATCATAGACAGTTATTAATACGAACTACTTGTGATGTCTTGTATTATCATACACGGTTTATACTAACAACCGTCTGTGAAATTTTCACATACGGTTATTAATAAAAACCATATGTGACATCTTGCTTTATCACAGACGGTTCATATTAATAATTATCTGTGAAAATATCACAGATGGTTGTTAGTATAGACCGTTTGTGATAGTTGTAGCACAGACGGTTCATATGAACCATTTGTAATGTAGCTATCCAGTATAACTTCTTTTGTAGTAGTATGCACACGTGCAAATGAGCCAGGGGGAAGGGCCATTGTCGTGACGGAGCAAGAGGGGGCTTTTGAAGGGGTGGTCGTACCCCACAGTGGTGAAAACCTTAGCAGGTATAGCCTTGTTGAGAAGATGCATTGTAAAGACTTTATGGTGACCTTCTTGATCTACATGTCTAAGGAAATATGTGAAATATAACAAGTTAGTTGTCTCTTATAGGTAAAGTGCGCAACCTTCGTGGAGTGAGAACTCTTCGAACAATCATGCCCACGGTCATGGACATGCATTGGGAACTTACGAGAGTTAGTTTATTTCTAAAAACCTTGTGGGTGGAATAAAAATTGGATTATGTTGCCCTGGGTGGTTGAACCTCGTGATAATAATGGGCAGATATGATGTAACGCTAGAAAACTAGTATATGGTGCAGGTAGCCAACTAGCAGTTGATGGGACCTCACTGCTATTATTATTGCAATCTTTCACACAATTTAGAAACTCTATTATTATGGCTACAAACCAAACAGTAGAGAGGGGAACTAGAAGAGGAGAGCCAACAGAGAGAGACGATATGTGGGAAATGAGTGATCCCCTCCCTCACGCCCCTCTTGGGGGTTTACATACATGAGTGATGTAGTATGGGAAATTACCATCCTACCCCTTAATAATTACATAAGGTAGGGATATATTGGTATATTTTTTTATACTATTGGGCCTATTACATATTGGGTTAGTTGTAAGGCCCAGTCACAGAGGGTTGGGCCACCCCTACGACATTATTTTAGTTAAAATTGCTAAGCCTATGGAAAGTCTTATATCTGTATCTCAAAACAGTTGTGTTTTTGTAAATAAAAGAATCTTAAACCTCTCTTGTTTAGCCTTTCATCTATTATTATTTTAATCTGTGTGGTGGTTTGCTGAGTACCTTTGTGCTCACTATTACTCAATTAGTACTGTTCAGTAAGTCAGAAGGAGAAAGACAAGCACTGCGATCATGTAAGGGTGTTGTCAAGACTAGAAGACGATGGCCAAGAACTAGATCGCGAATCCCAATTGGCTGTCTGTGAGTGTGCCCTGAAGGTCCCACCTATGTGAAGTTTTTGTTTCTGCTGCTGCTCTTTAAAGGTTTCAACTTGGTTGGGCCCATGTGTAAGTTTTACTATTGTAATAGTTATGCTTCCACAAGATATATATTTGATGTTCACTGATATATCTATAAGCACCATCTACTGATTCAGGGAATAGTGCAGTAGAATCATACATGATTCTAGATTGTAAAATTCGGGTCCGACAGGTAGCCTTTTCGAATCAGCTTACTGGTATTCAGTTTGTTCACACAAACCCTCATATTAAAATCAAAAGCCATCATCTGTAATCATAAACTATCAACCACAGCTAAAAACAACGTGCCCAGTAACGTACAGGAGTACGTGCCTTCCCCATTATGCATGGCATGGCAGCACGAGAGATTGAGAGCGGCACGGCACAGGAACGCCTTGCTTGCAGCACGGAGACGGAGAAGACAAGTACTACTACGGTAGTAGTAGCCGTACTGTTTGGAGGGAGACATGCTGTGCCGTACGCCGATCGATACGGCGGCAAGCAACTCTCCTTCCTCCTAAATTCCCCATTCTCTCTCGTGCAATTGTACAAACCATGCAGCATGTCCTTGTGCTTCCTGTGCTTCGTTACGCCAAGCCAACGCAAACTGAAGGCTACGCGTTCCCGGCAAGCAAGCAATCCGTTCATTCTTTCGAACTCCTTTTACGCTCTGTTAATGATCGCTGGAATTTGTCAGTGCTCCACTACGTATATAGGAGTAGAACATCAGCTGAAGAGTTGCGACTTACAACACGGCCTCGCGCTGGCTACTCCAGAGAGACCAGAATACCGCCTTGCCCTAAAGGTTGGGATCGACGTGATCAATTAATTAATCACATCCTATTGGTTGTTTGATCGACACAATAATTGTACATGCATGCTAGTACTACAGTCTTGTAGAACAAACGAAACCGTGGTGCTAGTACTACAATCCTGTATATACTTGTATTCAATATCCTACTAGATGGAGCACATGCCTGGATGTTTACTTGTCAAAAAAGCGATTACATATCCTACTACTAACAGTAGATTTTTATGGCCTTACATGGAACTTATCGTTTCCAATAATAATAATAATAATAATAATAATAATAATAATAATAATAATAATAATAATAATAATAATAATAATAATAATAATAATAATAATATCGTGCAAGCTCAATCATTATACGTATGTATGCGATGGCCTGTTCTTTTTGGCTCTTTGGCCGACTTTTGATTTTAGCTCCTATCAGCTGGCCTAAAAGAACTCAGGCCGATATCTCTGGCACCGGCATTACGGATCGTGATCACACTTGACTTTCGTGCTGTCCTTTCTGATTAGCGAGAGGGAACTGAATATGGTGGTGGCTGTAGTGCACCGTTTGTTGTCTCTCTCCAGCCTCCACTATAAAATGCAACTTCATCGGGAAAAAAAGTTGCTCGCTTTAGCCAAAGTCGCTGCGTTCTGCGCTGGAAACATGTGCCTTTCGTTTACACCATTTCTTCCCTTTCGATCGATCGATCGATCGATCGAGAGAGAGAGAGAGAGAGAGAGAGAGAAGCGTGTGTGGCATTTTCAAGGAGCTCACCAACCACACGCGTTTCGCCAGGGCAAGCAATTCAGATGCTGTGATGTGGCGTACGCGCGCGGCGCCGAATTTACCTGCCCTGCCTGCCTGCTTGCTTCCTCGCATCCCGCCGTGTCCACCGCGGCTAGCTAGGGCACTCCTAATGGTTTAATACTAGACATTGATACTATTGAAGGGAGAGTGATTAGATGGAGTATTTTAGTAACAATCACCTTGATAGCTTCATACTAAAGGACCCCACAATGATTTAATTGTTGCATGCAATTGGCCCTTCCAATGCAAGAAAGTATCAAGTCCTTATAATACACCATTTACTGATACTATTCTTTTAGTTTCCAAAAATGTTTGATACTTGCATGAGTATCAAGCTTATAATTCTCTCTTCCCTCTCTCTCTCTCTTCCACATGACAAAAATTATGATGTGATATGGCTATAATATCAAACACAAATGGCTATTAGGAGTGTCCTTAGCTACTCCATGTTCACCCACCGCGCGGCCGGGTGAGCCCGGAGCCAACGGCCATGGCACTCCCACCTTTTTCTGCTTTCAAGGGTCGCACCTGCAATATCTTCAGTTTAGGCTACCGACTGGAGCACGAGAATTTTTAACTATTTTCTACGGGAACTGAACTGTTCCTGTAAAGTTATTGTGTTCCAAATAAGAACTTTGAGCACATACATTTTACATGATGTCATAGAAAATAGTTTGATTCTTGTGAAGATAGTGTAAATTATATACACAGTAGGATACTCTTCAACTGCTTTCCTTAAAAAAAAAACAGAAAACGGTGCAAGTTATGTAGAATGCTTTGTATGTGATCAAAATGGCTTGAGCTTTTGGCTTCAGCTTATTTTTGCACTATTCATAAATTTCGTCTTTTTCTGAACTTTTGGCTTTTTTTGAGTTTTTTTACCGGTTCTTTTTTTCCTCGTATTTGTTTGTATTATACGTAATGGGCTAACATGTTTTTTCTATTTTTAAAATTTTTTAAATTTAATTATGGTAAATAAGCCTCTGTCAGCTACAGTGCTTTTTTCAGCCAGCTACAGTGTTTTCAGCCATAAGCCACGGGCTTTTCAGCCATTTTGATCACAACTAACATTCGGGGACACAGAATCTAAACATACGTGTTCTTGTTTTTCCATGGGAAAAGCTAAGGCAAAATTAGCCATAGGACATCGCAAATTGATGGCATGTACCATACGACAATCCCAATTTGCGGTTTTTGCTGTAGGACACTATAGTTGCATGGTATTTTGCTAGAAGACACCTTGACCAATAAAATATGATTTATGGGCTAAGAGGAGAGAGAAGGCTAGTGCAAAGTCATTTTTACTACTCCTGTCATGTTCCTCGCCACCTCGGTGAGCCAATTGCAATTCCATCGCATCATCTTGTGTTCTATGTTCCGATCTACTTATCCCTCAAGTTAATTTGAGTTTGATTCATTGTGTGCACAGATTGAGCTGATTCAATCTATTCCGCCAATGCCCCTTCTTCATCCAATTCCGTCGACACCGACTACACCATTGGATTTCTTATCTCGCGTTCGACCTAGTGTTCCCCTTCTCATCGCCAATGCGCCGCGCAATGTCATAGCCGTGTCTTGTCGCACCACTACTCGCCGAAGGTCGTTGCTGGCATTGACACTTGCGTCACTGAGTTTGGTTTGTTACGTTTTCTAAGGTGCACCCTTTGCCTTGCCATGAACCGCCACCATTGTTGTACGGGAGGGGCAAAAACGACTTTGTACAAGCCCTCTCTCCCCTCTTCAGTTTGAAAATCATATTTTATTGGTCAAAGTGTCTTCTAACAGTGTCCTACAACAAAGCTGCAAATTAGAAGTGTCCTACGAAAAATACCACCAATTTGCAATGTCCCAAAACCAATTTTGCCAAAGATTACATAATAATGTGTCAATAGAATCGCCCTCCCTCGGAAGACCAAGGCAGAAAGTAGCATTGGCCCATGATTCATACATGCACACCCAACACAACGGTTGGTAGGTCGACCCCAGACGGCAAACTCGCAGGATCCAACCAGGCAATCACATGGCAGCGAGTGCAGCCAAATAAGGCTCCAAAAATTCCAATTTCCCAAACGGCGCCAAACGTCTACAACAAGCGACACCCCGTGAACATGCATGCACCGCTCTCTTCCTACCGTACATGTCATGGGCCAACCCCACGTATCTATGCATCATGAATCCTGTTGCAATTGTTTGTCACATATACTTGGATTCTGGACCTAGAATTTTGTGAAAATGGTCTTGCAGATATATTTAGCGTAAAGCACTAAAGAACTTTAGCACTGTCCATGTACAAGGTGATTGAGTTTTTCCCTAAGCATAAGTCACATTTGTAAACAATTGGGTCAAAATTATTAGAAGAGTTTGCACCAGGGAAGTTTGTCCCTAGTTGCACAAAGCGCCAAGTTTAGAAAATAATTTCACATACCACAAGGCATATTGCATGTTTTATGCGGAAAACACCCTATTCCGACTTTCCCGCTAGTCCTAACGTTAATCCTGACGGTGGGTCCTACATGTCAGCGAGTAAGGCCCCCAACAAAATCCACATGCCAGCGAGGCAGCGAGCTACACCTGTCTTCTCTTCCTACTCATGGCATCTCTACATGTTGGACCAGCTAGAAGTGTATTTGTTAGAAGTAACAAGGAATAATTGAACCTACTGTTTTCTGCAACAAACTTGCAGCATACTTGGCATTATGCGGAAGTATTTCCCTTTTTTTTTGTGAAGCTATGGACAACTTAAGTACTGATTTCAAAAAAAGAAAAAAATGGCGCCAACTGCAATTTACTCAAGCTCAGTGTAAAACCAAGGGCCTGGAAAAATTAACTTGCTCATCTTCTAACCAGCCGAATTTCCTGGGCAATTAGGCTGTCATGCTACAATCAAATATGTCTATACCATTGTAACATTTCTCATATCTATATTCCATTATTCTACACTATTATATACAATCGATGTTGTAGACTCTTTTTTCATCGATTAATATGAGAATTTTTAGCTTTTAAAAATGAACATGGTGTCTTCTTTTCATGGGTGTTAACGGATAAAAATAGATAGACTCATTAAACAATCGAGCTACTTATCTTCATAAACACACACACACATTATAGACCAACAATACGTGTATATACATATGCGTCACGAGGATGCATTTAATTAGCAGCCATGCTTGGCTAGTACTAGTAGTTACAGTCTTATTTTCGGTTTATGATTTATAGTCTATAACTTATAACTTCTCTTAAATAAATAAATAGGATGATTTTTCCGTCGCCGTTTCAAAACGGTTTATCGTAACAGTTTTTTTAAAATAGCTTATGTGCATTTGTTTCGTTCACATAAATACTAATACTAAAATAAAAAATTATAAACCGCAGCTAAAAAAGAACCAACCACTAGCTCTGACTTGCGCGTTTAGCTTTAGCACCGGCCGGCCACACAGCATGACGAGGAAGGGCGCCTGCGCAACCAACCACTTAGCCACCGGCATCGTCGGCCTCATCCCTGCGCGCCCTGCCCTGGTTGCGACGTACACGCCGCTTGACTTCCCGTACGCGAAAGCGAGACCCGTCGAGATCAACAGCTACAGCGCAACGAACGGCAGCCGGAGACGGCCGACGGCAACGCGCAAACCACCACCCGGCGCCAGCGCCAGCCGCGCCGCGCTCGATCGTCTCCGCGCTTCACGTACGTATACCCGTCCATGCGGTCATGCCTACGCGCACACTTTCGCCATCCATGCAAACCCCATCCATCGAAAGGCTAGGGGGATCGGGAGAGCGAAGAGCTAATTCGGTTTTTTCTGATGTAGCTACCAACCATCTAAGGTCCACCTTAATTTGGTTTTTTCTGATAGTTTTTAGTTTTTGATTGAATGGCACTATAATAGCTATCAACTTTTTATGAAAAAAAGAAAAATAAAAATATCGTTATATCTCTATAAACAATACGAAAAAAGTATATTAAAAATCTAATCCGTTCTAAATAACATTTGGCTTTTGCAAGTTAGAAGTAAAAAGCTAAAAGCTGTTTGAAATGGTGCCTAATTAATATTCACCTCGCTTGGCTATTTCGTAGTGGTGAGTGGCCTGATGATTTGATATCTGAGGCGGAGAGCTTAACAAACACGTACGCTCAACGAACGCAATAGTTAGCAATTAGTGATCCACCAGGGATACATGGCACTTTGCCTGACTGGCTGATTCCTCTTTTTCGTTAGTTAATCTTGTTGCTTTCTTTATGTTATGTGCATGCCTCCTGTCGCAGAGAAGAAAACATAGATGAACGCAGCGAAAGAAGCATGATTAATTTTACGTGTAAGAAGCAAATATAAACTAGATACCAAGTGTGGTTACAAACTTACAAACATGTATAAAAAAAATATCTGCTCTGCCAATAGTACATACTTTCTGGCGCGCGAAAAAACACTACCAAGTACCAACAGCCTATATTGACAGACATTATAAACATTTTCTTATAATTACGAGACACATTTGTATTTTGGGGACAATAGTATCTTAGCGCAAAAATTGCCACAAAATATGTTATGTAAATCAATTTTGCAATGAATATTGATCTCCAGATTTGCCGTCGCTCTCCATTTCTCCTAGGCCGAAGCATATAGGGGCAGACGGGCAGTGTTTAAAACGGAGCCGACACCATTCGAAATACATATATATTCGACGATTGACCTCGCAGTTAAATTTATCTTGCTTTGCCACTTATTGTGTCGAGCGT